>OX578147.1:8490746-9690746 GCA_951213105.1 Amaurobius ferox
GGATAAAACTCTTATTGAATATTGTCATTTCCCAATATGAATATAATTTACACAAAGTAACGTTATCATATTTTAAAACTATCTTTGCTATGAAAGAATAATATAAATGAGTGCTTAAGTTGCATGAATATAAACGTAATTTTTACAAAATATCATGAAATTTTGATTTGATTGTTAAGAATTATGAGTAATTACTTTTAATAGATAAATATTATTGAATAACTAGAAAAATTTTCAAAATAATAGATTAAAGTAAATAAAGTTACATAGATTCTGTTAAAAAACTGAAAATATCACATTAGCTTATAAAAAAATCTGAATTAATGTACTACTTTTACAGTAAAAAAATAGATTATTTTTATAGTAGATATCTATATTCTTTCCAAGATATTGAATTTTCGTCGATGAGTCGTCATTTTCATTGATTTAGCGTCGTTTTTATCCATTTGGCGAGTTTTTCGTTAATTTAGCAACATTTGAAAAGTCGCCAAAATCTCGCCAAGCGTTATGGACAGAAAAATAAGTTATTCTTACAGCAGATAAATGACTATTGGCGTTCAAATACAAAAGTATTACTCAAAGTATCTTTTTTCATGAATGGAACGAGCTAGATCCACGAGAATGATGTCACCCAATTTATCGCATGGTGTTACATATGAAAAGTGAACATATTTCTTAATAGGAAATATTTTTTTTTATTTTATATGACTTTTTGATAATTTATTTGAAAAATGTGCAATATCTCGAGAACGGTTCATGTTAGCGTTCTAAAATTTATGTCAATCGCTTTCTAATGAAAAATTACATAAGAAATATCTATTTGCGTAACTTCATTAAAGGGTTTGATTTCTTGAGGATTTTTTCAAAATTTCACTCGAAAATTTAGGGGATTTTGAACATTCGATTGCGTATAAAAACAATAGGCTTCCAGTGTTTACGGATTGTAATTTTTGTACCAAATTTCGTTCGAATCGGTCCATTCGTTCGTCAGTTATCGTCTCCACAGGCTCACTGACACACACACAAACATACTTTCTCACACACACACACACAAACATCACTTCAAAAATGTTCGATTCGTGATCAGGGATTCTTGAAACGTGCTCTCCCGTCGAAAACTCGAATTCGAATTTTTGACCCCGTCACAATACTTTCTTAATACATTATTGTATATAAGGAAAGTAAAAATCCGTTATGGGCAGCACATGACTTTCCAATGAAAATAATGCAATGAATTTACTTCATTCTCACTGAAAAATGTTGAAAAGATCCTAGGTATAGTTATTTTAAAATTGAATTGTACATTTAGCACTTTTCCGGGTAGTACTATTTCAAATTACCCAAGTAAATTATATTTCATTCAAATTAAATTAAAAATTATTAACAATGATAACTGATAGCATCCTCAATAAGCAATATAGTCTATAAATAAATATATTTTAATAATTGATTCATCAATTAGGGCTCATTTTCATTAACTTTGACGATATTTTCGTCATTCTGGGGCAAACTATTACCAAGATTGCGGTACCCCAGGTAACACACATACGGTATTATAACCGTTGATAAACCGTTTATACGTTATATTTTCGTATGTGTTATAAGATAAACGGTAATACATCGGTTATAATACCGTTATGAGTAAACGGTATATAAAAATACCGTATATCAGACGTATGAACATACCGTATGTAGAAATACCGTTTTAAATACGTATGTATTACTGTTTATTTTACATTAAAATAACCGTTTTCATTACGTTAAAAATACCAATTTATCATACGTAAAAATAACCATTAACGCTCCCCTCTTGCTCAAATCCTCTTTCAGCTTTGTTCTCGAACCCTTTTCCCAAAGGCATTTTTATGTATTACCGTTTAAAATACATTATAAATACCGTTTATCATACGTTATAAATACCGTTTATATTACATTAAAATTACCATTTTTCATACGTAAAAATAACCATTAACGCTCCCCCTTGCTCAAATCCTCTTTCAGCTTTGTTCTCGAACCCTTTTCCCCAAGGCATTTTCATGTATCCCTTCTTGTTTATCTTCACCCTCCCAAGTTCTAACCCCGCCGTGACGTCACGCAGTTCTGGAAGCTTCCAGAACGGACTCATTTCTACCTCAGGGGACGAAGGGCTTCGTGTATCTGGCAACACTGACTGCAGTCATTACTTCCCAGTCCCGCCATGTTTGTAGGTTGGTATCTTGAACTTGATTTTCATGTGTTAGGTTAGTGTTAGGTTAACATGTTGCTTAATTTATATAACTTATTTAATTATATTTAGCTTTAACTTTTATTTTATTTTATATATCTTCCTAGCTTTGTTGTATGTATGCACATATTGCTTTAAAAGCAAACGGGAAAAGTGTATGTTTTCAGCATCGTGGTATGTGCATCCATGCTCGCATTTAATACTATCTAAGCGGAGATTAAATGAAAACGTGGTCCGAGATTGCATTTGTTGTCATGCATGCATGTTTATTTCAAATATTGTAAAATCAGAAATTATTCTTTTACATGTTTTTATGTATTTTAAACTTAAAGATGGTATAACTTAAATTTTAAACTTAACTTAGATTTTAAGCTTAAAGATGGTAATAGGCTGCAACCTGAAAATGCAGAACGCTTAATTTTCCTGTACCGTAACTTACCTCTAACTTTGATTACAAAGAATAATTAGTTTGTTTTTAAACAATATTTCATATGGTGTAAAACTTAAGAAATTAAAATACTGCCAAATTGAATATTCATCCAAGGGTCATTCCGAGTCAAATCAACCAATGATCTGAACCTTGACATCATGGAAAATGATAATTTTTGGTACAATAGTAGTACCAGTGAAGCTGACAAAAACTGTAAATATTAGATTTTTTGGGCTCTTAGTTTTCAGTTATTGATTTTCTTAAAAGCGAAATTTGGCAAAAAAAAAAAGTATTTGACCTAGAGATCTCAAATTGGTGTCATTTTTTTTTTCTTTTAATGGGTCTTAATTTGATATGACTATGCTATTCTCTAAAAACAATTTCTCTTTTAGTTTGTAATTATTTTAGAAACTCCAATTTTAAAAAAGAGTTAAATACCATAATCATGTTGTATATCAAATTAAGGTCCATCGAAAACAAAAGACTGCACTAATTTGAACTCTCTTGGTCAAATAGTTTTTGATCTACCACTGTTTAAAGATTTCAAAACTTTACCAGATTTGGCTTTTTTAAAAAAGTGAATAACTGAAAATCTAAAAGCGCAAAAAATATGAAATTTTACAGTGTTTTTAAACTTTACTGGTACTATCACTGTACCAAAAATGATCAATTTTTTAGATATCAAGGTTCAAACCATTAAGTGATTTGACACAAAATGACATACATTTAGTACATAACTCATTAGCCAGTTTTTTCATACATTCAGCCCACATATGTTCTCAATTTTTACAATTTGCTACACACTTAATATTCAGGATGGCCACTCAACCGGGAAAAGTCAGGGAATTTTGTGAAAATTCTGTTTTTTTTTTAATACTAGTTGTCCTTATAAAAACAGGACTGCCCAGTTTGTATGCCATTTTCGAAAAATTTCGCCAAGTATTATGCTGTACTCGTAACTTCTAAATAAAGGCTGCCATGTGTCCATTTGATTCCGTATAAAAACAAAAATGCAGAGTTTGTGCTCCATTTTAGACAACTGTTGCCAAGAATATTATATACATTTTACAATATTTTTTCTATTTTAATGACATTCTTTTGACATTGCTGAATTGACATTAATTATTCAATGGCTGTAGCTTGTTACAGTGTAGTTTTTGCATATCTTTAATGTCTGTCATTGTGAACAATTTGCAATGCCCATATTTAAGGACATCAGTTTAGACTATTTCTTTTTATTTCTTCAGTGAAAAAAAACATTAAATTCTTTTAAATATTTCAGTAGTTCAATTTTGCTGCATTTACATGTATTTTTTATTAAAAATGTCAAAATTTATTTGTAAAAACAAAAAATGTGTATTTTTTTCTCCTGATTTAATATAACTTTTTTTTTAATAGTGGAGTAATTGTTAAGATTCTTTAATCAAATTTGTAACTAAATAGGGATGTGCACGCATTTTATGTTAAAATTACTGGTCTGGAATTTCTTTTCAATTCACCTGGAAAAGTCGGGGAATTTCAATGTGTCTGAAGAGTGGCCACCCTGATATTTCACATGCCACTCTAATTTTATATTTACAATTATAATTACAAAACGTTCAAGAACTTTTAAAATAAGTTCTTCTCCAAACTGAGTGAAGATAATTTCATTTCTTCCTTGCTCAAGAGTACAAACTCTCCCAGTTGCAGTAACAGGCTCTACTTTTTGCAAAATGGTCTCACCTGGCACATTCAATACGTCACTCGGTTGAGGATGAAAGTAAGAAAAGGTCCCTTAGGATGTAGGAAGCTTACTTTATAGTCGCTCGTAACATTATTCTTCTCAAGAATACATGCAAGCCACAAAGATCCTTTATAGACTATATAGTGCCAAATCCAGATTCAATTTTTACTAAATTAGTTGGTGTAATATAGTCGAATGCTGTCACACGTTCAGTAAACCGGTGTTCACTACAGTAATAATGCTTAACAAGAAGCCAATTTTCAGAAATTGGGTAAAAAGAATGAAGTTTTTGAGTACAGCACAGTTGATGAGTATGAAGAAGTTAAAGAAATACTGTCGCCACAGTTGAATGACTTTAAGGCAATCATAGGTACTCAAAAACTTCATTCTTTCTACCCAATTTCTGAAAATATACTTCATGTTAAGCATAATTACTGTAGTGAACACCAATTTACTGAACGTGTGACAGCATTAGACTATATTACACCAACTAATTAAGCAAAAATTGAATCTGGATTTGTCACTATACTCTATAAAGGATCTTGGTAGCTTGCATGTATTCTTGAAAAGACGAGCGACTATATAGTTAGCTTCCTACATCCTAAAGGACCTTCTCCTTCTTTCTTTTATCCTCAACCAAGTGACGTATTGAATATTTGAATGTGAGACCATTTCGCAAAAAGTAGAGCCTGATACTGCAACTGGGAGAGTTTGTACTCTTGAGCAAGGAAGAGATGAAATTGTCTTCACTTGTTTGGAGAAGTACTTATTTTAAAAGTTCTTGAAAAGTAACGTTTTGTAACTGATTGTAAATACAAAATTAAATTTTGAGTGACATATGTGAAATATTAAGTGTGTAGCAAATTGTTAAAATTGAAAAGAACATATGTGGGCTGAATGTTTGAAACAACTGGTTAATGAGTTATGTACTAAGTATATGTTATTCAGTGTCAAATCAATTAATGGTTTGAACCTTGATACCTCAGAAATCAATCATTTTTGGTACAGTGATAGTACCAGTAAAGTTTACAAAAACTGTAAAATTTCAGATTTTGGGGGCTTTTAGATTTTCAGTTATTTACTTTTATTAAAGACATTAAGGGACTATTTGTGTGCCAAATTTCATAGTCGGTCGTTAAGGGGTTCCTATGGAAATTAAATTTTTTGTAATTTAGCTAATTTCACTTATAGTTTAATACAAAAAAAAATAATTTTCATAGGAACCCATTGGCTTCCCATTATGAAACTTGGCATACAAGTAGTCCATAAAGCATATATTTTTTTTCAAAAAAATTAAAAGGGGTGTTTTTGAGATTTAAAAAAAAAATTTTTGAAGCTTTTCAAAAAATTCAAATTTGAAATAGCATAGTCATGTTATATATCAAATTAAGACTCATTAAAAGCAAAAGAAAATAACACTAATTTAAGCTCTCTAGGTTAAATAGTAAGTCTCATTTATAAGCATTTAAAAAACGATATTTCGGTATAATTTTTTTAAATACATGATTTGGAAGAATTAAAAAAAAATATATACTAGGAAGAAATTTTAAAATAATATGCTACTTGGGACAAATTTAAAAAAAAAGTTGATACTGGGGTGAAATGTTAAAAAACACAATACTAAATTAAAATAATTTGATACTTTTAAGAAAATAAAAAAAAAATACCTTGAAGAAGTTAAAAAAGCCTTATACTTAAAAGAAAATAAACATGATACGTACAAGAAATAAAAACACAATTCTGGGAATTTTTGCAATTTTTAGAAATAATTGTGAAACAGTTTGTGTTCTGTGTATCTAGAAACATGTTCTACTTGGGCTCTGTGCCCTTACTCACTGTTTTCACTCTTAAAAATCATCACAGTTGCATGATACCACCATTCATCAGAGATATGTAGTTTTAGCATGCTAAATTAAAATTTAAAATAGCCTATAATTGTAATTTAAAATAGCCTATAAACTTAATTACAATATTATTAATATTGTTTTTTTTTAATATATTTTTAGTATTGAAGTTTACTTTTAAAAAATGAACTCTTTAAAAATTGCAAAAATGTTTTAAGTATTATGTGTTTTAATATATCCCAAAATTTTATTCTGTATTTTTAAGTTATTTTCAATTTAAAATAGCTTATCTTTTAGATTTAAAATTATATTTCATAATGTAGTAGATTATAATTTTTGCAATATTTAGAAATAATTAGAATTAAAAATATATTTAAATATAAACTGAAAATAAAGGAAAAAAACATTTTTGCATTAAAATTATTGTATTAACAATATATAATATAAATTAAAATAAAAATTTTATTGCATATGAACAGAGTGATTCTATAGTATTGTGAATTTTGCATATATGACACATTTGATATATCGTATCTTTGTAAAAATATGATTTAGATGAATGTATTTTAAAGATACTGTTTCAGATTGTGTTGATTTCAAATTTATAAATTCAAGTACATTATTGAAATCAACACAATCTGAAAATTTGACATCTATTATAAAAATATATTCACCTGGCTCGATATGTTTGTTTTACAAAGATGCATAAAACTTTGTAAATATCATGTCTGCAACATGCACTATTCTGTAGAGTTGTCCAATGTGTGATAAATATGTATATAAACACGTAATAAATACGTGTAGAAACACAATATAAACACGTAATAAATACGTGTAGAAACACAATATAAACATGTAATAAATACATGTAGAAACACAATATAAATATGTATGGGAACACGTTATAAACATGTATGTGGATATACGTAAGAAACACGTATGTGAATATACGTAATATACACGTATATGATATGTAATAAACATGTATCTGGATACGTAATAATAACGTATGTGGATATACGTAATATACACGTATGTGATACGTAATTAACATGTATCTGGATACGTAATAATAACATATGTGGATATACATAATAATAACGTATGTGGATACGTAATATACATGTATGTAGATACGTAATAATAATGTATGTGGGTATACGTAATAATAACGTATGTGGATATACGTAATAATAACGTATATGGATACGTAATAAACACGTATGTGCATATACGTAATAATAACGTATGTGAATATACGTAATATTAACGTATAAGGATACGTAATAATAATGTATAAGGATACGTAATAATAACCTTTTTTATAACGGTTGGTATACCGTATTCTAACGTACCATTTTTGCGTAATAATTACGTATGGCCTGACACGTAAAGATTACGTATTGCTTGATACGTAAGAATTACGTATTTGTGCTACCTGGGACCTCACTAAATTATTCGCTAAGTAACCAAATGTACCGCCCAGTGTTACAGATAAGAGCATTTCCTTTAATACTAGAACGTATGCCAGTCATACAACGGAATTCAAAATTTGCAAATCATTACCTCCCAATTGGCATCATTTTTATCCATTTGGCGATATTTTCCTCACTTTGGAAACATTTAAAAAAGTCAGATGTCAAAATTTTCGCCTAGCGTTACGGACGGATGATGAAATTATTATAGTCGATTTTAATGTTCATTTCAAGATGTCGAATTTTCAACAATTAGTCATCATTTTCATTGATTTATCGTCATTTTTACCAATTTGACGACATTTTCCTCAATTTGACAACATTTGAAAAAAAAGTCGACAAGTTGACGGTATTTCGCCAAATTTGTCGCTATAATTTCGCCAAGCGTTACGGATGAGAAATAGGTTATTCTTAAAATGACTATTGGTGTCCAAATAAAATACTACTAACCCCCGAAATATCTTCAATCGTGAATGGAATGTGCTAGATCCACGAGAATGATGTTAACAAATTTATCGCCTAATATTACATATGAAAAGCGAACATATTTCACAATAATTAATACTTTATGTGAATTTTTGATAAAATTTTTTGAACTACGCACAATATAACGAAAACGGTTCATACTAGCCTTCTAATTTTTATGTCAATCGTTTTCTAATAAAAAATTACATAAGAAATGATCATTTACATAACTTTATTGAATGTTTTGATTTTTTAACGATTTTTTTTCAAAATTTCATTCGAAAATTTAGGGGGTGTTCTGATCATTCGATTGCGTTAAAAAACAATAGGGTTCAGTGTTCACAGATTGTAATTTTTGTACCAAATTTCATTCTAATCTCTCCATACGTTCGTGAGATATCGTCTCCACAGACTCAGGGACACACACACACTCACACAAACTTTCCCACACCCACATCACCTCAAAAAGTTCGACCCGTGTTCAGAGGTGATTAAAAAGTGCTCTCCCTTCGAAATTTCGACCACGTCACGATACTTTTCTTATACATTATACCATGTATATAAAGAAAGTAAAAAAGCGACATTATTTTAGGAAAAAATGCATTCATGTGTGTAATATGAAACCTCAGACATTTTTAATTATTATTTGTTTTGATTAATTTGGAAATTTCAACACAGTTATATTAAACGAAAATGTAACCTATAAACTAACTTTTCCTTAAATTATAATATTCTTTAATAACATTTGTAATTCACATACTCAAAATCCTTAGTGTAATACATTATTTAAGATATTTAAATTCCCTTCATTCACTCGTCAAAATATGAGTTTTACAGTTAAAACCTATCCAGGTAAATCACAACATTAATCTTACATGCCATTGCCTTATGGCACAAGCTAATCTTATGTAGAGGGTGCCATCATGTAAAAATATGTACAGAATTGTCCTACCTCTGGTATTATCGAAGACCCCGGACTTATCGGCTCCTCGTCGTGGCACAGTACCGTCGGTGCGCTGTTGACTGGTCGCTCTTGCGACCGTTCGTTATCACAGCACCAATTAAAGTACTCGATTTCTAAATTTTAAAGTTCAAAGTTGCTCTCTGTCTCTTCCCCCTTCACAAGGCGCCCCTGTCCATTATTGGCCAAGTAAATTAACAGCTACGCATTCCGGCTATATTATTGGCCAAGGCCCCCCCCCCCCCCCCCCCTGAAATATAAGATATCAAGTCTCCTGTTTTTAGGCGTTGAAAGTTCTCACGAGAATTTTCCCATGGTCCAAGTGATATAAATTGACATCTCGGGTCAGCAGGGTCAACCCCTTCTGTTCATCACAGCACCTGATGATCACTCGAAATTGGGAAGCCCCCTTCTCTTTCCGAACCATGTCCGGTACAGCTGCGTTAGAGGGAACGTTATAATTAATGCCTCACTGCATGAGGGACCGTCTTCTCAGGTCAACTTCCTCATTTAAAACTGCAATGTTACATTGTGATTGCAAATCTCAATGTAACAGATGCCTCCCCCATTGAGTTCTGGTCAAAATTGGGTGGCTCTTCCCAGCTGTCCAAACAGTTACCTTACACCCTTCTTGTAGGTCGGGCAGTCTGGATCTTAACAACAACAACACACAATGGCAGTATGAAGACAAAACTCCGTAAATAGCCTATTTTAATGTTCTAGAAGTTGATATGGCTACCCTTCCAGTGTTCGCAAATTAGCCTTGATTTTTTTTACCATTATAGATTACGTGATCATATTTTTTGAAATACAAATATATAAAATTTGTATTTTTAAAGTAAAAAAATGCAGTTAGGCTTATGAGAATACTTTAAAAATAAAGACAACCAAAGTTGGCTATTATTAAATGTCTTTAATAAAATCTCCATGACATACATAAAAATTACATAACCAAAGCGCTTTTGGACATTGTTATGTCCATCAGTGGCAAAGTAGAAAATAGGTGGTACACATGAGCTTTAATATACAGACCACAACAGCAAGACAAAATTTGTATATTAATCATTTTTTTTAAACATTGATATATTTAAAAAACATAATTTAATTACAAAATACATAAATGATAAAAGATAAAAAATTACAGGGTAACCAACAGATATGTCTTCAGACGCAAAAGAATAAAGGTACTAAATATCCAGAAAACCATTTATAGTAACTTTATTCTTTTGTGTCTGACGACATATCTGTTGGTTACCTTGTAATTTTTAATCTTTTATAATTTATGTATTTTGTAATTAAATTATGTTATTAAATATATTGAAATTAAAAACATGGATGAAGATTTTATTAAAGATATTTAATAATAGCTGACTTTGGTTGTCTTTATTTTTAAAATTTTAATGATTTGACATGTTTTCCATATGATTTTATTAGTATACTACTGTTCAACCAAACTTCCAAGAGCTCTCGACACTTCTGTACATGACAGAAGGAAAATCCATTCAGATAATATGGTATAATAGCTCTAGCTGGTAGATTGTCAAGAGTCAGTCAATTCACAAAATCATACATCCCTTATTCCTTTCCCCCCTTCAACATGAATTGACTCATTTTTGCACTCTGCCAGCTGGGGTTTTTCAGACGTCTGGTTATACAGTAATAGAAACATTCAATGTTGCTTGAGATACATACAGTTCAATAAAATAAAAACGTTCTACATTCTTCCACAATTTTTATAATTTTTCAAAATGCATATGTATTAACAAAAAATTTTTCCTATTTCAAGAAATTATAAGTATCAAATTTACAATGAATAATGAGCTTGGCACACTTTTGAACAAAGGTCCTTTTAAAATGCCAATCAAATGTATTCGAATTAGATCATGAAATGCCCAGCTAAGAAAGCCAAAACCAGCAATGGAAAGGGATATATCTTTACTAAATACTGAATATGTTGCCTCCATGCAATCATTGTTTTATTTTTTATGTTTCTTTTAACAACTTGTACTGGAAACAATACACAGCAATTTCCCACGAAATGTTAGGTTTGTGGAAAACAGTTGCACAATTAAAAAGGTCATTAACTTGTGACATTATTAGTGAGTATAATAGGACTTGAGGCTTGCTATTGAACTTCGAGGCCACCGACGATCGCAGAACTATATCACTAGGAGCCCGATTGAAAATACAGGGTGACACAGGCAAATTAAAATAAGACTGTACAGAATGAAAGAAACTTTTATTATCCTTCAAAGCAAACTTCGTGTTAAATATTTTTGATATCTATGCACATTAATAGCATTGAAAATGCAGGTTGAACTTTTTAATTCAAATTGAATAGTAACTGATAAAGAAAAATGACTGAAAGTAAAATGATACTTTCTTAACAATGTAAATCTAGATGCAATAAGTCAAATTACCTGGCTTGCTGAAAATTCCATTTGATCAAATGGAAATCAGGTAAAAAGTTGAGTTATCTGGATTTGTGAAAATTCTATATTAACAAATATAAACTTGCAGTATCAAAGCAGAAAATCCAGTTCTAATTGTCCATGAGTGAGAACACCAGTTGTTTTAAATGCTGCACAAGGTGTCATTCTCACGCATGTTTCATAAGTCCTATAATAATATTAGCACTGACAGTTTGATTATTTACCTAACTCTTGAAATGACATTTGCATGCCGAGTTTCACGGCTGTAGCTCAATTTTTTATGGATGCATATATCTTTTTGGTACTTTCGTATTAACTACATGCCAGTGATAAATCGCTGGTATGAATTGAAGTGAAGTGACCAAATAGAACACGAGTATCTAATGCAACTATGCACTGAACAGTGGTTCTAAAAAAGTTTTGCAAAACAACTGAAGGTCATTGGTTCATACCAGCGATTTATCGCTGGTATGTGGTTAATACGAAAGTACCATTTTTTTCAACAAAGTGTACAATGGTTGATGCAGATGGGCAGCAAAGCCAATTTATAAAATGGATGTAGGCCACAGAAGTCTGCCAAAGTGGGCTACGATTAAAAAAGTTTTAGAACCATTGTTCTAGAATGTTTATCAAAGTGTGGTCTACAACCCAAAAGTACACTACAGAAAGATATAACATTTAAAAGCCAATGAAAGTTATACAAAAGTCATATGGAAATGTTTTATATTATGCATGAGATGAACTTTTTGTTTGAAAGCACACATAGCTCTACTGTTATATTCAGAGGGGGGGGGGGAGGAATTATTCACACTTCTATATTCCTTTGGGTAATAAGTATTATATAATTTTTTCCTGGTTAGTGAAATAAAGCTACTAAAGTGTAGGGAAAAGTTATATTCTTTTATAAATTATTAAATATTACCTAACCAGAAGATAAAATGGTTGCAAAGTTATTTTGCATTACCAAAGTGTAAAAAAAAATTTGAGAATCTTGATTGATTGATTTTTATCAAGTAGTAAAAAAACAGAGAAAAATAACTAAAGATACAGTTTTCTGCACTTGTATAGAGCAATAATTAATATACTTAGTTATACTAATGAAATTAGTATACTTCAACATGTGACCTCTGCGTTATTCAAAGAATATCCTACACATACTAAATTTCCCACAATGTCCTTTGTAGCATATGTCATTTTTATTTTATTGGCACTTTGTAAAGATTAATTTTAAGGTGCCTTTACAAACTGCTTAAAAGCATTAAATTCAGACAAATTGAAATGATTTAAAAAAATGTTATATCAAATGTTTTAACATTCTTCATTGCTTATTACTGATATTTTATAATGAATATTGAAAGAAATTAAGTTTTTGTTCGATATCCATCATACAACTAAGAGATCACATATTCTAATAATCAATAGGTAAGTCCAATAATCAATAGGTAAAACTGCTTTATACATTTATGTTTCAAATGTTTATTCTTTAAATATATGTCTCTAAAAGATATGTTTTTTTTAATTAGTTTTAAAAACAAAAAAATACATTTAGACCAGTGTACATTAAATTTTTATATTTAGTTATTAATCCAGTAATTTAAATACAATCCATCTCACTTACATAGAGAAATTAATCCCATAAATAATATTATATTATAAAAATGATGTAATGAAACATTAAAAAGTACAACCTGCAACAAAATAAATATCTCAGTACTATAATAAGAAGAACAAAATAATCAAAATAACAAATACTATAGAAATCTTTTATAAGTCAAAAAATAAAACATTTTACAGGGTTATCCTGGTTTTAATAACATAGCAAAGCTATTTAAAATTAACATTAAAAACATAAATTGCTAGAAGAGCAATTATGAAACTAAAAGAAAACATAACAAAACTATGTGAGTGATTTGTTTTCATCATGACTATTCTTGTTATGTTTAAACAAATTTAATTAAAAAGTACAAGCAAAATATTTATACTATAAAGAATATCTTTCAAAGTTCCTTAAATTAAAAAATTTCCAATAATCACATACAATTCAAATGTTGCTTATATTTTTTTAATAGAATAAGAAAATTCATAAAAATAAATTACAAATAAAAAAAGATTACATATTAGAAAAATAATTAGAAACTAATAAAGCATTAAAAAAACACAGCCTGCAAAAGAAATATTTCATTGTTATAATAAGAATAACAAAACAACGAAAATAACAAATATTAACAGTTGCCTCTTGTAAGTAAAAAATTAGATGATTTTACTGAGCAATATAGATTTAAGTAATATAGCGAAGCCAGTTAAAACTGATATTTAAAACATAAAAGCTATTTGAAGACCAATTATAAAGGCAAAAGGAACATAACAATGATAACTATATCAGTGATTTGATTCCATAAGTATTATTTTATAAGCATAATAAATATAATAGAAAAGTACAAGCAAAACATTTACACCATTAAAAATATTTTACTGGGTTCTTTTAATTAAAAAAATCCCAATAATCATGTACAATCCAAAATTTACTTATTTTTTTATTAGAATAAGAAAATTCTACAAAATAAAAAAAAAAAAATTAAAAAAATCATTATAAAAATACACCCTGTAACAAAAGAAATATTTCATCAAACAACATAATTTCGAGTGTGAGTAATTTACATATGTTATTTTGTTTGCCGAATGGCAACAAGCAGATGCACATGTTCACCAATTTGAGTTTATCTTATTTGCTTTTAATAAAGTAAAAAATTAGGTTATTTTAAAATACTTTTTTGAAATATTAACACTTTATACATATTTTATAACTTTCAGCTAATTAATTGAATCTTAAACCAGAGTAAAAGTTCCATATGTTCACTGCAGATTGTACATAAGTGTACAGTTAAACCTAACCAACACTTAGCGCTTCCGCCACTATTCTCCATTCACTTAAGGAAGAGAATATTAAAATTGATTTAATGAGACAATTTTGAGTCATTTTTAAAGTAAATAATATTACATGAAATCTATACTAAAAATAATCTTTTTGAAGATATCTTTGACATAATCAAACAAAAAAAATAATCAAACGTAAAAGATCTTTCACATTTATTAACTTTTACATATTTACATTTATAAAAATAATTCCCGTGGTTTTTTATGAGAACTCATTAGCTATTATAATAAGAATAACAAAACAGTTAAAATAACAAACACTAATAGTTGTCTACTATAAGTAAAAAAATAGAACATTTTACTAGATAACATAGCAAAGCTACTTAAAATTGACACTGAACACACAAACCATTTCAAGAGCAACTAAAACTAAAAAACAATAAAAGGTATGTGTGTGTGTGGGGGGGGGAAGACTATGTCAGTGCTTTGATTCCATTATGAACATTCTTTTAAAAGTTCATACTAAAAATAAAGTACAAGCAAATTTACTATTAAGAAAATTTTACTGGGTTCTTTAAATTAAAAATTTTGCAATAATCATGTACAATTCCACATTTACTTATTTTTTACATTAGAATAACACTGAGAAAAGATAAAAATAATAGAACTTTCCTTTCTAATTTATTATATTTGTGTGTATTACAGGTATTCCTTAACCTTCAACCACATGTCATTCTGGCATTCTCTTAACAGTTTTTATATTATACAGCCATAAAATATGTCTTGAGAGCATCAAAAAGCAGAAGCTGTTTTTGGAAAATCAGTAGCCTAAACACAACAAAACTTGATATGAACAGTATTTTGCCCTTGGTGAAATGAATGCAAAGAAAAAGGAAATTTTCATATTAGATCTTTAAAATGGCAAACATATTGAATAGCTTTACTATTATACTATGCAGTCATGTATCAATGGCTATGGAGGGGGGCGGGGGGCTATGTATTATTTTATATGGAGTCTATTCTGGTGCCATTGTTTATAACAATGTTTTAATAACACTGCATACAATTTATGCAAATTTCTTAATATCATACATTGTATCTAATGGCAATATATAGCGTAAGAAGGTATCAACAAGTTATTAATTTGTGCAGGAAGTATTTTATGCATGGTTTCATACATTTCTACTATGCTACTGCTGTCTTTTTCTTTAAACATTCTTATTAAAGTTAGAGAAATCTGGTTAATTCAAACTCAAGTAGTAGGGTTGGCAGAATTATATTTGATGCCATTTTCAACATATGAAAAGGCATCCTTTCCAGTATAAGCCAATCTAAAAAAAGTCAATCCCTAGCACATGTCAATCTTGTTAAAAAGCACTTCTTACCCTGTTAAATTATTCATATTTTAAATTGATAAGAGCTGATAAGGAGAAAAAAAATCACCCTTTTACAGAGATCAGAAAATTCATTTGAATTATGAAAAAATTCAAATTAAATGTATACAAATTAAAAGAGATTTTACTGTATTACAATGTAAACATGCCATCAAGTTAAGTAAGTAAAATGCAAATTTAAAAAAACAAACAAAAAAATGAACGTAGTCATGTAGCATTAAATTCTTTTACACAAAAAATACCTTCTAAAAACTGAGTATTTGGAAGCCTGAAACTAAAGCTTTATTACTTTCATGGAAAATCTACAATTGAAGACTTGCATGATCTGAGTAAAATCCCATAAAATTTTGTAAACATAAGGGAATTATTTCTCAAACTATATTCACTGAGTTTACGCACCAATTATATTTCCTAGTTGCATCACCATGTTTCCCCAGTGAGTCTTTGAACTACAATTTTTTTTTTATTAGTTAAAATATCTCCAAAGTAATATGATTGGTTCCATTTTAGGCAGCAAACGACACCAAGTTTCTTCCAATGATGGCAAGTCAAGTAAAATTTCACTTTTTGGGTAAAATTCTGACAAAAATAAAGCACAGGAAAAAAATAGCCTAAAAAGAGAAATTTATGTAGGTCAAACGCAAAGCTAAAAAATAATTTTCCAAAATATTGACCAAAACAATATAATAAGATTTAAGATTATGTGCAGTCAATTTGTGGTGTATTATAACAAAAATTAATTTTCTTTAATATCAACAGTTTACTAAAAATTTTGTGGAAAAGGAAATTTGTTCAATTCTGAAGCAAATTTTTTCATGATAACTTATTATGTTTCTTCGAAGATCGCTCTGAATAAGAATACCCTACATCAGCTTTTGAAAATGTTAAAAAACTACAATGTATCACAATGAGTATTGCTGCTGCTTATGAGAATACAAATATTTTGTGCTTCCTTGATAGAAGCAAACAAAAATTAGGTGACTACAATTATTTCAAGAGCATTATGAACCCTCTTCATCAGGTTAGAAGCAATATGTACATAACTGAAAAGCAGTTGTATTTAATCTTTAAATGAATATATACTGCTTCTTACCTGATGAAGAGGGTGGGTTCATAATGTGCTTGAAATAATTGTAGTCACCTAATTTTCATGTCTGTTTCGAAAGAAGTACAATGGATTCTACAACAAATTTACAGAAACTCTTCAGAAGAAAAACTAATTTGTGTGAACAGTTATTTATAGTATTTATTATACACATTTAAAATTAATATATTTATAATGCATCACAATTAGTTTTACGATTATAATGACTTTCATTTTGCTTTTACATAGTGGATTTTGGAGAATTTGTAAATAAAATATAAACTAATTGCTCATAGATTATTTTGGGATAAAAAATTTGACAGAAATATGGATGCACAGCATACAAAATAAAATGTTCTAGCTTATGCGTAAAATTGCTTTAACTGAGATCTTCCAGCTGGTCTGTATCCTAGATCAAAATAAAATACAAATATGCATTACATGGTAGCATAATACAAAAATATTTGTGCGTGAGTAAATATTCCAGGAATAATTTTGGCAAAACGAAATAAAACTGTACCTTATTGCAACCTTAGTATCAAGTACCTACAAGCATAAGCAAACCAAATCACTCAATCAGTTAGTGAATGGTACCAGACCCTTTACTTCCTGTATTACAGAATCAGCATGAAACAACACATTAAGGTGAAGATTAGACAAGAGGATAACTATTTTCAAGATTATGGCCAATGAGTGGATGTAGAATAAATCCTATACTTCACAAAAACTAAATTATTTTAAGAAAGCACTGGTGCCTATCTCTCTCATGCTCAAGTTTGCCCACTTTTCTCAGAAACTAGAATATATATTTCTGTTCTGTCCCTCCCCCCTCCTCCCAATAACTTTGGTCTCTGATACATACTTTAACACAGGCTTTATGAGAAATTTTGATTTTAGAATTTGAAAAATTTTCAAAACATATTCCATGAATGTAAAATAGTAATAATAATAATAATAATCCTTTTTTAAGTTGTATAACCTCTTTTAAAATATTGATGAATCAGTGTTGATTTACATATAAAAAATAAACCATAAAATTTTTAACAAGATATTTCCAACAGAAGCTGTGAAAATGGGGTATAATTGAATAAAAAAGTTAATTTTCAAAAAGAAAATAGAAGTAGGAGAAGCATGGAAGGCTTACATCATGTGTGCTAAAAATATTATTAGAAATACTTTTAGTCATCCAAACTGAAAAAATTAACACCATTGTAAGCAGAATATTTTGAAGAATATTTAGGACAAAAAATTGCTTTAAATGAACTAAAGGCTGTTTAAATTATGGATATGCTGTTATTTTTATTTATTTAAACTTTTTCTACCCAGACTGCCCAACCAACATAAAGATGTAATGTAACTATTTGGACGGCCGGGACAGTGCCACCACCTTCCTAATAAAAGGTTATGATGTTTAAGGTCTCTCAGAAATTAAATGAAAAAAACTATACTTTGATAGTGAATTATTTCAATGACTAGCCACAGCCAATTTTTCGCTACATGTTTAGACTGGAACAAAGTATGGTGTACAAATAAGTAATAGCTGTACATTTATCTAAGATTTTAGAAAAGGATTCAAACTAAAGAACATCTACACAAACTAAGAAACATCTACACATAGAATACTTAATTAGGATATCCTACATGTCAACAGATTTATAATCTTAATGTGTATAGTGGAATTTTGATAAATAAAAACAATAGTAACAGTATATTAATTAGATTCTAAATGTTTTCCTTACTCAAAAATATAAATTAATAGGGCTGCCATCTGAGCAGAATAATAAAATTCTTGGACTTTTTCCAAGTTTCCTAGACATATTTTTCAAATTTAATAAGTTAGCAAAACTAACAAATCTAATGAATGGAACTGAATTGCTAAATGCCCCTCGTTCTATTGTGTATCTCTAGTGACAAGCAAAATATGTGATATATAAGGCAGTGCAATACGCCCAACAAACTTTATAAAAAAATTAGTTTTAAAATGCCAAATAAAATTATAGAATCCTGATTTTTATATGTTTTAGACTGTTTAAAATTCCTAAACGCTTAAACTGATTCTTTAAATTCCCTGACAACTTCAGATTTTTGGTTTTCCAGAAAAATGTGGTCTCTTTTGGTGGCAACTGACCTTTCGAAGAAAAATTCCAAAGTAAAACACATGTGAACCAAACTGATTCACACGTGTTTTACAAAATCTATTTCAGCAGTATGCAGTATAATTGAAAGTAAGATATATTTTATTATAAAAACAGTAACTAATATTATAAAATAATTACTTTTGTATTATATTTTTTGTATTTTATATAATTCATTACATGTGTAATATCTGTTGTTGTTGTTGAAACCCAGACCGTCCGACCTACCAGAAAGGTGTAAGGTAACCGTTTGGACGGTCGGGAAGTGCCACCCAATTTAGACCGGAACCCAGTGGGGGAGGCATCCACAGGGACCGTACCCTCCTTCCCCTACCACCAACCTCTAATACCCGTGTGATATTCAATCAGAATATTGTTTTAGAGTGTGAGCTTTATAATAGTTGCTAGTATTTTTTTTATCTATATTTAAATAAATTTTAATATTACTACTGTGTTAGTTCAAGATGTTATTTATGTGTATAGGTATAAACCAAAAATATGTTACATGTGTATAATTTTTGAATAATGATCAAAAATATCTTTGTATAATAAGTAATTTTTAGACTTTTAAAAGATTTGATAGAATGAGTATATATGTTCACATTTGTTATATTTGTTAACCCATGTTAAATTTGTTATGTGTAAATATGTTGTGTTATATATTTGTTAGGTAATTCATCTGTCATAACATGTTGTGTATTTGTCAAAATTTACATATTTGCTTTGAACATGACATGTATATTTGACTGAACCATTGGTGGCTTAGTTAAAGTAGACTGCAGTGAGTTTAGAAGCCATACACCATTGTAAATCTCAGTTTACTATAGGCTAATGTACTGTAAATGTATGCTACTGCAATTTGTTATATCATGGTCTACAGGAAACCAACTTTGCAATATCTCAGACAATGTGAAAAATCTAAGTAAATAATTAAAATAAGTTAATGCTAGCATAAATTTTAAAATTCCCAGACTTTATGAAGCTTTGAAATTTTAAGATAGAAAATATACCTAAGGGATTTTTGGCCAATTTTTCAAACTCCAGGATAATTCCTGGTTTTGTTTTCTATAAAGAATGGCAACCCTGTTAAAGGAAAACTGAAAATAGTTGCAATTGAAAACAAACAATCACTTGTATGAATACCCCATACATATTTTACTAAATTCATAAAATAAATATAAAATCAACTAAACTACAAAAATTTTAACTGATGATTCGCATAGGTGTTTCAGAGAGTTCTAAAATAGGGGGGTTTTCTTTTTCAAATGATAGTAACATACATACAGAAACTTCTTTACAAATTACTTTAAAACTGAAGTACTGAAAACACAGGCGCAATTGGAATTTTATTATCTTTATATACTGAATGTACAGAATAAAAAATGGCACTACTACAAAAAGTGCAGACTAATAAGATTTGATATTTTTCTGATAAGAGTTTGTCAAAAATATAATCTGATAAAGAGTTTGAAAACCACAAAACTAATTAAAAAATGGATGTTTGACTTGCAACTATCAAATTAATAATTTGTAGTCAATTATCAGATAATGTACCATCAAATTATTAATAAATATTAAATTATGAAAGGTATTTACAACATCTTAGTACTATATGCTTTACATTTATACTTTTCTTTTCAAAACAATTTGCAAGATACACATACATATTACAGAAAATTTTGCAATCAAAATTATGTAATATTTAAACATGCAAACAAAGCAGTTAACATTAAAGAAATAATAGATATGATTCAAAATTGACAGAAATAATACGCAAGAAAATTTATAATAATAGTAGGGCCATACGTGCCAACTATTTCTACAAAAGGTGAATTTTAGCCACCTTAAAATTTATATAAAACAGACTTTATTCTAAATTAAATTAACAAATGTAACTTATTCACTTGAAATTTTCTTTTGAAACTCTATACAAGATGCAATAACCCTATACAGTAAAACATTTTAAAGGTTACCTCCAAATAGCGGATATCACCACATAACGAACAATTTTAAAATATCCAACCCTAATGTATATATGCATTTCTGTGCAATTACATCCAAATAAAATCCAAATTATGTTTCACTTTTGCAATATATCTGACAATATGAAAAATCCAAGAAAATTAATAAAATAAGCTAATGCTAGCATACATTTTAAAATTCTCAGACTTTATGAAGTTTTAAACTTCTGAAATAGAAAATATACCTAAAAATTTGAGGAATTTTAGGCCAATCGATTAAATTCCATGACAGTTCCAGGTTTTGTTTTCTATAAAGAATGGCAACCCTGTTAAAGGAAAACTGAAAATAGCTGCAACTGAAAACATATTCCATATATATTTTACCAAATGTATAAAATAAAAATAAAATCAACTAAACTACAAAGTTTTAAACTGATGATGCACATAGAGAGTGTATGTTAAAAGTTTTAAAATACAGGTATATAAAACAGATTTCATTCTAAATTAAATAAACAAATGTAACTTATTCACTTGAAGTTTTCTTTTTGTCATTCTCTTTGAAAATCTGTAAAAATGCAGTAACTCCATACAGTAAAACCTCTTTAAAGGGTACTTCCAAATAGCAGATACCACCACATAACGGACAATTTTTAAATGTCCGACCCTAATGTATATATACATTTCTGTGCACTTATATCCAAATAATGTACAATGATTTTGGTAAATAAAGTGCAAAAATTTGTATATTCAAGGGAATAAAAGAAAATTAATTTGATGACTTTTGGATTATGCATTAAAACCTAGATATTAACATCAATTTAAACAAGTATCAAACAAAACAATGGATGTACCATGCTCCCATTGCAGATAATAGAATCCATGGACTGCATTTGTTAAATTATAATATGCTTTTTAGCATGGAGTAGCTGTTATCTGCATTTGAAGCAAAAAAAAAATGGAAGAAATTTAAATCGGCTACATGGAAAGGGGAAAGGCTGAGTTTATTGGTTTTCATAGAGGTTAACAAAATTGTGGCAAATTGCAAGTTTCTTGTTGTCATTGCCGATATTAACCACACTGATAAGCACATAATAAATGCAATACTATTCCAGGTACACAGTTATCTAGAATGGGAGTGTGATCTTAACGTTGAAAATCCCACACCTCCTAAAGACGAGTTCTGTGAATATAATCAATCTATGATTTACTTGATTTCATACCCGTGAAAATAAGTATATGATGCAATCGAAGAAGCATCGAATAAAGTTGTAGAAGAAGAGTCATGCAATGTCAATAACTTTAATTATATGTCACTATATTAATAACTATCTTTAAAATGCTGTAAAACATAATGAATTACACAAGTTATTTTAGCAATAGAAGAAGGGTGATTCAAACAGACTATTACTGCTGACAATTTTTGAAGAGACACATTGAAAATTAGGCTTTGAGTAACAAATTACAAACAAAAAACTCATTTGTATGATTTTTTTTTTTAACCAAAATGCCAAGTAATTGATGTAATGGAATAATCAAGTGCAAATGCATTTTAAATAAATCTTAGCAATTCTTATACAGTGAAAAACTTGTTAAATTAAAAAAATTATGAGTTTATTAATTACACTTAATTTTAAATAAAGTAAGAAATAGGTAATTAAGATTTTTCTAATGTATCTAATTGACATTATCAGAGTTAGGTAATTTATGTAAAATTATAACTAGTTAGTAAATGCATTATCTTACAAGTATTTCTCCTAAAGGTGTACAGTGTGTCAGCTCAATTCTAGAAGAAAGTGCAATATGTGTCTGGTTCAAAGATATCTGTTATTAAGAGGTTTTACTGTATTAAACTAGTAGGCTACTTTACCATAAAGATAATGTATATAATACCGTAACATGGGAATACAAAATATGACATTTTAAAGGGGGGGGGGGGGCATGTGTTGCATAGCAACTACTGCAAAAAAAATAACATAAAGTTTTTTAAAATAAGCAATACTATACAGCTAACAAATAAATGGTATTTTAACACAAAATATTAAAACGGAAAAATTAAAACCTACTAAATTAGAGTGAAATAAACATCACTGGAAAATGAAATTTGAAACTCATGTTTGTAAACCTTATTATATGATTTTGAAAGATAAAAAGGAAGACATTAAAAAAAAATTCCATTTTTTTTTATTTTTCCTTAAAATTTACATATGTTGATTGAAACTAAAATTGATTTTTTTTTTAATTTTAAAAACTCCCCATTTTGAAATGCAAAGTACTTAATTAAGTACAATTATTTAGGACAGAGGTCTCTAAATTACAGTCCACAAGCTGCTTCGATATGATCCATAAACCAAAGTTTGATCGAAAAGATGGAATAACTACAATATTGTTAGTGTGTCATAAACTGTTATTGTTATTACTAAATATGTATGTGGACTTATGTATATTTATAATTCAACATATGCATATGAAAAACTTTAAAATGAAATAGGTAAAATCCTCGCAAGATCAGCACTGACCAAGAAACTTACAAAATATTTAAATGATCAAGAGTATACATTTTTAATTACATCTAAATGAAATTTTAGCAAAGGAACAACTGTTTTGTGCCTATCAGTCTCATTAGTGTTGTTCAAAATTGATTTTTTTTTTTTTTAATGTTTATAATTTTTTTATTTTCCATTTCTATTACTTTATTTAGGTTTCAGTTCTATTACTAAATTTTTTTTAAGTTGTTTTGGCTCATAAAATGTTCTAAAATTTAAATGTGATTAGCATGTAAAATAATGGATACCTCTGATCTTGAACACAACCACTGAATTATATATTAAAACTAAAGTATTTTTTAACTTGCATTATAAATGTATTTCTGGTTGCAACAGAACAAACTTATGTATATAAACAAACTACAATATTGAGACTGAAATTGTTTCCTAAATAAATAAAAAAATTTAAACATAGATTAATAAACTATACAAGATATCTATTTTTAAATAACCTAAAAATTTTTATATACAATGCAAATAATCATATATACTCTTTCATTTACTGCTCATTCTCATTTGCTCTCATTCTCCTGTTCTAACATTATTTTATTGTACATATAAATAACTATTTATATATAAAATAAAAATAATCATTTATACTTTCACATTTAATTTAAAACATACAAATATAATATATATAATACATCATTATTTCAATTTACTAAAATAAAATTTTATTTGCTAATTATTAAATCAATTTACTTAACATTACAAACCATAATGCATCCTATACAACCTAGATCCATATAAAAATTTCACACTTCAATAACTTAAAATTAAACAAAATGTCTGAATTCATCATTCATTCAATTATCCTACATGTTTCAGAAATTACACAAAGTGATTGCTTATCATGGGATTATCAAACGTACATAACTTTTTACAGACTACTTTGAGCTCAACAATTAAAATATTTATATTTCAGCATATACTACAGATATCACATAAGTCAGTACTATGTTTAATAATATTGAAAATATTAAATTTAATTGTCAGTTATCCTGCTCAAGTGACATACAAAAGAAAAAGGTGCTCTAGATTTTGAGCCTCTTTCAATGGCAAATTGTCCGTAAAAGCCCATTATGCTAAAATATACCATGACAATTTGGAATCAAGTACAGGTACAGAGTGTCGTACCGTGTTTTATTTTGCAGCTAAATCTGTGTTTTCTTCCAAATTTCTAAGTTGTTGTTTTTATTAATTTTTCCCTTTTATTTTCAAAATTCGTAATTGTTTTCGATTTTTTTTTTTGTTATTTAAGCTTCTTTTTCTCATCATTTGGCATTCAAATCATGTGTTTTACTCCTTTTTAGGCCAGTGGCTATCAAAATTCATCCCTTTCTGGCAAACTTAACTTTCAAACATCGCTTGGAAGATTGCCATTGCTGCTGTCGTCTTCTGGTGCCTTTCCTTTGTTTTACGGCCGCCATCTTGAATTTTTTAAAGTAATTTTTTGCGCCTCACGTAGTCGTTATATTACGTACTTGGGAAGTTGCGAGCATAGGGAAGCAGTTTCCTAGCATCCCAGTTTAGCGCTGCGGTTGGAGTGTTGGTGATGTTTCCGTCCTCGTAATGGCAGGGCGGATGGAGTACTTTTATGCACCTTGGCGCGAAAATGCTCATGTCTCGGCGACTCCTGGAAAAGGGTTGCGGACAGGGTTTTTGGGCATCCGAGGGAGACTTGAAAAAGTTGTTGAAGAGGAAGGACGGAGGCAGATGTGCTCCCACGCTCGGGGCCCGGCCCGTGGACAAGAAATGGTGTGCAGTTTGAAGGAAAAGGAGCCTTAAGAAGGAAGGCCACAGCTCTCTGTTACACAGGGATTTCTGTGTTCTTCTGATCAGAATTCACGGTGAGCAGGGGGTCCGTTGGGTTGATGAGTCATCTTAAACACCATTTTTTTCAGGACCTACTGAACTCACCTTTAAGCCGCCTGAGATATCAGCATGACGGCCTGTTGGGAATATTCCCTCGTACAATGAGAACGCCCTTCCTCTATTTGGCGTTACAAAGAATTTCTACAGTAGTGTTACGGCAGTAAAGTCCGTGTTGGCCACCACTGGTACCAGGTTTTTGAATTTCCTTTTTTTAGTATAAGAGCTCAGTTAAATATTGGTGGATCGACGGGCCCTGAAGACTTTCATCTTTTAATTAACTTCCTTTTTATCATTTCATGTTAAACCTGTAAAGTCAGAAAAGATGTTGGAATTTTCAGGGAATCCAATTTGGATCTCCCTACACCTGTGGAGCAAATTGTTAAGGGGTGGGTAATTTCTGCTTAAATAAACTGTTTTCTTTTAAATTTAAAATCTGCCTCTGTGTTCATTTCATTTGTGTTCAGTTCTTCAACGTCCACATTTTTCTTACCTGGGGATTGAATAAATTGTTTGTTTAAATTTAGGTATGTTTCTTCTAAGTTAATGATAAACCACAATGCAAATTGTCAAATTAAAGTTGCGTCAAAGCTACCGCTATACAAAATGTTAATTCAAAAATATAGTTTAAAGATAATGTTTTAATGTTCAAAATAATTAGTCTAATAATATGTAAATTAGTAGTATGATAAAATTTAATTGCTCAGTGTAATTTCTTTGTGAGCCGAAAACGGCGTCACTTAATAACTTAGTGATTAAATGTTCAAGTTCCTTTGTTGTGCAAAAAGGCACAAAATAGAATGTTATTTTGATACATTAGTACATAGAGTAGTTAATAGTGCTCAAATGCGAGCCAAAATTAATTGCAAACGCTTTTAAAAAATGTTAAATGTTTTAATTTGAACGAGACTGAAGATAACATTTTTTTGGAAGCAGGAGATTAAAAATTCAGATACATCATCATAGTTAAGAATACAGCAATTCTAAATAAATAGTATAATAACTATTAGAAAAATTTATTTTTCCAACCAGAGTAAATGTTTTTCTTTAAACATTCAATTTCATTAAATAATCAATGAACATGAATGTGTGTAGTGATTTATAATATGAACACTTTGATTTATCTGTCTGTTTATCTATCTATCTCTGGGTAATGCCTGGCGAAATTTTAGTGTTGAGATTGGTGGAATATTGCCAACTTGGTGAGATTTTTTAAATGTCACCAAATTGATAAAAATAATGCTAAATGGGAAGCATGGCTCGGAAGGACTTACGGACTGTGAACATGGCGGCAATTTCGGGAATCGAACCCAGGCCTATCAAGTGTAAATCCCGCACGCTAACCACTGGGGTACTTCGCCCTCCGCGACATTCTCCACAACTTTCTTTTTATTCACCCAATTTAGACCGGAACCCAGTGGCAGAGGCATCCACAGGGACCGTACCCTCCTTCCCCTACCACCAACCTTTCGGAAGGACTTACGGACCCACACGTTTAACATGATCGTACTCCGCATGACCACGGCAGCAGTTTTGGCAGTGGCGGGAATCGAACCCTGGCCTACCGAGTGAAATTCCCGCACGCTAACCACTGGGCTACCGCACGCTCTGCGACAATCTCCATAACTTTCTTTTTATTCACTCAATTTAGCCCGGAAGCCAGTGGGGGAGGCATCCACAGCGACTGTACCCTCCTTCCCCTACCACCAACCTCTCGGAAGGACTTACGGTCCCACATGTTTAACGTGATCGTACTCCGCTTGAACACGGCAGCAGTTTTAGCAGTGGCTGGAAACGAACCCGGGCCTACCGAGTGAAATTCCAGCACGCTAACCACTGGACTACCACGCCCTCCATGACAATCTCCATAACTTTCTTTTTATTTACCCAATTTAGACTGGAACCCAGTGGGGGAGGCATCCACAGGGACTGTACCCTCCGTCCCCTACCAACAACCCCTCGAAAGGACTTACGGACCCACATGTTTAATGTGATCACACACCGCCTGAACACGGAGGCAGTTTAGGCAGTGGCGGGAATCGAACCCAGGGCTACCAAGTGCGATTCCCGTGCGCTAATTTTAATTTTATAATGACCATATGCTATTTAAAATATCCATAAAATTCAAATATCCATCGTTCCATCATTTAAAATATCCATAAAATTGAAATATCCATTTAAAATATCCATAAATTCAAATATCCATTTAAAATAACTATAAATTAAAATAACCATTTAAAAAATCCATATCATTCTATGAATCATCCATATCACTCCACCAATCCATAAATATAATAATTTCAAATACATCACCAGAATTCAATCCACCATAATTCAATCATTTAAATTATTTAAAATATCCATAAATTAAAATATCCATTTAAAATATCATATAAATATAATAATTTCACCCGATGTATCCAATACATATGCTAAGCTCTTAATACATTTAAAACCCGAAGCGTGGTCTCCATGGAAACGGGGAAAAAACTATTGCAGGGAGGGGGGCAAGCAATGCAATGATGCTGCAAGCAATTTTCATTATTTCTTAACCAGATTGGACTTGTAAGAATGCCAGATCTTTGACCTTTCTAAAAATGTAAATTATTAGTCGAAATTATGAGTAGTTTTTACGATGGAAGGATTTAAATATCCATAAATTAAAATATCCATTTAAAATATCATATAAATATAATAATTTCACCCGATGTATCCAATACATATGCTAAGCTCTTAATACATTTAAAACCCGAAGCGTGGTCTCCATGGAAACGGGGAAAAAACTATTGCGGGGGGGGGGGGGGGGGGGGGGGGGGGGGGGGAATCGGTTCTTGGTCGAGTATTGGGCAAGAAATATAAAATCATGACGTCTTTAAAATTGCAATGCTGCCAGCAATTTTCATTATTTCTTAACCAGATTGGACTTGTAAGAATGCCAGATCTTTGACCTTTCTAAAAATGTAAATTATTAGTCGAAATTATGAGTAGTTTTTACGATGGAAGGATTTAAAAACGAAAGTTGGTTTTTTTGAGCCGAAAGTGACTTTTGTTTTAAAATCTTTAAAAAATATTAGAAATCGAAATTGAAATTTGAAATCGATATATTTTTACTCACAATTGTCTGCTCTTTCGGCTGGTGTGATTTGTTTTTTTCTACGACGTCCGGATCATGGAGGAAAAAGGGCAAAAAACGGTCGAAATCGCATAAAACATTAAATAACTAAAAAATAATTAAAATTTAAAAAATTTGTTTTCATGTGTCCCCTTCCCAACCCCTCGGGTCTCTGATTGCCAAATTTCGTAGCTCTCCGACGTGCGGTCGCTGAACGTATAGTGTATAAGATAGACACACACACATTGCCTTTTATTATTTAAGATATATTTAATCTTTTAAATTATTTATCTCTTTTATTTTAAAATTAAAATTATTGTACACTTAAAACTATTTATTTAAATACAAGAAAAAAAATGTTTTTTTTTTCTAAGTGCTTCTGATACGCCAAAAAATATACATAAGTTAATTTTAAAAAGAATATATAAAATTTAATGATAAATAACCTAAATAATGGGTGATTCACTTAAATTTTTTTATATATTTTTGGTAGAATTTGCGGAGAGGGCAACAAGGATGTCTAACATTTGAAATCCCCTCATGACTTTTAATTTATTCTAATATTTAAGTTTCAATCTAAACAAATAAAAGTGTAGCTAAGGACAGAGTTTTTATATACAACGTATTAAATAATATATATTTCAGCATGAAGTAACAACAGAGAAAATGTTTTAGAAGTACATATACACACAAATTAATAGTGTGTGAATACATATGCACGAACATAATGATGATCTATTATATATTTTGAATAAATTAAATTTTACAATAAAATCTAAACAAGTACTGACTTAGACATCCAATATAAAAATGCTAAATATAAAACAATTTGACTAATGACGCATAAATGCAGAACATCAGCACTAAAAATGCACTTTTCTGTTCGCTTGCCCTTTGCATCAGCACTCACAAATGAAATAAATAGCAATATGTTTATGTACAGGTCATGATATCAACATTTTATATCTTCATGCTCAGTTTTCGGTTCAGTTTTCGGTTTAGACACAGAACTATCACCTTGTGGCTGTGGAGCATTAACTATAGGATAAACTTCTTTTTGTAGTTCCTAAAAATGATAACATTCATAAAACATTTTTAAAAACTAATAAAACAGCATTGAATTCAATATAGTATATAATGGAATTCACATGACAATAGAAGAATCAAAACCTGGTGTTTATGTTGACATTCAAATGGCATTACATGACCACTGTGTCGAGAAACAATTATTTTTTATAAAACACAAAGCGCTCCTATAAGGAGTGATCCCCAAAATATGAAAAATATTCCCATTGCAGATATCAGCATCTATGGAATGATTTTGTGCTTGTCAGCATAGAATAGCTGATATCTGCAATGGCAACATGAAATTAGCTATACATCACAATTTTTGTGAGCTTCTATGGGAACTGGCAATTTCAGTCATTCCACAAAACTAATATAAAATTACTTTACAATTTAGCTCAGGCCACACTAAGCTGCAAAAGCGAAGTTCGTGAAACACAAAATCTGCCCATAAGGGGCATCCTTAAAAATATGGAAGACACTCTCATTGCAGATACCAATATCCACTGACCAGCTTCACACTTATTATGCGCTCGCCAGCATTCTTGCTGCCATTGCATAGCATATATCAGCTATTCCATGCTGATGAGCGCATATAGGCACAAAAACGGTCCATGGATGCTGGTATCTGGAATGAAATTGTTTTCCAACATTTATTTTCGTTATACATCAATAGTAGGTGCAACCTCACTTTATATATTGTATTGATGTATTAATAACTAGAATGAAGTGTTGCCCGAGTTCTGAATAAGCATCTACTACATATAAATAATTAAATAAGAGCTTGCTGCTTAAATAATACATTTGAACACAATTTAAAATGGCTTCAATCCAAAAACTATACGAATCTAATCGCACATATTTTTCACAAAAGGAAAAAATAGGATAATTACAAATGACTGTATATTCAACACACTGCTCATGTAAACATGAAAGGCTGATCATCCCTGTACATGCAATAAGGCAATTCTGAGGAATTCTTTCTCTTGGAGAGAGAACTCTGTTGAACAGAATTTTTTTTTTCAAGCACCCCCTCTCAGCCCATCGCAAAATATTCACTCTCCTACAACAAGATGCGTGGTTTCTTATTCCGTACCATCAAGGGGTTCGATAACTATCGAACCCCTATTCGAGAGCCTGCGAGATTCATTCAAGAAATCAAAGACATGTCTTGGATAAAAAAAATTATAATTAATGAACAGATAAATTCATGAATTTTTTTTTTCTGAAGTGGTCAGCAATATTTTAAGCAGCTGTTGAAGAACATAAACATTATATGACGCCTCAATTTTAATATATCGTAATATAAAAATTGGAGAGATTTGTAATGCATGAAAAGCATAGATTTCTTTTTAAATGCATTAAAATTCATCTCATCATATAGATTTCATTCAAAGTTTATTTGAAAGAGAATTTTTTTATCTTTTTGATAGTGTCATGATGGAAATTCAGTGATAATATTTTAGGTCACTAAGGAGCTGATTTGCATGAAAATGCTAAAACATAAAATAACAAACACTAATTTGAAATTAAAACCTCCGGGTCCTTTACCTATGTAACAAATTTCATGGCCATACGATGCTTAGATGTATCACTACTGACTGCAAAGATAGACAGACATTTTCCTTTATTATGTAAGATGTGGCAATTGCATGTATTTTTTAAGTAGACACATATATGTCTTTTCATCTACAATTTCTATTTCTTTCAATAACCTCCATTTTCTACAAAAAATTTCTCTTACAAAAATGACTTTGACATGGAATCTTGTAGTATATTGCATTCACATTTGGAAGGATTGCTTTCAATATGTAAAAATTAAATTGGATATATAAAAAAACAAAAGAAAATACTGCGTACCATTTTTTTTGCAAGAAACAACAAGTAGGAAAATATTTCTTTCACCTTATTTATAAAAAAAGTTATTACACAAATGCTATAAAAATCCCTGCCCTCTTAATAGAAACAGTAAGAAATGATTGTGTTTGAATTATGTTTTCACTGCAATTTTTAACTTCTAAGAAATTAATTTTTTATAAAATAAGTTCTAAATATTAAGAAATGTGCAAAGTATTCTAATCTTTAATTTTTGAACATGCAGCATATGCTGGGCATGAAATAACTGCAGACCACACTTTATACTTTCTATAACAGATTTCTGTGCCAGTATAAAAAAGGAACTTTTAGCTGATCTGCCAACCAAGGATGTCTTTAAGGTATACAAGGAGTAAAATGTTTACAGAAATTAAGAGAGCAAAGTAATCTATCTATATATTAAAAACACAAAACACACTACATTTTTTAAATGGAATTGAAAATATTTCCAAAAATGCTAAAATTATTTTTGGAGAACACAAATATCAAATTTGGCAGGAAAAATTGCTATATACTACAATTATTTCAACAATAAAAGCAATATTTCTGAGTTTTCAAATATTTCCCTTAATTTTCAAACTCATTTGGAAATTAAGTCTTTTAACGCTTTTTCTTTTTTTAAGTAGTATGGCAGTCCTAGCAAGGTCTGGATGTATTACAGAAGCATAACTTACCTGATATTGATTTGAAATATCTTTCACTAAGATTGGAGGATTCTCAAATGGTTTAAGGTCTTTTAGCAAGTCTCTTTGCTTCTGTAGCCATTTGCTTTTATCATCCACTAGCTGTTGAACCTGAAATACAGAAGTTTTAAAACTAGTTTATCTTCAAAATTATTAAAGTATAATATTGGCTCTAACATTTAGTTTCTGTAATAGTAACCACAAGAAATTGTTAAAACAAGTTTCAAATGGAAAATAAACAAAAAATAAATATATAAAATAAAATAACGAAATAATGAAAATCTACTTTGAAGTAAATCCACTTACTATGAGCCTCAACAAGATTCCTGATTTAACAAAGAAATTGTGAATTGTTAATTAGTACAATTCTAATTGACTCACTTTCTATAAATACCATTTTGTTATTACTTGGATTTTAACAAGTATGTGAAATAGTAAAGCTCAATGAGATGTGAGAAAAGGAAATAACATAATCACACAACACTCTTCAGAGGGGATGCTAACAAAGTTAAGCTTATGCTCTCATTTCAGATAACAGCATCGATGGACCAGTTTCATACTTATTATGTCCTCATCAGCATGGAACAACCAATATCTGCAATCGCAGCAAGAAAACTTGCCATGTGCCACACTTTTACGAACATCTATGCAGGGGTCCCATTTCAGCGCGAACCCGCGAGATTCTCACGTAAACCATAAAAAATCTCGTGTAAAAATTCAGGCTGCGCAAGATTTTCTCTCTCTCCAGTTCCGGTCCAAAATTATTTTTTCCTTCAAATTGGATATCGAGAAATCCCTTGACTAGAGATGCAGATACGCAGTGGCCATGTTGCCATTTTTGGCGACCAAAATTTCTCCAGAACCCTTTCAGTCCCCGGCGCCCCGTGGCTGGTAGATCGGGCCGATTGCTTCGCAACCGCAAATCGCGATCAGTCTCCGGTCCAAAATTATTTTTTCCTTCAAATTGGATATCGAGAAATCCTTTGACTAGAAATGCAGATTCGAAGTGGCCATGTTGCCATTTTTGGCGACCAAAATTTCTCCAGAACCCTTTCAGTCCCCGGCACCTTGTGGCTTGTAGATCGGGCCGATTGCTTCGCAACCGCAAATCGCGATCAGTCGCCTCGTTGTTGCGAATCGTGGGCCGATTACCGTGCGGTCGCAGACCGTGATTCCGCAGCCTCGTGTGAATCGCAGTCAATCGCGATTTGGGCACACTAAAAGTACTACGTGTTTCTAATTAGCTAGATATTTTATAGAAAACTATAAGTGTCTCCTCTGCTTACGTGGGTAGCAAATTCGATCAAATAAAATTTTGCTTTTTTTTTTTTTATAAGATTCTTTCACGGATTTGAATTATGTTCTTTCAGAGTACTTCCCGCATTTTTCGTGTGTTGTTCGAGAAATTTTCTTCTTTCCTCGGACGAAAATCCTTTTTCCCCATACACAGTATGTCTACAGGTTACAAAAATCCTGAAAATATCGTGAAATTGGCAATATATTCCCCAAAAATATCGCAAAATTTGAACAAAGCCACGAATTTTTTATCAGAGACATTCCCTTCTTACATCTGAAAATCTGTTTCTCTACGATTGCATAAACAACACTCGCATACGGCGATCCCCACAGTTTCTGAGGGGAGATGACCAACGAATATCTTTTTGCCATTTTTACAATATATTTGCATCGACTGATTTTTTATATAATTATTTCGTTTAATATACAAAGAATGAAAACCAAACCATTTTGAAAAATTATTTTGCAAACGTATTATTTATGAAATAATGAGCTATTTTGTCCGAAAACAAAAAGAAAAAAGTCGACACTTTTCAAACAAAATGGCTAAAATCACATGATTGGCTTGAGATGCAACAAAAGGACGAAAGGACAAACCCTATGTTCTGCAAGTTTTGTAAAAAATACAAAAAAAAAAAAAAAAAAAAAAAAAAAAAAAAAAAAAAAAATCCAATTTCAAACATCAAGTGAAAATTATTACCTAATTCTATTTGCCTAGTGAAATAGTTTTCGTCGATATTCGACCTCGGCGATCAAAAAACGTTAAAATTTTTAATTGCTATTGCTGCATGAAAATTGATCATAAAATGATTTTAAAAATCAAAATATAAAGTAAATACAGTCGGCCATCAACTTTTGCAGTTTACAGACAAAAAAATCGTAAATTCGCATGTGAGTCATTTTACTTAAAATAACCCATGTAGACATTATTATAAGCAAATAAAATCATAATGTAAGCATGGGGGAAGTTAGGAATTTGAGTATTATTGCTAACAAGTGTGTGTGTGGTGGGGAGAGGTATAAAATTATCAAAAATGTGCTTACTTAATATTTAAACCACTCCTAATTATTTTTTAAAAATAATGTTACTAAAAATGTTAAAAGAATGTTAGTTTTAAGAATTAAAAAATTTAAATGTCGAAGAATATGAGTTATAGTTAATGCTTTCTTTTTTATTACTTTCTAAATTAGCATTGTAAATAAAAAAGGAAATTTTAAGTTTCTCTCCTTATGGCAGAAAATCTCTCCCAAAATTTTCTGGAAGGAAAGAAATTCTCCCCCTCCTTTTCTGACTTAGTGGAAACCCTGCATCTATGAAAACTGAAAAATGCAATCCTACTACATAACCAGCTTCAAATTTATTACAATCCACATTTTTTTATACACAAGTATAAAAGTTACAAGTATTTCCATATACTGTGTTATTGTACACATTACTACTGACCTTATGGACTCAGAACATCTTTAAAACAATTGTAGCCACCAAATTTTCTTATGCCTGCTTCAAAGAAATACAAAAATTTGAATTTGTATATTCAATCTTACCATATAGATGGCTCCAAATTTCTTTAAAATTAGAACTGGCTGATCTACACCTGATCCATTTTAAAGATATTCTCTCTTATCTCTGCTACCAATCTCTTAGGAGATTAAGGTTGTGGTTGCACAACAGACCTCTAATCACAGTGCTTGGCCCTTGGTCACCATTCCTTATTTACTATTCTATTCAAGACTAGACCAGCCAAGTGTATTGCCACAGAATAGCCATAGGGAGAGTTACTGAAGTTTGGTTTACAATTCCATTGCAGATAATAGCATGGATCACAGATGCTGTTATCTACAATTCAGGGTTGTTGTTGAGACCCACATATCCAACCTACTAGAAAGGTGTAAGGTAACTGTTTTGGATGGCCGGGAAGAGCCACCCAATTTAGACCGGAACCCAGTGGGGCAGGCATCCACAGAGACCGTACACTCCTTCCCCTACCACTCTGAAGGACTTATGGACCCACATGTTTAATGTGGTCGTACTCCATGTGAACACGGCAGCAGTTTTGGCAGCGGAGGGAATCAAACCCGGACCTACCGAGTGCAATTTCTGCAAGCTAACCACTGGGCTACAGCGCCCCTACAATTGGAGGTGTATATTGTTGTAGGATGCATCAGAAAAGATTAGCAATAGATACTTCAGAGAAATATATGCCACAACATGGAGAACACATAAATAACAATCAAGGTATGGTAGGTCGGGTATAGTAGATGCAGAGTTGAAAACAAAGACATTGCATTAAAGTTACTATGAATGGTATTTTTGAGTGAAAGGGGGTGAGATGAAGTGTAACCCCAGGAAAGTGGCTAAGATTTTTATATCTCCCTCTCTCTCTCTTTCTTACTAATCCATCCTCAAATAGTACTTTTGTTGCAGAAAGGATTTAATTAACACCCAGATTTAGAAAGCAAATCAGCAGGTCCAGAATTCCTGAATTACTAGTTTTAACTGGATATAATAATATAATTTGTGTTATGCTTTTTATGTTCATAAATTACATATTTAAAATTGATTTCATCATAGCATACAGAGAATGTCTTATGGCATGCAACGCGGATTCAATTCTTGGCCATCTGCCAAGAATTGAGTACAGCGCAGCAGATACGCATTCTTGCTCTGGCTGATAAAAGAACACGAGTTCTTCGCTGAGTGGGTAGCTGAGAAGTGAAGGTTGTAATTAAATGAGTTTTATAATAAAGAAGAAGGATGACGATTGAGCAATCTTGTGATCATTGATGCGAAACACTACAGTGGTAACCCGGTAAGGTATTTGTTCATGTAGATGTTTTCATTCTAAAATGTTTCGTATCAAATCCACTGATAGACTTTAGAATATTTCTTTGTGTCGAAGTTTATAAATTTCACTTTACCAAAACTCTGGGACCTTTGAGTGGAAAAGCTCTTATGTATAAGTTCGGACTAAAGATAGTCGAATAATTTTAAGATTCTCATCAATTTGTCATGGTGTTTTCAAATGCGGTTAAAATTCCACCATACAATTTCAGTGATCCTGCATTGTGGTTCATAATGTGTGAAAGCACTTTCGAATTGGGTACACCAAAAGCTGACTGAAAGTAAAACAGAATTTAATTATGTCGTGTCACATTTGCCTCCAGAAGCTGCTACAATCATTAGAGATATAATTATGAATCCTAACAAGGACGACAATGAATCCTAACAAGGATGATATACCTTCATGATATACCTCATACCTTCATGTAAAAACAGAACTTATTAAACGCAGCAGTGAATCCTCTCACCAAAAAATTGGAAAACTACTTACAGGAGAACAACTTGGTGATCGCAAACCTTCGGAACTACTACGCAGCATGAAATCTCATGCTGAAAACTATAAAGTACCCGATGAACTAATGTTAGAACTCTTTCTTCAGCATTTACCCTCGCAAGTACAAACTATTTTAGCAGCTATTACGCCTCTGGAATTGAACGCTGCAGCAGAAATAGCGGATCATGTAATTGAAGTGACACCGATTTCAGTGAGTGCTTGTTCTTCTGTTTCATCCTTAAATTCTATTGAAAATAGATTACTTGCTGAAATAGAAAAATTACATTTAAGGATAGATAATCTTTCTTGTGGCAGAAGCCCCAGTCTCAACCGAAACAGGGCTTCATGACAAAGAAGCACATCTGAAACTAAAAATAACGAAAATTGTTATTATCATAAAAAATTTGGCAAAAAGGCTTTAAGATGTATTTCTCCTTGTAAATACCCAAAAAAAACGAATAGAGGCAGGTGTAAAGGCGACTAGCGCCTTGCCTAAGAATTCTAGTCATCTTTTTGTTTGTGACAAACGCACTAACGTAAAATTTTTGATCGATACAGGATCAGACGTATCTATAATTCCAGCTCCAAAATTACAAAGAAGACACTTCCCAAATGACTCTTTCGGCAGCTAACACATCACCTATTCATACATCTCAATGTATTTCCTTAGATTTTGGCCTGAGACGTATTTTTAAATGGTAATTTTTAGTTGGAAATGTTTCTACTCCCATTATAGGTGCAGATTTTTTATACAATTTTAATTTGATACCAGATTTGTCTAAACAAAAATTGATTGATTCAGAAACTAAAATAAGTTCTCATTGTACATTAAGTGTAAGTGACATCCATTCAATTAAAACTGTATCAGGTGACAGTATTTACCATAACTTTTTAAAAGAATATTCAGAGATAACCAGACCACCTCGTCCGGATCAAGCAGTAAAACACTCAGTAGTTCACTACATTGAAACTATTGGACCTCCCGTAACTTCTAAAGCACGGCGTCTTGCACCTGATTGTTTGTGCATTGCAAAGGAGGAATTTCAAAGTATGATTGAACTTGGTCACATGCGTCCTTCCAAAAGCAATCATTCATCCCCATTACATATGGTACCTAAAAAGGACAGTACTGAATGGAGACCTGTAGGTGACTATCGGCACTGAATGCTCAAATGGTAAAAGATAATTATGGAGTACCCAACATTCGAGATTTCACTTCGAACCTCCATGGAAGCAAAATTTATTCACACATAGATCTTATTAAAGCCTATCATCAAATTCCTATTAATCCAGAAGATGTGCATAAAACTGCAATCACAACGCCCTTCGGATTATTTGAAAGCACTCGTATGCAGTTTGGACTCTGTAATGCAGCTGCTACTTTTCAACGATTTATTGATGAAGTAACACGTAATTTTCCGTTTGTATACGCTTTTGTTGATGACATTTTAATAGCTTCGAAATCGCCAGAAGAACATATTACCAACCTGAAAACTTTATTTGAACGGTTAAAACAATACGGTCTGAGTGTAAAACCATCAAAATGTAAGTTTGGACTTACATCAATTGAATTCTTGGGATTCAGAGTTTCAGCATCTGGTATTGTGCCACTCACAGAACGTGAAGATTGTATAAAAAATTTTCCGAAGCCAACAATTATCACATAACTAAGACGATTCCTTGGATTATTTAATTTCTATCGACGTTGTGTGCCAAAAGCTGCTCACATACTAGGTCCATTAAACAAATTTTTAGAAGGTATCAAAAATAAAAAGTCTAAAAATACTACACAAATCAAAGCTCAAGATTTGCTTCAATGGACTAATTCTACTGAAAAATCATTTTTAAATGCCAAGAATGCTTTAGCTACCGCAACTCTTCTGCATCATCCTATTCCTAGCGCAAAATTAAGTGTGTGGGTTGACGCTAGTGATATAGCTGTTGGAGAATCTCTCATGCAACTCAACGGGAACAAATGGGAACCTATTCATTTCTATCAGTCAAACTTTTAAAAAGACAAAAAAATTGGTCCACATATGATCGTGAACTATTGGCAATATACACATCAGTCAAACGATTTAGACACATTCTAGAAGGTCGGGATTTTGTTATTTACACTGACCAAAACCCCCTAATTTATGCCTTCAAACAGAAACCAGATAAATGCTCGCCTCGACAACTTCGTCATCTAGACTATATTTCTCAATTCTCGACAAACATTTGTCACATAAAAGGTACTGAAAACATAGTAGCAGATGCACTTTCACGTATTGAAATTGACAACATTTCAGCTTCGATTTTAAATTTCGAAGATTTTGCCTCAGCTCAAGCAACTGATCCTGAGTTAAAAATTCTACTCAACAACAATTCTTCACTCCGAATGGAAAAAAGGTTTATTCCAATTGCAAATTCTGAGTTGTTCTGTGACATGTCAACGGGACAACCTCAACCTTTCGTTCCCGAGTCATATTGAAAAATCATTTTTGATCAACTTCACGAACTTTCTCATCCCGGAATTTCTATGACTATTAAGTTGATTACTGCCAGATATGCTTGGCCTGATATGAACAGATATATTAATAATCAAGTTAAATGTTGCATTCCTTGCCAACGATCAAAGGTGCATAAACACACCAAAACTCCGATTGGCACATTTGCTTTACCAGACGCACACATACATCTCAACGTTTCGCACACATACATCTCAACATAATTGGCCCACTTCCACCATCTAATGGTAACAATTATTGTTTAACAATAATCGACCGCTTCACGAGATTGCCTGAAGTTGTACCAATTCCAGACATAAAAGCTGAAACTGTGTGTAAAGCCTTATTTTCTGCCTGGATTTCGCGTTTCGGAGTACCAGCAACCTTGACAACAGATCAAGGAAGACAACTGGAATCCTCTCTTTACCAACAACTTAATAGAATGATGGGCACAAATCACATTCGTTCTACAACATACTACCCTATTTCAAATGGGATAATTGAACGTTTCCACAGACATCTAAAATGTGCATTAAAAGCACATGAAAATACCAATTGGACAGACACACTTCCTATCACACTTTTAGGAATACGTACAGCTCTCAAAAATGACATCCAAGCCTCTTGTGCCGAATTGGTATATGGAAAGACATTAACTTTACCTTCAGACATGTTTTATGATTCCATACCTAAACAACTGTGCGATTCAACGTTGGTGACAAATTTACGAGAAAAAATGAAAACACTCAATCCCGTAGCAACATCAAGACATGGAAAAAATTCCATTTTCGTCCACCCATCTCTGGAAAAATGCACCCATGTTTTTCTTCGCACACATTGTACGAAACCACCCTTATGTCAATCGTACACGGGACCTCATAGAGTAATCAAAAGAAATAAAAAAAAAACTATACAAATTGAACTTAAAGAGAAAAAAAAAAACTGTATCTTTAGATTGAGTAAAGCCCACATTCCTCCTATGTGAAGATGCAGAAAAACAGAAGCCTCTTATAACTTCAAATACAACGAATGACAATTCGAAATCTGCAAACAGTACCAGGAGTGGTAGAAAAGTACGGTTTCCCGAAAGACTCGTACAATACATGCAAAATCAATGTAGATTCAATCTGTACTCCTAAACGAATTTAATTTGTATATTTTTTGTATATATTGTATATATTGTATATTTGAGATCGTTTCTCGGTACCCCTTGTTCACTGGGGGGATACTCATATGGCATGCAACGCGGATTCAATTCTTGGCCATCTGCCAAGAATTGATTACAGCACAGCAGATACACATTCTTGCTCTGGCTGATAAAAGAACATGAGTTCTTCGCCGAGTGGGTAGCTGTAAAGTGAAGGTTGTACTTAAACGAGTTTTATAATAAAGAAGAAGGATGACGATTGAGCAGTCTTGTGATCATTGATGCGAAACACTACAGTCTTATGCTGCACAGATTAGTTTTTTTTTTTCATACATAGTTTTGCAAATAAAAAGTGACAGTCAAGTTTATAATAAAAGTTTGCAAATGATCGTGCAGATTAAATTAACCATCTATAACAATCCACAATACAGTTATATAAATATACTAAAATGAAATTACCAAAACAATAAGTAAAAAAGATATAAATGTTTACCTGCTCCATCTGTTTAGGCTCAATATGAGAGTACTGCTCATCTCCCTTCAAATAAGCTTCTAATATTCTATGAAGATTTTCTATCAAGCTCTGAAAATCTTTAAGTGCACACAATCTAAGTTCTTCCTCATGTTTCCTTCTGTATAGAGGTTCGGACATACCCTATATTAAAAACATTATGAAGAATCCTTAACTCTACAATGAATATAAAAAAATATCAAATCATTAAAAAAAAAATGACATCAGGTTGTCAATTATATCATCTCTGCTGAAACTGAGCTGTTTTTACGTGAATAAATAATGCATTATATCACCACAAATCAAACTATATTATACATCATTTTTACTTTTTATTTTACATAATATTAAATAGAAAAAAGTTATTGTTTTACTGAAAATTTTCAAATTCAAGATTGCTGATGGGAAAGAACATTTTAATTTTAATACTTTCAGAATACACTTTGAACATTTTTGGAAATATGTCATATGTTTTGAAACATACCATCAAGGCTTTGTCCACTCAAAAGTTATTGAACATGTTTGCAATTGAGTGTTAATTACATGTTTTTTAAAACTGGATTTTCATAAAAATTTATGGCAGATTTTTTGTTGTTTATTTTTTAATAAGTATATTATATTTTGCAATTTAGCAGTATCAAATCTTTAATCTTTAACTACAAAATATTGTTTGCAAAAATATTTGTTAATAGAATTTTATTTTGATAAATATTTACTTTGTTTGTTTTCTCTTTTTATTTAAGAACATGAGACCTTCGAGACCATAGCTAACTGTACATTAAAAAAAGTATAAACATCAAAGTCCATTGCAAATATCACTAATATCTATTAACATATCCTAATTAGTTAGATCCCATGAAAATTCATGGGAAAACTTTATTGACTGAAAATTAATAAATGCAAAAGATCTTTAACTTTAATTTTTTTAAGTCAAAGACGTCTTAAAATATACTTTCAGTACAAATTTCATATAATATTATTTACCTTATTAAAACAACTCAAAATTATATTATTTGATGATTGCTAAAAGTTTAAACAGCTTAGAAAAATCAAGAATCATTAGTTTGTTGGTATGGCTACTAGAGCTATAATTTTAAACAAAAGTGATATACTATATGTATATATCTTAACCCTTCACTGAAATATTTGCGATATCTCAGAAAGATTAGTTTCAATCCTTCCACTAGAAATCATTTTTGTTATGTATGATATTTTCATTTCCTATTACATTAAATCAGTTTAAATATTCTCTTCTTTAAATGACTAAAGAATAATGGCGGATGCCACAAGTACTTGTTAACAGAATATGTTTTCGAGGAATTGCCATTGAATGTATGGTGCTTCTATTTTACATTAAATATTAACCAACTAAAAGTTCTAAACTCCTATAAAAATACTGTGTATAAAGTGTCATTATTACAAATAGCTATTTTAAAATAATTTACTACCCAATCAAAAGCAAATAACATAAACAAACTCTTATTGTTGAACATGTGTTGTCTCCAATCTGCAAGGAGTGTGTTACTGTTCAGCAAACAATAATGACATGAGTAACACTTGAAATTATATTGTTTGATTATATATTCACAAATATATATCTTTGCACTAAACCCAGTTGCTTTTTAACACTTTACAACAAAGTTGAAAAGTGTTTATGACTTTGTTCATTCTGTCTGTCTGTCCGTTAGCATGATAACTGCCGTAAAAATGACTTAATCAAAATGAAATTTTAGTATGTTGTTCAGACGGTCTATAGGACCTATGGGAATATAAATTAATAATATCACCCAATTAGTTTTAGATTGAACCCGGGTTGAAAAATGAAATACATTGAGCCCTATGGGACCTAATTTTTCAAACATTTTTTAAGCGGATTTAAAATTCACAAATTTCTTCGAAAATTTTAGATAATATTCAAATTATTCCATAAAATATATAAAAAAATTTCAGCAAAATATATTCAGTAGTTTTTTTAATAAAAATTAAAATAATAATTACACCTCTTATATGAAGCGATCACGTGACTATTGTATGAAGACACTTGACCCACTTCTAAATGAAATATGGCATCCATGTTGTCTCAAAATCGTGATTTTTAAAACTCTTTTTAATTCATATTGAGTGTTGTATCTGTCCTAAAACCGCTTTATTTTTGCTTAAATTCTGTGCATTTACATAGTGAAACAACGCAATTACAATATATTTGAGTTTAAATGATCATCCAAATTTGATTATTTCTACAACAAAGCCTATTTTTCACTTATGTAAAATGTAAACAGCAAAATATGTAGAATGAGTTGTATAAGAATTGCTGTATTTCTTTAATGCAAAATTATGTAGCTCATGGAGTCTGCATAGCTGATATGAATGAAATATTCATTGATTTTACAGAGAGAAGGACGATTTTTTTCGATGAAGTTTTAAGCATAGAGTTTAATTATTTGTAGCTCCATGGTCTTAAGTTTTTAAATAAAATAAATTATTTTAGTACTGTGATGAATGAAATGAATGGGAAAATGTCATGAATGAAATGCTGCTTTTATAAAGAGAGTGTTGTTTTTTCTATGACATCATTTGAATGAATGTCAGTTGTTTTTGATGAAGTTTTCAAATATAATAAATTATTGTAGTATTATGATAATTTTTAAAATATGACCGAGGAATGTATCGCATTTTAGAGATTTATATTTCAATGCCGTCATTTGAATGAAGTTCATTTTTTTTCGATGAAGGTTTAAGTTTTCAAATATAAAAAATTAATGTAGTATTGTGATAAGTTTTAAAATATTACCAAGGAATGTATTGCATTTTAGAGATGTTTAAATAAAATTGCATTGAAGTTGGAAAGTGTTTCATAATCAATGCTTTAAGCATAATTGATCTTTCTTGTTATCTTATAGTTCAAAGGTAAAATAAATGGTATAACTGACAGTGGAGACACATAAGAACATTTAATTTTGGTTATGTTATGGCATATCATTTAACAACTAAACAGAACTAAATGTGTAAAAATTAAATATATATAATGCCAACAAGAAACAGGTTAGTCCACATGTAACTTTATGTAAGAAAGCGAATGAAATTATTTTAAGTATGCTACCACAAGCCATTCTCTCTATATATATTGTGGTTAAGTAGGTAACTTTTGGAGACTTTAAAAATGTTTAAATTTCTCACACACACACACACAGAAAAAAAAAATTAATACATTATTTAATCAATAAAAAGCAATATTGTAATGAAATAGGAAATTAAATGTATTAGAAATGCAAATAATTCTATATCCATAAGAAAAGTCAATATTTCTGTTTGTTACATTTGGCAACTTTTGGTAAATATTGCCAAATTGTAAATTATATGATATTTCTAAAGATTAAATTTATTTGTTAATTCACGTCACAAGGGTCATGCGGCTAATTGCCAGTGTTGCGTTTTGCAAAAGAAAATCCAATTTGGTGATTGAAAAAAATTTTCAAGATTATGAATTTTGCCAATGTTAAAACCAAAAATCATGGTATACACACTAATCGTAATGTAACTACCATATTATTTGTCTTTTCCAAAACAAATGAGAATTTATAAGACAAAAAATCAAATTTTTCAAATGGAAAGTCAAAATCAAATTTGGTGAATAAAAACTCTATTTGGCAAAAGAAATTTTTATTTGGCGAATAGGTTGGTGAAAGTAATCAAAAATCCAGAACAACCTCTACCCTGTCACTTTGTCAGAATTATTAATGTAATATCCTTGATTCAAAATATAGCAAGTTTCACTATTCATGAATGAATGAATGAATGAAATAAAGGTGGGTGGCTCAAAAAGAGCCCAGCACATCGACCAGAGGTCTATTGTACTACCCCAAAAAGAAAGCGAAGATCCCCAAGAAAAGAGACCAGTAGCCAATGCGAGAATAAGCTTGACAGGAATGTCGTTCAGCTCCCAGGGTTCAATCACATGACGACCAATGTGTTCGAATCTGTGAGCAGAGTAGGCCTCACATTCACATAGAATGTGAGCTGCAGTTTCTTCGCTGTAATTGCAGCCTCTGCAAAGCGAGTCCTTGGAGACACCCATGATATTAAGATGTCTCTTGAGGGTGCAGTGCCCAGTAAGGAGCCCAACAGCTCTCCTGATGCCAGTTCTACTGAGCCTGAAAAGTTCCTTTTGACGTGTACTAGGGCAATTGCAGTTGAGGATTTTCGCTTGCCTTTGTCCCTTAGTGTCACGCCAGTTCTTACATTGAAGCTTCCTGAAGATGTCATAGACAATTCTTCTGATAAGATCATTGGGAATACCCAAGGCCGGCTCAGGGCCCACAAAAGGAGTACTAGAGCCTTTGCTAGCAAGTTCGTCTGCCAATTCGTTGCCAGGAATGCCCGAATGACCAGGCACCCAGTACAGAATGACATTATTATTACTAGCAATTTCACAGAGTGCATTATAACATTCCCAGACAAGGGAAGACGTCACTTCACTATTCATACAAGAGGTATGTTTTGTTATGGGGTCTAAGAAGTTGCAAAATAATTATGTTTTGTCAGGGAAGGGTTCATATAGTAATTAATAATATTGAATAGAAGAAATTTGTTTATGGTCTACATCAGCCAGAGATTTTAGAAGGGTAAGGACTTCATGTATGTGAATTGGGAGAAACTTTTACATAACTTTATACACACTGTCATATGACGGGTTTATTGTCAAATCGGTGGAGAATGTTAAAAAGGTAATGTCTTTTTACCTTAAAAACTGAACTATTAAAATTTTATAGCAGAATAACTATATTAAACATGTATTCTGTTGCAAATCTGAACTGTTATAAACTTCTCAATTTAAATTATTGCCAGTAAAAAGGCTATAATACTCAATTTTTCAAGTAGATAAGGCAGGTAAGATAAATAAGGCAGTTGACATAAAAATAATCAGCAATAAGTGAAACTAAAAGGTAAAGAAGCTTCAATATTACAAAGAACAAAGGATTGAAACTGAAAGATATAATATTAAAAAAAGATTGAAGGATACAATATTAAGAAAACACAGTTGAAATAAGAAGAAAATTTAATCAAAATAGAAAGAAAATTAACTGCAAGTAAAATAACAAAGTAACAAGATTGCAAATTTTGGAGAAATTTTCATAAGTATACGGGTCATTAAATGATGGTGTACCTTTAATTCATTCAGTCTTTCAATGTAGACAGCCTCTTTCTCTTCTTCTCCTTCTGCATAAAGCCAATCTTCTACAGAACTCAACTTGTGCAAAAAGTCCTCACGCTCCTAGAATATGAAGCATACAATCAGAATGAATACGGAATACTCTAAAATAAAGAAAGAATATTAACTAAAAATTATGCAATGTAATCAGGGACTGATCAGTTGGGTTTTTTTTCCTTTTATCATAAGGTTTTACTCTTCTGAAAATAATTCTCAATTTTGTGAAAATAATTCCAATTTTGGAAAAGTGAATTTTTTAAAGTTATGAAGAATTGAATTAAAAATGCCAAAGCTTACACTATATCTTATGCTTATAAATGTGCTAGAGCTTGGATTTAAAGACTATACCTTTGAACTTGAGCTAATGAAGGGCGTGCACCTGGATTGCATATATCCCACACAATTATTTTGGGCATATTGCACCCACACAGCAAGTTATTTATTTTTTGTTCTAAGTGGGCATACCGCAAAAGTAATATTAAATTTTCTAGAATTTGCAGCATGTTCTAGTGTGATTTTAATCAGAGATTTTGAATCTTAAATCCTGAGCAATGCTAGGCATGATACATTTTTTCTATAACATAAATAAGTAACTAACAATGAAATACAAAACAGAAGTAATGAAAAATATTTCTAAAATTCTTTTTGTACATACACAAGCAAAATACATTGGCCGCTTAAAATGGGCACTGAATTTAAAAACTATGAAGAATAATGCTGTAAACTTTAATTTTCATGATCAGAAGAAGCATCAAACTATTGCTACAATTATTTACTGGAAGATTCCCCCCCCCCCCCCCCCCAATGCTGACAGGAAAAAACAAGCAATTTGAAAGATTACATCTAATTAGCAGATATATCAGATGCATCACATTTGCATTACATTTTTTTAAAAAAATTCCATTCAACTATTTAATTTAATTCCTCTATAAAAAAAAAATAAAAGATAAGAAGTTCTGTTCTAGCTAAACAAAATTATCTGCACAAGCAAATATGAAATATAAAACATTCTAATATTGCTTGTAAATCTACTTAAAATATGAAATTTGATCAACATATGTCAAAATGAAGATGCTGAAATGGTAGCAAAAGCTATTCCCTAAACTTTTTTTTTTATCTCATTGTAATAATTATTTAAACATGTTTAGAAATATAATAATTTAAGAATCCTTTGTCAAATAAATGGCATAAAATATTGAAAATATCAATAATTACAATATATTCTTGTATCCCATGGTAGTAAATGATATAATACAATAAAAAATGTAATACAATTCATTTATAAAAAAAAAATAATCAATTTCTTTATTATTTAAATCAGATAAATTGAATGAATACCATTTAATTTCCTTGCTAAGCCATATGATATAGTTTTCTTCAAATAAAATTTCAGAAAAAAAAAATCATCTGCAGAATGTTATTATTACAGAAGGTTTAATTTTGCATTCTTTATTAATATCTTGATAATCTTTAGGATAAAAAACTCAAAACATACCTACAATGCAGAATGATCATACATAATTTAAAAATAAATCAATAAAAAACTGTGGATTTGTATATGGAATAGGCAAACAAACAAACCAACTGTTAATTTAATATAGATATTCAATGCAGTACAGAACATTTATTACAATAAAAAGTAAAAGATAAATTTGTTAATTCACATACAGTTTTGACATCTGGAGCATTTTAACTATGCATAAAAAATAATAAATTTTATTTTTTAACGATTTTATTCACTTTTACAGCTTTAAATTTTATTATAGAACATATATTTGGATAGAGTAACTTACTTTAAAATTGTAACTAATTAGTTACAATAAAAAAAAATGATAACTAATTACCATTACAATTACCTTATGTTCAAACACTTATTTACTTTCAGTGGAACTAATAACCTTACTATTCTTTTTAATCTTGTATGAACAAAATGTAGTTATTAAATAATTTTTTCACACTTTCATATAGATATCATAGAAATGTCCTAAAAACGTAAATTTGGTAATCTATGTAGAAATAAAAAAAAATTGAATATTGCAATTTTTTTTAATTGAATAAAATTTAAAAAAATTAAATATTGTCTTTGCTTTCTATACTTCACTGACCACTTGTTTTGCCTCAACCTGTACTTCTGGAGTCATTTAGCTTTCACTCTTTAAAGCTGACATAGCATTTTCACAAATTGCAAAGTATGTAATAGACCATGTAAATAAACAGTTGAATAGACAGTCCAGTAATTATATGGAATTAGAAGAGAAATACAAAACCAGTTCATAGTAAAGGTAATTTATGTCAGGTGTGTTCTCAACAAAGAACAACCTCGCCACTTTTTTTGGCTGACAATAACTATTATTGGGCCACTTGTTTATTACATAAACCAGGAGTGGAAAACTGAAAACTGAGTTTTGTAGCACCTTTGTAGCAGGAAATATTGCTGTTTCGTAGCAGTGCAGAGCAGTTTTGTAGCAGCTAGAAAATGATGTTGCGCACACTCGATAGTTATTTTAGGCATATAAAAATTTCATTTTACATTAATTAAAGCATGAAGAGTATTACATCTTAAAAAGTTAAGCCAGAAAAATGAGAAAAAGATGTAATGATACAATCTAATCTTAAAGACCAGAAATTGCCTGCTAGTTAAATGCACACTAAATTTTTTTCATCTAAAATACAAATAGTTTATGTCCGAGATGCTTGCTTTTTAACAGTTTGGACACACTGAATTAATTCGAGTTTTCTGTGCTTTTTTAATTTTGTGAGATTTTTTTCAATATTTGATTTTGCCTCTTTTAAGAGAACTTGGCCATTTTCAATCTCTGATAAATCTTTTGTTTTTATGCCGCCTTCAATCATCTTCTCTGCTGTAGAAAGCACTTTTTGTGATTGTAACTTTTTTTTTAACTCATCACTGTCTATTTTCAAACTCTTTAATACATCTTTCTCGTGTTCAGCTCTTGGCTTAACTCCTTTTCTGCTGTTTTCTCCATTCTTTGTCTATATTTTTCTCCTGCTGCTTTTACAGATTTTAAAAGTTCTTTAGTTATTGACAAATTGCTCACATCTCCATTTAGTAGATTTTCAAAATCTTAAGAGGAAAACTTCAAAAAGTCAGGAGTTTTATTAAAACATAAAAAATTTTTTTTGCATCACTTTATATTACAACCAGTTTTTCCCTAGGACTAAAAAAGGCCAGAAAAAGGGGACTACATAAAGACACTAAGTTACAGAATACTAATAAATGTGAAATTTAATAAAAGATAAAAAATCACTGTCAAACTATTATCAAGAATATCTGAATTTAACTGCTTTTTTAGTTTTGCTAAATTCCTTCTCATTTAAATATTGAAGTTAGTTTATAAATTTTACTTTCCGAATATCCATTTAGAAAAGTTCATATGTATTTTTTAGGTTCTAGCGTAACTACAATTTGAAATAATAATTCATAGCTTCAGTTTCCAAAAAAGTAAAATAAAAAATATTTAATATATTTATGAATGATCAAAATTTATTTTCGATCTATACTTGCTAACCTTATAAGAAAAAACAGATTTTAATGTTATTTTATAAGGTGGGGAAGTTTTAAGTTCGAATAAATACGAAATTTTCCCTATAATTATTATATAATTTACTTTTCTATGCATATATAAGTAATGCTTAAGACATATAAAAGTATTTATTAATACTATTTTATTTATTGTGCAAAGCATTGTCAATTGTGAGTCCGCATAAATCTTTATTGAATTGAGTTTGGTTATTGATGCACCCACGTAGCGCGTTAAAGGCGAATACGCGAATAAAGTGCAATTTATATTGTGAATTCGCTACACCGGTGCCACGCTCCCGCACAAATGGTGCACGAAACACGAGCGGCCTTGAATGCGCATAATGAGCGTGTGCGCGATTGACAGCCATTTCAAAGCTACGCAGATTGTATGTGCCCGCTCAGCGTGCATAGCGTTATTGCATGCCAGCATCCGCTAATAAAAGAAGATTCATTTTGTAATGCGATGCGAATTGCATATGCTCGCGCATCGTGCGTATCGTTATTGCATGAAGTGGAGTCATCGTTATTGTATATAACTTACGCGGATTGCATGCCCCTCTGAAGTATTCTTAACATTAGCCGAGAGCCCGCGGTGACTTGCACGCGTAGCAGAGATACGCGATCTAAAACTGCTTCCTAAACTGCACCGCGATCATCGACAGCTACTTCCTAAATTGCACCGTTAGCCGTGACTTAGATGCGTAGCGGTGGTGAGTGATCGACATCTATTGCAAAGAACTATAGGGCTGATCACCGAACTCCGTAATTAAATAATATGAAGGAAATAAATTTTTCAGTATTTCATCAAAGCCAGTGAAGATCCATGCAATGCTAGTCAGGGGTGGCAAATAGGGGGCGCGAGGGGGCGCGGTCGCGCCCCTAAATTTTTCTTATTCTGGACCAAAACTGAAAAGGCGTAAAAAAATTCCAAGCAAATTCAGTGAAAAATAATCCCCAAGGTGAAAAAAGTCCCCATGATGTTGGGTTATACTTTTGGATAGTTAATAATTTTGTTTTTAGTTTAAATGTGTTCAGGGGTCTTATTTACATAGCCATTCTCTTTTAGTTATCCATTTTCCAATTGTTTAGGTTTTGATATTCTTCTGTTCCAAATATGTTCTATTCCATAGGTTTTGTGTTAAAAACGGCGAAGTTCGTTCTTTTTAGGTTTTAGCAATTTAAATTTATTTAAATTGGCTAATTTGTGATTCCATTTATTGCCCTTTTTATTCCCTTTAATTTGATTCCAAATTTATTGCTCTCGATTAAAAATTGGTTAATTCATCGCAATTTTCGGTTTTATTCTATTTTCAGCTTTTTAAATATTTCAGAATCGTCCATATTTAAATTATTGCCGAATTCGTATTTTCCAAATCGTTTCACTTCATTTCTTTTTAATTTTCGTCTGCTCTAAAATTCCATTTCTCTTCTTTAAAGTTTCGAGTTTTTAATTGGTTGACTGTAATATTAAAATCGTCTGTCATTAATTATTTTATCGTTCATCGATAATTTTGTTTACAATCTGTGGCAGCGATGTTTCGCAGTATATAAGCAAATCGCGCACTTTTTCGATCTCTTTTTTACGCTCTCTTTTACGCTCTTTTTCACTTTTCTTCTGCTTATGGATTAGAACAAGGGGATGTAAGCTATTAAGCTGTCCTGTGCCGTTAGGCACACATTCTGTGGAATGTCTTTTTTCGCGACTTTTAAGTTTGTTCGTGTTTAATTTACGATGTCCAGCCCACGATTCTTGTTTCCTGCTATGACTTAAGTGCGTACTCTTAACGCTGCATATAAAATAAAATGTTTATCCCGGCTAATTAAACGTCTGATCTGTTATGAAGTTGTAGCGTCTTCAATCTGTTTTTCCCGCCGTGGAGGCGAGGTTTATTCTAAACAGTTGGGAGCATCCGAAATTATTGTGTCTACAAGCTCTCGCCTGCCATGTGGATTTGAGAAGTGCTCTGACGCCAATTAGGCGGTTGTTTATCGTTGTCAGTGTGCATTCTTTAAATGACGTATTGAGTCGGTATTTCCATATGATATTACTGGACTATATGCTCGGCGTTTAGTACCGATGTGTAAAGAAGTGTCCATTGTTTCCGATGAAGAAATCGTTGATTGAGGTTTGGTGCTGATCGAATTTTCGACGTTGAGGAGCCTGCTGTCCTGTGAACGGCCCTTCTTTTGAACAGGAATGGATAGTTTTCCTCGTGATTAAGCGATTGGACTTTTGCCTTTCCATCTTCGTCTCATCTGTTGGGATCTGATGCATCCAGCATGTTCCATGACGGCTCTACATCCGGGTGATATCTTTTAAATGCTGATTTTTATTTGCTTCTGTCGGTTTAGACTATTTATTTAAAATTTAATTGAACTAGCATAGAATAAGACCCCTTTAGACTTATATATTTTAGGTCACCTGAACCTGAGGTTAAGTTTAACTTTTGTTCTAAATTTCCCTTTTGGCTAACTTATGTTCTTTTTTTTCACAAATTCTAGTTTAGGCAAATAATTGTATAAGTTTAATATTGTTAACTTTAAAATTTAATATTCTAACGTTTTTTTTTTTACCACTATACGACCGGCCATTCCATTTATTTTTATTATTTAAGATGTTTGATTTTAGTTAATGAGATGTAAAAGGTTTTAAAAATTATTTTAAAAGTGAAGTTTAAATTTTAATAAACGTTAGATTTTGAAAACCTAAAATCTGTGTTCTTTCTTTTACTTTTAATGTTTTTATTTTTAGGTAAAGTGTCAATTTTTAATATTTTACAGGAGTACATATTTGTACACGTAGGGAAACTGGTCAATAGGTCCACTTTCTGTTTATTTAAGAATTCAGTTATATTTCTTGAATGTTTTCAGGTTTGAGGAACTTTAGAAACTTTTTCAGAGTGTATTTCAGTGTTTTCAGATGTATGTTAGATGAACTTTGCAAATTTCAGATATTTTTGAGTGTTTTCAGAAGAATGATTTTTAGGCTTTTAGGTTCTGAGAACTTGGAAAACTTAGAATATTTTGAATGATAGAATGAGATAGAATTGTTTTAGTATTTCAATAATGTTTTCTATCCCCCCCCCCCCCCCCCAACAATTGGCGCCGTTTGACCAGTCTAGGGGCTTATTCATGCTAACTGTAATATATGTTCTTAATAATTTTTGTTCTTAAAAATGAAATTTCCGTAAACTGATTCCATACTTGTTTATTCTAAAAGTAATTGAGATTTTGATAAGATTTTAAACTAAGGCTGGATATTTTAGAATGTTCTTAAACTAAATTAGAGTAATTTACTTTAATATTTTGATTAAAATTGAAATTTTAGGATTAATTTAAATATTTTCATTTAGAATTTTTTTGAGGAAACTTAAGAATTTTTGAGTTTGACTTTTTTATTTAGAATTTTTATTCAAGCATTCCTTAATGTAAGTTAATTTGATTTGAATTTTATTATTTGAAGTAGTGTGAAATTGCATTTAATTCATAAATTTAAGAGATTATAGGCATGTGGAGAACGCACTTTATAGTATTTACATTTTTTGTTCTAATCCCATCTCATTAACAATTTTTTTTATTTTGTTGTTTTTGTAACCCACGCTCCCAGCAGCACTTAAAATTTGTTTTAATGAAATAGAATGAAATTAATTGAGTAAATTTAATGAGAATTTTTTTTTTATTAAGTTAAATTGTATAGAATTAAAGCAGTAGTTTTTCGACTTAGAATTTTTTATGTTCTGATTTGGAATTGAGATTTAAATGCTCACTGATGTGTGAATGTAGATGATGAAGTGCTGTTGATTTATTGAAAAATTGGGTAATGCAGGTGTTTTTTACACTCCAATATGAGTGTGACATAAATGTCATCTTGAGTTATCTTGTTCTTCATATTGATCATTTGTTTGGTTTTCACACTCAAATAGAGTGGTGATAAAATCAGTTTGTTTGTTCTTAATTCTAAATCTGATATTTTTAATACTGTCTTTAAAATTTTTTGGTCGTTAAAGTGGAAAAATTTATTTTATTATAGGAGAATTAAATTTTTTTTAAGTGGAATATTTAAAATTGTGCAATGCAATTTGAGTTCTTTTGGTTTTGAAAATTAAATGGGGATTTGTAACATGATTTTTTCTTTGGTATTTTGTTTAAAGTAATGTGATACACTTGGCAGTTAGTGAATTTAAATGTACTACTTATACTTGATGGATATTTTTGTGCTATTTTTTTGGGTTCAAAAAAGATTCACAACCTTTGAGAGGACTCACAACCCTCGGCCCCTTGTCTTAATTTTTTTTTATTTTTATGAGAATTTTTTGAGATTTCCAGAGTTGCAGTTATGATATTTGAGTTTATTGTTGTTGAGAGTGCAAGATGTTGCACAATAATTAGTAGAATCGCGTTTATTGATATTGGTGTAAAATGATGCATAAGGTCATTTTAATGTATATTTGTATTTTAAACGATCTAATTTGCCAAGTAATCAGTTTATAGTATAATTTGTAAACAAGTCGGTTAAATTTGTGTTCAGTTCCAAATTGTTAGGGAATTGAGTTTGTTATTTTGGGGGTAAATATTCCACAAATTTTTTGTTTGTAACTTGAGCCAAAATTGATATTATTTAAATAGAGTAATATGCTTCGAATGATTGTTTTCTTTCTGGAGTAGATAGATATGGTGATGAATTTGATGATTTGTACTTATTGGTTGTTATTGTTGAAGGTACCATTTCAAAATTTATTGTTTAGATTATTGGAATTCTTTGGCTGGTCCAAAGTTTTCGTTAAAATTTATGTTTATTCATGACAGCTAATGATATGGAGATCTGTTTATTATTTTTCTACTACTTCTCTTTGATGATGTATTTGTTGGAGCATTTTAAAATTAATTGATGAATTTTCATAATGTAAAGTTATAATGAAGTTAGAGAGTTTAATGTTGAATCTACATGTTTATTTTAGAGTTAAGAAATTTATGATCTGATATTATGAGAGTGTTTAGTGAAGTTATTGTTTGATTTTTGATTTATTTATAAGGAATTTGATTTTCTATATGATTTTTATGGCTCATGTTACAGATGTAGTTGAGATTTTGATTTTTTTTTTCTCCTTCGTTTCGCGAAATTTTGTCATGTGTTAGCTAAAATTTTTCATTTTTCAAATGAAAAATTTTTTTGGGACGTTCGAAGGAGTTGTTGGGTTATACTTTTGGATAGTTAATAATTTTGTTTTTAGTTTAAATGTGTTCAGGGGTCTTATTTACATAGCCATTCTCTTTTAGTTATCCATTTTCCAATTGTTTAGGTTTTGATATTCTTCTGTTCCAAATATGTTCTATTCCATAGGTTTTGTGTTAAAAACGGCGAAGTTCGTTCTTTTTAGGTTTTAGCAATTTAAATTTATTTAAATTGGCTAATTTGTGATTCCATTTATTGCCCTTTTTATTCCCTTTAATTTGATTCCAAATTTATTGCTCTCGATTAAAAATTGGTTAATTCATCGCAATTTTCGGTTTTATTCTATTTTCAGCTTTTTAAATATTTCAGAATCGTCCATATTTAAATTATTGCCGAATTCGTATTTTCCAAATCGTTTCACTTCATTTCTTTTTAATTTTCGTCTGCTCTAAAATTCCATTTCTCTTCTTTAAAGTTTCGAGTTTTTAATTGGTTGACTGTAATATTAAAATCGTCTGTCATTAATTATTTTATCGTTCATCGATAATTTTGTTTACAATCTGTGGCAGCGATGTTTCGCAGTATATAAGCAAATCGCGCACTTTTTCGATCTCTTTTTTACGCTCTCTTTTACGCTCTTTTTCACTTTTCTTCTGCTTATGGATTAGAACAAGGGGATGTAAGCTATTAAGCTGTCCTGTGCCGTTAGGCACACATTCTGTGGAATGTCTTTTTTCGCGACTTTTAAGTTTGTTCGTGTTTAATTTACGATGTCCAGCCCACGATTCTTGTTTCCTGCTATGACTTAAGTGCGTACTCTTAACGCTGCATATAAAATAAAATGTTTATCCCGGCTAATTAAACGTCTGATCTGTTATGAAGTTGTAGCGTCTTCAATCTGTTTTTCCCGCCGTGGAGGCGAGGTTTATTCTAAACAGTTGGGAGCATCCGAAATTATTGTGTCTACAAGCTCTCGCCTGCCATGTGGATTTGAGAAGTGCTCTGACGCCAATTAGGCGGTTGTTTATCGTTGTCAGTGTGCATTCTTTAAATGACGTATTGAGTCGGTATTTCCATATGATATTACTGGACTATATGCTCGGCGTTTAGTACCGATGTGTAAAGAAGTGTCCATTGTTTCCGATGAAGAAATCGTTGATTGAGGTTTGGTGCTGATCGAATTTTCGACGTTGAGGAGCCTGCTGTCCTGTGAACGGCCCTTCTTTTGAACAGGAATGGATAGTTTTCCTCGTGATTAAGCGATTGGACTTTTGCCTTTCCATCTTCGTCTCATCTGTTGGGATCTGATGCATCCAGCATGTTCCATGACGGCTCTACATCCGGGTGATATCTTTTAAATGCTGATTTTTATTTGCTTCTGTCGGTTTAGACTATTTATTTAAAATTTAATTTGAACTAGCATAGAATAAGACCCCTTTAGACTTATATATTTTAGGTCACCTGAACCTGAGGTTAAGTTTAACTTTTGTTCTAAATTTCCCTTTTGGCTAACTTATGTTCTTTTTTTTCACAAATTCTAGTTTAGGCAAATAATTGTATAAGTTTAATATTGTTAACTTTAAAATTTAATATTCTAACGTTTTTTTTTTTACCACTATACGACCGGCCATTCCATTTATTTTTATTATTTAAGATGTTTGATTTTAGTTAATGAGATGTAAAAGGTTTTAAAAATTATTTTAAAAGTGAAGTTTAAATTTTAATAAACGTTAGATTTTGAAAACCTAAAATCTGTGTTCTTTCTTTTACTTTTAATGTTTTTATTTTTAGGTAAAGTGTCAATTTTTAATATTTTACAGGAGTACATATTTGTACACGTAGGGAAACTGGTCAATAGGTCCACTTTCTGTTTATTTAAGAATTCAGTTATATTTCTTGAATGTTTTCAGGTTTGAGGAACTTTAGAAACTTTTTCAGAGTGTATTTCAGTGTTTTCAGATGTATGTTAGATGAACTTTGCAAATTTCAGATATTTTTGAGTGTTTTCAGAAGAATGATTTTTAGGCTTTTAGGTTCTGAGAACTTGGAAAACTTAGAATATTTTGAATGATAGAATGAGATAGAATTGTTTTAGTATTTCAATAATGTTTTCTATCCCCCCCCCCCCCCCCCAACAATTGGCGCCGTTTGACCAGTCTAGGGGCTTATTCATGCTAACTGTAATATATGTTCTTAATAATTTTTGTTCTTAAAAATGAAATTTCCGTAAACTGATTCCATACTTGTTTATTCTAAAAGTAATTGAGATTTTGATAAGATTTTAAACTAAGGCTGGATATTTTAGAATGTTCTTAAACTAAATTAGAGTAATTTACTTTAATATTTTGATTAAAATTGAAATTTTAGGATTAATTTAAATATTTTCATTTAGAATTTTTTTGAGGAAACTTAAGAATTTTTGAGTTTGACTTTTTTATTTAGAATTTTTATTCAAGCATTCCTTAATGTAAGTTAATTTGATTTGAATTTTATTATTTGAAGTAGTGTGAAATTGCATTTAATTCATAAATTTAAGAGATTATAGGCATGTGGAGAACGCACTTTATAGTATTTACATTTTTTGTTCTAATCCCATCTCATTAACAATTTTTTTTATTTTGTTGTTTTTGTAACCCACGCTCCCAGCAGCACTTAAAATTTGTTTTAATGAAATAGAATGAAATTAATTGAGTAAATTTAATGAGAATTTTTTTTTATTAAGTTAAATTGTATAGAATTAAAGCAGTAGTTTTTCGACTTAGAATTTTTTATGTTCTGATTTGGAATTGAGATTTAAATGCTCACTGATGTGTGAATGTAGATGATGAAGTGCTGTTGATTTATTGAAAAATTGGGTAATGCAGGTGTTTTTTACACTCCAATATGAGTGTGACATAAATGTCATCTTGAGTTATCTTGTTCTTCATATTGATCATTTGTTTGGTTTTCACACTCAAATAGAGTGGTGATAAAATCAGTTTGTTTGTTCTTAATTCTAAATCTGATATTTTTAATACTGTCTTTAAAATTTTTTGGTCGTTAAAGTGGAAAAATTTATTTTATTATAGGAGAATTAAATTTTTTTTAAGTGGAATATTTAAAATTGTGCAATGCAATTTGAGTTCTTTTGGTTTTGAAAATTAAATGGGGATTTGTAACATGATTTTTTCTTTGGTATTTTGTTTAAAGTAATGTGATACACTTGGCAGTTAGTGAATTTAAATGTACTACTTATACTTGATGGATATTTTTGTGCTATTTTTTTGGGTTCAAAAAAGATTCACAACCTTTGAGAGGACTCACAACCCTCGGCCCCTTGTCTTAATTTTTTTTTATTTTTATGAGAATTTTTTGAGATTTCCAGAGTTGCAGTTATGATATTTGAGTTTATTGTTGTTGAGAGTGCAAGATGTTGCACAATAATTAGTAGAATCGCGTTTATTGATATTGGTGTAAAATGATGCATAAGGTCATTTTAATGTATATTTGTATTTTAAACGATCTAATTTGCCAAGTAATCAGTTTATAGTATAATTTGTAAACAAGTCGGTTAAATTTGTGTTCAGTTCCAAATTGTTAGGGAATTGAGTTTGTTATTTTGGGGGTAAATATTCCACAAATTTTTTGTTTGTAACTTGAGCCAAAATTGATATTATTTAAATAGAGTAATATGCTTCGAATGATTGTTTTCTTTCTGGAGTAGATAGATATGGTGATGAATTTGATGATTTGTACTTATTGGTTGTTATTGTTGAAGGTACCATTTCAAAATTTATTGTTTAGATTATTGGAATTCTTTGGCTGGTCCAAAGTTTTCGTTAAAATTTATGTTTATTCATGACAGCTAATGATATGGAGATCTGTTTATTATTTTTCTACTACTTCTCTTTGATGACGTATTTGTTGGAGCATTTTAAAATTAATTGATGAATTTTCATAATGTAAAGTTATAATGAAGTTAGAGAGTTTAATGTTGAATCTACATGTTTATTTTAGAGTTAAGAAATTTATGATCTGATATTATGAGAGTGTTTAGTGAAGTTATTGTTTGATTTTTGATTTATTTATAAGGAATTTGATTTTCTATATGATTTTTATGGCTCATGTTACAGATGTAGTTGAGATTTTGATTTTTTTTTTCTCCTTCGTTTCGCGAAATTTTGTCATGTGTTAGCTAAAATTTTTCATTTTTCAAATGAAAAATTTTTTTGGGACGTTCGAAGGAGTTGTTGGGTTATACTTTTGGATAGTTAATAATTTTGTTTTTAGTTTAAATGTGTTCAGGGGTCTTATTTACATAGCCATTCTCTTTTAGTTATCCATTTTCCAATTGTTTAGGTTTTGATATTCTTCTGTTCCAAATATGTTCTATTCCATAGGTTTTGTGTTAAAAACGGCGAAGTTCGTTCTTTTTAGGTTTTAGCAATTTAAATTTATTTAAATTGGCTAATTTGTGATTCCATTTATTGCCCTTTTTATTCCCTTTAATTTGATTCCAAATTTATTGCTCTCGATTAAAAATTGGTTAATTCATCGCAATTTTCGGTTTTATTCTATTTTCAGCTTTTTAAATATTTCAGAATCGTCCATATTTAAATTATTGCCGAATTCGTATTTTCCAAATCGTTTCACTTCATTTCTTTTTAATTTTCGTCTGCTCTAAAATTCCATTTCTCTTCTTTAAAGTTTCGAGTTTTTAATTGGTTGACCGTAATATTAAAATCGTCTGTCATTAATTATTTTATCGTTCATCGATAATTTTGTTTACAATCTGTGGCAGCGATGTTTCGCAGTATATAAGCAAATCGCGCACTTTTTCGATCTCTTTTTTACGCTCTCTTTTACGCTCTTTTTCACTTTTCTTCTGCTTATGGATTAGAACAAGGGGATGTAAGCTATTAAGCTGTCCTGTGCCGTTAGGCACACATTCTGTGGAATGTCTTTTTTCGCGACTTTTAAGTTTGTTCGTGTTTAATTTACGATGTCCAGCCCACGATTCTTGTTTCCTGCTATGACTTAAGTGCGTACTCTTAACGCTGCATATAAAATAAAATGTTTATCCCGGCTAATTAAACGTCTGATCTGTTATGAAGTTGTAGCATCTTCAATCTGTTTTTCCCGCCGTGGAGGCGAGGTTTATTCTAAACAGTTGGGAGCATCCGAAATTATTGTGTCTACAAGCTCTCGCCTGCCATGTGGATTTGAGAAGTGCTCTGACGCCAATTAGGCGGTTGTTTATCGTTGTCAGTGTGCATTCTTTAAATGACGTATTGAGTCGGTATTTCCATATGATATTACTGGACTATATGCTCGGCGTTTAGTACCGATGTGTAAAGAAGTGTCCATTGTTTCCGATGAAGAAATCGTTGATTGAGGTTTGGTGCTGATCGAATTTTCGACGTTGAGGAGCCTGCTGTCCTGTGAACGGCCCTTCTTTTGAACAGGAATGGATAGTTTTCCTCGTGATTAAGCGATTGGACTTTTGCCTTTCCATCTTCGTCTCATCTGTTGGGATCTGATGCATCCAGCATGTTCCATGACGGCTCTACATCCGGGTGATATCTTTTAAATGCTGATTTTTATTTGCTTCTGTCGGTTTAGACTATTTATTTAAAATTTAATTGAACTAGCATAGAATAAGACCCCTTTAGACTTATATATTTTAGGTCACCTGAACCTGAGGTTAAGTTTAACTTTTGTTCTAAATTTCCCTTTTGGCTAACTTATGTTCTTTTTTTTCACAAATTCTAGTTTAGGCAAATAATTGTATAAGTTTAATATTGTTAACTTTAAAATTTAATATTCTAACGTTTTTTTTTTACCACTATACGACCGGCCATTCCATTTATTTTTATTATTTAAGATGTTTGATTTTAGTTAATGAGATGTAAAAGGTTTTAAAAATTATTTTAAAAGTGAAGTTTAAATTTTAATATACGTTAGATTTTGAAAACCTAAAATCTGTGTTCTTTCTTTTACTTTTAATGTTTTTATTTTTAGGTAAAGTGTCAATTTTTAATATTTTACAGGAGTACATATTTGTACACGTAGGGAAACTGGTCAATAGGTCCACTTTCTGTTTATTTAAGAATTCAGTTATATTTCTTGAATGTTTTCAGGTTTGAGGAACTTTAGAAACTTTTTCAGAGTGTATTTCAGTGTTTTCAGATGTATGTTAGATGAACTTTGCAAATTTCAGATGACTTTTAGGTTTTAAGAACTTTGAGTAAGAGTTTTAAGAGCTTTAAGAACTTGAATGCTTTTGAATGATGGAATGTGTTTTAATATTTCATAATGCACTTTTTCTACCGAACAATGATGATGTTAAATCATATCACAGATTTAATTTGAAATTATAGATTCAGTATCTAATGAAATTGAGTCAAGATTTAGTTAGAACAATATATCCGTTTTGTTTGGCCTTAGTTCAGTATTATCAGGATAAGATATCGGAAAAGGAAAAGAAAAAGTTTCAACCGTATGCAAAGTATATAACTTCCAGAAAGAGGAATTGCTATGTGAATTGCGACTGTTTTATTCGATGGTGAAAATTGTAAACATAGACCATACCAATTTTAAAAGTCGCTTGAATTATTTTAAAGAGCGGAATTTAAAAAATGTGTTTCCTGTCATAACATTATTAGTTAAATTATTTTTGACTGTGACAATCAGCTCAGCCAGTTGTGAATGGTCTTTTTCGTGTCTCAGGATGACAAATAGGGGGCGCGAATTCAGTACACAGAGCTGCCACCTCTGGAAGCAACAACGGCTGTAATCCGACTGGGTATCAAGTCGAATTGAACTTAGATGACAAATACGGATACGTCATTCCATGCCGCTTCAACTCTATGCCAGAGGTCATCAATTGACATTTTCGAATAATTCCAAAAATAGCCACGTTTTCGAATAAATTCCAGAAAGAGATTGAAAAATTATTTTCGCAATACAATGGTACAAGAAAGACTTTCATCTTTAGCTACTTTAGCTATAGAATAGGATATACCCCTGTATTATGATGATATTGTAACAAAATTTTCTCTTCATCCAGACTCTAAGAACCGACCGGCGTTTAAAACTTCAATAACAGGTACATAAATATAGATAATTGTATTTAGAAAAATTATGTTAACAACAATTATGTTACCACAATTATGTACAAAAATTATGTTAGCAACAATTATTTTTTCTCAACATCAATTTACTTTTGTGATCTCCTTCCCCCCCCCCCCCCCTGTTACCAAACATTTTATTTATTTCATATTGGGGATTTTCATACAAATCTCGCACCCCCAAATGAAATGCTGAAATGCCGCCCCTGATGCTAGTGTAAGGCGTTATTCTAAACACAACTTTTCATTCCCTTCTTATCATCCTGTATTTTGACTTGTTCAACATAAATAGATACATGTTCCGGCAAATTGCAGCGCAAATTTATGTGAAAATTATTTATTTTAATAAAATATTTATTTTTTTTACCCGCACTATTAAAATAAGAGTTTTGTTGCTCTAATATGGAGTAATTAAAAGATGAAAATTTAAATAGATGCAAAAGGGTACTTAACGACTATCTCTATCTATCTGAAGTAAAAATCGGTACAACTGCAGAAAATTCGTAAAAGTCGGAATTTCTATACTTTTAAACAACAAATATAAAATAACTTGAAAAAGAAGCTATTAAAAAATAGTACAGTACAACCTCGAAAATCCGGTTGTTTTCCAAATTTTCGTTTTTTTCCCCCCCGGACTGACGAAGTCGCGGATTTAAAACAACAGGGTAAGATTATTTATATGGAATTATATTTTATAAACAAATACCGTATTTTGCGGTCGACTTTCTGAACCCCGAAATGAAACGAAAGTTTAGATGGATGGCCGTAGATCGGCTCGTGGTTGGAGCGTGAATTACGTTGTTGGCGTTAATCTCTCCTCCCCCTTATTCAAGTCACAACTCCCGATGAATTATTTCGCGTAAAATATACATCGTTATTTAAGTACTGAATTTTTATTATTAAAATTTCCTTTCCTCGTTATTGAAAAAAAACATTTTTCTGAAACAATGTAATTTTTAATATTAAGCAGTTTAAAACGTTATCGTAACATTTTATCACAGATTGTTCAATTAAATCTAAAAATCCAGAGAATTCATATTAACGCTCACGGAAATTTATTTTGTTTACTTCGTAGTACGAATCCCATTCTTCAATGAATTCTGTTTTGTCTTCAGAATTTCCTCTCCCTCCCAATATCTGACGATTTTTTCGTTTTCGTCGAACGTGTCAGCTTAAAATCGACAGTATATTTTGCCTTTTTTGTTTAGAAAGCCATATTTACATACTATAAATAGCAAATAAATAACTAAATAATATCGTATCGCACAGAACCGAGCACCAAGGTCATTAACATACGGACCTCTCAAAGGGGTCAGCTGTGTTTACGATTAGAAACTAAGCAAATTCCTTCCTTCCCTTTCTCTGCCCCACCATGTCCCGGTGTTGCAGCAGCCTAATAATGACTCATCGTAATTTAGAAAAATCATTGAGAGGAGAGATATTTTCCTTTTTTAGGGAAGACATTTATTTTATCTACTGCGATATTTTTTACATATATGACTATTACTAAAAAAGTTTTTACTTTTTTCAGAGTCATCAGCCTTATATTAAACATAACATTATATAGATGCTAGAAAATAAATAAAACTTTTAAATTCTTATTTTTTGCTTTTCGTTCGTTAATAGCAAAAACGGTTTAAACGCATTTACACCTTTAAATATATCAGCAAAAGTGTTAATCCTCGCGCTTTACTAAATCTCGGTGCTACATTAAATTCTTCTGGTGCTTCATTAAATCTCGACAAAGCCGATAAAACGGAAGTTCTGCACTGTGATGATGATGCACCAATCGTAAATAAATGGAGTGACGGCGAAATTCGCGATATGATATTAAATAAAAAAATATCAAAGTAGGGATGATAAATGTGGAGAAGAAAAAATATCCATTGATAATCTTATGCAAACAATCGATCATGTAATTAAAGGTCTTGAATAAAGAAGCTTTAAAACCGAACAGATATAATGACCATCTACAGGATAAAGAAAACTGCTTTCTCATAAACTAAAATTAATGAAATAACAAATGTTAATTCAAATATTTAAACGAAATGATAAAATGTAATTTTATCATTTCGTTTCGTTCACACATTCTAAATTACTAATGTGTATATATTTTTTCTTAGAAATTTCTTTTGCCCTATTTTTTAGATTAAATAATATGTTTTAATTTATTAACTTAACTTTTGTCATTATTTTTACTAAAGATAGTGCTTTATATAGTGTATTTAGCTAATATTAAATCTGAATTTTATTAAAATTTTATAATCCGGAATCGGCAAAGTCCGGATTTTCAAGGTTGTACTCTAAAGTACTCGTGATGTGGTCATGTGATACGCAAACTTGTTTTACTGAAAATGCGGTCTGAAATCGCGCCGAATAACTGTAGATAACCGGATTTTTCTTCTCGTATTTCGGACCGATCAGTGCGGAACTTTCGCTTTTGCACGGGTAAAAAAATTGCGTTTTTGGCGCAGTTTGGCGCAGATATTGAGATTTTAGGTGCTTTTGTAGCAGGATGTAGCAGTGAACGGAAATTGTAGCAGTTTGGCGCAATTGGCGCAGATTTTCCACCCCTGCATAAACAGATACAGGATAGCAAACTAAACAAATATGTTAAATTAAAAGTGTTAATATTACCTGGTCATCGGCATAATTTTTAAGCCCTTCAGATAAGTGCCCCCTCATTTCATAAACAAACTCTTCAACTGAATTTTTAGCATTGATTCGTTTTTCTTCAGCCAGATCCTGTATAATCATCCTGTTCTGAAAAACAAAGAAAAAAAATTATACAAAATACTACTTGCTCAAGCTGCTGCAAATAAGTACATTTTTAAGGGTCACTGATTAATTGTCCCCTAATCATTTCATTGAATCAAAAGTACAAAATCAAACACATACAGCAGAATTTGCTAATGAAATAGTTATCTTTAAATAATTAAAGTGATTAAAGGATTCAAGAAGGATTAAAATCCTTTTGGGATGAATGTAACTAAAATGCCCTGTTCCGTTTAACCACCCCCACTAGAAAATATTGGAAAAAGTAAAAATCAAATAATAAAAGAATAACTTAAAAAGTCCAATTGGTTCTTCTTATATTAGCAAAAGCTCTACCAAAAAAAAGTTAGACAGAAAAAGTTCTTCCCTAAATGTTTCAGTTTTTCGTAAAACATAGAAAGAAAAACTTTGCAATGTCAAAAAGCATCCATTTTGAAAATAATGGTTGCCATTGCCCAGAATTTGGAATACTTTGAGGAATTGTGAATGAAAAAAAAATAGAATATAGACCACACTCAAAATGCACAACACACAATATGCTACAATAAAAAGTAAAAATTCATGAATATTCCTACCAGCAGCTTTCTAATAAAGTTTTATACAATTTTAAATTTTCTAAAATATAATGTGAAATTTGAAAACATATATATTATCTGAGTAGAAACCTGAAATTTGATTTACTATATCATTCAATATAATTCAAAATAATTTGTAAAAATGTTAATATTTTATAATTAAAACTAACAACCAGTATAAAAACGTTGATTTTATTGACAATACAAAAAAATTTTAATTTATGGTCTTGCACCTGAACCTGACAGGACTTATAGATCTCTATAATTTTTTTTTTCAAACCCAGTTAAATCATTATTACATTTATTAAATAGTATAGCTTCAGAAAAAAAAAAAAAAAAATCTGAAAAAATTCATTTATAAATCGATCCTCAAAGGGTGCAATGGAATCAACCAATCAGTTAATTAAATTAACCATAAATCATTATGTTCATTAAATGTTCTGTTTTTATCATTCAACAGAATATATATATATAAAAAAAAAAATCAACGATGGAACCGAAATGGTTTTATGTAAATAATGTCTTGTAAAAAACTGCAATACAGTTTACATTACATGTTCTTATAAGCATAAGTGTCCATAGATCTTTTTCCCAGAGGATGGGGGGGGGGGGGGGGGGGACTCAAGAATAAGGAGTGAAACATTAAGTAGACCGATGTCCACCTTTGTGACCTTGAATAACGAAGGGGTTGGAGGAAAGTGCCACCCTTGTCCTTCCCTATGAATGCCTATGCTTGTAGGGCTTTCAAAGGGCTACTGCTTCCACACTTACTGTTGTTCATAGCTAGCTAACATATTAAAAAAATGTGATGTGGGCAGCACATGACTTTCCCTACAAACATAAATACATCTTCTTTTTAATCCTTTAATAATTCATTACACTGAATTTAATTTCACAAAATAACACTGCATTTATACTTTTAATTCAATTTTCATTTGTTACCTGGATCTATCTTCAAAGGTGGCATAACAAAAAAATTGATATATCTCAAAAATGGTTAGTCCTAGAGTAATGGGGTTGGTCTTATTCTTTTTATCATCAAAATTTGCGTATAAAACAAACAATTAATCGATACATTTGAGCATAAGTAGTCTTTTATTTTAGATATTGCCAATTTTAGTGGGTCATTTCCAAAAAAACTGCAAGTTCTTTTTCTCCAAATCGTACCAAAAGCTAATCAGCACCAAGGTAACCCCCAAGTGACTTATCTATAAAATTTTGTGAAATTTGGTCAATTAGTCTTTTAGCTAAAGTGGATACATGTTATTTTTATGGACCATTTCGCAAGAAAAGGGCAGGTTCTTTTATCTCGAATTGTACCAAAATCTAATCAGTCACCCGCAAGTGACTTACATATAAAATTTTATGAAATTTGGTCAATAAGTTTTTGAGTTAGAGTGGATACATACATTGCATAGACAGACTCACACACAGACATCATACTAAAAATAGTTTTTCATGTTCTAAAAGTCCCAAAACATATAGATTCGTCGAAAACTCATTGCAATTTTTTACATGATTTCAATACTTTCCCTATATATTACCATGTATTGCAGGGAAAGTAACATTAGGGACATCTTTTCAAAATAGTTCAAAATATCGAAATTATAACCACTATATTTTAAAAACAAAGAAATCGATTAAAAATCCAATATATATACTTATAGGACTTTCAAAAGCCTATAAATTACTAGCTTACTGTTCCTAACTAGCACTTTTAGTTTTCGAGATACAAACAGAATAAAAAGAAAATACTCAATCCTCTTCACCTCAACAAGATGACAAAGACTACAAGAGCTTGAAACTAGATTTCTTATTGAATATTTAAAGTGTTTTTTGTTTTATTTTAAAAAACAATCATAAGAATTGGTTAAATAGATTACGAGAACATACCAAGGACAAAAAATATTTTCATTTCAAAATATATGAAATCTACAAAGTACAGAGTTAAACATTTAATTTAACAATAAACATAGCATTGACTTACTATCATAACCAACTGTAACCAAGTTTACATTAAATAAGATTCTTAAATAAGAAATGGAAGAAAAAATGTAAGAGTACTTTATTCATACAAGAATAACTATATTTCCTTGAATCTTTAACCCTTTCGCGACGGTTGGCATGCCCGCGTGCCGGCTGTGAACTTGCATTCAAAGACAGACGGCACGCACTCGTGATGGAGAGAACTTTACCCTAAACGGCGAGTGGCACATATCGGTGTTTCTATGTGAAACGTTTTCATTTGAATTTATTTGTCTACTAGATGGCGTTAAATGCCTGTGGAAGCAACTTAAATGTATTTTGTATATGCTTGACCTTGGCATAAGCAGAATCCAATGAATTATTTCTCCATTTGGAGCGGTGAAACGTGGTTCTGTAAAGTAAACAGACAGAGCACTTCTCGGAATATTACGTTACCTTCATTTATATATAGCTCTTATAGGAATATTACGTTACCTTCATTTTACTCTTGATAGTAATGCCCAAAAACTAGATAAATTGAAACCAGTATTAGATGCATTAGTTTCAAAATTTAAATCTGTATACACTCCTAGAAGAAATGTGTGCATTGATGAATCTTTGTTTTCATGGAAAGGAAGGCTGGAATTTCGTCAATATATCCCCTCAAAAAGGTCCAGATATGGAATAAAAATATATAAATTGTCAGAATCGGAATCAGGATATATATGGAATTTCCTTGTGTATACTGGAAAGGACACGGAATTATCAAGTTCTGATGGTGGGTATGGAGAACGTGTTGTGAAAACACTTCTAAGTGAACTTTTAGGAAAAGGATATACTTTATATTTGGATAAATTTTTTACCTCTCCTATACTCGCAAAGTATTTGTTGTCTAACAATACACATGTATGTGGTACAGTTTTAAAAAATCGGAAGGACATGCCAAAGAATTTTCCATCTGTACCTCTACGCAAAGGAGAAATTGCAGCAGTGCAAAAGGATGGTGTGAATGTCATTTTATTCAAAGATAAAAAGAAGGATGTCTTAATTTTAACAACTCTTCATACCGACAAAATGCAAAATTCTGGAAAGAAAAACCGGAAAACATCCAAAGACATTTAAAAACCAAATTGTATTTTGGAATATAACAAATATATGGGGGGTGTGGATATTGGAGATGCGTCTCTAACGCATTATCCAGCTTATAGAAAAACTATCAAATGGTACAGAAAATTATTTTTTGGCTTTCTAGATATTGCAATATTGAATGCTCATAGTCTTTTTGACAATAAGAAAGGGAAAAACTCCCCAATCTTGCAGTTTCGTCTTCATCTCATAGAGCAACTTATTGAAATGTTCTATACCCTTGAACAGTCCAGTAGAAGTAGTTATCTCATCCCCTCTCCTCTCCGTCTAACTGGAAGACATTTTCTAAAATTGTGCTCTAATACAGGTAAAAAAGACTTCCGAAGAAGATGTATGCTCGCAAACTACAAAAGACAAAAGAAAGCGCATAACGACTTATTATGAATGCAAAGATAAAGATTGCAATGTTGGTCTGTGCGTGGGTACTTGCTTTGAAATATACCATACGCAAAAAGTGTATTAATTAATGAAAATAGCTACGCTATTTTCTTGTGTATATATGTACATAATTTCTATTAGCTATATAAATATTTCATTACCATCATTTCAATATTTTTTCTGATTAACTGATAACTATTTTAATCAAGGTAAGTAATCATTTTAAATACACTAAAATTTTTAATATTTTGATAAAAGAAAATTTGTATGAAAAATATACATCAAATAGAAAATAAGAATTTCCTTTATTCCTGAAAATAGTAGAATGCTGTGTTGAACGGGTGATTTTTAGTGAATTTTTTTTTAGAGTTAGGCTTAGCGCAAAATAATAGCCGTCTTTTGGGAACAGTTCGGAAACTAAGCGCTTCGTCCTTTGGGCCACGGTAGTTTCGGAATGCCACCGTCGCGAAAGGGTTAAATAGAATTTAGAATGTATATGCCTACCTCTGACTCTATGAAGGTCTTCAGCTCACTTTCAGATAGTTGAGGTACTTTAGGCTCAATCTGTAGCTCAATTCCAGGTGATGTTTTCTTATGCTTCTTCAGGGAGAAAAAGTCCCTCTTTTTTTCCTACAATAAAATTCAATGCAAAATACATGGCTAACTCAAAATGGAAACATAACATGTGGCAAAATTAAAGAATTTTTTTTTTCTTGCTATATATTACAAAATAAAGATTACTTGTCAACTACCATTAGAATTTAAACTTAATTATTAATAATTAGTAATTAACATAGCACCTATGCTATCAGTAATAGTAAACTATAAGATAACAATCAATATTAAAATTATTAGTATTAAATTTTACTATTATGTGCTAGTGTTAATTTTTCATTACTGCATTGGCCTTGATTTAATGTGACCTATTATTTTTTCAAAAGAGAATTTGGAAAAATGTGAAGTATGATTGTTTATTGAGCATGAATATTTATTTAAACGAAAATAGAATTGTAAAAAAAAAAAAACTCCACCAAACCCGTGTGCCCTGTAAATTTTTCCACTTTCTTTATTTCATTTCTTTACCTTGGGGGCTCTTATGTGTCATTTTAACTTGTTTTTCATCTTTTCATCTCTGTTCAGAATTGACTCGTTTTGTTGGGATATTCCTGTTGTGTTCTGGAGCATGCCAATATTGTGTGTCACTTCTCGTTTCAGATTGGCTGGACTGTTCTTTATTCTGCTTTCTGAGTGACTCTTTCAGGTGAGCTCTTAATCCAAGTCTTGGGTGTATAAACCCCTCTGTTTTTTCTATTTGTGTCTATTTCATCAATTTGACTTTGGGTTTCTTGGTTCTCTTACACTGACGAAGGGCATCCAGTGTATACTCAAAACAGCTGTATTTTGTAGCATTTTATCTTATTTGTGCTTGCTCAAATTTGTGTTCAATATGTTGCTCAAGTTTTCCTTATTGAATATTAACTGATATAAGTTTAAAGATAACATTTTGTTATACACAAACTGAGGATACCTGTAAACAAAAAGAAAAATTTGATGGGAGTTAGCACATAACTTTTCGTGCACAATGAGTTTATATTTTTGTCTTAAAACTGAACCCAAATGAGCACTTGTTATATTCATATGTCAGTTCCATAGAAGAATGTTATTCACATTACAGTGGACAATTTTTGTCACTCAAGTAGATAAATAAAACTATTAACATCATGCAAAGAAACGTCTAAGTCATAATTCAATTAGTGAATATTGCATATACTAATTAGAGTATCTACCATAAAAAAGTTCAACCATACTTTTTTATTTTGTGGAGCCAAGACAAGGAAATGTGTGCCTAGCTAACAACTATATGTTACTTCAGGAAGACTGTTAATAGTGCATGCAGTTGTCAAAGGACCAAATATACTTTTTGTGTTCAAACTTAAAAAATATCAGCAAAATCAGCTAATTATGAAATTATGGAATCTGAGTATGGAGGCACATGTATACATCTGTATTCTATAGCTGTGGATATCTGGTCAGGAACATTATTTTATGATGTACCTATAACCCAGTTCCCATAATATTTAAGGATGTGGTATATCAATAATAACCAACATCACATGCATAAATGAGATCCATAACAAATAAAATTTTTGAGTATCACTAGGGGATACTCAAAATTTTGATGTTGTATAAATATTTTACAAAGAGCAGAAACATACCTCATTTATTTGAGAGTCAAGAGGAATTGTGCAGTTCTTCATGCGAACATCTAACAGGTCTTCAGCTCTTTGATCCAAAGTCATATTCTCTTTGAAGTCTTTGTCAACAATCACAGCAGAGCATACACTGAAAATGCCATGAATATTCATGCGTAACTTGACAATTATTTTGGCACTTTCTCCAGACGGTAACTGATTGACATTTTTTATAGTAAATGAACCTGGAAAGTTATGAATAACATATTTATTAATATCCTACAGGGTTAGAAGTTCCTGAATTAAACTATATCCTGTAAAAAAAAGGTCTTAGTTAACAAAACTGACCTTATACAAAGTATTTGCAATTGGAGGTTCTGGATACAATTGATGTCTTTTCAGAAGATCAGTGCTTCTGACTAAGGCCTGTTTAACAAATACCAACTGATTTGAGTTAAACTTTAGTTGTCAAACAACTACAAATTTTATAAACAATGTCTCAAGGACGGGGTTTAGTGAAATGCCCAGGAGAGGAAAGAATCCTCCCTTTAAACTTCAGGTGAAAAGGAAAAAGGTCAGAAGAGAAATTACTAAAAGAAGTTTAAATAACTAAGAGATGCTTGGGGGGTATAAATGTAATATTGAAATTTGCCACCTTTGTCATCTCTCTATTTAAGCTAGATTGAAATTATAAATCTGAAATAGCCAAAACCTTAAAATGTTAATCGGCTAGGATTTATAGGCATTGATCAGTAGTTTTCAGCAGCCAATATTATTTTTGAAACACTGCATATTTATTCTGTTGTTACAGATGGCTTTATTGCAAATCAATCCATTACATAACTGGCATCTCACAATGATACAAAGGTAGAAAATATTTATTCTAAATATCCATTAATTAAATTACCACAAAAAATTTAAAATAAAAAATTGTATAAATTGCATTTAAAAAATGTAATTCTTATTTCAGCAACAGATTGGAAAATAATTATGTAAAAAATAAATAAATAAATAAAACAAATATTGTTTGTTGCAGCATTGTGGACTTATTGAAAAAGAGAATAAAAATATGAACGTCCAACATGACTTGCAATTTATTTGCACCTTGAAATCCATATTTGCTGAAAAATTATGATTTGATATGTGAAACTCAAGTATTCAAAAGTAGAATGAATTACCTGGCATTACCCGGATCTTAAATAAGCTCCCGCTATTTATATAATGCAGATAACACCACTCAATTTACAAATTGCTTATTTTGAACTAAAATCATTCCTACAATCCATTTCTTCTACGAGCAACCATGCCAATTATACAATACGGATGTAATACTCCCTAAATAAGCTCCTTTGATGAGCCCTAAATAAGTGCTTGATTGACGATCATTAGTAGAACAACACTAAAAATATTAATTAACATTAAGTCGCAAAAAGAAAAAAAGTTCTTTTACCCTGAAGTAAAATTAAAAAAATTATTGCTATCTCAGCGAATTTTCATCCAATTTAAGTGAAAATTTTAGCACAATACTTATAATAATAATTTAATACAAAATTTAAAAGTAAGAATGAAGACTTTTAAATTCACAAAATTAGAAAACCTATAAATTAGTTAGTTCACTTAGTTTGATTTGTGGGGAGTTGGTGAAATTAATTCGACTTTAAAAATTATTAACTTTTAAACTAATTCAAAGAAAAAAAATTCTTGCCGATGTTCACATTGCAGAAATATAAAACACCTCTGTAGAAAATTTCACCACTATCTGATGTATTTATTTTCTACTATAAACAATAAAACACAAACATCTTTTATTCTAAGATGATATGCACATATACATAATATATATAAATATATTACACCAAAGTTGCAAAAATCAACATTTCCCATTTTGGGTTTTGTAATATATAACTCATCATAAATTAAAAAATTATAATATCCCAGGAACTGCCAGGACTCCATGGCTGATCCGAGGTCATGATTTTAGCCATTTTCTAATCTATAGTTGTAGCACATGTAATCTTTTTAAATAATAGTATGATGAAGTTTTGTGCAACTTTTGAAGAATAAGCTTAAAAATGCAATGACAAAGACAATCCTAATAGTTTGCTGCAATTACTTTTGAAGATTTCATTTTAATGTTTGAAAACATTGGAGTTTGAAATTTGTTTAGGCTGAAAATCAATTAGTTTCTTAATCATACAAAATTTAATGCTCATAAATTATTTCAAACAATTTTTCGTGCAAAATTATGTCAGTCTTTTACTGGATCTTTTCAAAAATATTAAATGAAACAGTTGTATACTATTTTTATTTCAATTTATACTTAATTATGTTGCATATTTTTCCATTACATTAGAAGACATTATTTTAACTCCCACAAATCTAAGTTTAATAGAGCAAAGGTTAACTATTTACTATAATCGACACCGATTCTTCAATTTACTTTTAAACTAAAGTGGAAAAAAAAATTACAAAATATTATTTTTTATTAAAGATCTCAAGTTAATTTTCTTTTTTTAATGAAATAAATGGCTTGTTTCTGATTGAAGAGGTTCCTAACCTGAAGAAAACTGGCTGTTATAGGTGATAAATACAGAAATTAGGGATAATAGGATAATAAAAAGCACTCATAAGGGCATTAAAAACTGGGATAAGAATATGAGGAATTTATAAGGATTATAAGCAGGACCATGGAGCATGAGTCTGAATATGGGGTTGGAGTTTTGAGTCGTCAGAGTTGGTAGCAATTTTGAACGAAGTCAGTCAGTAGAAATGTATTAATTCTGATAAATTTATTTCAAAAATAAATATATTTTGGACTATTCAATTTTTTAGTATTTTTATAATATATTTAGCTATTAAATAGTCTTAATTTTAAAAAAAAATTAATAAAAGGTCTTAAATAATATTTACACAATTTAAAGTCTGAATTAAAAATGACTAAATAAAAAGTCTTAATTAAAAGTGTTTTGCTATTTAAATAACCATAATTAAATAAATAGTCTTAAAACTATTAAACAGACAATTCAAATTAGGAAATATTTACCAATTAAAAACAATTGATGTGGAAAATTAATATTTTAATAATAGGGATTAATACAGAAACATATTTTGATGAAACAGTTATGCATTACCGAAATTAAATGTAGATGGAAATGGGTGCTTCTAAATTTATGGCACGGCATGAGATTCCAATCATGTAAACTCTCTTAATATTTTTTCAGAATAAAAACTTTAAATTTCATTGTCAATGATGCAAAATTTCACCAAAATTGTACAAAATTTACTAATTTCAGTAATTCTTACATTGACAATGAGGAAAATTTTGATGATATCTTACAACAATGATCATAATATGCACAACATTAATTAATGCATTTGCCATTTATGAAGGAATCGGCCAGTAGAAAAAAGAAGAGTTAGATGTTGAAGTTTAAAATTATGAAAACTCTGCAGTTTTTTTTTCTTTCAAAGTTTAAAAAAATAACTTCTTTACCAATAGGAATATCAGGAACACTTTTATCTGTCGAAACTAAGTACAGAGCATTTAAAGTAAAATCTTCTTTCCGGAAAAATGTCAAGAGTTTGGAGAAAGGAACAGGGTGATTTCTAGGGAAAACCTCAATATCACTAGAAATAAATTAAAAATAAATAATCAGTTATACAATATTTTGCTTCAAAATATTCAATTACTTTATTTATTAACTATTTATTACTATACTAAATAGATTATTAATGAACAAATTAAATATTATTGAATAGATAAATATATTCAGTAAAAACAGAAAGATATATGCACTGTGCAGACTAGGACGAGCAGAAAAAAATGTTTTCTGAATTTCAATAATGGCTAGCGTTGAAGACCCAGACCGTCCAACTTACCCGAGGACTAGAGCAGCTATTTGGACGGCCGGACTAATGGCTAGTGTGTAAAAACTGCCTTATGGGTCACATATATCACACAAATTTTTTTATCAAAATACTGGTTAAAAATTTTATTCAAAGCCCCCTGTAAATTGAATAATCCCTTAAAACTATGATGGAAGTGAAAATTTAATAATAAAAAAAAATTAACGTGTATTTGGATTCTAGTTTGCATGGAAAACTTTTTATATTAACCCCATTATAATAAGAAAAGAATTCATCCAGATTCTTAAAAATATGCAGAGTCCCATAAGGCTCAAACTTAATAATTTTCCTGAAGTGTGATTAAACTAATACATTCTGAAATATACATTATTTTAATTTTTTATAGTATAGAAATGTTATATTATACATGTCTTAAAACATACAAAGTATTAATTGAAATATTTAATCATCATATCCTACAGCAGCAAGTTTTTAAAAGTTCTTTTAAATGCTTAATTAAATTAAAATCTTGGCAAAAGCTGCAGACTGTACGAAACTTTTAGTTACACCAGTCAAATTACATAACTCTGCTTGCTCACAGGCAGGCAAATAAAGAATTAACAAGTATAAATTTAATCACAAACATAATTAGAATTTTAGAATTCTCAGCTTAGTTAAATTAAAGAATCAGTATAAAAACTTTAGATAAAACCTATTTAAATCCCATCATAAAATATTAACAATAGAATAATAAATTTTAAAATTAAGAGTTTTCCCAGGCTCTAATAATTTAAGAAGGTTTAGAAAATTGCTCTCAAAAAGGCTATTGACATTTAAAATTTAAAGAATTTAAATTATTATATTGTTAATTTCTAAAATTAAATCAGAATAACGAAATATTCTAAAGGAGAATATTCACCCCCTCGAGGCCATCAAAGATCGTTGAATCTATGGATAAGCTGGGTTGGACTGAAAAAGTTCAGAGAATTCCATGTAGATCAGACAGATTTTGCTGCTTTCTTAAAGACCCAGGGGGAAAAATCATGATTTTTGGCCTAACGGCCACATCAGAAACTCTGGAATCTTCCTAGCTGACAGCCAGAGGTAACTCCCGAAAACAAGACATCGTCGATCCGGAACTCAATTATCATATAGGCACGCGTAACACTTTAAAGATAGTTTACTCAAATTAAGCAGTATTTGAAATTCATAAGAACAAAAAAAAAACTCCTTTAAAAAGAAAAAAAAAATGTGTTAAAATATATTGTGAGGGACATAATGTTCCATAGAAAACATCGCAGCAAAGTGCAATTTTTATGCAACCAACAATGAGGAATTTCAACAAGAAACTGAAAAATTCCTCGAACGTATTTATACCAGTGGAAATCGAGAGAAGTTTAGAAAAATGGTAGCAATTAAAATCAGCTCACAGAAATTAGAGTTGCCAAAATTAAAGTTCAAAACTCCGATAGCAGACGATCTGGAAATCATGAGCCAATTAAAATAATTTATGAATTCTGAAAAGGAGAAAAATCAGCTACGCATCGCATCAATCACGTCGAAAAACGCGATAAGAATTCCAGAATGGCCGCAATTGAAATTTTTGAAAGGCACTGAACATGGAAATAATTGGAAACTACAGAACAAATGCAATTTCTAACCAAAAGCTGATAATGAGGCATCAAATTAAAAGGAATTTTCAGGGGAATCAAATAAATAATCATCTTTATAAATTTACAAATCAAAAGTAATATTAATTTGGGAAATGGAACATTTTTAACTAAGAATATTATTAAGAAAATTAATTGAAAAGTTAAAAAATTCTAATTAACGAATAAATGAAAAAACAAATAAATATTATTTAAATATTGCCCTATTGAGCCTGGAAAAAATGAATAAAAGTAAATTACAAACCCCCAAATTACATAAATTCTAAAGCAATCCAACAAAGGAAAAGTAATATCAATTACAGTGAGTCCTTTACTGTGAATGCCATAATACAGAACGATTAAGGGAATGCCCTGATGTTGAGATTGAAAAAGATAGCTTTTCGTTCAATTTTATTAGGTGAAAGAAATGTATATTATTATTTTGCACCTTGCAATTTAATCAAAACACACAGCTGTGCCATTGCACACTGATAGGGAGACACTATCTTAGATGATAATAATGATGATATACAATTAAATATCAGATGATTATTACCATCAAAATTGTGTATGTAAGAGGTAAAAACTTATAGATAATCACTTACCCAAATTCGCTTTTAGAAATATTCCACTCTAGCTTAATAGTGAAAGGTTGCACATCTGTTATATAAAATTCTCTAACTTTCAAACCAGGGGACAGCATAGCAGCCTAAACAAAATAGAATATATTAATTAAATAAATAAAATTATGCAATACATAGGGAAATATATGTTGATAAGATTAAATTACAGATAATAAAATTTAGCATTTAACTTCTGTATGTCTTATAAAAATATTTTATAAGTTTATTTCAGTGCCACCTGAAAGTATAACTTAAAATTTGCAAGACTTTTAATTATGACCACTCTAAACCCCAGGAACAAATAAGCTGCATAAAATTAAAAACTAGTTAAATCAACAGATTTTGAAAGCAAGTATAAGCTTTCCCTATCAGGGACAATAGTTGCTTTAAGGAAAAGCAAATTAATTGACTTTGCTGTAACTGCTATCTCATATCCTAACAAAAAAAAAAAAACTCTTTTTACTTTCTCATACTATGTAATATAGAGAAAGTATTGTTTTCATGAACATTTCTGAATTCGAGAGATTGATGCCAATATATGTTTTAAAACCTCCTGAACACATTTTGACTATTTTTAGAGTGATGATCTGTCTGTTTCTTATCGATTTTGTGCGTACATGATAGCGGCCACAAATATTAATGGATTTTCACAACACTTTATATCCAGCTTTGTTATCAAAAACTCTAGAACTAGAAAGATTTGTTTTAATTCAAGCGAAATCTTCAAAATTTTATATTTTTTTATCATGGAAGCATAGGACAAAATTTAAGTTTCAATCATTGTTATGAAAAATAGCCGCAATACACATTTTCTTTTTTTTTTTGTTCATGATGTCATTCGCCCCCTTTGGAGAACAAGTTATATGACTCCAAAAGAAATATCTAAAGTACTACTTCTAGGCTGAACTTCCTAATACAATCATATTACAGATTGTTTAGGACCATTTGTATAATAATAATCAGTATTAGAATACAAAAAAAAAAAGAATTTATCTTTGTATGAGCTTTCGATTGCAAATTACTCATTTACAAATTTACGTAAAAATTCTTAAATTTATTTTTTCAAGTTGAAAAGATGCCTGTCATACCAATAAATTGAATGCATTTGAAAAATTTGTGTTAATATATACAATTTGAATACAATTAAAACCCATAGTACTTGAAACTATAATTTCCCGCATAAACCTATACTACCACTATTGTTTGAGGAATTATTGTTTCGAATAGAAAATAATACTATGAAATACTTCAAATTTTGAATTTATATTCCAGTTGTGAAAATTACAAAAAAATTATGTATATGCACAACACAATGTATGTGCGAATGTGCAATGCATTTCATGACAGTATGTGCATCCATTCATGAGTTACCATGTCTATGACATATGGACATACATTGTTCCAAGTCTTAAAATGCACTGAAGGTCTTAAAGCATACTTTTCCCAACAAACATTCAAATTTAAATTCATTTAAAAAATTTAAATACATTTCCAGAAAATCAATACTTTCGCTATACAACTGTTTGAGAACATAAAAATTATGAAATATTTAAGAAAGTTCAAAGGCCACACAAAATGGTACAGAGTGACACATTTGGCTCACAGGCTCACAGGTTGCCCAGGTGTCATATACAATGGAGACCACTTATAGTCAAGTAAGTACAGATGTAGCGAAGTATTGATTATTATGAATATTTTTCTGTCACATTGGACCTGCAATATTTTTATAATGTTAAACATATCACTTACAGTAAACAATTAAATACCTATACAATGGATACAAAAATTTTACTTTGAGGGAGGTCAAGAATTTTTTTTTCATGGAACTCCTTGGAGTAAAAGCAAAATCTCAAGAGCAACAATTAGTTTGAAAACAAAAATTTATCTTCAGATACATTAAGCCTAAACATATTCCTAGATATGCTGAAATAACCTAAACACAAGAAAATTGCCTGCTAATTTTTAGGTAATACCCGGTATGATGGTTACTCATAAACAGAGAAAAACTGTTGGAAATATGCTGGATTTTTAGGAGAAATCCAACAACCCTTCATTTCCAATCCTGCATTCAAAAATAGCTCAATGTCGAATAGGCTATGAGAAAAAGGAATATCTTATTTTTGTGATTATTCTGAAAATGATGATTGTGTTGAAACAGAAGCACAAGAGGCTGTCAATGCCATTATTGCTACAATTGATGATAATATGCCTGATAAATCTGAATCCGAAGAAACAAAAATTGATTTAAAAAGAAAAAAAAAAAAGATAACATCAAAAATAGCTAAAAGTCTAAAATTGCATGAAAGTCTAAAATTTGTGTGACTATTTTAAAGCCCACAACGTTAACTGTGACAATTTAGATACAATAGAAAAGTGCTATGCAAATGTACTGCAAATTCAAATGTTCCACGAAGTAAGTCACATATACTCTACAATGTACATAAAAGAGCAATGCATTTCAGCCTTACTATAGTAATTTTATTTTGTTTCGCAATATGCAATATAATAATTTTTTGTTTCACAATATGCAGTCAGATAAGTCATTTTTACTGTTTATCTCATACCTTAAATTTTTTTTTATTGGGAATATCGGATATAATGAATATTTTATCCTATCTCTTGCAACTTTGCTATACGCAAACTCTACTGTATACAAATTCTAATATGGGGCAAGGCCTTCATATTTAAAGTATTGCAAGTCCATTCAACCTTCCTCCTTTTAAGCCTTGTAACAAAGACATTAAAAACACTAATACATACTGACCTGAAGAGCACAGCCTTTAGCAACAGCTTCATCTAAATTTAAAGTTGTACTGGGTTCAATACCAAACACTTTTTTAATTATATTCTTAATAGCAGGGATACGAGTTGAGCCACCAGCTAACTCTACAGCTGTTAGATCACCAGGATGCACATCTAATTAAAAAAAAAAAGATTGAAATGCAACTGAAACAGTAATATTTGAAAAATACAGTCAACCCATACAGTCAGCCTCTCAATATTGCATTACTCTTGTCTATCACCAACATTTGAGATTAAAACCTATGTTAAATGCAGAGCTGTAAAGTTGGTACGCAGAACCTTTTGCTTTAACTTCAAATACTATTTTTGTTGTTAGTGTTTTTTACTGTCTGGCATTGACACCTTCATAAATGGTAAATGAATTAAATAGTAGTTAGAGACATCTTTGGATTTTATGGTTTATTTGCATATTTGTATAAAGCTCTTAGTATAATCAGAAAATTGAGTACCTATAACAATTATTGTACTAAAATATAAAAATTCTGCAGAAAGTTTCTGCGATGCTAATGTAAAAATTGTTGAAATCAGTAATTTCAGTGTGATTTTTGATGAAATTTTGCATAATTGACATTAAGCTTTAAATTGACTTTGACATTAAGTGTTTGTGCTCCATAGATATTAAGAGTAATAACATGATTGGAATACCAAACTATACTAAGAATTCAGACAAATTTATTTTGTTTCATATTTAATGTCAAATTATATAATTTCAAACAAATGCAACTTTCATTTCACCAAAATGTGCTTCTGAATTAATCCCTATTGTATTAAAATACTAACTGTTTTTAATTTGCAAATATTTGATGATTTTTAATTTATTGCCTAAAGACTAATAAAAAAAAACACTATTAAATAATTAAATATTCCCAAATAAAATTATTTTATTTTGAAGTCCGAGTCAGTACATTTCTACTGACTCTCACTCTACACAAAATTATCAATACAGGCCCATAGTCCTGGTGAAATGCAATAGGACTCTTATTATATTGCCACCCTTACTATTTGACATTACGTGCTGCTGTGCAAACACACCTTATATACAAAACATAATCTTAGCATACCACAATAGCAAATGTGCAGACAAGTATATGGTTATGACAAGCAAAATGGTGGATGATTCCAAAAACTCTCCTTTGCACTGTCTTGATGAAAGTGTTGGTAAAACGGATATTAGAATTTATTACCTCATCATAATTACAATAATCTTTTATAGTTGGCAGGCACCCATTTAGTTTAGTTTATTAACCAGCAGATGACAGGTATGCAGAAACACATATGGAATATATATTTTTCTGCACTGTGAAAGATTATTACAACTATTTAACAATGGAAGCAATTTTTTCCAAATTCCCATGTTATGTATTAAAACATCACTTCTATATTCTAGATGTAAAAAATTGACCAAACATTTCTTCAAAACAAACTCCAAGGTTTGCACTTGATTTCTACATTCCATCCATGCATTAGACATTAACATGCATCAGAAGATGGAAAATAAAGGAATGAATTTAAAACTTACTTACTAGCTTCAGCAACTAATCTTCGAAAAACAATTTCAATTCTGTCTAAAATCTCAGAACATATCTCCTCTAATTTGTCCCTAAAATATAAAATATTTAGATATTAAGTGAAACAATTTACATGGCGGCTACAAGATCTCAGATAAAAAATTCCCCGATATTTTCCTAATTATATCTTCAAAAATTCCCCCAATATGGATCATTATCTACTTTTACTGAATATCAGTTAAGCATAAAAAGGTCAATTAATAAAATTGAAAGTGATAATTAAGAATAAATAAATAAAATTAATTAATTTCAGCATTGAAAGTATAATAATCAAAGTATAGTATTTATGGAAGATATGCAACAGTATTATAAGAATATTAATTTTTCAAGCATTTAAATTCTAAATAAGCTATAAAACTCAGTTATAAACTCAGCAGTGTTCTGTAAAATCCTGTGAAGAATTCATATAGTTAAATATCACTTATTGCCATAAAATTATGTATAAGCAGAAACAGTATTTTTTAATCTGCTTTTCCTGTCATATGAAATATCTTTACAACTTTCAAAACAATTATAATGAGAGGCATCACTGAGAAACATTGAAATTTTAAAACTCTTCTTTTTATTAAGATGTCCAATAGGCTGCCTTCCGTCACATGAAATACGACTAAGGAATTCTACACATGTGTATTGTCATGAGTCAGAAAAAAGCTATAATTATCTTAAAAAATCCATTTTCCCTGATTTTACAGTTTAGTTTAGGAACTCTCTGATATTTCCCTGATTTTTCCAGAATATTGATATTCCCTGATTTCCAGGTTCTGTAGCCACCCTGATTTAATGAGGGATGAAAACACTTTTATTGAAATACAAACATTATGGTGGAACTATTGCACATTCAAAACAATTGTTGGACAATGCTTTCATTAAAATGTAGTGAACAAGTTAAATTTACAATAATCTACCAAGTAAAAAGTCTGAAAAGATTGTTTAATCAAAGCCCATTTATTTTGTTGACATTTTATATGATTTATTTTTTCTATTTTGTTAAGAACAGAGAATACTGCATCATCAGTATCATTTCAATTAAATAATTTTAGTCAATGAAAGAATGTTTCTTATTCTTCAAGGTTTCAATTTCTTTGTCTGTAATAGTGTTTTTCGAATCCACCATGATTATTTATCAAATTTTAATAAATTCTAAGTTACACATAGTTTTAACTCTGTTCATTTCAACAGATGTAAATATTAAAATCAACTTGACTCAATACCATTTATGGTACTTATCGGTTATAGGAACCATGGGTTAGCTACTGCTTTTCCGAATTGTTGCCAACATGAACATTGGCAATATAATCCGATATGAAAAATTCACTACAAACACTATTAAAATTTAATATATAATGAGGTTTGATCAACTTTACTTAACAAAAAAATATTGTGTTACATTGAAATTTGTGGCGGTCCAAACTCAGCTATTGCTGATAAAATTTCATTAAATTTATCACTACTGGTAATGCTTCACCACATAAATTCTGCAAGATATGAGTCCAAGTGCTGTCACGCAGTGCCTCTATGCTTTTTGTTACGATATTTCACAAATCCCCAGAGTCTCTCTATGGTCTGTGTATGAGCCCCGGTTTCAGGATCCACGAAATTATACCGATGGTTTACTTTCAAATTTTGAATGCCGGCTTCTTATAATTCTTCAGTTTTGTAGCCACACCAGCAATCTGAAAATATGATTGAGCCGACCTCGATGTGTTCAACAATTTCTTGGAAAAGAGTAGTAGCTTTCCAATTAGGCACTGCCATGAGAAAGCATTCCTTGGTTTTTTGACAAATGCCATCAAACATCCATTGCTCGGGAAGTAATCGACGGCAATTACTTTTTCGTTTCGTGAACAGAGTTTCGTTGATTTCACTGAACTCCCCTGTCCCCCCAATCTTCTTTGTAGACTGTTTCTGCAGATACTGGAAACATATTTTGTGCATGTAATTGTTCCAATCTACGGTTGTTTCTGAGCTGAAATCCATCTGACATTGACACCACGACACAGAAGTAAGTTTGTCGGCCCAACAGTATATAAAGCGTAAGGCTTCTGTAAACAGAATCCTAGATCTTCAGAAACAATTCATCATGCAAAGACCGGCAGTACGCAGACAACCAACGTCATTACACCTCTAGCGACACTTCTTGCCTAGTTGTAGCAGCATGGCATGACCATTAATGGTCCCTATAACTGATAAATACCCAATTTATATTCCACACAAAATGTATTCTGACAACATTGATATCAGAATTCGAAATAATACTTCATTTTAATTTAATTGTCCATTTCATATTACTGCTTTTTGAAACCTCTAATTCTTTCTCTGACTTCAGTAAAATCTAAGTTACATATAGTTAGGTATGCTCAACACAACAGAAGTAATATAAAAAGTTGACTTCACTCAATAGAATACAATTATATACAAATCGTAGTTTGACTGTGTTGACATCAGAATTCGCAAGCTGAAAACTTTATGCAGAAATGGTAGAAAAACTGATCATTCTATCACAACTATTTATACATTAGATGAGGGTTTGACCTTCTAAAAAATCATTAAATTGAAGCTTGCAAAATCAAGGTTTGACATAACACTAGGACATGCGGCAGTTTCGGTATACCTAAAACTGTGAGATGAGTCAAATTAATAAATCCAGATATAAAAAATCCAGGTATAAAAAACCAGGTATAAAAAACCAATCCAGGTATAAAAAACCATGTTCTAGTGCAAAAATAAAAATTAATTTTTACAGTAATGACAATTATTTTTTTGACAGTAATATTAAGATTACATAATATAATATTGAAAATTATAAATAAAATATGTTAATTTAAAAATAAACATAAGTTTAAAAAATATTGTACACTATATACGTAAATTTCATTTTTATAAAGAGTTTTGCTATTGGTGCATAAAGTTAAGCAGATTTTATCGATTAATACTATGGATTTTCACAAAATTATAATGCAATTGTCAATACTTGGAGCAAATTATTTTTTTATATTTCTGCATTTGCCACACATTGGTGTTTTGCAAGTGGAACAACTGTCAACAGTTTTGTTTCCAAACTTAGAAACTTGACAATCCTTTGTGTGCTGTTGATTATTCCAATAGTTTCAGATGTTTGCTGTATGTCCAAATTTTTCCTTTTTTTAAGTAAACACAATATAAGAATTGCATTGATCTTTAACAAGTTGTTGAAAGAATATTCTCCTCAAAAGCGTTTTACCGGTAACTGCTTTATACAAAATTCAGGAATTAATTCCAGAAGGATCAAGGACAACATAGAAGACATACATTGACCATCTTCTGGATCCTGCCTTTACTGTGTATTTTTGTACACCTAATTTTGTTGAATTATAGAACAATATTATCTTATTATCTCTGGAAGCTTTGTCAGATCATTCTTGTCAATATCAACTGTGCGGTATAAGTGAGCTGAGTAATAAGACATTTTTATTCCTTTTCCCTTAGAAAACTTCATAGTAGTATAATTGTGTTTTTGCAATAATATTTCAAATTCAATTTTGCTCACAATTTCAGGTATTTCCCTTCAAATTCGCTTTACTGGCTCTACCAAGTTTATATTCTTTGTTTTAGCATTTGTGAGAGCTTCTGTATTGGGAAGAAACTATCAGTCATGACATTTCTTCCTTTGTTTTCAAAAGGTTTCACTAGATGCAAAATGACATACTAGGAGAGTAAATTTTCAGGACATTGCTCATCTTTACTTAGCTATAGGATACCATTTAATATGTATTTAGTATCAACACCAGCTGCAAGCAAGAACTTCATTCCACATTTATCTGGTTCATTTGGCATACACTGTGTAAATCGACATCCGACTTTTGTATAAAACAGTTGTTCAGCAATTGTTATATGGGGGTCCTGGCTTGTAGCTGGTAATCGAATTTTTAATAAATTTCTCCAAAACTTCAGAAATAAGGCCAAACTTATTGTTGGCATTCAAATCTTGTTTTTATGTCAAATAGTAGTAATCTCATAATTTCTCTGAATCTATCTCTTGTCATAGTATCACAATAAAAAAGGTAGACCCCCAAACTAGAGACTAGCAAGTTCAAGACTTTTTGCACAAGCATAAAAATTTGCTATAAAAGCATCAAATTCTTCTAAAGTTGTTAACCATTGATTTTTCCCAAGTTGCATGTAAGCTCCGTCCTCTGTGCAATTTTTTTTTATGTGGCAAAGCATTCGTTCATCTATAAATAGCCTCCACGAACTTTATGTATATTCATCCTCATTACACAGTTTTCAGAAGATGGGGCCAATATATAAATTGGTTAAATTGTGCTAAAGTTGTAAAATTAAGATTTTAATTGTGCCTATTGATAGATTTTAATGTAGAATGTAGAGTCTAAGCAAGTGAACGGATTTCAGTTTTGTGATTTCTGGAAGAGGGTCATACCATATCTATTGTGTCAATGTACACAGATTCTTATTTTGTTGTATTATATAACTACCCTTCTTTAACTTTCAGGTAATGCCAGGTACATTTTCTAGTACAATAAATAAATAAATAAATAAATAATAAAAAAAAAACCATATGAAATACTGAGATTTTGAATTATTCATTTAGTTACTAATATATTAATTTAAAGCTAAAAAAATAACCGAAATTGATGATCAGTCTAAACCAAATCCATCAAAATTAAGGCACTTATCTAGCTTGAAATAAAAGTTAAAAGTTATCCAGAAAAGTATCGTACTGGATGAGTAGAATTGAAGTCTTAATTGAAAGTCCAAACTATATTAGCTTAGAAATGCAGTACTTGTATATTCATTGTTAGACTTTGCATCTCATTGTTCTCAAAGTTGATTATTGCCTGATGCAATCTATATATTTCTATGTGCTGAGTTAAAAAATGTTTCTTCCAGTGATGAATATGATTCATATTTGTATAAACTGAAATCAATAACAGAAGAAACTACTACAAACCAATGGCGGCAAAACACATCTCCCTCGCCACCTTTCTAAAACCATATAATGTGATTCAAACTGTGTTTATATATGCTACTGATACCAATAGCAAATGAAACAATAAACAAAAAAGCATTCCGAATCTGCTTGTACTTATCCAGAGAGGGAGGTGCAATATCTGCATTTATTAAAATTCAATTAAATAACATTGACATTTTATATGTTAATGCTTCTCTTTTTCTTTGATGCCCAGTTGTCTGCAGTTTTTCATAATTAAAGTCTGTTGGATCTCATGCTTCTAGTGAAATGAGCATTTAGATTATTTAGAGTGTTCTGCTTCATACGATTCTTTAAGCAGGTTTTAATTTACTTCAAAGCAGAAAAATCTATTTCACACTCAACAATGCTTACAGGTATAGCCAGTAAAACAACAGTGCTCAACAGTGCTTACAATAGCAGCTAGTTTTGCATAGTTTGGAAAAGAATCTTTAAGCTAAAATGTTGCTAAAAATTATTGCTACTAAACATTATTTGCAATTTGTTTAGAATCTCGATTTTTGTATGACTGTCATTAAAACAATTTTGATGCAAGTGCCCATTTTAGCTTACTACGAGGCATGTTTTTTAAGTAAGTACCGTTTTGGAATTAAAAAAAGACGTGCAAAGATATCGCAATAATTTTATTTCTACATGAAAGCCTGTACCTTAATCTACTTTTCTACATAATTTCCGTGAATATTGAGGCACTTGTCATAACGTGGCACCAGTTTTTGAATACCCTCCTCATAAAATTCTGCCGCCTGACTTGTTAACCACTGTATCACAACTGTTTTGACTTCGTTATCGTCTTGAAGACGCTGACCACCCAGGTGTTTCTTCAAGTGCAGGAACAAATGGTAGTCGCTGGGCGCCAGATCAGGGCTGTATGGAGGATGATCTAGAGTTTCCCATTTAAAAGATTTGATGAGATCTTTGGTCCGATTAGCCACATGTGGACGGGCATTGTCATGCAGCAAAACGATACCCTTACTCAACTTGCCACGTCTTTTGTTCTGGATTGCACGACGCAGATTGTTCAATGTCTCACAATAAGACGCTGCATTGATTGTCTCATTACGAGGCAGAAACTCCACTAGCAATACTCCTTTTTTGTCCCAAAAAACTGTGCACATGATTTTCCGGGCAGAAATTGTTTGCTTAAACTTCACTCTTTTGGGTGATGATGAATGTCGCCATTCCATGGCTTGTTGTTTTGATTCTGGTGTGACGTAGGCCACCCATGTTTCGTCACCAGTAACAATTTGGTCTAAAAAATCTTCACCTTCATTGTGGTACCGCTCAAGGAAAGTCAATGCACTGCCTAAACGTTGGGTTTTGTGCAAATCCGTCAACATTTTTGGAACCCAACAAGAACACAATTTCCGGTAATTCAAGTTCTCGGTCACAATGCGATACAAAACACTACGAGAATATTGAGGAAACCAGTCGCACATTGATGAAATTGTAAAGCGTCTGTTTTCTCTCACCTTTTCTTCCACTTTCTGCACCAAATCTTCATTAAAGACCGAAGGACGCCCACTCCGTTCTTCATCATGCACATTTGTGCGGCCATCTTTAAATGCTCTCACCCATTTCCTTACCATTCCATCACTCATAATGTTTTGTCCGTAAACTTCACAGATCTCACGATTGTCGGCTGCTATTGCTGTGTTAGCTGAGCGACTAGACTAGAAAATTTGAAAGTCATTTGCAGATTTAGCAGTGTTTTGGCCATATCCATATCTGAAGTGCTGGTAAAGAAAAATTTGTAGCAGATGATATGCAGTAGTGATGTGTTTTCTCAAGAAAGCAAGCTCGTTAAACACAAACACAATTTATTTGTTGTGAGATCCATTGCATCAGATGAAGTTACAAAATAAAACACTGTAACATTCGTTGCAAAGCAAAATTATATACAATGAGCTAGCAAGCTCATGAAAAAGATTGTAAACAGTTTTTATGACTAGGCACACACTCTCAGTTACTATAACATCGGTAAGTAGAAAAAACAGCTACTGTACCACACATGCCGTGCACGTTAATGAAGCCACCATCATCAGGTCACACGTCATGGCTTTAGAAGTTAGACTACTCTCTACCGATCAAGGTCTGCCTTCCATACAAGGTCTTTCACCGTCGATCACCGTCTGATCGATCTGACTATACGTCGAGTCTTAAGTCTGCATAACTACAAGATCTTAAACTCTGAAAAGTCTCCCACGTCTACTACATGGTCAGTCAAGGTCTGTAAAGTCTCTGAATAACTGAGAATGTGTCCTATCATATATACACCGTGATGGGTACGCTCCGGAACACAACCGTTGACGGCAGCGCCCTCACTATATGCAAAACAGATGCGCGCGCGGCGAGATGGCGATTTGCATGAATGGCATGTTCTGTTCCCGTCACGAGTCGTTCACGAGAACGGTAGAACCATTCTAAAAATGTAAACACGTTCTCGCGATAACGAGAATCGCGATGAAAACAGAACCAAGTTTCCAACAATCGGCCCCCTCATGCAAAACCCCAAATCTCGGCGCACGTGCTATCAATCAATGAAATTACTCTAAAAAAAACATAACAGCAAAAATGTCAAGTTCTTTAGTATCCAGCAAAAACATAAAGTATATACATTACTTTTCATGTTGAGCAAAAAAAAATTTTTATCATTGAAAGAAAATTTTAGATATCATTGAAACACCAAGTTCCAAAAATTGAATTTAAGTCAAAATTTAAGTTTCAAGAAATTTAAGTATAACCATTTAAATTTAACATTTAAGATTAAAAAAATTTTACTATAAATATCAAATTCAAGTTGTGTAGAAAATTTTATGTATAATTATTAAATTTAACATTTAAGATTAAAAAAAAATTTCACTTTAAATATCAAATTCAATTATGTAGAAAATTTTATGTATAATTATTAAATTTAACATTTAAGATTAAAAAAAAATTTCACTTTAAATATCAAATTCAATTATGTAGAAAATTTTATGTATAATTATTAAATTTAACATTTAAGATTAAAAAATTTCACTATAAATATTAAATTCAAGTATGTAGAAAATTTTATGTATAATTATTAAATTTAACATTTAAGATTAAAAATTTCACTATAAATATCAAATTCAATTTGTGTAGAAAATTTCATGTATAATTATTAAATTTAACATTTAAGATTAAAAATTTTACTATAAATATCAAATTCAATTTGTGTAGAAAATTTCATGTATAAATTTGAATAAGTGGTTTGTCAATGAATCATAGCCAAGTGTATGATAACAAGGAGTAAACACACAAAGATAATACACATAAGCATAACTGTCTTATGCGGGAATTGAAAACATGGATATATATATACATTCAGTGTAATGTGAAAAATTTTAGAAAGTTCATTGTAAACAATACACATATATATACTCTAGATACAATTATCTGCATCACAGAGGGAGGAGTAATTTATACGATATCCTAACCATATTTTGTAAAAGAAAGAAAAAAAATTTAGAAGTTACAAATTTAATCATTTTTGTTTTTGGAAATTTGATTACAAAAATTTAATGCTAAAAATTCCTCAAACATTTGGCAAATCTTATTAATGTACTGCCTATGATGTATAAAAATTTTGTTATTGATTTCAGCAAATTCCACACCTAACAGTTTTTGGACCTTCCCTAGAGATTTGATATCAAATTCTCCCTTTAGCAAAGAAACTACATGATCAATATCACCTATTATTTCTATGTTGCTTGCCTCTGGCCTGGATTTGATATCCCTCTTTTCTCTGAAGTTAAACAAATTTTGGTCATAATGTATGTTAGCCTTAGCACAGAATTTTTTAACATCATTATGACTTCTCAGCCTATGTTTATCACCCCTCACTGAGTAGTAAACATCAGTTCGAGTTCCATCAGGCCTGGGTACAGCTTTCCTTTCCCAATCTATGTTTGAACAGGGGGTCAGATCGGAATCAGCAGGAGAGTCCTCTTCCTCACTAGTATGACTAGTGTCATGGCTCTCACCTGCTTCTTCCTCTGACTCACTATCCAAACATCCCGATCCTGAATCTGATGTTCGAGTAAAACCCGATTTCTTTTGGGTGAAGTTTCTAGGTCGAATGGGGTCCAGGACGCCTTCCGCTGCTTCCATCTCCTCAAAACGGACATTGCTTATTTCTAATATTTTTCCTTCTTTCACAAGAAGAATTCTATAGCCCCTGGTATTTTCTGCATATCCTACCATAACTCCCAGTTGAGCTCTTAGGTCTAGCTTCTTCCTAAGCTGTTTTGCAATACCAGCATAAGCCTTACATCCAAAAACTCTGAGATGGGATACAGCAGGCTTCTTCCCATAGTACAATTCGTGTGGAGTTTTAACTTTAAATTTATGGCAAATCCTGTTCTTTGTATAAGTAAAACATAGGATTGCCTCTGCCCACATTTTGTCACCAACTTTGCTTTGATTAAGCATTGCCTTGACACAATCTAACGCTGTCAGGTTGAATCTTTCAGATACCCCGTTTTGTTCGGGTGTATAAGTGTTAGATCGTTCATGCTTAATCCCTAACTTTTTCAAAAAAGCTTTAAATTGACCGTGACAAAATTCCATGCCGTTATCAGTACGGATGCACAAAATCTTTTTGCCTAATTGTCTCTCCTGACAAGCTTGAAAATCCTGAAAAACTTTGAACACATCTGATTTTTGTTTTAAAATAAAAACAAACACCTTGCGGCTAAAATCGTCTGTAATAGTCAAGAAGTATTTGTTTCCCCCCAATGAAGCTACAGGCATTGGACCACAAACGTCCATGTGCAGTAATTGCAAAGGTTCTGTAGATCTAATCCTGCCTATTGGTTTGTACGAAACTCTTTTAGATTTTGCAAGTTTGCAATGAATGCAATTTACTTTTGCATATTTTAATTTTGGGAGTCCGTTTGCCGCGGAAACTTTACTTGTTTGGTGCAAGTAGTCTGAGTTAATATGGCCATATCTTCTATGCCATAATTCAGTTTTGTTCAGAATTTCAACTGTTGAACCACTAATTTTATTTGACTTTGATTTTAAATCAGATTTGTTTTTCCTTTTATTCAAGTTAGGCCTAATTTTGTTTTGACTTTGACTATTTGTTGCAGGGGTTTTTCTAACCTGTTTAGAATTTTTGTCCCTATCCTGATCTCCTTTACGGCCCTCAACACTACTATTTAAACTTTTAGTTGAGTACTGTGGTTTTAAGAAATACAATCCTTCTTTACGTTTAGCGTAAAAGAAATTTTCTCCCTCAGGAGTCTTAAACCATAGAATACCTTTGGCTGCACTAAAAGAATAGCCCTGCTCTTCTAATACAGATGCGGCCAACAAGTTACGCCGTAATTTTGGTGAATACATAACATTTTGTAGCACAATATTATTTGTATGATCTTTAAATTTAACATACATGTTCACCGTTCCAATAGCCTCAACTGGGCTTTCCATATCACCCACTGCTAGCGACATAGATGTATCCTTACATTTATCAAATTTTGAAAACATTTTAACATCATTACAAAAGTGTCGCGTAGCAGCGGTGTCAATCACCCAGCTGAGCCTATTGTCAGGATTATCAACAATATTAGCTTCTACATTTATATTTGAAAATACTTCAATAATACTAGAGCTAGTCATCTTTTTCAATTTTGGGCATTGTGCCTTTACATGACCATTTTTATTACACATAAAACATGGTCCTATGACCTTAATAGACTTTTTAACTTTGGTGACATTTTTGCATTTAGCGCTAACATTTGAAAAATATACAGATGAATTGGAACTTACATTATTATTGTCATGATCCTTCCTCAACTGTCTAATCCTGCCCTCCTCCAAAGACAGTTCTTTCTGAATTTTATCCAATTTAAAATCAGTATCGCTCCAGCGATAAATGATTTGAATGATACTCTGGTACTGGTCTGGGAGATACCGGATGGCTTGGAATGCCACGTACACATCCTCCACGGGGTGATTCACGTTCTTGAGCTTGGTGACAGCTTTCCTTATCCTCGTACAGAATATGTCGATGGGCTCCTCGATTTCCGGGCGTAGACTGAAAAACTCGTCCAACAGATGAACTAAATTAGCGCGCGTTGGGGCCTCAAAATGCGCCTCCAACTTCTCCCACGCATCCGCCGGGCTGTCGTCGATGTCGAGCAGTTCTCTGTACTCCGCCGAGATATTTCGAAACAGGATGGAAAGTGCGCGGTCGCTGCTGCGCATGTACTCCTCTCGCTCGCGGCGTGACGTAGATTCGTCGACTGGTAATGCAGTACGGTTGATGTGGCCGTAACATCCTTCTCCTTTCAGGATAAATGAAATTTCATTACGCCAGGTGACGTAATTGTCCCTGTTTAACGCTTCTATGCCATTGCTCACCTCCATAGTCTTTAACTGTGACTAGAGTGCGTTGTTTACCTTTCTGCTTGATGCAAATGGCGCCGGTCGCGGCCCCCGTCGATGGAATTCACAACTCTTCACTGCTGCTTTATCACGGATAAAAGTTATGGCCTTGACATACTACTGGGCCCATAACCAAATGTCGGCTGCTATTGCTGTGTTAGCTGAGCGACTAGACTAGAAAATTTGAAAGTCATTTGCAGATTTAGCAGTGTTTTGGCCATATCCATATCTGAAGTGCTGGTAAAGAAAAATTTGTAGCAGATGATATGCAGTAGTGATGTGTTTTCTCAAGAAAGCAAGCTCGTTAAACACAAACACAATTTATTTGTTGTGAGATCCATTGCATCAGATGAAGTTACAAAATAAAACACTGTAACATTCGTTGCAAAGCAAAATTATATACAATGAGCTAGCAAGCTCATGAAAAAGATTGTAAACAGTTTTTATGACTAGGCACACACTCTCAGTTACTATAACATCGGTAAGTAGAAAAAACAGCTACTGTACCACACATGCCGTGCACGTTAATGAAGCCACCATCATCAGGTCACACGTCATGGCTTTAGAAGTTAGACTACTCTCTACCGATCAAGGTCTGCCTTCCATACAAGGTCTTTCACCGTCGATCACCGTCTGATCGATCTGACTATACGTCGAGTCTTAAGTCTGCATAACTACAAGATCTTAAACTCTGAAAAGTCTCCCACGTCTACTACATGGTCAGTCAAGGTCTGTAAAGTCTCTGAATAACTGAGAATGTGTCCTATCATATATACACCGTGATGGGTACGCTCCGGAACACAACCGTTGACGGCAGCGCCCTCACTATATGCAAAACAGATGCGCGCGCGGCGAGATGGCGATTTGCATGAATGGCATGTTCTGTTCCCGTCACGAGTCGTTCACGAGAACGGTAGAACCATTCTAAAAATGTAAACACGTTCTCGCGATAACGAGAATCGCGATGAAAACAGAACCAAGTTTCCAACAACGATGAATATCGATCGGTTTTACGCCTTTAGCACTAAGAAATCGTATAACAGCCCGTACTTCACAATCGGCGGGACTCACGATTGTCGGAGGCATCTTAAACACTCAGTAAACAACGTATACAATGAAGAATCAGACTGTAATGGCGTCAGTGCGTAGACAAGAGATGTAGGTAACCAGCGCGCATGCGCGGAACGCCGACCGTAGCGCTGCGGCGGCGGAATCGCAAAACGGTACTTACATAAAAAACATGCCTCGTATATTCATAGTTTAAGATTACAGGATTTCTATTTTCAGAATAATTTTCAAAAAGAATCTCAGAAGACACAAATCCTTCATAACATATCATAAGATACAAATTATAGCTGAGAGTCAGTAAAATTAACCAGGTGGTGCACCTATTATAAAGGTTTGGAAAGAACACTGTATAGTATTTATCAACAAAATCCAATTATTTTATATTAAATACATATGTTTTCCAAAGAAAGCATGTTGAAATATTCATAAAAATCATCTCAGTGATCAATTCACTCAATTAAAGATGTCCTTTTCCTCCATAATATATTACTCTAAGCACCTGATGAATGAAAAATTAAAAAGAAAACAATGGAATAAAAATATGAAATTGCTTCTATTTTTTTTTATTTAGACTTATTTTAAAAAATTTCATTTTAGCATGATAAAATTATCACTAAATGCTATATATTAAATTTGTAAAAATCAACCTGGTTTTTGCTGTGTTACTTGCAATGGATACAACTATTACAATACATGTGATTTTGGTATTTAAATTGTATGAACACAACTAAAAATTGTACATATTTTTATTTAAAGTTTAAAATTTTTGTATAGAAAACTCTACAAACGAAATTGTAATGCAAATGGGTAATGATGAACTTACCTTCCTAAGCTACTACTAACATCCTTGTCTTCCATGAAACATTCAATATTCAGAGGGAGGACTTGAGGATTTGCACTAAGCTGCTTTTTTAACTTCTCACATTCTTGTAATAGTCGAACAATGGCACGGTTGTTAGATAAAACGTCTATTTTGTATTTAGTTTTAAATTCTTGACTAAAATGGCGCACCATACAGTTGTCAATGTCACGGCCACCTAAACAGTAATCCCATGTACTGGCTAAAATCTACAAAAAATATAATTAGAAATAAGAAGCAAAATAAAAATTTGGTGATTAGTTAAAAAATTACACCCTATAAATAACTTCGTAATGAAAATGAAAAGTACGTTAGAAGTTAATCATAAAAGTCATCCGTTCCAAGGACAAGTGTGTACAAAACAATAAAAGTCCATAACCATTCTGACTAGTTTATTAATATTATATACAACATGGCAGCAATGCACAAAAGTATTCTTAGATAACTAATACAAAACATGCATGTGCAAATTTGACTTACCTTTAAAGAAGTGTACAACAAAACTTCCTACATAATTACACATAAAGCAATTATCATACACACAATAAATAATAACAAAAACTACTAGATTTTCAAATTCTTTGCAAATTTATAATTTTTTCCAAAATTTCCAGATTTCACGATTATCACTCGGTGTCATTTTTTAAAATGCAGATTGGATTTTTTAAATCGCTGACTTACAATAATAATTTATTCTTTTCTGAAATTGCTAAAATTTATAATTTAAAGAGACTCCTTGCTTTAAGGCCTAATAATAACAATTTTTAACACTTTACAACATAGTTGAAACGTGTTTATGACTTTGTTCATTCTATCTATCTGTCTATCCATTCACACGATAACTGCCGTAAAAATAACTTTGGTAAAATGAAATTTTAGTAAGTTGTTCAGATGGTCTGTAGGACCTATGGGAATATAAATTAATAATATCACCCAATTAGTTTTGGACTGAACTTGGGTTGAAAAAATGATATACATTGAACCCTATGGGACCAAACTTTTCAAACTTTTTTTAGGCGAATTTAAAATTCACAAATTGCTTCAAAATTTTTGGGAAATATTCAAATTATCCTATAAAAAATATGAAAAAAATTTCAGCAAAATAAATTTGGTAGTTTTTTAAATAAAAATTAAAATAGTAATTACAGCCATATTATATGAAGAGATCAAGTGACCCACTTCAAAATAAAATATGGCATCCATTTTGTGTCAAAATTGTGATTTTTAAAGTTTGTTTTAATTTATATTTAGTGTTGTATCCATCCTAAAACCGCTTTATTTTTGCTTAATTTCTGTGCATCTATATTCTGAAATAATGCAATTACAATATATTTGAGCTTAAATAATCAATGCCATCCATCTTGTGTCAAAATCGTGATTTTTAAAGCTCTCTTTAATTCATATTTAGTGTCGTATCCCTCCTAAAACCGCTTTATTTTTGCTTAATTTCTGTTCATCTACATTCTGAAACAATGCAATTACAGTATATTTGAGTTTAAATGATCATCAAACTTTGATTATTTCTACAACGAAGCCTAATTTTCACTTATAGAGAATATAAACACATAAAGATGTAGGATGAGTTGTATAAGAATTACTGAATTTCTTTAATGCAAAATTATTTAGCTCTGGAGTCTGCAATATAGCTGATATGAATAAAACATTCATTGATTTTGCAGACGATTTTGTAGAAGACTTTTTCGATGAAGTTTTAAGCATAGAGTTAAATTACGTTTACCTCCATTGTTTAAAGTTTTTAAATAAAATAAATTATTGTAGTATAGTGATGAATGAAAGGAATGGAATAAAAGTGTATGAATGAAAGAAATATTTACAACTTTTACATACAGAACTAGGCGATTTATATTTCAATGACGTCATTTGAATAAAGTTAATCTTTTTCTATATCAAATATAATAAATTATGGTAGTGCGATAATTTTAAAAATATTACTGCTGAATGTATCACATTTTAGAGATATTTAAATAAAATTGCATTGCAGTTGGAAAGTGTTTCATAATCGATGCTTTATGCATGATTGATCTTTCTTGTTGATCTTGTGCCTGATTCTAAACAAAGTGATAAAGCAGACATAGTAGATAAAAATTCAATAAAGTTTCTCCAAATATAATCTCATGATGTCTGCAATACTTTTATCATGTAGTTAATTTCTCTTGTCAGTTTTTAACACTTTACCAAATAGTTGAAAAGTGCTTATGACTTTGTTCATTCATTCATTCTGTCTGTCTGTCAATCTGTCCATTCGCACGATAACTGTCGTAAAAATGATTTTATCGAAATGAAATTTTAGTATGTTGTTCAGACAGTCTGTGGGACTAAGGGAAATATAAATTAATAATATCACCCAATTAGTTTTGGACTGAACCCGTGTAGAAAAAATGAAATACAATAACCCTATGGGACCTAATTTTTCAAACATTTTTAAGAAAATTTAAAATTCACCAATTGTTTTGAAAGTTTTAAGAAATATTCAAATTATTCCATTTAATTTATATTTAGTGTTATATCGGTCCTAAAACTACTTTATTTTTGCTTAATTTCTGTGCATCTACATTCTGAAATAACACAATTACAATATATTTGAGTTTATATGATAATCAAACTTTGATTATTTGTACAACGCCTAATTTTCACTTATGGAGAATGTAAGCACATAAAAATGTAGGACGAGTTGAATAAATGAAAGAATTGCTGAATTTCTTTAACACAAAATTATAATATAGCTGATATGAATGAAGCATTGACTTTACATAGAGCAGCAGACGAATTTAAGGCAGACTTTTTCGATGAAGTTTTAAGCATAGAGTTAAATTACTTGCACCTCCATGGTTTTAAACTTTTATATAAAATAAATTATTGTAGTATTGTGATGAATGAAAGGAATGGAATAAGAATGTATGAATGAAATATGTACAACTTTTACATCGAGAGCCATGCGATTTATATTTCAATGACACCATTTGAATAAAGTTCATTTTTTTCGATGAAGTTTTAAGATTTCAAATATAATAAATTAATGTAGTATTGTAATAATTTTAAAAATATTACCGCTGAATGTATCGCATTTTAGAGATGCTTAAATAAAATTTCATTGCAGTTGGAAAGTGTTTCATAATCAATACTTTATGCATGATTGATCTTTCGTGTTACTTTCTGTAAGTGCCTGAAGCCTCTTTCAGCCTCAGTTAACATGGCAACACATCTACTGCAGCCAAAACATTTTCATGCCCAACACTAGAAATGTGGGTCATAATATTTTCCATTGTTTTTTCAAAAAAACAATTCCCCAATTTCTCTTTCTTATTAATAACTAGCAGCATACCCGTTCTTCGTACGGAGTATATAATATAAAGAAACTTGAAATTCATAATCATGCCCAAATTCTTATAGTATACTAAATGACATGTTTAATCAAAATATTCTGTTAAAATATTTAATATAATGCTCCTAAAAAGAAGTTTAAGAATCTCTGTTCTCGCTATATAAAATTATCTTCATGGACATATCTGAAGAATAAAACATCTTGGACCCCTTATGTAAGCAAATATAAAAAAAATATGGAATTGAATCAATATATGCAAAATAAAAGCGTTAAAATTGTATGGGACCCGTACTAATTATATACGCGAATATTAGAAAATATAACATGTATTAGTAGATTACATGTATAAATTGAAAATACCAATAAACCCGTAATCTTTAAATCTGAAGACAGTCATTTATTCCAATATATGTCAAAATTAAAGTGCTAAAATTATATGGGAAGATATACACGTACTACTTATAATGTCCGATTATTAGTAGAAGATTACCCGTTTTGCAATATGAGTCACAAATGTTTTTTGGTAAAATACAACAGATGACGTAATAAATTGAATATATAATTAATCCCCTTAATCTTCATACCAGAAAACTGTACTTGATTCCAATATATATGCCAATATATGTCAAAATATATGCCAATATACCTGTACTACTTATATTCTCGTAGGTTAGAATATATCCGTGCATTCCTAGAAGATTACTCGTACAACGTACAATATGCGTGTGTCAGCAATTTTTGCCGCAATAAAACAATGGCGTAATAACTTAAAAATATCAATAATCCCTGAATCAATAATTCCGGAAAATATCAATAATAATAATGTTTAAACCTGAAGAGTATAATTGATATTATCCAGTCCAAAATGAAATGGCAATGAAATTTATTTTATATACATATCTTCATTATTCAAATCGGAAAGGATTTAATAAAAATCGTCTGCCGCATAAACACATTGGATTTAAATCCGTTGCTAAGCGACATGATATCATTTGCTTCAAATAAATTGGTAGAAAAAATATCGTCTAAATAGTTATATTTCTATGGAACATTTGGCGACAGTTTCGTCAAATTAGAAACATTTTAAAAAATCGCCAAATTTATCGCCAAGTGGGACTGTAGAACTGACAGTTCCACTTTGCGACAAATTGACGAAATATCATCACAATACTATCCCGTAACAAAAACAATTAATATCATTTATGTAGCGCAATTTTATCAATTTCAAGATATTTTTATAGATTTGAAAACATTTTTATCAATTTGGTGACATTTTAAAAATTCGCTAAATGTATTACTAAGTAGGATGGTTGGTCTGACAGAGAAATGCTAACCAAACATCATTTCAGTACTCTCTTCTAACAAAACAAAAAAAAATTTCATTGATATGTAGAAGACCCAAGCCACACGACCAACCCGAAGGTTTATGGCAGCTGTTTGTGTGTCGTTTATATCAATTTGGCGACATTTCCGTCAATTTGGCAAAGTTTAAGAAAAGTTGTCAAATTAGCGATATCCCTCCAAATTCGTAGCTTTGAATTTGCAGATCTGAATGAAACATTCTTATCCCGTTTCAATATACTAAATGAAAACACTACAATTGTATTAGAAGATATACCCGCTCTACTCTTTTTCTGTTTCAACAATCGGCTATATGAATTTATTGGCTAAACACAATATATGAGTTTAGTAGCTAAATACGATATAAGCTTGAAAACTCTTTGCCAAAATAAATGAAATTGATGTACGCAGTCAGCAATTAATATAATTAAAAGAAAAATCAAACCGTCCATTCATAAGATATACTTTTATATCCATTTATCCATTTATTTATTATTTAAATCGAAAAAAAATAATAAAAACATTATCAAACACATTTAATTTAATTGCGATGCCGAGCAACATGATATATCCTCCTAAAATGTTAAAATTTATTAACCACTAACAGCACACCCGTTATTCGTACGGAGTGTATAATTTAAAGAAACTTAAAGTTCGCAATCATGTGCAAATTCTGTTAAAATATTAAATTTATTGCTCCTAAAGAGAAGTTTAAGAATATATGTTCTCACTATGCAAAATTATCTTCACGATCAGATCTGAAGAATAAAACATCCTGCCCCCTTTTGTAAGCAAATTTACAGAAGAAAAAATAGGAATTGAATGAATATATGCAACCCCATACTAATTATATTGTCGCAGATCAGAAAATATGCCAATGTGTTAGTAGAAGATTACCCGTATTACAATATGCGTCTCAAAAATATTTGCCAAAATAAAAGAGATGACGTAATAAATTGAAAACATCAATAATATCCGTACTCTTTATACCAGAAGGTCGTAATTGATTCCAATATATGCCAATATATATCAAAACATATGTCAATATACCTGTACTACTTATATTCTCGTAGATTAAAAGATATACACGTGTATTTGTAGAAGATTCGTACAACATACAATATATGAGTTTAAACAATTTTTGTCATAATAAAATATTTGCATAATAACTTGAAAATATCAATAATCCTTGAATCAATAATCCCCGAAAATATAAATAATAATAATTTTTAAACCTGAAGACCGTAATTGATATTATCCAGTCAAAAATGCTATAAGAAAAATCAAATCGTTCTTTTCTAAAATATATTTTTATATCCATTTATTTATTATTCAAATCGAAAAAATAATTATTAAAATTAACAGACAGATTTAATTTAATTGCGTTTCTGAGTAACATGATATAAGATAGAATCTTATAACATGTTAAATATGTCATGTCTTATAACATAAACTGCGAAATTAAATAACGATTTTGATTTCTCTATACTTCTCATTGTTCCGTAAAAGCTTGTTTTAAATAAACCATGAACCATGGAGATAGATTTCGCCTTTAAATCATGTTTCAAACAATTCATGTTTTCAGAAAGTGACTAATTAACGCAAAAAATCTCCCATCAAACTCAGAGATTAAATTTTAATTCACTTTCAAACGATTTTCAAGCTTTTCGTTTGGATAAACCACGGAGTTAGGGAGTAGAACTCCTAGGAAAAAGTTCCGTTTTTCATTAATATCTCGACAACCCCAGGTCTTAGAAACTCGAAACTTGGACAAAATTTATGGGGGGATATTTCAAGGCTATTCACCAAATTTCATTAAATTCGGTTCAGCCGTTTTTCCGTGACGATGAGACAAACGAAAATTTCGTTTTTTACTAATATCTCGAGAACCACTGGTCGTAGAAACTCAAAACACGGATATAATTTTAAGTGGAGCTATTTCTGGGCTACCCACAAAATTTCATCAAATTCGGTTCAGCCGTTCTCCCGTGATGGTGTGACAAACAGACAGACAGACAGACAGACAGACAGACAGATTTTCATTTTTATTTATATAGACTAGCAGCATACCCGTTCTTCGTACGGAGTATATAATATAAAGAAACTTGAAATTCATAATCATGCCCAAATTCTTATAGTATACTAAATGACATGTTTAATCAAAATATTCTGTTAAAATATTTAATATAATGCTCCTAAAAAGAAGTTTAAGAATCTCTGTTCTCGCTATATAAAATTATCTTCATGGACATATCTGAAGAATAAAACATCTTGGACCCCTTATGTAAGCAAATATAAAAAAAAATATGGAATTGAATCAATATATGCAAAATAAAAGCGTTAAAATTGTATGGGACCCGTACTAATTATATACGCGAATATTAGAAAATATAACCTGTATTAGTAGATTACATGTATAAATTGAAAATACCAATAAACCCGTAATCTTTAAATCTGAAGACAGTCATTTATTCCAATATATGTCAAAATTAAAGTGCTAAAATTATATGGGAAGATATACACGTACTACTTATAATGTCCGATTATTAGTAGAAGATTACCCGTTTTGCAATATGAGTCTCAAATGTTTTTTGGTAAAATACAACAGACGACGTAATAAATTGAATATATAATTAATCCCCTTAATCTTCATACCAGAAGACTGTACTTGATTCCAATATATATGCCAATATATGTCAAAATATATGCCAATATACCTGTACTACTTATATTCTCGTAGGTTAGAAGATATACCCGTGCATTCCTAGAAGATTACTCGTACAACGTACAATATGCGTGTGTCAGCAATTTTTGCCGCAATAAAACAATGGCGTAATAACTTAAAAATATCAATAATCCCTGAATCAATAATTCCGGAAAATATCAATAATAATAATGTTTAAACCTGAAGAGTATAATTGATATTATCCAGTCCAAAATGAAATGGCAATGAAATTTATTTTATATACATATCTTCATTATTCAAATCGGAAAGGATTTAATAAAAATCGTCTGCCGCATAAACACATTGGATTTAAATCCGTTGCTAAGCGACAGGATATCATTTGCTTCAAATAAATTGGTAGAAAAAATATCGTCTAAATAGTTATATTTCTATGGAACATTTGGCGACAGTTTCGTCAAATTAGCGACATTTTAAAAAATCGCCAAATTTATCGCCAAGTGGGACTGTAGAACTGACAGTTCCACTTTGCGACAAATTGACGAAATATCATCACAATACAATCCCCTAACAAAAAACAATTAATATCATTTATGTAGCGCAATTTTATCAATTTCAAGATATTTTTATAGATTTGAAAACATTTTTATCAATTTGGTGACATTTTAAAAATTCGCTAAATGTATTACTAAGTAGGATGGTTGGTCTGACAGATAAATGCTAACCAAACATCATTTCAGTACTCTCTTCTAACAAAACAAAAAAAAATTTCATTGATATGTAGAAGACCCAAGCCACACGACCAACCCGAAGGTTTATGGCAGCTGTTTGTGTGTCGTTTATATCAATTTGGCGACATTTCCGTCAATTTGGCAAAGTTTAAGAAAAGTTGTCAAATTAGCGATATCCCTCCAAATTCGTAGCTTTGAATTTGCAGATCTGAATGAAACATTCTTATCCCGTTTCAATATACTAAATGAAAACACTACAATTGTATTAGAAGATATACCCGCTCTACTCTTTTTCTGTTTCAACAATCGGCTATATGAATTTATTGGCTAAACACAATATATGAGTTTAGTAGCTAAATACGATATAAGCTTGATAACTCTTTGCCAAAATAAATGAAATTGATGTACGCAGTCAGCAATTAATATAATTAAAAGAAAAATCAAACCGTCCATTCATAAGATATACTTTTATATCCATTTATCCATTTATTTATTATTTAAATCGAAAAAAAAATAATAAAAACATTAACAAACACATTTAATTTAATTGTGATGCCGAGCAACATGATATATCCTCCTAAAATGTTAAAATTTATTAACCACTAACAGCACACCCGTTATTCGTACGGAGTGTATAATTTAAAAAAACTTAAAGTTCGCAATCATGTGCAAATTCTGTTAAAATATTAAATTTATTGCTCCTAAAGAGAAGTTTAAGAATATATGTTCTCACTATGCAAAATTATCTTCACGATCAGATCTGAAGAATAAAGCATCCTGCCCCCTTTTGTAAGCAAATTTACAGAAGAAAAAATAGGAATTGAATGAATATATGCAACCCCGTACATTGTCGCAGATCAGAAAATATGCCAATGTGTTAGTAGAAGATTACCCATATTACAATATGCGTCTAAAAAATATTTGCCAAAATAAAAGAGATGACGTAATAAATTGAAAACATCAATAATATCCGTACTCTTTATACCAGAAGGTCGTAATTGATTCCAATATATGCCAATATATATCAAAACATATGTCAATATACCTGCACTACTTATATTCTCGTAGATTAAAAGATATACACGTGTATTTGTAGAAGATTCGTACAACATACAATATATGAGTTTAAACAATTTTTGTCATAATAAAATAATTGCATAATAACTTGAAAATATCAATAATCCTTGAATCAATAATCCCCGAAAATATAAATAATAATAATTTTTAAACCTGAAGACCGTAATTGATATTATCCAGTCAAAAATGCTATAAGAAAAATCAAATCGTTCTTTTCTAAAATATATTTTTATATCCATTTATTTATTATTCAAATCGAAAAAATAATTATTTAAATTAACAGACAGATTTAATTTAATTGCGTTTCTGAGTAACATGATATAAGATAGAATCTTATAACATGTTAAATATGTCATGTATTATAACATAAACTGCGAAATTAAATAACGATTTTGATTTCTCTCTACTTCTCATTGCTCCGTAAAAGCTTGTTTTAAATAAACCATGAACCATGGAGATAGATTTTCCCTTTAAATCATGTTTCAAACAATTCATGTTTTCAGAAAGTGACTAATTAACGCAAAAAATCTCCCATCAAACTCAGAGATTAAATTTTAATTCACTTTCAAACGATTTTCAAGCTTTTCGTTTGGATAAACCACGGAGTTAGGGAGTAGAACTCCTAGGAAAAAGTTCCGTTTTTCATTAATATCTCGACAACCCCAGGTCTTAGAAACTCGAAACTTGGACAAAATTTATGGGGGGATATTTCAAGGCTATTCACCAAATTTCATTAAATTCGGTTCAGCCGTTTTTCCGTGACGATGAGACAAACGAAAATTTCGTTTTTTACTAATATCTCGAGAACCCCTGGACGTAGAAACTCAAAACACGGATATAATTTTAAGTGGGGCTATTTCTGGGCTACCCACAAAATTTCATCAAATTCGGTTCAGCCGTTCTCCCGTGATGGTGTGACAAACAGACAGACAGACAGACAGACAGACAGACAGACAGACAGACAGACAGATTTTCATTTTTATTTATATAGATTTGAAAATGAAATATAATACTCTTTTACACTGCTTTTTGAAAAGCAAGTAACTTTAGAAGTCCTCTTTCATCATTTAGTTTTCTAATTTTGAGGAGAAAAGGGGGTAATGCTTTATTTTGAAGAAAATAGATAGAATAGAACCAGAAATGTAAAGTGACATTTTACTTATTCTGATAAAACAGCAGGTAAAATTTTTAAAAACCTATTCTTTCAGCATTATTTTCTGTAAAAAATTTTAAAATGTGGTATGTTTTCTCATATGATTCTGCTGAAGGAAAATGCTTTAATGCCATTAAATATATGCTTAACTCAATATCTACCAATATCAATGATTCTTTTATCTCATGATACTCACTTATTTAATTATAAACCATTATTTTTAAACAATTTTTAATATTATATATAGCAATTATTTTTTATAAAGGTATAATAATTATAAGTATTTTTTAATATTTTTATATACTTAATAATGTATTTCTTAATATTTTTATATACTTAATAATGTATTTCTTATACTATAAAAAATGAACAATTCATTTTTCTTTTTATTACTATTATTATTAGTAGAGTAGTAGAAGTAGTAGTATAAAACGTTTCTTTTATTTATATTTATTATTTTATTTATTTCTTCTTTTGCAACAGCCTGCTGAAAGCCCCGATCACCTCAGTAATGTGTCTCTATTGTTCCCTACCCTGAGCGGCAGTTTACGAGCAAATATATATACAGTGTGATTCAAAACTCTATGTACAAACCTTTAGGGAAGGTAGAGAACACAAAAAACAAACCATATTGGAATAAGAATACATGAACGAAAACACCACTCTAATGTGATAGTGGGCACTGTTCACCAGTGCTGCAGTTGAGTAGTTTGGACTTCTTCATTTGACCGGACTACTGAAACGACCAGATTTTTCTGGAGGAAGTGCTGTCGGATTTACTGAACAGCGTTCCTCTGTCAGTTAGCCATCAAATTTGATTCCAGCACATTTTCTCATTCTTGCGTTTGAGTACTGGAACAGGATTATTGAGCCTCGATGGATTGAGCATGGTGGACCTGTCGCAAGGTCACCACAATCACCAAATTTATCTATCATTGATTTATTTCTGTGGGAGACCCTTAGATTCATGGTGTACAAGATGCTCATGGACTCTGAAACTGCCTAGTCACAAGAATCGCCATTGCTGCTGCTAATGTCTGTGAAATGAAGGGTACTTTTGAAAATGCAAGCCAAAAGATAAGCAGTATTTGCTTATTAGTGTTCACAGAAGTTCTAATTATTAAAAATTCTTATTGTCAATTCAAAGTGCAATAATTAGTGTATATGCCTCAGTCTGTTTTAAGATTATCATAATGCATTTACATCAGCAGCAGCATACTTTTGATAATGGCTAGAAAATCATATGCCCTTAGCATAATGAAAACATAAATCATACAAAGATATCTATTTTTGTCATGAAAAATTTTTGGGTCCCGAGGAAATGCTGATAATACTTTAAAATGAGTTTCTTTAAAAGTATTGGGATAATTTACGTGCAATAGTGCATAAAAAGGAGTCCATCATATTTTCCTTTCAATTATCAGCAGCACAGTTGGCTGGTTTAAACCATGGTTTTCAGTTATTTGTGATTTAGAAAAATATTTTTTATATTCTTATAGATAGGATTATTTTATACCTTTGCAAAAGCCCAGATATTCAAAGAAAATATTAAATTGCAGTTGCTAATTGCAATAAATCGACATTAGAAATTATAGAGCATAGAATATTTATATATATATTTCTAAATTAATACCTTTTTGTCCTTATGTTATTCAATATTGAATTCTTAATCTACACTCATGTCCAAAAGTTAAGCAATAAACAGAAAAACTAGCATATTCAGTGAAAGAAACAATGTGTAGCCACAAAATTTGTATACATGACAAGAACATGCTCGTGGAAACCAGCCTGAAGAAAATATTTTGCATACCAACACTTTTTAACAAGGAAATGTATAAATATAAAAATGACCTGTTTTTTGCAGAGCCAGTATTTCCGCGTTATGGATTCCAGAAGGAAAATTGAAATATCCAAATTTTGAAAAATGAGTAGACAACACCATCTGAGTAATGCCAGGTGATGGGAGGTAATAGGGCATTTCAAAGGGGAACAGTGATAGTCGGAAGTAGCCTGAACCCTAAATGTCAATTGCTACATCAATGATCGTACACAATCATTGAAGGAATAGTGTCATGAAGACCAACCAGTAAATGGAAGTCTAAGGATCACAACTGCCCAGGATGTCCATTTCCTATGTCTGTAAGCATGATGCCACAGGTCAATTACTGCACATCAACTTGCTTCTGACCTTGCAGCATCGGCAGAAAGATAGGCAACTGTTTAGAGACTGCTACCTGTAGGTTAGTTATATGAAAGACAAACCAGTCGTTTGTGTCCCACTGACGCCCTCGCACAGAGGGGCCCATTTAAACTGGGCCCAACACCGCCCCAACTGAACTCCACAACAATGGAATATTGTTTTTTTCACAGATGAGTCACGGTTTGGTGCACAGAGTGATTTCCGGTGATTATTGGTCTAGAGAACACCCGGAACTCACTATCACATCAGTAACATCCAAGAAGCAGTAGTTTCATGATTTGAGCAGGGATTGCTGTCAGGGTCTGCACTGAGCTACACATCTTCCCTTGCAGTGCTGTGACTGTACTGCATAGAGATGACATCCGTGCTCAATATGTTTGCCCATTTGTTACGTATTTCTTATGACCATAGGTCCTGATGGCCGCAAGAAATGTCCCTTATATGGACAGTAAAGCATAAGTTTACAGAGATTGCATTATCGACCAGTACTTAGAATCAGAAACACTGCTTTGTATGGAATGGCCATAGAGATCACCCAACTCAAATCCCATTAAGCATGTATGAGACATGCTTAGGAGATGTTTAAGTTCTCGCCATAACCCTCCATAGAAACTTTACGGGCTAAGAACATGTCTGTTCACTGAATAGGCACAAATACCTCCCTAACTGCCCTAAATGATGTTATTTTTTGTATGAATCAATATTGTAGAGCATGTGCTTCCAGCAGAGGTCATCACATTCAATATCGATAAGACCTCCACCAATGAACATTTCTGCTGAACAAAATCCTATATTTTTGTTTATCTGTATTATTTAATTATTTATTGATGATTTTCTTTGCATTTCCCTATGCTAGTATCTTTTGTTATACCCCTTGGTCAACAACAACAACAACCCCTTAGTCTGTGAAAGTTTCAATGAATTCAAAATACTTTTCTTTTTATCCACTTTTTTCACTTTGTTGCTTAACTTTTGAACATGAGTGTAGTAGTATTCATAAAGAGTCTTTTAATTAGTTTTAGGTGATATGCAATGTCTCTACGTTCTATTTTAAGAAAAATGTAAAAAAAATACTTTGAAAAGTCTCTGAACATATTCTAACATAAATGTAGCATTTAAGAATAATTTCAAAAAGTCCACATTTCTACTGAACATAGTATTACATATTTCTGCTCTCCCATAACTATTACATTTTTAGAAAAATAAAAAATAAGTAATTTTTATTTTTCTAAAGCTTTACCTCAAAAAAGCAAATTTTACCATCATTTTGTATTCATATTTTATCATCATAGTTAAATATCATTAGTTTCTTAATAATTTTTTAATACTGAAAACACAAGCAAAAATTCTAATTCTTTAGTATCCATTTCATAGCAAACCGATGCACAATTAGTACCATTTTTAGCAATCCAAATTCATTCATGGATTTTTGTCACAACTTTATATATATAAAAATTCTAACCTAACCTTATAAGAAAACACAATTTTAATAATATATTTACGAAAAAAAGCAAGGTGGGAAAATTTGAAGTTCCTATAATGGAGGACATTAACTGTGGTTAACAAAACAAAACTTTACTTTTACTGTGCAAGAATAAACAAATGCTAACAAAATTTTTATTAATTTATTCTTACTATTTCATTTTACTGTTTAATATACTATCTATTCAAAACATATATTTTAGAATAAACTTCATAATAAATACAAACTTACCATTTGAAAACCTGAAATGTTAAAAGAAAGCTTTTAGTCAAAGCACTGCATGAGAATGTTAACTATAAGAATAATCTTACTTCCATTATAGTTAACTCTCATAATACACTCACTTTCAAAAGTTAAACATGCAATGCGCAAATTTTCATTTTTCGAAAGTGTATTTGAATTTGAGTAGCTGAAAATCACTGCGGATGTAGATTGCAGTATGCAAATATCATATATTACAGCCAATCACGATTAACTGTCCGGATATATGCTAATTAAGCAGTCTTTGAAGATGCCAGCATTCTGAAGGGTTTACGGAGGTACATTTAAATGCTGATACAAAGTGTTTATAACTTTTGTAGGATTATTTTTGATGATATTCGTGTTTCTATGACTGAAAGAAGACGAATGACAAATAGTGAGCGCTGGCGTGCTGTCAAATGTATTGAAGCAGGACAGTCAATCAAAGATGTCGCTATTTTTTTGGAATTGATCATTCAGTAATTTCTCAATTATGGAAACAATTCCAAACAAGTCAAACAGTTGTCTAGAGACCTGTGTCCGGTGCTAGTACTGTACTCTGAAGGTTCCACGTGAAGGGACTGTATGCCCGAATACCACGTTTTTGTGTTCCACTAACCATCCAAGCCAGAGAAGCAAGATTAAAGTGGTATCATCAACATGCCAATTGGACTGTCTGAGACTGGTGCAATGTCCTGTTTACGGATGAGTCCAGATTTACACTAGAATCAGATGATAAGCGTGTAAGCGCCTGGAGAGAATGAGGCACAAGCAATCAGGCCAAAAACATCATCGAACATCACGCATTCAGAGGTGGCAATGTCATGCTGTGGGCTGGAATTTCAATGGGATATCGCACAGAGCTGCACATCTTTGAAGGCAATTCTGTGATGGCTGCACAGTATCGGGATGAAGTCCTAGACCTCATTGCGAAACTCTACACTGCAGCAGTTGGTCCTGATTTCCTTCTTATGGACCATAATGCCTATCGCCATCGAGCTAACATTGTTGATGAATACCTGGAAAATGAGGGCATTTCTCGTATGGAATGGCCAAAGTATTCCCACAACCTTAATTCCATTGAAAACCTCTGGAATGCCCTTGGGTATGCTGTCTCTGCACATTTACCTCTTCTAGCCAGTCTTAGAGAGTTGGAAACTGCCCCACTGGAGGAATGGCCATTGCTCGCATCTGCGATGGTTGATCACCTCATTGAAAGCATGGAAAATCATTGTAAAGTTTGTGTGAAGGTCTGGGGGTGATCACATACCATATTAATGTAAGTTTTGTTTGGTTTAGTCTTTAAACATCATTTTGTTAATGACCCAAATGTGACGTCATCATATAACTTACAAAAAGTAAATATTTTTTTTCATATTTGTACATAATTCTTGTTTTTTTTAATGCATAAACACATTTGCTACCTTCATGTACAATTTTGAATTAATCAAAGCTTTACTTTTCCATTCTTGTTGATTTTACCGTCCTTGCTTAACTTTTAGAAGCCAGTGTATTTGGTTAATTATGTAAAATATCTCACTAAAATAAGAAAAAAAGCAAGTCTAGTTTGCCTATTTTACAATAATTAGAGGATGGAGATGGATGGAAAACAATGCTTGTGGACTCTCAACAATGGGAAAGAATACAAAATGAATTGTACAATCACATTATCTATGTAACAAATTATTTTGTTTGGTAAAATATATATACTGATTTATATACTTGCACACAAGCATTTACATGTGCTTTCTCGACTGCCAAGTTGTGGGTTTGAATCCAATCTGCAGGCATGAATGTTGTCGTGTCTGTATAGAGTGTATTGTATATTGCCAACCATGGTGTGTCAGGGCAACCTCATGTGATAACAAAATGACATTCTAGCCAATGTACAGACGATTGATAAGTTAAACACGGGCCTGGCCATTAATAACAAACAAAAAAAGTATTTGTACGCTATAAAAATAATAAAAATAACCAGATAATGATAATTAAAATGAGTCTCTTTAAAAATATTAAGGTAATTTATGTGAATTATAGAACATAAAATCAAGCTTTGAGAGGTGAACAAATTTGAGTTTGCAGGGAAAGTCATGAGCTCAGATCTTTTATGAAACAAATGCTTATATTCAAAATTAGATCTATACTTTTTTTGATTCTCTATTTTACTGGTTTTGACATGTGTGGAGAGAAATTTAACTGGGTAAAAAGAAATTGTGATTAAAAGATGCATATTAAAGTTAAAAAGATATCCAATAAATGTTTCAATATAAGCATCATATTCAAAGAATTTTTATATATTTAAAAAAAATATCTGAGAAATCAGTTTTATATTAAGGTAAAAAAAAAGATAATTATCAGGCTTGACCCCCTTTAATCCCATCAATGCCTCAAAGGTGGAGATTGCTAACCACAGACAGAACTCTATCTCCCCTCCTACATTTTAACATGACTGATGCAATGTAACTGAATTCTAATCAGAATAACTATATTTATAAATATTGCTTTTAGAGAAAGAATTCTTAAAAAGTTCAAATTTTCAGAACTTTGTAGTGAAAATTGACACCAAACGAAGAATAACTGAGATAAACTTTTAACTCCGTAAAAAAAAAATCTTATAGTAAATGACCAGGAAAAAGGAGAGTCACTATTCAACAATCTACCTGTCTCTCTTTCTACTTTGTTTCTTTCAACTTCTGATTCTACTAATGCAGCACAGATTTTTTTTTATTTTTTTTTTTTTTTGGGGGGGGGGGGCTTAAAAATTGCAACCACTAATATTTTGATTATATTTCTCACAATCATGGTTGGTAGCTATTTATTTATTTTTAGTTTACCATGAGTGTTTAAAAAATAATGACAAAAACACCAATTCTGAAATATAAGATTTATTTTTTTTTTAAATCTGCAGTTTTAAATATGCCTTCATGTCAAGAAACTGATAAGAAAAGATACACAAAAATGGGGGATAAAATGCTGGAAAAGGCAAACTTAATCAGAAATTCACGCAATTATTGTGCAGGGATGAAAATGGCACAATTGATATGTGTAGCCAATCTGTAGTTTTGTGCAGAAAAATTAAATTTCATGCTTTGTATCACAATATATCAACTGTGCAAATGGCACAGAAATGTGATCCCTCACAGATGAAATGTGATGAATATGAATGATGAGTACTATACAAAAACAATCTTAACTGTAATCAACAAATTTAGATAGTGTTGTTAACATATGAATTTGACAAAATAAACATACATTTTAAAAATAAATATCTGAAGAATGAGTATTTTTCACTTCATTTTCTCATATTCCATATTTTTTACTTCCATTTGTGTTATCACATATCACCATAAATGCACATATCACCAAAAAGTTTTACATGTGAGTACTTCATGTAAAAAACTGGAACTAGATATAACTGTTAGTAATTTGCATGATTAGAGCACAGATTAATCAATATTTAAGATTTTGATATATTATAATTATTTCCTACGTGAAACATTTATAATTCCCACAACAATAACAGTAATTATACAGTTATAGCAAGAAAATGATAGTTTGTTCTACATTATGGATGAAAGTTGTAATAAATTGTATATAATAACATAATGTGCCAAATACATCCAATTCATCAATATTACAACATGTTGTGAACTTGAAAAGCATTTTTTTTAATTAAAAAAAATAACAGTGAACGTAAAACACTCTGGAATATGAATGCATGAAAAAGTTATATGGAAATTTATCCAGAAACTTTTATTATAGTTTATATCTTATTTTAATTTTGTGATATCACAATTTTTTAATCTATAATAATAAAGGAAGATGTCTGTCTATAGCAGAAAATCTAAATGTCGTAAGAACATGAAATTTGGTACATAGATACTTTAGGACTTGGGACGATTCACCTCGGTGAGATTTTTTTTAATCCATATTATTGTTTTAGTTATTTTATGTTTCAGCACAATTTTGACACAAATCAGTTCTTTAGCGATCAAAAATATCATCGCAGAGTTTCAATCTTAGCATCATGTGAATGATTGAGAAATTCTCTTTCAAACAAACTTTGAATAGAATACAAACGTTTAATAGATGAATGTTCATGAATTTTTAAAAAATATTTACTTTTTACGTGTATTGTGATACAAAATAATTGACTGGCAATTCTATCTTCATACTTTACAAGATGTTCTTTAAATATCACACACTGCTGCAATCAAATAATTATGTTTTTGCTGTATTCTGTTCATTAATTGCAAATTTTTATATAAAACCTCATAAATTTTTAAAGAAATTCTAACTGCACACTAGAAGAGATAAATCAGCAAAACTAATGTGATCTTAACACTGTGCAGGATGATTGAATACGCAGGTTTTCCCCTGTCCCCAATGGGGTCAAGCGTTGGTATTTTGATGCGACATCATCAGTGCAAATGACATCATTTACTTAGGGATTCATTTAAACTGCCAGTTGGTACTAGAATTGAAAATATTATCAGAGTTTACAAGAATTTTCATTTAGAAAACGTGCTGCTGATTTTAATCGAAGAAGCTTATGTAGTGAATTGAAGGTGAAAGAGTGTATCAAAAGAGCATATTTAAAGAGTATTATGCCCACACAGAGTGTAAAAGGCATATTTAGGGGGAATCAAAGGAGATTATTTATAGTGTATTAAAAGAACTTATTTAGGGCTATAGGCTATTAAAAGATTATTTAGGGCTTATCAAAGGAGCTTATACACCTGCACACAGTGCAAAATGTGTTTATAGGACATAATATGCAGTCGTATTAGAGAACAGCATTCGATGTGCCCAATGCTGAGACCAAGGCACATTACGTACCCAAGCAGCAGTCTAAGGTATGACTATGTTCCTATTTAAGATGAGCATGTGCTCATGTGCATTTTACAATTTAAGTGTATGCTCACACAGCATGTGACTAAGCCTTTCAAAAAACTTAATGAATGAATTCAATATTCCCTACTTTAAATTCCGGGCAACACAGAGTACAGTTTTTAGTAAGGGTATAAATAACAGTAGCCAATTTTTTTATAAATATATAAAAATGATTTAAAACGGTGTTTAGGGAAAATCACATTTTGCCCATATTCAGATTTTTCTTATCAAAACTAAACCAATATTTTACATCAGAAAATAAATATTGGTGCCTTAAAGTACAGGCTCTCTATGTACATTTCTCAAAATTGATATCAAGGAATAGCAGAGATGAAACAGAACATAGTATTTTACACTGAAATACAACAGTAATGCATACAGTAAAAATTAACTTTTAAATCCCTAAATACATTATTTCTAAAAAAATGACAAATTCTAATCCTATTTTAGCATATAATACAAAGAAATCACAAATAAACGTTCTGTTACCTTTAATCGGCCTTTGTAAAATTCACATACGGATGTCTGGACTGCTGAATGTCCAATATCAATAAAAGCAACTTTTTTCGGCTTGTCATCTGATAAATCTGTCCTGTAGAAGCCATATGAAAGAGCAACTATAACAAAAAAAAATCCATTTATGTAAAGCTATTTCAATGTCAATAACATTAAGATCTGAGGCCGTTAATGAGGATATAAATGAATAAAAATATATGGTGTTTTAGAAACTTATCAAAAATAACTTATACAACTAATAGATGAAAACTATTCAGATGAAATATGCTACAAGCCGTAACTTTCCATCGCAAGTTAAGGGGTTATGGGTTATGAGATAAGAAAAGTTCCCCCAAAAATTGCTATTCAGTTGAAACAAATGGGCATGTCGATAATTGATGATGTTGTGGCTGTGTATGGCAGGCAAAAATAGTTGATAACTTAATAGCTAAAAGTCATGTGATAAAAATTGTATAATCACAAGGATGACAGTTTGAAAACAATAGACTGACATGCAAGTTGTATTTTTTAAACATTGCCATGTTGTGTACTATTTAATGCCTGTCAGTTTCGAGAATTATTCAAATTCCAAAACCATTGGTTACTTATTTTAAAGAATTAAAACAGTGCCGTATATAATCATTATAGAGGAAAATTTACAATAACGCTCTAACCATAATAAATACTTTTAGAAATTTAAAATTTTCAATGGTATTGAACAGATATTTTATTCTAAACACCAAAATTTGATAAATATGTCAATAAGATACATTTTATAGCAACATAAAATACCTGCATTTATAATACCCAAACATGTTTTACATATATTTAATATCCCTTATTTACAGCTTTTAGAAAATGAAATACAGAGGGTGTTTACACATTTTTGTAACGATTTTGAAAAAAATATATATAAACAAAGATAAGAATTTTATTTTCTAATATGTTCAATCTGATAGCCCTTTTGCTGAACTATCATACACCTTGATTTCCAACATTAAAGAGCTTTTCTTAAAATATCAAAGTTGATTTTGTTCCACTCCTCCACCACAATCTTCCAGAGTCCATCCAATGTTTTAGGATGCTGCTTATAAAGAGTTTGTTTCAAATGTCCAAATGCACAGTCATCCATAGAAGACACGCCAGGGGACTTGGGTGGGATGCATTTAAATGGAATAGCCTCAATTCCGGTTTCATTTCTGATTTTTTCAAAACATATAGCAGTAGATTTAGAGGTATGGCTGATAGCCTTATCCTGATGGAACTTAACACAGTGAAGACTGTTTGGGTAAAGTGATGGAATGTCTTTTTTGAAAGCAGGTATTAAAACATATTTCTGATAGTAATCTGAGTTAATTTTGACATTTTTTCTACTTTTCTTATTTTAAATTTTCCATTATAAGAGAATCCAGCAATAACCATAAAACGTTTAGCAAAACTTTCCTTGTTTTCTCTGAACCAACATTTTAGGGTTTTTTCTCCTCTTTTTCGGTAGTAAATAGATCTTTTCCATTGCAATCACAGATAAATATATCCAAGCCTCATCAATTGTAACTACATATTTCCATTTTTCATCTGCCAAATAATTTTCATACAACAATCTGCATATAGTCTTACACTGAGAAATATGTTTTGGCATTAAACGATGAACATCATGTTTTTTTGTTTTGATTAGCTTTAAATCAGATTTTATAATTTTGTTTACAGTTCCTATAGAGAGGTTTAAAGATTTTGCGATAGTTTTTTGGGGGTTGGATTTTCTTTTAAAACATGAGATGCGACTTTAGATATAATAAGAGGTGTATGTACCTTTGTTTGATATGCATTTTTTACCTTTTTCCCAGTCAAATGTAAACTTTGATGTTTCTTTCCTTTTTATTATATCACTTATTTTAAGTGCAGAAATATTAAAACCATGCTTTTCACATCTTTTTTTAATAATTGAATAAGAGTATTTCTCTTCGCAAAGTGCAAAAATATATCCTTCGATCCATTGTTTATATTCCAGCGACATTTTAAGGCAAAGAATATTTTTAATGATGCAGATGATAATTAAATCCTATTCCAACTTGATGCCAGTCAGGGGTTTTCCTTTTCCATTAAAATTTAATTCATGGAGAAAGTCAAAATTGTTACAAAAATGTGTGAACACCCTCTGTAGAATTTACTCAGATACAAAAATTGATGAAAAATGCTGGTAGTCAAATTTCAAATTTTGATTTCCCAGAATAATGTGGGTATGTACACAAAGTTACAGTCTCAAAATAATAATAAGAGTGAGGAAGCCTGTTAACTAATTAAACCATTTAATTTTGAGCTTTTAATAAATTATACACTCATGTCCAAAAGTTAAGCAATAAAGGGAAAAAAGCAGATAAAAAGAAAATTATTCATTCGAATTCAATGAAACTTTTACAGATCATGGGGTATAACAAAAGACACTACCATTAGAAAATGCAAAGAAAATTATCAATAAATAATTAAATAATACAGATAAACAAAAATATAGGATTTTGGACAGTACAAAGAGTTCATTGGAAGAGGTCTGTTAATACGGAATGTGATGAACTCTGCTAGAAACACATGCCCAATAGTGTTGATTCATGCCAAAAATAAGATCACCTATGACGGTTTGGGGTATCTGTGCCCATTCAATGAGCAGACATGTTCTTAGTTCATAATGGTTACAGGGAGAGTCATGGGGAGATCTTAAACATCTCCCAAGCATGCCACATATATGCTTGATGGGATTCCAGTTGGATGATCTCAATGGCTATTTCATACGGAGTAGTGTTTCCGATTCTAAGTACTGGTTAGCAATGCAAGCCCTTTGAACTCATGCATTATTTTGCATAAAAATGGCATCAGGCCCCATAGCCACAAGAAATGGGAGAACATATTGAGCAAGGATGTCATCTCTATACTGCACAGCAGTCACAGTACTGCAAGGGAAGATGCAGAGATCAGTGAGGGTGGTTGATAAACACACACCTACTAATTTTCTTGCATAAGAATATTTTTATTTACACTGGTCTAGCTCTCTGAGGCCTTACAGTAACCTCGCATTCAGGGCGGTTTCGAATTAAAACCTCTCAAGGCGGATAAACTCAGACCACGCTAGAGCATTCACTTACAATTTCTTTCCCTCACACATGCTCATCTAATTAATCTTACATCAGTGCGCACAAAGCCATCTCTCATTATAAATTGCAACAGCTCATGCGCCCACAGAAGGCACCGACAGCAATCTCTGCCTAAACCATCAAGCCACCACCTCTATATGCGTACATTTCACGGATGTTACTAGTGTGAGTTCCAAGTGTTCTCCCAACTAATAACCAATGGGAATCACTTTGTACACCAGGCTTCGGGAAATCGGCAAAATCTAACCCGTCCACGAGGACGGCTATTGAAATTTTTTACCAGTCCTCCTAAGAATTTTTTTTCACTTTATATTCATTAATATATGTGCTTCAATACATCGCACAACAATAATAAATTAGAACCAACTGCCTCGCGATGAAGTGCGATAACTGCATATTCATACATCACCCTCCACAGCTCTTAACCACCGCGATGAAAGTCGACGACACAGAGTCTCCGATAAAGGATCAGACCGGCGGAATTCCGATCTATGGGTGGGGACAAAGGGGTAAGATATGTAAGGAATTGCTTCTTTTTTCAATGTTTGGTAACTTGCAGGAGTGGTAAATAAATAATCGTATAAATCCTCTTGTCTCTAAACAGTTTAAAACTCATCGGTACTCTTAATTTCTAGGGGAATGTAGTCAATCAAGATTAAAATCTTCTTGGACTGAATAGATGTTTCATACTTTAACTTCAGCTGTTAAACAACTGGAACAAATGTCATGAATGAATTTTAAACGTTTTAGTTTTAAAGTTGAAACCAAAGTAGGGAAGAAAATAAACCACTTCTGGCTGAAACTAGAAGAATCCATTCCAAAAATTAAAACTTACTCCCATCTATTACAGCAAATGAAAATTTTATAGTTTGGGTTTTAAAGAGTTAAATGGGGATTTGGGCTTAGGCCCGGGCTGGACTTGAGTTTTCTATTGTTTTGGGCAGGGTTAGGTCTTTTTTTTTTTTTTTAAACGTCCATTACGACCGGGCCGAACATATTTCTTTTGAAAATTTTTAAAATGGATTTAAATTGAATGCATGAACTTATTGCTTTTATTTCAGCTATGTAAAGATAAATGTTTAAGAAAACAAACTAAATTCTCCATACAAAATTTTGACAAATTTATTTTTAACATATTTGAATACAAATCATTTCGGGCCTGCTGAGACGCAGTTATCTTCAGGCCAAGTTCATTCTACATTTATAAATTTCTTCATGCCTGGTCCGGATTTAAGCATTGGTATTGTCGGTGTTGTGAAAATCCGAAAATTCCGCACATGTAGACCTTGAAAAGGAGAACAGAACATGTGATGTTACTTCGATCGTGAGTGCGCTATCGCATTTTCGTGCGGTCATCGGATTCACTGGGTGGAGGATGATGGGAGAAAAAATAATTAGCGCCTGTGGTTACAATGCAGATCTGACCGCTCGCCTAGAAAGAAGGCATTGATAATGCACACTAGCTAAGTTTAAGGAGTGGGGGGATTTGCAGGTGACGACATTTCAATTTTCATTCACGGGACAGGAAAGGGCGGCTTTCGCCACAATTTTACAATGACAACAATTATTATTATTATTATTTTACTTTTTATTTTTTAAACGGAATCTCTAATTTCAAGGCCGGCCGAGAGGACGGCAACCTCCGAAAATTGGTCGTCCTCGCCGAATTTTAACACGGCGAGGACGAGAGGACGGGCGATTTCCGGAAGCCTGCTGTACACCAAACCATGCCTCATCTGTGAAGTGCACAGACCCCATTGTTGTGAAGTCCAGTTGAGGCGATCTCGAGCCCAGTTAAAGTGCACTTGTTAACTTGCATGTAGCAGTTTGTAAACAGGTTGCTAAGATACCGCTCAATGCTGACACTGCAAGATTGGAAGCAAGCTGATATGCAGTGATTGACCTGTTATGTCATGCTTGCAGACACAGAAAACTATCATCCTAAGCGCTTGTTACCCGAACGTCCACTTACTGATCTTCACAACACTGTGTTTTCACTTTGATACCAATTCCACAGGCGGCAAATGACAGAACAATTGGCATTTACGGATCAGGCTACTTCAAACTGTCACTTGCCCCCCTTCAAGACATCCTATCACCTCCCATCGCTTAGCGTCACTCAGATGAAGTTGTCTACTCATTTATCAAAATTTGGCTATTTCGATTTTTCTTCTGGAATCTGTAACGTGGAGATACAGGCTCTGCACAAAAAAAACTCATTTTTATACCTAATACGTTTCCTTGTCAAAAAATGTTGGTATACAAAATGTTTTCTGCGGGCTAGTATTCACATGCATGCACATATCATGTATGCAAATTTTGTGGCTACACATTGTTTCTTTCAATGAATATGCCAATTTTTCCATTTGTTGCTTAATGTTTGGACAGCTTCAGTCAGTACCTCCAGGCGACCTTGAATGATTTATGCAAACTGAGGGATGGAGGACTGAAGAGGTGTTACCCATAATCAGGCGAGACTGCGACCAGGGGAGTGAAGTCAGCAGAACCATGAATGTATTAATGAATTATATAAAATATTTAATTATACTTTTTAAAAACCTAATTACAATTAACTTTTACTGTTGTCAAAATAAGCCACTGAAATTCATGGTAAATATTGGGTTTATTTGGCAAATTTAATTTTTATTTCAAAGCCCTTTTCAGCTTACTTTAGAATGTAATTTACTAATTGGTTGGTTACAATTGGTCAAGTTTTGATTTAATTCACTTGTTAACTCATGCTGCAAAAGGTGGGATATTTTTCATGAGAATATTTGACATATATGTAGGAGATTGCTTTTTCATTATACCAATATCAAAAGAAGATTTTTGAGCAAAACATCATATGTATTACAGTCACAACAGTTTGTGGAGAGTGAAATTGGGAAAATTCAAATTCAGGATTTTAAGAAATTAGATTTGTGGTTTACCGACTATTCGGTAAAACATATCTTGCTTTGTAATTGGATAAATAAAATAATGTATTAGGACAAAATTAGTCTAGTAAGATATAAAGTATGCTGCAGTTGACTGGATCACTCGATTTTAAAAGGGAAAGAAATAAATTTGTTTTGGTTTTGCACATGGAGAAAATGGGTTTTAATGTCAGGCTATTACTGTATATTGAAATTATAATATAGTGTAGACCAAATAAGGATTTTTGGTTGATCACTAATATATCCATATGTCCCTTTTAACTCCGAAAATGCCTATTTTTTCCCATCCATGTCCATCCTGTAATTATTGCACATTAAATTGACAAAATTTGCTTATTTTCATATTTTGGTTTATTATACATGTTAATTTTAATTATTTTGACACATTTAGTACGATTGTGCAATTTAGTGAATTCTTGTGTTGTCCTAGGAGTTCACAAGTATCCTTTTCCATCCATTTCCATTCATCCCCATTCTCGAAATATTAATTAGATGGATTAAACTTGTTTATTTTCACATTTTAGTTACTTATTAAGGCTATGTTTTTCATTATTATCTCATAAATAGTGGGATTGCATAATTCAGGTGATATCGCACACATTGCTGAGTCTTGACTAGTATCTTTTTCTATCCGTCTCCACCCTGTAATTATTGCACATTAAATTGAATAATGCTGTGCCAGATGGATATTCTGTATTATTGTTAGAAAATATGGGGTCAATTTTAGGCTAGATTTGAGTACAGATACATTACATTTTTTAATTACTTTAAAAAATAAAGAACATGCCAAATGTTCTTTATTTTTCATGGTTTAAGAAGAAATTACCAAAGTCTGAGCTAGAGCTGGCTAAAAAAAAACTAACCAACTAAATTCAGTTTAAGCTAAGCATATTCTTTTTTTTAATGGATTTTGAAATTTCTTTTTTGCCCAGTAATGAAGACTAATGTATTCATAGTATTATGTTTTGTTAAGTTATAATGTTAATTGAATTTAAACATTTCATATAAAAATATATATAAAGAATTTGAAATGTTTAATTAAATATTATTCTAATTATCATTGCGAATGATTTGAAATGATATTTTTTTAACGATACCCTCCCCCTCCCCCTCAATTGGTTTCTTAAGGAGTGTAGATCATTTTCATAGTTCATTTCTCATTTGGACTGCTTGTGCTATCGACGTACATTGTTTTAAAATGGAAAGAAAATGCATATATTATGCTGGGAATAAAAAAGCTTTTCTAATCAAAGATAAAATGAAAAGTATTAAGCTGATAAAAAATGGTGAAAATCAATTGGCAATCTGCAGAGAATTTTTCTTACCTAAATCTACAGTTTGTATGATTTAGGAAAATAATAACATGATCATCTCTGCCCATGATAATAATCTAGATGGAAATAAAAGATTGCACAAGGCTGAATGGGAAAATGTAAAAGAGAAAGAGACAGTGCTGAAATGGTTTACTATCAAAATCCCCCAATAACAGGGACCATGCTGCAAGTGAAGACCAACAAATTTGCAAAATGTTTGGAAGAAAACAGTTTCATATGTTCAAACGGATGGCTTAACGGATTTAAAAAAATGGATAATATTTCATGTGGAAAAATTGTGGAAGAAGAGATGAGTGTCTCTGCTTCGGAAGAAAAGTAATAAAAAGAGAATGTGTGGTCCTACATAATCTGTGACTATAAGGAAAAATACATTTTTAATGCTGGTGAAGCTATTTTATACAATATTTTACTTTTTTTTTTCTAGTTTTCATGAATCAATATAACATATATCCTTCAAGTATTAGTTCTTTAATTAGTTGTATTTCATTTACATTAATATTTGCAGCACATAATGAAAAATATCCAAACAATTTTTTGAAAATTTTTTTCAAACTATTTGTTTCTTTGATAAATTATTATAGTGAATTTCTGTATTGGTGTGTTGGGGTTCATTATAATGGGGTTCAACTGTACTTTATAACACAAAATATTAATTTTCGTGTTTCTAAAAATATACATTATGTACAGATTTCTAATTTATAAAACTGATATAGTACATTTCATATTTCCTTTATATTACCTTGCAATTGAATCAATAATAAATTCATGCATTTTATATAAATAAAAAATTGATATTACTTTATTTAATATATCAATTTTCTTGTACAAATTTTCCTCAAAATCCTATCTGATTCTGGATTGACCATCGATCAAGTAGCAGATGGGTAAAAAATGAATGTTAAATTTATTTTTACTACAATACATTGTAAAACTTGCATCCCCCACAACTAGCACTGATAGAACTGGCATTAAGCTTGCTGAAATATGGAAATACTTTCACTTTCTTCCTGTTGAAGCTTCATGACAAAATTATTTATGTTAAACAAAAAAATTACAACAGAAATTACTATATTACACTGATAAAATTATTTTCAATTGCCTGAAAAGTTTCAAATGAAATATGTGTCGCTGGTGTAGGTACATAAACTGAGAAATGAAACTCAATAAGATAAGGAAAGTTGAACAATTCTTATTCCATTAATTAATTTCTTTTTTTTATGTGTACTCGAAAATGAGCTAACCAAAAAAGAATAGGCCAGTGCTCCTCTGTGACAAAGGCATGTGATAAATCAGGGTTCATACTCAATTTCTGAAACTAAATTTCCTGACTTCCCCAGATATTCTAGAGGAATTTTCATAAATTTTCAGGTTTACTGCAAACGATAAATAAATAAGGGCAATTGCTATTTAACATCTTTTTATGACAACAGATAATTAAAAAAATTTTGCTGCAATCTATTACTATAAGTAATTAAAAACCTACCTAAATAATGCAGAAAACATTTAGATCATTACTTTTATACTTAAGAATTAAAATATTACTAACTTGTTGCTTAATAACTTACTTACTACTTCACAATAAAAGGAAAAATAAAAATACATTTTTAGTAAAAAAAAAATTAATCTATGTATGCCTTCATTGCAACTGTTTTCCTAGTTCAAGTATTTCTTCATCAATTTTCTGCTTTTTATATTTATGTCAATTTGACATTTTGTTTTGTGCCATTTGTCTTTCTATAAAATGTTACTATGCTCTTTTGTTTACTTTAACATACAAGGTAAATTAAACAGCATAGTATAGTTGTTGTTGAAACCCAGACCGTCCGACCTACCAGAAAGGTGTAAGGTAACAGTTTGGACGGTCGGGAAGTGCCACCCAATTTAGACCGGAACCCAGTGGAGGAGGCATCCACAGGGACCGTACCCTCCTTCCCCTACCACCAACCTCTCGGAAGGACTTTCGGACCCACATGTTTAACGTGATCGTACTCCGCATGAACACGGCGGCAGTTTTGGCAGTGGCTGGAATCGAACCCGGGCCTACCGAGTGCAACTCCAGCGCGCTAACCAATGGGCTACCGCGCCCCAGCATAGTATAGTAACATAGCACAAAGCAATAAGTAAATAATTCGGATATGTAACTAAAATATTTTGATATGAGAAATGTTGATAATTGGTAATCCAATGGCGTTTATTTGAGATAGAAAAATTCTCTACATTTTTAGATTTTGCTGGTTGGTAAATCTGATGCTGTTTTAAAAGTAGCTTTGAAGCAACTAAACTACATTTGTTATAAAGTAGTTGCAATTTACTGTGAAAAATAAGTAGTTTTTCTAATCACTGACCATAGGTATATTGAAAAGACTATATTGCACATGATCACAATAAAATACAATATACACCAAAAAATGAGTGTGGTGCCATATTGCCAGCATAAACTATCAGATTGAGATACTGGTTTTCACAACTTTGCATAGCTGATGGATTTCCAATGATTCGTGATATCAAAGAAGTTGGAACATAGTTGATGGCATCACTGGAAGGTAACATAAACTGTTTATGGTCAAGAGTAAACAATCACAACCAAGGACAACCATTTTTACAATGAGGATTAACTTTACAGCTGCTCTGAACAGCCAGCCGTAGCTTTTCATCCTAACTTGATCAGGTGACACTTTCATTTCATGGTGAAGATACCAATTATAAAGTTTCAAGTGAACACCAACAAGGCTGAAATACGAGAAAAACAAGACTTACGACTCAGAAGCATTTCAGGTGAATCTGAGCCTAATGTATCATTAACTTAGGGCATGCAAAGAAAACCATGTGCTACCCACATCATATTTTTGCATTCTATAACTTGGAAAAATGTATTACAATGTATTTGCAAAAGTCAGCAAATAATTTGTAAACTATCAGTGTACAGAATATAAACATATACATCTACAATCTGTAGCTCTCACTAATGTCTTCAAGTTTTACTGCTGAACAATAACTAAATTCAATAGGAGCCATATTTCAGAAACTACAGAGCTAATAACTATATATTTAAAACTATAGAACAATTTAAATGTAACAGAAACTTTAATGCATAAATTAGCTAAGTAATGCAATTAAAATCATTAAAAATACTTCCAATATTTAAAAGAAAGACAATAATTTACAACACTATCTATCTGCTAATCAAATGGCTAAAATTAAATCTGAAACACTATGTTCACATTTTATAATAGTTACCTGCAGCAGGTTCATTTAAAAGTCGAAGCACATTAAGGCCTGCTATTTTACAAACGTCCAGCATAGCTCTTCGATCACCATCAGTGAAAAATATCGGAACCTTTGAAGGAAAAAAATTATTAGAATATTTATAGAAATATGTATTCCACAATTAACATTCAACTATATTTTATAAAGTAGTATAGCTTTTTTATTTGAATAAGATTGAAAATGTAGCATATAACACAGTATTAATTATCGCATTAGCTGGTCTGAAGTATGGAGTGACTGGAGTAAAACTTAAATTATGATTTCTCTTGGAAACCACTGCCTAGCAAATACATTTTCTTACTAGCTAATCACAATTCATTACTATCCACTTTTAGAACAATTTCTACCACATTTCAGCTTCTTACCAAAAACATATAAACTAGAAAGGTTTAAAATATTTTAATGTATTTAAATGACTGCAAATAATTCATTTCATGAAATATAACTCATTCAAAATAAAATAAGGGTACAAAAAACAAACAAATTTCTGATTCTACACTGTTATCTTTTGCTGAATTTTTTTTTTAAATATAATCTACTACCAAACAAAGAGTAAACCTTTTGTTCATTTCATCATACTACATACTAAGTAATCTAGCAAACTTGCAAGTTACTCGAAACAATGACTATTAGAAGACTGAGATTTACTAGTCGGATTTAAAAGTAAATAGCCAAATGGCTAGAGACTACATAATAATTCAAGTTAAAGCCTAGAGTACAACCAGATTAACACTGAAGAAAAGCAAATGCTCTTTATACAGTAAAACTCAAGAAATGAAACAGGAAAACAATTCAAGAAATATTTAAATTTAATATAACCTAAAACAAATTATAATCTATTTTATTACAACTTACTGAAACAACACAATCAGTCATTTTTATTCCAATTGCAGCTGCAGTTATATCTCTCAACTTAGTCATTAACATTGAAGTAATTTGTGGAACAGTAAACAGAACTTCATGACCAAGATAGGAGACCTGCAAATTACAAAATATTTTCAATGAACCAAAATCAGGATTACAAACAAATTTCACTGGTGTGAAATAAAAAATATCAAGCCAGTGACTTTAATTAATTTTAAATAAAACATAATGGAAATAAAAAAGCTTCAAAATACAAAAGATAAAAATATATAGTTTGAATCAAAATTAGGTAATGATATCACAGATTCTACAAAATATCTCTAGGAAAAAATATAATTGTAATTATTTGTAGGTAGAAAGCATGAAAAAATATACAATACATTATAAAAATGCCAAAGTTGCAAATACAAAAGATGGAAATAGCAAACATTCAGAATATATAATCTTTGGTAAACTTTTTATACTGTCATGTGCTTCAGGAAGAATTAATGCTTTCAGACCAATTTTTTTTTTCAGACCAATGGGCCAAGAAAGTAAAGTATGGGTCCTTGAAGATAACCCTAAACCAACAATGATAAAAAGGCAATGAGCAAGAAAAAAAAGTACTATATGCCGTGTTCTTCAAAAGTACAGGTCTGGTCAAAGACATAAAGCTAGAGGGACAGAAGACAGTTATAGCTAACTAGTACACCACTAAGTGTCAGAAATTCAGGAAGTGAATGTTAGGAGACTTATACTTCACCATAACAATGCATCTTCTCATTCAGCAAAAATGACAGTCGAATTTCTTGAACAAAAAAACATCAAAGTAATAGAACATCCACCCTATTCTCCGGATCTTGCTATGTAAGACTTTTGACTATTTTTTTATCTAAAAAAAAATTTAAGTGGGCATCGTTTTCATTTCAAAGATGACATTGATGAGACTATAAAAGCATATCTTTCATTGATTCCAAGAAATAGATGGCTTGAAACAATTAATCTTTGGAAAATCACCTACAAAAGTGCATTGATGTTGGAGGGAAGTACTTTGAAGAGATGGCAAGTTTAACTTGTTACTCCTAAGAGATGGTAAGTTTAACTTGTACCACTAAGCCGTGTCTCAAAAATTTCAGTGTGACCCTCGTATATGCATATGAGGGATGAGAATTAGGGAGAGAAGAAATGCACAGTTAGTAAACTTTTGGGCAGTTTTCTGATTAAAACAGAATGGGGGGGAAATGTGGTGGCCAGTTAGGTAGTTGTTTCTACGTGTGGTGAGTGCCTATTTTCAGATCTATCTGAATGAATAAGTAATCTGATACTTGAACTCACAGATCTTAAGTTTTATACATGTATGTCAAATTCTCATATAAAGGTCAATGAACATATCAGCAAATCCAAGTTCTGAGGTATGATAATATACATTGGAAATTTGAAACCCATATATGCAAGTATGGATTATCTGGATTATTTTATAATATTTACTATTGGTGTGACAAAAGATTTAGACTAAAGATTTATACAAACCAAAACAAAAATCGATACGTTTCCATTTCGCCGGCGCAGGCAATAAAGTCGCTAAAAATACTACAACCGACGCCAAACGGAATATCCCCGCTATTAACCTTTTACTGCCACATTTTCAAAACAAGTCGCGGCCATTTCTTATCAGTCACGTCTTTTTCCTAATACGTCAAAAATGGATGAAAAACCAATGAAAATTTGGGATTTGCCCAGAACAGAGAAAGAATCTGTCAGATTCTTTCAAGCAAAAGGCATTTTGTCTAAAATTTCTACTTGTGATAATAATCATGAAATGAAACTGTATTTCGGAAACCAAATTAAATGGCGCTGCAACCTTCAACTTGTCGCAGTAAAAGAAGTATCCAGAAAGGCACATGGTTTGAGTCATCGAAATTGAGTTTCTTGAAGTGTGTGAGGTGTGTAATATGGTTGGAGCGAAGAATTAACTTCAGTTAAATGGTGTGAAAAGCAGTTGGAAATCAGTCACAGAACAGTTGTGGACTGGAATAACTACATGTGCAAGGTTTGTGTGGATTCTTTGCTTAAACGTCAACAACGGAAAATAGGAGGACCTGATATGATCGTCGAAGTGGATGAAAGTATGTTCACAAAGCGCAAAAACAATGCGGGACGGATTCTACCACAACAGTGGATCTTTGGTGGAGTTTGACGTGAAACAAACAAATGTTTCCTTGTGAAGGTACCAAACTGATCCATAAGCATTATATTAGAAGCAATTAAGAAAAATATCAAAAAAGGAACTAAAATATATTCCGATTCGTGGAAATCATATTGCACTGAAAAACTGGAAGAGGAAAGTTTCCAATATTTCAGAGTGAACCATACATACAATTTTGTTGATCCGGAAACAGGAACGCACACACAGAAAATAGAAAGACTGTGGGGTAGTGCCAAATGGCGAAATAAGAAACACAGAGGAACGGCACGTCATCATCTAGAAAGTTATCCTGCGGAATTTATGTGGAGAAAAGAAACGAAAGACCCATTTGAAAAAATTTTAAACGATATTAAAATGTTTATGCCTCCAAAGTAAAAAATTCTTAGAACTAACATTTATTAACATTTTTTTATGTGTATACTGTGTGTTGTCACCAATAAAGTCTGCTTGGCGAAATTTGCGCCGGCGAAATGGAAAAGTACCCAAAAAATCATATTCCATTAAAATAAAACTGCAAAAATATTATTCATGATCCTGACCTATATTTGAATGCTTTAAATATGTCGTATAGCAAACAGTACTTTTAAAAAATTTTATAGATATGTATTAGATAAATGCTGTGCAACTTTTGCTGTACATACTACTATTAAAGTAATTTAAAAAAGCATAATAAGAAAAAGAAACCATAGAAAATCCTAATTTTTGTTTTTACTTTAAAATTAACAGCATATAGATAAATTTTAAATTAAATTACACAGTGAAATCATTTATGATGAAATATAACTGAAAATTGATTTTTTTTTTTTATTATTATTTATTTAATCTCAAATTTAATTATTTTACTTATTCATCATTTTGGATTTCATCATTTTTAAGTTTTAAAGCAAACACAATTATTTGGAATGAATAAATGTTAATTTATTTCTGCTCAAATTAGGTACATATGATCAATTTCAGAAAACTGAAGTTGAATGGTTGATTTGGGTATTTTGAGCAGCTTCACAACTAAGTAACTCATCTCTAGATGTTGTTTTGAACTCATTCTCCAAATAACACACACACACACACACATATATATATCAATTAATCTGTAGATAACAAATCTTTGCATAAAATATGTACAGTGGTAAGTCATTTTAGTACATTATTTAGAAATAAATTGGGTAAGTAAATCATATTGAATAATAAGTACATATTTTTAGAAATTATATTTCACCTTTATACCATAATAAACTGGATTTAGTTTTATTGTATTCAAATTTTGTTTTGAGATTTCATATATAATCTTAAAATAATTTATATTTTCATATATTGTTGTGAAATAAAACATTTGGGAAAGTAAACCATATTGAATAAAGAAAAAATTAGCATAAATATGTTTAGAAATTATATTACATTTTTGTACCATAATAAAGTGATAAGTGATTTAGTTTATTATGCATTTTAAAATAATCAACATATTGTAGAAATGTATTCTACACAAAATATACATTTGGATTTTCGACACATATAAGCCCAACATTGGAATCATATATCATCCTTAAAATGTTATACTATGTAACTTCTGCATTGATTTTCTTAAACTGAAGAAAACATGCTAACAGATTTGAACATAAATAATCTACCATATATTCTCTCCATCATTCCAATTTTATACTGAAGTTGGCATACTCTTTTGCATTCTGACAGATGTACTTCTGCCCTAATCATTGTTCTCAGAGTACCGCAGGATGTCTATAAAGTTCCTATCTATATAATTAAAATTAATTTTATTACAAAAATCCTTCAAAATGACTGTAGAGGAAGTGGTAGTAGTAATATTGCAAATCCAGGACCTTTTTAATGTACAATTTCAAAATTTGTGGATTGTTTATGATCAAAGAAAGATATCCTGTTATTTTAGACTGTCAAACTAATCTCCAATAAATATATTTACTTAGGGTTTTTTAATCAAATGTCGATTGAAAGAAGGTTACAAGTCTGTAAAACAAATGGCAATACATTGTAATGGTCATAAAAAAAAAAAAAAAAAAAAAAAAACCTCCATAAATGCGTTGATGGTGTTTAAAAATACTGAGAATACGTTTGAGCTGTATAAAGTTGCTAATGTGGCACATATTGAATCATAATCCTTTGCACAGTAGTTTTACTTATTGTCTTAACCTTACTTATTCAATGAATATTAATCCTCTATGTCCTACATCTAGCAGCTAATTCCTTGAAATCTTAATTCTGTCAAATACTAGTTATGTATATATATAATTAATTTAACCAAACTACTATTTACAAGCAATTTTATATTAATCATATAATTTATTAGTAGGTAGTACTATTCATCATGTAATATGGAAAGATACATAACGTTATTGCTATAAAACATATTACAAATGATAATTGGTAAAAACAATTTATTATTCATTTTTGAATATGGCATGCAATTCTTTAGCTCTGTAGCTTGTAATTAATACTGAAAATGACTAAGTAAATTATTCACAAAGAAAACCCCAGGATACATACAGATACACTTAAAGGGGCACAATAGCCCAGTGGTTTGCACACAGGGATTGCACTCGGATGAGCAGAGTTCGATTTCGGCCTTTGCCTAAACTGTCGCTATATTTACATAGAGGGTCCGCAAGTCCTTCTGACAGGTTGGTGGTAGGGGAAGAAGGGGAAGGTTCTTGTGGATGCCTCCCCTACTGGGTTCCAGTCTAAATTGGGTAGCACTTCCTGGCCATCCAAACTGATACCTTACATCTTCAGGTAGGTCGAACAGTCTGAGTCCAAGAAGAAGATACATTCAAACATTTTATTATAATTGAACGGAACAGCTTTAGTATAAAGAATCTTGGCATAATCCGCCATTATTTGGCAATCAAAAATGTCATCAAGGGAGACAGTGTTTGAAAAGTGATTATGAATGCCATGTTAGGCTTAGTGTGTACATAATTGAAAAATATATAAGTAAAATTCAAAAATGCATAAAAAATGTAAATATCATACAAAAACAAAAAATAGCGCATGTAAAAAATGGATACAATAATGTAGAAGCAGAAAATTTACATAGAAATGGCCGTTCCCTGTTGAAGTCTGCAATGTAACAACAGCCGTTTTAGGAACAGTTGATCCATAGCAATTCTAACATGGACCTACACTCGCCCGCTAAAAAAAATATCACAGAATAGCACTACTGGCTGTTAAAGGTTGCACGTAGTAACAGCTGTTTGTGCAATAAGTGTTCAATGGCTTATAGAGCAGGCTTTCATTCGCTGTGCAAACATAACATGAAAATCATAAAATTTAAGCAGATTGCAGAAAGAACTAAAATAAAATTCCCAAAGGTAACAGAAAGCTAGAAGAAGTTGCCATGAACAGATTGCCACTTCGTGCAATTTATCCCACTAAAAATCTCACCAAATCTAAATTCTTTATACTAAAGCTGTACCAATTGAACATATTTTTACTTATTTCACCAAAACAAATAATTAATCCATAAACACATTGTGTAATGACCTACATATAAGTACACTACAAACCTTAACACCCACACTGCCATTAGGCAATTCATGAACAGCATAAGGCAAATAAGACAATTCATGTGTCAAAGTAGGATCCTTAAAATTCTTCCCAACAAGGCGCTTGAAACTAGTAACAGTATTCTTCAAATTAGTAATGAACGCATTCTTGGCTGAAGTTCCCAGATCTCTGCAAGTTGGAGTAAAAGCTACATATGACCTGAAAATGCAAAAAGAATTAATGTACAAACTTAAAAAATTTACAGTAGGCAACATGACTTTCCTTACGCAATACATATTTAGATATTTTTCTTAAAATTCAAAGTGATATTTTTGTGTAAATATTCTTAATAATTAAAAACATATAAAATTTCAATAGATAATTTTGACTACAATGGACAGTTTCTTATTTTGGGGTTCCACGATCAAATTGAAATTTCAAAGGGTTTAATGACCAAAAAGTATGAAAAACACTACTCTTCAACTTTGTAATTGGTGTTTTTATTTTATTTCACTTTGTTGCTAAGATTATTATCCTAATTTTTTAAATTCTCCCCTAAGGACATTGCAATCACCTCTATTTGATCAGGTATGGTCACTGACTTTGCTATAGAGATCTAGTGTATACACTGAGTTATTGGGTGCTTAAGGACTTTCTTAGGAATGCAACACTGTTGCTATTACCAACACTGTTGCTTTAGTGCTGAATTTGGAATACATAGCAGAGTTGAAACTATAAAATGTTTAAATGTGATAGATTAAAATTCAGGCAGTGCTAACTTTGAGAAATTTTCATTTGCATAGAAATGCATGTACAACAAAAAGAAAGCAACAAGTTTATGTACATTTATGTCATATTTAAAAACTTCTGTTTTCAAGTCAATTTCCCGACACATTGATCTCCCCTCCAACAAACACATGTCATGATATTTGTAAAGCAAGCACGAGTTACAGAATGCAAACCCTTGTATACATTTGTTGATGTAATTATTCAATGAAACGTAAAACCTTAGGTAACAGGTGTCTGAAAATGCTGCCTGCCATGTTTATGTAAAAATTTTATTTGTGAAGTAGACTCCAGCCCTATAAGGTAAATCCCAATAATTTGTTTGATTCGGAAAAAAGGGGGAAAAAGTTACAATTATTTTGTTATATTATAGCACACAAGCTTTATTTCTTTCTTCTTCTAAGTACTTACGGAGTTGCACGCTGACTATAATCATTCACAATCGTTTCAATACCGCCTGCTCGAGCAACAGCAATGTAACAGTTTTCATTGCCAAAATCAATACCGACAGCTGACATTTTAACGCACTTTCTTTAAAATATTATGTTAAATGATTTAAATAACAATATTACATTAATAGTATTTCACAACAAATTTGACACCGATTACGGGCTTGTTTTCCAGCCAATTTCAACCCACATTCCGAGTCGAAAACCGACCAAAATGTAACTATAAATAGTCGAATTTATCACGAGTGGCTAGTTAGCGCAATAAACTCACGGAAACTTCAAGATAAACCCCGTCTTTGTAACCAGATAGTCAGACCAGACTAGACAGCCTTAAAATCCATCCAACGAAAAAAGTTTTCATAAATTCTACTATTATAAATGGCAACCAGTTTCTATGTTGTTAAAATGTGAAAAGTGGCTATTTTGAACCAGAAATTTTTTTTAAAGATCGTTGTATATACTAATATTTACAAAGACTATTTTAATTTTGGAATAATATGATTATTTGAATAAACATATACTAAAATAAGATTTAGTTATGGCGAACAATCTTATAGGTAAAAAATATGCATAACGGTGTCAATCGGAATATTCTATTTTTTTTTATTTAATGTAATAATTAAGTCTAATATACTTATTAAAAACATATTTTCATTTATAGGTTCTCGCAAAATTTTAGATAAAGAACTTGGATCGCTCTTGGATAAAGCTAGTGTAGAAAATTTAGGTACCAAAATAGAGGTAAATAACAACAGATTGCCTACGTTTTAGTTAAAAATTTGATTGCATAAGACACATTATAATTATGTTAAATGAAATAGTGTTATTTGATTAAACTGCACACCAACAACTGCTAGTATACTAGGTTTAATATTACTGAGTAATAAAATTGCAAGACAATTGCTTATTTCCTGCAAATTGTTACATTATCGTATTGAAATATTTTATTTAAACAGTTTTAATGTATACAATAAGATTTTTTTTTTTTTTTTGCCAAAATGCCTCTTAGAAAAACTGTGGAAAATTTAAATTAAATCTTACTTTAGCTTTAGTTGAGAGAATCCACATTTCACGCCTTCGTTCAATTAAATAGTTTATGAATAGTCCTAACCTATGCTTAGTTTCAAACTTTGTTGTAGCTAAATGTCAACTGTAGAAAAGCTACATCTTATGTTTTTGAGCTAGTTTAAAGACCATATAATCAAAACCAGGGTTGTGGTGTTGGTCCCTCAAGCATTCAACTCTAACTCAGACTCCTCATGTTTTCTAATATCTGACTCCGATACTGACATAAATACCAATTAATTTTCCATTTTTTATATTCATAGCTTTTTAAATCGTAAACATTTGATGTTTTTTAAATTTATTGCCAAAAACTTAATTTTTAAAATCTATTAAAAATTTAGATATTTCAAAATAAAATTATTTTTAAATTGTTTTATTTAAGAGTCAGAGTCTGTATATTTTTTTTGACTACACCCTAATGGCTACTGACTCTTGACTCCACAGCCCCGATCAAAATACTAAAATAATATTTCTTTTTACCTTACAGTTCTTATGCTTCAATCATTCAACGATCATGTAATCAAAATTCTAAAAATTATTTCTTTTTGCTAAAAAGCCTAGTTATGTGTTAAAGGAAGTACCATTAACTGGGGTAATTCTGACCCCAACAGGGGTAACATTACCCCCTCTGGGGTCAATTTTGCTTAAACAGTTGATTTTTGACTATCACCGGTGGTTTTAAATAAAAAAAACTCTAATGTATATCATAGCCTAATATTTTTACTTTGTAGCGCATCTATTATGAAATTAAAAAGTGAATTCAATAACTTTATAAAATTTTTATAACTTGAGGTAAGGCCCAAGTATATGGGGGATCAAATATGGGCTAATTTACTTATTTTAATGAATACTTAACATTATTTCATTTTTCTAAAAAAAAAATCTGTTGTGGGTAACACATGATTTTCCTTATTTAATACAATGAATTTACTCATTTTGCAGTAAAAAAATAATGTATAAGATCCACAGTACTGTGTTTTTACATTGAATTGTACATTTGGCGAATTTCCGAATGACAACATGTAATACTATTACAAAGTACAATTAACTTATATATGAATTGAATGGCGGATTACATGGATTTTACAGGATTTTCCGTAGTTTTGGGAGTAATGTCCGTAAAACCGTAAGATGAAGTAAAAATCCGTACAAACTATGGAAATCCGAAAAGTTGGCATCTGAGTATATCGCGTTTAATTGTGAAAATATTTTTACTTTATCATACTATATAACATAGTATAGAAAAAGTGTTTTTACGAAAATTTTTGAATTCGAGATTTTAATGCCAATGTGTGCTTTAGGACCCCCTAAACACATTTTGACTATTTTAGGAGTGATGTCCATATTTATGGATTTTGGCGAAACTTTATATCAAATTTTGTTATCGAAAACTCTAGAACTAGATAGAATTTTTTTAAATTCGAACGAAAACTTTGTTTATTCGAGTTTTATCAAAATGTTTATTCGAAATTTTATATTTTTTAGCATGGCAGCATAGGACAAAATTTAAGATAATCATGCATAAAAAGAATTATTTATGGCCTAATGATCACAAGACTTTATATAGTTTCAATCACACTGTTGTGAAAAATAGCCATTATATAATTTTTGTGTTAGTAACGTCATTAGTACCCCTCTGGGGATTATGAAATTTATTCATGATAAATTTAAATGGATATGATCTAAAGAACGTTAACCCTAATAAAGCAATTAACCATTGGTATTTTAAAATAAAAGCTGTGAGGCATGTCAGTGGACTTAAATGCAGTGTATAAAGTGTGTGTGTATAAATTTTATATTTACCCACTTTGAATGATTTTATTAGTACTAATAAAAAATTTTAAAAAATACATTGCACTGATATTTTTCTGGCTCCTAAGTTTTCTAGCCTGGCTCCTAACATTTCAAGAGAGTTTTCAATCCCTGTTTTAATAATTAATTCATCAATTAGGCGTCATTTTCATTAATTTATCATCATTTTTGCAATTTTGATGAATTTTCGTCAATTTGAAACAAAATATTGCCAAGTTGGTAATACTTTGATAGATTATTTGCCATCTTTCCCAAATGCATCACCAAGTGTTACAAGAAAACGGAGAGAAGAGCATTTCTTATATACTAGAATGTATGCTCGTCATATGACGAAAATCAGAATTTACGAAACATTACTTCTCATTTGGAATCATTTTTATCAAATTAGCAACATTTTTATCACTTTTGCAACATTTAAAAATGTCACCAAGTTGACGACGTCCCGCTAAATTTCTCGCCAAGCGTTTTGGATGGATGGAGAAATAGGTTATTCTTATAGTCTATTCTTATGTTCTTTCCAAGATATTGAACTTCCATCAATTAGTCGTCATTTTATTGATTCAGCATCAGTTTCATCAATTTGGCAAATTTTTATCAATTGGGTGATATTTTCGTCAATTTGGTTTCATTTAAATATCACTAAGAAATTCATCACCAAAATTTTATCCAAATGTTATGGATAGAAAAATAGGTTATTCTTATAGTATTCGTAGATTCTTATACTCTATCCAAGATATTGCATTTTCCTCAATTAGTCATCATTTTCATTGATTTAGCTTCATTTTTATCAATTTGGTGATTTCGTTAATTTACCAACATTTAATAATGTTGCCAAGTTAATGACATTCTTCCAAATTCATCTCCAAAATCTCGCCAAGCGTTATGGGCAGAGAAATAAGTTATTCTTATAGCAGATAGAAATGACTATTGGCATCCAACTACAAAAGTATTACCCAAAGTATCTTTTCTCATGAACAGAACTAACTGGCTAGATCCACGAAAATAATGTCACCAAATTTATCGCATGATATTACATATGAAAAGTGAACATATTTCACAGTAGTTAATTTTTTATTTTTTATTTTATGTGATTTTTTAATACATTTATTTGAAAAATGTGCTATATCTCAAGAACTGTTTATGCTAGCATTCTAAAGTTTGTGTCAATCATTTTCTAATGAAAAATTACATAAGAAATGACTATTTGCATAAGTTTATTAAAGTTTTTGATTTTTTGATGATTTTTTCAAAATTTCACTTGAAAATTTAATGGGGTTCTGAAGATTCATTTGTGTTTAAAAACAATAGGCTTCCAATATTCACGGATTGTAATTTTTGTACCAAATTTCATTCGAATTGCTCTGTTCATTCTTGAGATAGCGTGTCCAGACTCACTGACACACACACACAGCCATCACTTCAAAAAACTTTCAATTCATGTTCAGGGATGCTTTAAACGTGCTCACCCGTCAAAAGCTCAAATTCAAATTTCCTACCCCATCACAGTACTTTCTTTATTCATTATACTATGTATATAAAGTAAAAATTTCAAACAAAAAAATTAATTTTTGGAAAGATTGTAACATTGACCCCTTATTTTTTTTTCCACCTGGATAACATTGATCCGCAGAAAAAATTTGTATTTAAACATATATTGTGGGTTTTATGTCAAACTATTCTCTGCAGTAGGAACAAAATAAGTAAATTAAGAAGAGTACAATAAAATGCCTTCTTCATGTCTTACATATTTTAGAAAACAAAATACACACACACACATATATATATATAGGGTGTCCAGTGCTATCAGTACCCAATGGCTATTTCCTCAACCGTTAGTCCACAGAGATATACTTCCAATTGCAAAAATTTAAATTTTAAAATCTATTTTCTTAGAAACATTTTAAACCAATAAATACATTTCTGAAAGAAATATTAAATATAAATTTTTATACAGTCCCTCTGTCCTACCAATTATATTTAGGAAAATCATCCTTGGACAATTTCATTCAAAATAAAAAAAATAATCTTCCTTTTACGACCAAAATTCACCAAGTTATGAAGCATTAAACTTTATGACTTAAGTCGCTTTTCCACGCATAAAAATGACCCGTTTCAGGCAACCAACCAATCAGGGACCGTATTGACCATTTCTCAGCAAAAAAGTGGTCCAACTTTAAACAATTATAAGTCAGTCAATTTTGGTCATAAAAGGATGATTTTTTTTTAATTATTATTTTGCGTAAAATTGTATGATGATTTTTCCTAAATATAATTGGTAGAACCAGGGGGCTGTATAAAAATTTATATTTCGTATTTCTTTCAGAAATGCATTTATTGATTTAAACTGTTTCTAAGATAATAGATTTTAAAATTTAAAACATTTTTGCAATTGAAAGTGTATCTCTGTGACTAACGGTTGAGGAAATAACCATTGATGTTGATAACCATTTATAGATGATATTGTCACTAAGGGATTTTGCACTATTAAGAATGTTGCCATGTAATATGCATTGTTTTGTAGAAAATTTGTAATAGCCAACTATTACTTATTATTACAACTATTACCTATTACTTTAAGGTTTAGAAAGTTCTTAAAAGTTTTGAAATGTATTTGTTTAAATTAAAATTTCATTTTAATTTAAACAAATAAATCTCCATAAACAAATAATAATCTTTAAACAAATAATCTCCATAAAAATTTTAGAAATTTTTACAGGTAAAATTAATAATTACCTTACTAAACATCAACATTGACTCTAATGGAATTCTAAATTGACTTACATGTAAAAAACAACAAGGGGGGTGATACGTGGAAAACCACACGTCCAGTAAGAATGCAAGTAGGCCGTTCACGTAAAGTGAAGTAAATTAAAATACATAATACAAGTAATAAAAGGGAAGAGACTTAATTTAAAACAATAACAAAATATTTATTAAGATAAAACTTCTATTAGCTTTTAACATCTGTAATTCACATACCAACATCCTTAGTGTAATACATTATTTAAAATATTTAAATTCCCTTCATTCACTCATCAAAATGTGAGTTTTACAGTTATAACCTATCCAGGTAATTCTTAACATGAATCTTGCATGCCATTGCCTTATGGCACAGGCTAACCTTATGTAGAGGGTTAAGAGAGTCTAAAGAGAGCCATCATGTAAAAAATATGTACAGAATTGTCCTACCTCTGCCATTATCGAAGGACCCCGGACTTGTCGGCTCGTCGTCGTGGCTCAGTACCGCCGAGTTCGCTGTTGACTCGTCGCTCTTGCGACCGTTCGTTCGTGCCGCACAAATTCAAGTCCTCAATTTCTAAATTTTAAAGTGCCAAGTTGCTCTCTGTCTCTTGCCCCTTCACAAGGCACCCCTGTCCATAATTGGCCAAGTAAATTAACAGCTACGCCTTCGGGCTATATTATTGGCCAAGGTCCCCCCTGAAATATAAGATATCAAGTCTCCTGTTTTAAGGCATTGAAAGTTCTCACGAGAATTTTCCCATGGCCTAAGTGATATAAATTGACCTCTCGGGTCAGGAAGTTCAAGCCCTTCCATTTGTCAAAGCACCTGATACTGACTTGAAATTGAGAAGTCTCCTTTCTTTTTCAAAACCATGTCCGGTACAGCTGCGTTAGAGGGAACGTTATAATTATTGCCTCACTGCATGAGGGACCGTCTTCTCAGGTCTACTTCCTCTTTTAAAACTGCAATGTTACATTGTGATTGTAAATCTCAATGTAACAGGGGGGTCAAAGTTACTCCCAAGCATCAGCTAACTTTGACCCCCTCCCCCCTCCCTCTTTTTTTTATCCTTTTACAAACTGGAATGAAAGATATTATTAAGATTTATGTATAAAATATATTTCCAAGTAATTTTTTACATAAAATTGGAAGGATATTTGATGAAAATTATAAAAATGGGTTAAGGGAGAGTCTCACTCATTGACTCTCTATACCATCAATGCAATTTTATAAAAATGAGCAGTAATAAAAAAATACTGAATATGAAAGTCTGAAATTTACTTTGCTTGTAAAATACGCTTTTTTGAATCTTCTAATACAATTAGAACACTCTTTATAGTTAGTAAATATATTAAATTAATTTTCAAAAAAGGCATCTTTCCTAATTTTGGCTTATTGTATGGTGGTGCCATCTAGAAATAAAATGAGTAACTATGTTTTATAAATCGCCAATTGTTTAACTAAGGTATAGCAACCCACTAGACCGCCAAAGCAGTAATACATCGACGAGTTCATTCCATCCTAAGGTAATGGATATGGTAGGAAGCACAGAGATGGAAGTTTGTCCTAGGAAGAGTTGAGTCATTTTTGCTTTGTTCCATTCCTCCCGCAAAATGCAGTTCTTCAGCTTCAGAGAGCTTGTGTTTCTGTTTTCTGCGGTACCTGGGAGGGGGGGGGGATATTCTTGCGCTAGCCCTAGCCTATGGTACTGGGAATAGGATCAACATATTCCTTTGGTATATTTTTAATGATAATAACATAATAGATTTCTTCCCTTAGCAAACTTTCTATACATAAAAGAACATATTTTTACCAATTAAAGAAATGTTTCATTCATTTGTGTAATAAAATTCTTAGAACATAAATTCAATTTACAAATTTATAAAAGCTTAAATATTACTAATAAATACTTTCAATTTTACTAAAACATGAGAGCAATTTCTAGACTGGTACACAGCACTAAAACCTGTTGTATTTTACAAGAATTGCATTGTGTGTGATAATACAAAAGGAAAACATAATTATAAGTTTAAAAAAAATTACTTTATTAAATTATAAACCAAATTAGTTTAAAGGACAAAATACATTACTCTGCTCACAGGCAGACTTTACAGAAAGATTTGACAAGTCAAAATTTAGTCACAGACATAATCTGAATAAAAAAATATCTTTGAAAAAGAATCAGTAGAAGATTTTAAACTAGATTAAAATATCTCTAAATCCCATCTTAAAGTATTAACAAAAAAAGAATATTAAATTTTAAAATTAAATTTTCCCAGGGTCTAAGAGAATTAAGAAAGTTAGAATATTGCTCTATAAAAAAATAAAGCTATTGAAATTTTAAATTCAAAGAATAAAATTAGACTCATACATTTCAGATTTTAAAATGAAATAAAATTTATCATTTCGGAAATTAAAAGTTCTAAAAATTCTATTATAGTCACCCAGCCAACAGGGTCATCGTATAGTTCCACATGATGGAGAAAATTCATTTTTAGACGATTCGATGGTGAAGTTTTAATCCGGAAATTTACAGGATGATAGAAGAAATTCCGAGACAGGTTTTATCATGAACTCCATGCATTAAATGTCCGGCAAACTTCAGTAGAATCTTCAAAAAGGCTTTAACATATACTACTGAAACTCTTGACAGATCAACATAAAAGGCTGAAGAAAAACTCTCATTCAACATCGTCAATCCGGTGCTTTCTGCATAGCATGCAGAAACCTTCAAAGACACATTACCGCATTGATCATGTGGTATTTAAAAAAATTCAAGAAACTCCATTTAATAACAAAATTAAGAATTATAGAAAAACACATCGTGAAGCACATGTGAAGTTAGAAAGAAAGCATTGTGGTAATGCACAAAATTCCACATCGTAGACACAGACGATTTCAACAGCAAAACTGAAACTAGTATTTATATGAGTGTATATCAAGAGAAGTTTAGAAAAATGGCAGCAATGAAAATCAGCTCACAGAAATTTGTGTTGCTATAATTAAGGCACAAAACTCCGCTATAGCAGACGATCTGGTAAAGCACGAATCAGTCAAAATAATTCACAAATTTAAAATGGTGGGAAAATCATCCAGGCGGTTCAGCAATCATGTGAAAAATCATACGAAGTCATGAAATCACAAATGGCTGCAACTGAAGTATTTGAAATGCACTAAAAATGGAAATAATTGAAAACTATAGAACAAACGCAAATTTTAGCCAAAATGGGAAAATGAGGCATCAAATTAAAGGGAATTTTAAGGGGAATCAAATAAGTAATCGTTTTATATATTCTCAAATCAAAAGTAATATTAATTTAGGAAATGGAACAATTTTAATTAAGAAATTAAAAAATTCTAATTAATGAATAAATAATAAAATAAATAAATATTATTTAAATACTTACTAAATTGAGAATATTGAGCATAAGGAGAGTGTTCTGAGCAGGCCTCCCCTGTTCATATTCTTGCGTGCCTATGGCTCTCCACGCTGGATCTTGCTGCCAGTCCGTTGTTGGTGCTGGATTTCTTTAGGGTGTATAATGTCACGGACCTGATCTAGCTCTGCTGGTCTTAGGGGATTTGCAACAACAACAACAGAATATTGAGCAGGAAAAATAAATAAAAATAAAGTGTAAATTTCCAAATTATAAAAAATTCCGAAACAACCCAACAGTATGTAGCTGGAAATCATTTCTGCAATATAGAGTCTTTCAGTGTCCTTGTCCCCAAGTCACTGCCATGATACTTAATACACTGCCCAGATAGCATCTGGAAGATGTACACAGACAGTATTACTTTGTGAACATAGCTCGTATTTACAAAAAATACAATTTTACTCTTTTGTCACTTAACAATTGTAATTATATTTTAAAATGAATTTTTTTTGCAGGATTTTGAAATTATTTGTGAAATTGGTAAAGGTGGTTTTGCTACTGTGTTTAAAGCCAGATGTTTAACGGAGGGCTTTCAGGAGGAATTTGTTGCAATTAAAAAGGTAAATTGTGTGCTATTTTGTTATTTTTATTTTTGCTCTGTTTAAATATCATATTTTTACAAATGAATACATTTCTTATTAAAAATAGTTAAAATTCAGTGCTCCCTTAAGTATCTTCACGCTTATCTGTACTCTACACTGCTTCCTAAACTGTGATATGTGTATGCTCAACATGGTTGAACGTGATGACAGAGTACCATTGTTGCAAAATGGGAATACCCCCTCTCAGAAAGATTTTGGTGCTGAGAAGCGCAGCTGATAACAATACCATAGCTGCCAAGTGTTCTAATTTTCCCGTATTTGTTCTGTTTTTTAAATCTTGTTCCGGGAATCAGATTTTGAGACAAAATAGTCTGAATTTTCATCTCCACAACACTTGTGTTTTCTTTTAATGCAAATCTGCATTTTTTCCGACTATATTAAGGTGTCTGCAGGTCACCCAAGTTTTGAAAAAGCTATGAAATCGTAGATCAAACATTAATGTGCTATTGTAATTAATGTGTGAATTTTGATATAGGAGTTTTCTCATTCTTACATTTTTAAATTCATTTCCCCATGATTACAAAATTCGTACTCGCAAACGATGAACCTGACTGTGCTACGAGAAAGATAACCAATGATTATCTTTTTCCCACTTTTGCAATCTATTTGCATCAACCAAATGTTTTTTAATTATTCCATGTAATATTAAAAAAATTTATTTTTCAAATGTATTATTAATGAATAGAAGTGCTATTTTGTAACAGTATAGTGAAAAACTGTATTTGTTTGTGATTCTTAGTGCATTTCTTTTAATTGTGAAAAGAGAAGGTGTGAAACTTTTTGCTCTCAAAGTGTGAAGTTATATTAGTGATTTTCAATGTTAAAATTTCGTTATATTCTTTTAACTTCAAGTCAGATCTCTTATATCATTAACTAACAGGCTTTATCCGCTAGTGATAACTAAATATATAGCTATCAGTTTTTTAGCAAGTTCTGCACAGTGGGTGTTAAGACACCACTTCCTTCTCATCATCCCCCTTCTTGAACAGCGCCCGCTCAAGTAGGGGGAAAGTCGCAAAGCAGCAAAATTGGGTCACAGTTTAACATCAGCAGGTCGAGTGGGTCCTTTATAGAGTAAAAAATACAATGTGAAAATTGCATCAAAATCAGAACAAGTGTTGCAAAGATAGAAAAAAATGATTTTAATAAGGACCCCCTGGCCCCTTTCAAGGAGACCCCTACCTTTGACTGTGTCGTTCCCTACCTCTCATCACTCCCTTTATAAAAACAAAGATTTAAAACAACCTGCCAACATGAGTTTTCCAGGAAATTTTTATAATAATGTTACTATCTTATATTTAAAAGAAAGCAAATCACAATCTGTTAAATTTGCAAAAATTAGATTTTTGCATTTTAATCGCTTATTCAGCGGGCCAAACCTTGTAAGATCTTGAATACGATTCACCCATACCTGGTAAGTAATGTCACGTGACTTGACGGTCCAAGTTCATTGTCCCTCGCATGAAAACTCAAATAAAAAGACAGAAAAGTTCTTATTGAATCATGATTTAAATTCTTTTGCTAAAAAATTCTTTGCCAAGACATGACACTTCATAATGACAAAATTTGAAGCTTGGAAAACTTTTTTAATTTTGATCATTATGCAGCTTTGAAATAAAAGTTAGGTTAATTGTTTATTTGATTTTTAAATATCAACAAATAAAGTTAAGACAAAAATAATAGAAGTTTCCTGGAGTCAAGATATAACACTTCACGATGGCAAAATTTGAAGACCGTAGCTTGAAAACTTTTTTAAGTTTTAATTTTAATCAATTCACAGAATTGTCATAAAACATGAAGTTATCATCAAAACATAACAATTATTTTCAGGGAATGCTTATAATAATGTTACGATTTTATATTTAAAATTTAAAATTTCCGTCTATAAAACTGGAGATTTTAGAAATCTACATTTTAATCACCACTACCACTGGCGACAACTGGTCTGAAATTCTTCACTCCCAGCTCCACAAAGTGGACAAGAAATGTGTGAAATTAGATATACAAAGTGGTATCTCTCTTTGTTTGGAATATGTTCTTTCAGGGTTTTTCAGGATTTTTAAAAATCTGTATAAAAAACTATCGGTTTTATCAAAAATCTGGTTTCTAAAGGGTCTGGTAAATATATTTGTTTATCTTTCAAAGACAAAAACCCTGATGTTCTAACTTTATTTATGAATGAGAAATTATAAATTTTCTGCACACCCCTCTTTTTACCCTTAAAAATGAAGTTTTTAACAAATATTTAGAAATCTATCAGCTTTTTATGCCCCTTTTCGGTTCAAAACCGATGTTTAAAATAAATGCATGCTTCTAGGCCAATTAGGGTCTTTGGAATTCTATTTACATACATACATACATGATCAGGTTTTAATAGTATAGACTTGCTTGCTTTGCTCGCTACTAGTCACTAAATATATAGCAATCTTCTAGCAAATTCTATGACTGCTTCATGGACAAAAAAGCCCCCCGCCTGCCCTCTGATAGCCCCTTTCTTGCATGAGCTCGAAAGTTACAAAGCAGCAAAATTAGGTCCATATTTAGCATGATCAGGTCGAGTGGGTCTATTGCAGAGTCGAAAAATACAACGTGAAAAATTACATCAAAATCAAAACAAACGTCACCTAACAAATAGTTTTCACCCCCTCCCCATTGCCATTTCAATATGAATTGATTCTTATTGAAGTAGAAATTTAGTCTTAATTACTAGCTTTTGAGGTTAATATTGTAGAAACATGATTTTTTCAGGAATACTTATAATAATGTGACAATTTTATATTTTAAGAACCAATTCTCAATGTGTTAAATTCCTAAAATTAGATTTTTGGGTTTTAATCCCTTCTTTAAAAGGCGAACAATAAGTGCTACTCCATATCATGGTGTCAGATGATTTCCGCACTCCTTTGAAAAGTGGAAATAAAATCAGGTAAAGAGACAGTGAATTTGAGAATGGAGGAATTGATGATTTGTAAAAATAAGACATAACACTTTACTAGGACAAAATTTGAAGAATCTACCTTAATGAGTTAATTATTGACATAATTTTGATTCTCATCATTACTTCATTTTGAAATCAAAGTTATAAAATCATTTTTTTAATTTAAAAAAAGTAACAAATAAAGTTATAATGAAAATAATAGATGTTCTCTAGAGTCAAGACTTAACACTTTACGATGACAAATGTAAAAATGTAATTTTATTTTTAATTTTAATTTTCAGCAATACATCAAAAAAGTGTAGAACACGAGGTTTTCATTGAAACACTGTGAGTTTTCAGAGAATACTTATAATGTTAGAATCTTATATTTAAAATTTAAAATTCCTATATGTAAAATTGGAGATTTTCGAAATTTGTATTTTGTCTGTTAGTTGGGCCAATGCTCGTTGTCTGACCTTTGTGACTCTGCCAGCTCCCAGAATTGTAAACAAGGCAAGAAATCATTCTTTGTTCGAAATGAGTTCTTTTGTGTTTTGGGGGATTTTTAAAAATCTGTATGAAAAGAACTATCAACTTTAACGAAAATCCGGGCTTTAGAGACTTTTCAAAATTTATCTGTCTATCGTTAAAAAGGAAAACCGAGGTTCTAACATCATTTTTGAATGAGAAGCACACCCTACTTTTTACCCTGATTTTGGAGGTTCTTTAAAAATCTATAAAAAAAAATTTTAAAAGTCTCAGAACTCTCTTTGGTTTGATGCCTATGTTTTAATAAAATCTGCATACTTCTAAGCCGAGTAGGAACTTTGTAATTTAGTTTACATACATAAATATATGCATTACGTACATATATGCATAAATACAAATACAATCATGTTTTAATAGTATAGTTGTATTATTTAGTTTTGATAATTTGTATTTTAAAATCTTGTATTAAATCTAAATGCCGTTAAACCTAAAAGCTGAACTTACTTACAGATACAACAACTTCAAACTGCAATATATGCTTTTATCTGTTCTCAGGATGACATTACTGTTTTATAAAAGACTATCTGAACATTATATGTGACATATTGCAGTGTGTGATAACTCTACTATTGATTATTAGTGGAATTGAGCAAAACCTTGGCCCAGTTGTTCACTCGCCAGTTAAGCCTACACAAAAATCATTTCCAGACTTTTACGAATCTCCAAAAGTAAACACAAACAAATGCACTAGATGTGGCTCTTCACCCAATTTGGGTAGTCTAAGCCAAATGTCAGCTGAAGCATCTGTTATGACTGAATTGAAGTTACTGAAACTGGCTATTGGTGGTTTGAACAAAAAATTTGTCAAGTTTATTGATATTATTTCTGCTAAAATGGTAAAGATCAATGCGGAGCTAAAAATTCAACATACTTGTAATATGCACTCACTTGGAAAATAAGATAGAAGAAATGTCATGCACTATTAACAGGCAAAACCAAGACATGGCCATACTACAGTCAAAAATTGAACTGGAAAATCACAATCGAAGGATAATTTATTGTTTTTCAGCATTGATAAAAATGAACGTGAAACAGCATCTGAGTGCCAGGGAAAAATTATGAAGTTTCTACTTGAGAAATTAGAGCTTAACAATATTATAATTTATAATATTCATTGACTTGGTAAAAATAGTTTCAAAAGATTAATGATTAAAAAGGGGTTTCCTGAATATATTAATTGGTTAAAAGAGGTACATCAACTAGATCAATATCTAAGAAGGTATACAAGAGTGTTGAAACTTCTAAACACTGCTCTAAGTAAGGCTTTTTGGATGCAATGTGGATATCCTTTAAAAGATTGTAATTTCTACTGTGGAGTGAGAATCCTGTTAAAAAGATTAATGATAAAAAGGGGGTTTTCTGAATATATTAATGTGTAAAATGGAATATGCTGAATATATTAATTGGTTAAAAGGGGTACATCAACAAGATCAATATTGAAAAAGATATACAAGTGTTGAATCATTAGGAAACGCTGCTTTAAGCAATTCAGGATGCAATATGGGTATCCTTTAAAAGATCATAATTTCTACTGTGGAGTGAGAGCCCTGTTAAAAGGATTAATAATTAAAAGGTGTTTGCTAAATATATTAATATGTAAAAAGTGGCATGCTGAATATTAATATTAATTTGCTAAAAGGAGTATATCAACAAGATTAATATCTGAAAAGGTCTACAAGAATGTTGAAACTTTGGGAAACAGTGCTCTAAGTAATGCATTTTGGATGTGATACAGGTGTCTTTTAAAAAAGATTGTAATTTATACTGTGCAGTGAGAACCCTGCTATGATACCATGTGAAAACAATTAAATTGTATTACACAAGTTTCGAATTGTTAAATTAAAAATATGGTTAATTTACATATAAATGTATATGTTTATTAGTAATCATATGTATTTGTTTTTCAGCTGAATAAGCAAGAAATACTGGAAAGAAAGCTGAAAAATCGTGTTATTTCAGAAATTACAATTCACAGGGGCCTTCAGAATAGGTCTATTTTAAAGGTTATATATATTTTATAATAATTACCCATAGATAAAAAATCTTTTAGCATATAATATAAAACAAAATATAAGGGTACGATTCAGTTTCAAAGGCATATCAAGCTTTCAAGATAAAAAGTAAGCAGCTACACAAGCCAAAGGCTATCTGTCACATGGTTCACTATTTGTTTGGCGTAGCTGCACTGTTTTTCCTTTCCTAAAGACAGAGGTTTGTTTAACCTGTGAAACTGGTTCATACCATTATATTTTTGTTTTATTATATTCAAGTTTCTTTTTTATATTTGTTAATAATTAAAATCCTTTTGTTGCCTTGGCTTGCCCTCTTTTTTTTTTTAATTTTATACAATATAAACACTTCAGTACAACAACGAAAAATGACCTATTGTAAAACAGCATTAAAACATAAATTAATTAAATGGTTTGGGAAGCAAAACAAACTCTCCTTCAGACTGCAAAACATCAATTATACTAAAAAAGCAGAAGCTTCTACTGATGCTACTGCTCTCTTTTCTTCTCGAACTAGGAAGTTTGATTTGCTTCCAAAACTATTGCTGTTTTTTCCTGTAGGTATTTTTCATAAGTTCTACCATAATTATTTGGCTTTCAGATCCATGAATTCAAGGTTTAAGTCCTGTGGAGGGGGGGGGGGGAGTGTCCTGAGTATGTATAGATTCTTGAAATTGGTTTGGAATCTACTTTAGTCAGTACATCCTGCTTATTTTAGCCTGTGTTTTCACAAAGCAATATTATAACACCAAAAGTAGGACACTCAATACTGAGTTCCTGGTCAAATGTTGCCAGTATTTTAATGCTGGTATTTTATACTTAACAAATTATCACATTGAAAACTTTGCTATTGCTCTAATGTTATTTGTTTTCATTATTTTTAAAATTCTTAATAGCAATATAATAATTAATGCACTTGTATTATTTTGTCATAATTTTATAAATGTCTTTTGTTAATTTGGAACAATAATCTTATATTATTTTGTTCATCATTTAAGAACAAAATGATTTTAAAATTTTTATCTCCATTTTCACTTAATTCACAATATCATTTGATCATTCTACTTTATAACAGCTGATCAATAAACCTATGAAATATTTGTTTAGAAGTCAGTTTCTTCAATCAAAAATTGTAGATCCTGTAATATAGGACCTATCCTATATTCAGTTTTTTTTACATATTGTGGCCTTATGTACTGAATCTATTTTATGTGACTAAATTTTGTTAAATGGTAATTTTCTTCTATTTAGTTTTGGTTTCAGTCATTAATCAGTTTTTTAAGAGTTAAGATAGGCACTAACATTATTATTATTATTGTATTACTTTAATATTTTTCATTTCATTATTGCTTTTTAAGTTTGTGTTTAATTAAGTATGTTGTGTTTAATTAAATAATGTAATAAATCAAATTAAGAAACCTATAAAAATGCATTATGTAATGACTTTGTCATAATTTCAAATGCTGCCACTTTCTGGTTGATCTTCGTAATTTCACGCATACATTTTTGCTTTTATAAGTTTTTGTTTCTAGTCCCTTAAGAAGCATAGAAACCAAACAGTTCAGATATTGTAGTGTCATTTATGCTGCATCAATTTTTTTTTTATTTTGAAACTCTAGAAATGTACAGCTTTTGTACTGGATATTACGGCATATTTTTTGAAAAGGTCTTAAAATTGAACATTTCAAATTTAATCATACAAGCAAAGTAATTATTATATAAGGTGATACTGTAATTATTATATAAGGTGATACTACACTTTTTTGCATACTGGAATGTTGATTAAGAGTTGCTTAAGGTGTATACAAATATGTTTGATAAAAACTGAACTAATTCAAGTACCTTTGTTAAGGCATTTTTTCATGATTTTTACGTAATATATTTTCTCAGGTTTTTAACAACCATTTTAAGGGTTTTTTTAAGTCATTCTTGTGCATATTATGGTATGTATGAATATCCTTGAAACTCTATTTCCCCCTGAAAATCAGAAGCAAAACTAAGAAAATGAGGAGGGGGGCGGGGGCTACTTGTGTTTAGAACATCTGTACATTCACAGGGTTCGTACGCCTCCTGGAAATCCTTGAAAACTCCTGGATTTAAGATTTTTCTTATAAGGGCCCTTGAAAACTCCTTATTTTATTCATTTTAGCGCTAAACTCCTTGAAAATCGGAAAATACTCCTGGAAAATCGACATCGCGATCTTTTATCTCATACTATGATCGATAGGTGGCACCACCAAACTAATGATATGCACAAATACTGATATTGGAAGTACATAGATGCTAATCGTTACAGATTTTTAATAATAATTATGGATTTCGGTACAAAATTGCGGACTACGGAAAAGACCCGTAAAATTACGGAAAATATCTATTTTTTCTTTCCATTCATCCTGTAATTATTGCACATTAAATTGACAAAACTTGCATATTTCTCTATGTTGGTTTATTATTCATGTAAATATTTCAATTATTTTGACACATTTAGTATGAATGCACAATTCGGGAAATTCTCCCGTAGTCCTGGGCATCCACAAGTATCCTTTTCCATCCATCCCCATCCTCTAAATATTAGTCATTAAATGAACTGAGTTAGCTTATTTTCACATTTTGGTTAATTATAAAGACTAATTTTTTAATTATTTTCTTATAAATAGAGGGATTGCATAATTCAGATAGTATCGCGTACATTGCCGAGCATTAACTAGTATCTTTTTCCATCCATCTCCATCCTGTAATTATTACACATTAAATTAACAAAACTTGTTTATCTTTATGTTTTGGTTTATTATTCATGTTAATTTTATAATTATTTTGACATATTCAATACGATTACACAATTCAGGGAGTCCTGTGAGTCCAAGTATCTTTTTCTATCCATCTCCATCCTCTATATATGAATCATTAGATTGACAAAACTAGTTTATTTTCACATTTTGGTTATTTATTAAGGTTAATTTTTTAATTATTTTTATATAAATAGTGCGATTGCACAATTCAATTTACCCAGAGAAATTTAACACTTTATCTAGAAGAATTTACTATTATCTGGTGATGAAAGCAATATTATTTGTTCCCCATAATAATGTTGTGTCAAAATGTATATTCTGTATTGTTAGAAAATATGGTGCTGATTTTAGGTTAAATTTAAGTGCAGACACATTACATTTTTTTATTATTTAAAAAAGTAAGGACCATGTCAAATGTTCTTTATTTTTTATGTTAGGAAGAAATTATTGAAGTCTGAGCTAGAGCAGGCTAAAAATAAATAAATAAATAAACAACTACATTTAGTTTAAGCTAAGCATATTCTGTTTTCTATTTATTTTTTAGTTTAAGCTAAGCATTAAACTACAATTAAGGATTTTGAAATTTCTTTTTTGTTTAGTAATGAAGACTAATATATATTCATATTTAGTTTGTTTAAATTTATTTGAACATTTCATATAAAAATATATATAAAAAATTTGAAATGTTTGATCAAATATTTTTCTGATTATCTTTGCAAACAAATTTTTTATCGTAAATTTAACCACTCTAGTCATTATTGAAAATTTCCTGGCTAGATTAGAAACTATAAGCAGCCATTATTCATATAAATATTGCGAAAATACAAAGCAACAATATACAGCAATATAAAGCAAATGTGAGCAGTGACATTGCTGAGGGAGGAGAATTTGGGGGTCATATCTCCCTCCCCAAGAACCCATTGAGTTTCAAAGAAATTATATATGCAAAAATGGAAAACAAAATATTTGGTTACCAACCATGCCGGTCAAGTTGATGTTGGATTCATTTAAAAAATTATAAAAGACTTGGTTAAGAAGAAATTTGCTAATGAACCCTGTTTCATTACTGATATTTAATAAATTATGGAGTGTAAATTGGCAAACTTTTCCTTTATTGGTGCATTATAATGTAATTCAAGACAAATTTTGGTATAGCCGGAATGATGTAGTTGGTATAAAACCAAGTGACGTGGCTGAAAGAGAAACATCTATAGAATCTTGGTTTTGCTTCTACATTTAATATTTAGAAAAACTCCTGGAAAAATGCTCGAACCCTCCTGGAAAACTCCTTAAAAACTCCTGGAAATGGGTTCTTGCAAAAGAGTATGAACCCTGCATTCATTCGCAGAAGTGTCAGAAAATTTAAGTTACATTTTTATATATCTTTTTTGTTATTGTTGTTGTTTTCTTTTATAGAGCACATTTTTGTTAACAAAATAAAGACATTGAGTTTGGCACAGAAACTAAAAAGAAAGTTAAATTGTAAATTGTTGCTTAATTGTAATTGTTTTTTTATTTTATTTATTTAGTAATTTTTATCTTATAAGTAGACTTACAATAAATTCCATTTTTACTGGGGTTGTCCTGGTTTAATGATGCATCCCGACTGGTTTGTCATTTTATCCCTGTTTGAAATTTATGTTTCGGTAGGAAAGAACAAATTCTTGTGGCTAAGGGATAGTGATATTACATTGATTGCAATTGGAATTTCTGTAGAAAAAATTAATGAAGCACTTGAAGATGCTATTATAAGCGTAAATGACTTGTTTGATGGAGTGTTGATTGCTAAGAATTTCTAGACTTCGAATTGCAGTATGAGGAAAATATTGAAAATAAACCATGAAAAAAAGAAACTGTAAAGATTCAAATTTTAAAGAATTTCAGGGATTAGAAAATTTTAAAACCACATTTTTGTCTAGTTATGGTGTATATGTTTGGTCAATCAGATACTTCCTCTCCTGTTGAAAATATGTTTGTTTTCCATCATGAACAATATTTGGTCTGAAGAAAGAGGTAAAATTTCTAAATCAACTAAGTGTAATGCAGGTGTAATGTTAAATCTAATGCTCTGTGAAATAAACATATATCTAGAATGTTCTATGAAAAAAATTAAAACGGCAAGTATTCTGTTAAAAAGTTCATGCCGACAAGTCTATTAAAAGTCTGCTGATAATAATAAGGCAAAAAAAAATTTTTTTTTTTTATTATTATTCAAAATATTTATCATGTTAAGTATGTATTTGAGATGAAATATTCTGAAAATTTCAAATCCGTTTAAATTTTGATTCTATCTTGAATAGTTTGAAAAGTAGAAAGTTTGACTGGAAATAAAAAATAAATTTTTAACTTTTACAAAAATGATTGTGGTCTCCTGCAAAGGTTTGCTATACAGCAATTTCTTGCCAAAACCAAGCCAACGAATTTTGCCATGGAATAAATACAAATGAATGTGATGGAATGAATACAAATATTCCACTTCGTATTACATGTGAAAAATATTTAAATTTTACTTTAAATCTATTTATTTATTCTATTCATAAAATTCTGGCTTGAAAAAGATTTTTATTAACTTTTATACTGCATTATTTTTTATTTTATTTATTTATTTATTTTTTGGCAGAAGAGTAAATCTTGTACCTTCTACTCCATTCCAGGTTAGGTGTTCATCAAGTTTAGTAATACAGTAGGCTCTCTCTAATTCGCACGGCTTGGGACTAGGGGTTGTGCAAATTATAGGATTTTGCAGATTATAGGTCATTGCTGCATAAACAAATGTGTAAAAATGAGACATTTATGCATCCTGAGTTATTTAATTAAAAATCACTCAACAATACATTTAAAATAAAATTAGCTAATTTTATAAATTTCCAGGCTTGTTTTAAGATTTTCAAACATACATTTTATTGTCATTTAGGGATTTTTGATTTAATATTTTTTTTTTTACAGTCTGTGAATAGTCCTAATTTCTTGTTCTTTAATCAAACGCTGTTTCTGTATAAAGCCAAGGTATTTAGAAACAACTTTAGCATATGGAATCTTGGCATAATCTGCCACATTTTTGGTGATCAAAAATGTCGCCAAGTAAGATGGTGTTTGAAAAGTGATTACGAACGCCACGTTAGTCTTAGTGTGGAAATAATTGAAAAATATATAAGTAAAATTCAAAAATGCAGATAAAAACGTAAATATCATACAAAAATGAAAGATAGCACATGTTAATACTGTAAAGATGGATAAAATAATGTAGAAACAGAAAATTTACGTAGGAATTGTTATTCTTTGTTGAAACAGATGTTTGTGCAACAGTTGGCCCATAGCAATTCGAACATGGATCTATGTCCTCTAAAAAATGCTCACAGAATCCGGCACCCGCTGGCTGTTGGATATCGCATGTAGCAGCAGGTGTTCTGTGGCACATAGAGCATAGGCTTACGTATGCTGCATGGGCATATACTGCACAGTTAAATTGAACCGTTTCAAGTCAAAACCAAATACACACTCTTACATGCTTATTCTTTGCTCTTAAGACATGGCGCAGTTAGCTACAACACTGCTAATGCCACATCGTGCCGAGGGATTACCATATCACACCATTAATCACACCAAAAATCTTGCCAAATGTAAATTCCGTATACTAAAGCTGTATCAGTATTTATATCCTAGAGCTAAACCCTGCTCAAAAGTAACTTTTTTTCCTTTATCACCAGAATTAGTATCAAAATTAACTTTTACAGATTTAATACATTATGAAAATTTACTGTAAATTTAACTGTTTATATCCAAAATGTATTGCAGATTATAGGCATTTGCGGTTTATAGTGTTGCAGATTGATGAGAATGACTGTATATCTACAACAGAGGTCGCCAAAGTGGTCTATATAGACCCCCAGGGGTCTATTTAACAAAAGCGGGGGTCGATCTGAGCCAGGGGGTCGATTGGGGGTCGAAGAAAAAACAGTTCTTAATACGAAAATCACACATACGTAATCGCGATGATCGTAAAATTTGCGAATTTTTTTATAATTGACTTAATATCAGTTTCTTTATAGAACATAAATTAATCAACGAATATTTATTCGGGTGAAACAAGTATTGATGTACCAGCGCGCAGTGGCACGAACTCGCGCTAACTAGCACGAACTCGCACGAACTAGCTAATTTTCAATGTTTATGTTCAGCGCGAGCGAGCGGAAATAGCTGTGAAAAATGTGTGTTCTATTGTTCTATGTTCTGTGTGTGTTGTATCAACAGTAATAAAGTGTGTGTTTATCTGTCCATTGGGAATATTGGATCTTTCTGAGATGATACAACAGTGGGGTAAGTACCCCTTTCAAGAATTTTCATTTGAGTTTATTTTGAAGACAGAAGAGAACGCAATTCCAGTGTTACGTATTTTTTGACGTATTACAATTGTATATTATACTAATTTATTTTTAATTTATTTATAGAACCCTAATTGAAAAATGGCAGCTTCAGTGTCTAAAAAGAAATGTCGGTATTATTCATTGGATTATTTGAAATTTGGATTTATTTGTTCACCGGTAAATGAAACGATTCCTATGTGTCTTCTATGCGAAAAAACTTTTGGAAACGACTACATGAAACCGTCAAAAATGAAAGATCATCTTGATAGGGTTCACTCAGATAAAAAAAATAAAGAACTTGAATTTTTCAAAAAACTTAAAGAAAAATTCACATGTCGGCTAACTATAAGAAGTTTTATGAAGCAATCTACTGAAGTTGAAACTGAAGGAGGATTAATAGCTTCGTACAAGATTTCGCTTAATATAGCAAAGAGGGGGAAACCACACACAATCGCTGAAGAAATTATTATTCCTGCAATTAAAGACGTCATTGAGGATGTAATGAAAAAAGACTCCGTTAATGTTTTAAAGTCATTGCCATTAAGTGCAAATTCTGTAAAACGGCGTATCGACGAAATGGCTAAAGAAATAGAAAATACGGTAGTTTCAGAGCTAAAAAATTGCAAGTTCTCTATTCAACTTGATGAATCTGTTTTTGGTGTTTCTGCTATTCTTATGACGTACGTTAGATATTTCAGTAAAATTAAAGGACAAGTCATTGATGAATTTTTATTTGCTAAATATCTTGAAACTGATGGAAAAGGAGAGACAATTTTTAGATGTTTACAAGAATATTTAAATAAATATGATATTCCGCTTGAAAATATAATAGCGGTAGCCACAGATGGGGCACCTGCTATGGTAGGGCGTTACCAAGGTTTTGCTACATTTCTCAACGAAAAAGTGCCCGGTATACGTACTATTCATTGTGTGTTGCATAGAAACAACTTAGTATCAAAATATCTGAGTCCAGAGTTACATGAAGCCTTACAGTTTTGTATTAAATGTATCAATCAAATTAAAGCTCAACCTCTTAAATCAAGATTATTTTCCAAACTTTGTCAAGAAAACGACGAGTTATTTAACCAATTACTTCTGCACACCGAAGTTAGATGGTTGTCTAGAGGTGTATGCTTGCAAAGGCTAGTTGAGTTATTTGACTCCACGACCGAATTTCTCAGCGAAATAAACCCTGTTCTGAGTGATGAACTCCAAAACAATAAGAACCATATATTTTATTTAGCAGACTTGTTTGGAAAATTTAATGATGTCCAAACAAAGCTGCAAGGAAAAGATGTTACAATTATTCAAGCTCGAACAATACTGTTAGGCTTCCAAGTAAAATTAAATGCATTTAGATCTTCATTGCTACGTAAGGATTATCAGTATTTTACAAATCTGCGACAATTAGAAATAAAAGAAGACTTGGAAATATATACAGGTCATCTTCAAAAATTGAGCGACGATTTTAAACTGCGCTTTGTTGATTTGGAAAACATTGACATACCTGATTGGATTATTGTGCCATTTTCTGCTCAAATTGAAAACGTGGACATCAACCTGCAAGATGAGCTTGCTGAATTATTATCGGATCTTGAAGCAAAGACGCTTCTTAGAAATTTAACAATAAGCAAATTTTGGACAAATATAAATATAATGCAAAAATATGTAAAACTTTGTAAAATAGCTCAACCGTTTATGCTAGCATTTCCAAGTTCCTATATGGTTGAAGCCGGTTTCAGTCACGTAAATTCAATCTTAACTAAGTACAGAAATAAATTAAATGTGGAGCTTCGAGGGGATTTAAGATTAAAATTGACTAATTTTGAACCAAATATAGCGAACCTTGCAAAAATACACCAGGCACACCCATCTCATTGATTAAGAAGCAATAAATCTGTAGTTACTTTACTTATTATTTCTACTTATTTATAATTACTCATTATTTAATAAATATTAAGGTTTTTTAAATTATATAGGGGTCGATGATCAAAAAAGTTTGGTTTTTTAAATTATATAGGGGTCGATGATCAAAAAAGTTTGGCGACCCCTGATCTACAATAATAAAACATGTTTGTCTGTTTGTTAGTCACATAGCGGAAAATCTAAGTGATCCACAGCTATGAGATTTGATATAGTGACACTTCAGGTCAAATTAGAAGACACCTCAACAATTTTTTGAAAATTCTAATTAGTCTTTTAGTTATTAAATGTTAGAGCACCATTTGAGAAATTTATGCACAAATTGGTTCCTTAGTGATAGAAAATCTTGTCCCAAAGTTTTCCACTTAAGACTATCAGAAAGATTAAAAAGCTATTTTTCAACAAGCTTTAAACAGAATTTTGAAAATTTATCAAAATATGAAAGGTTTATGAAATTTCATATGTATATGGTAACATGTGAAAATTGAAGCGCCATACAATTCCAATTTTTTACATAAATATTATGTGATATCTTCTCATTTTAATAAAAAGAATTTTCTTTTAATTACTCTATACCTGAATTATCTTATCTATGAATTAATGTAAAATTATCTATAATTTAATGTGAAACCTCTCATAAATTTTCATAGCTCTAATAGCTAAAGTATGAATCGCAACCTTTCCTCCCTGAGCAGATTTTTTCCCTTTGTTTCATACTATTAGCATGGGTATATTTAGGAGCTCTAGCATAGGGGATAGGGAAACTTGACATCGCAAAATCTGCAACAATGTTTAACATTCGTTTAGCAGCTGAGATAACATCTGGAATTTTTGGTGTGTTAAAGACAATTTTGTGGTAATGTAACTGGGGGAAACACCCAGGTATATTTTAGGATTGCAAGTATTTTCATTTTAAAAACAAACTGTTGATTTTAATCAAGTTTAGCATCTCTCATTTGAATGTGCCCTATGCACTTATTTAAGTCACATTAAAGGAGCTTTATTTAGGGTGTATTACACCCATGCAGAGGGCAAAAGGTGTATTTAAGGCATGATATGCAGTTGTATTAGAATGTAGCATTTGATGTACTCAGTGCCGAGCTCTCATATTACTTAATATTATCATAATATTTGCCTTATATTAAACACTTGCACAGCACTAAAAAGCATGTTTAGACACTTATTTAGAGCGTGGGTGTAGCTATGCATATGCTCATACAGCGAGCAACTATACCTTTTGAAAAATTCTATGAATGAATTCAATTAATCCCTCCAGCAACACCAGGTACATTTTCTACATGGTTGAGAACTACTGCATGAAAGCTATTATTGCAGTTAAAAGAGCTTTTAGAGAAACATAGCGCTCATGGCATAACCTTGTGTGTGTGTCTATGCAGCAGATTTTTTTTTTCTTTCTATGAGAATTTGCTGTGAATTCCGGTGTAATCTTAATCAAAGGTTTGCATCTTAAATCCTGGGCTATGCCAGATACATTTTCTATTTATTATGTATTTTATTTTTCCCTTCAGTATAAAAAAAAAATGCTTCTACTAATGCTTTCTCTTTTAACAGTTTCATACATTTTTTCATGATAAAGACTATGTCTACCTAGTGCTGGATCTATGTGAGCATGGATCTCTTGAAGAATACCGAAAACGTAAAGGACATTTTAGTGAAAAAGAAGGTAAATATTTATTTAAGAATCAATAATTTCAAAACATTTTCATACATTTTTATGAAAAATTGTTATTGTAATGACAATTGAATATACTAACACCATACTTCATTATATTAAATCAGTGTATTATCAATGTGTAATTAAATTTTAAAATTTTTATGAATGTTGCAAATCAAGATTTCTTCATTATATTATCAATCCGTAATTGGTATCTAGAGTTTTATTGAAATTTTCTCCCTAATTTTGCTAAAAAAATATGGCACATTCACATAAGAGCACTGTAATTCCATAATGAAAATCATTTAATGTATGTATAAAAAAAAAAAAAAACAGTAAGGTATTAAATGCTATTAAAAATAAACTGGAATATGCAATTAAATGTTCAATTTTTTAGGAATATTGCATATCAAGTTTGACTTTATTTGTATTTCTGTAAGAAATTCTTATATATATCCCAATATTGTTAAAATAATTTCATTATTTTTAAAATGTTTTTTATTTTAATGGGTGGCATGCATCTGACAAATAAAAGCATGTTTAACATGTGAGTGCTTAAAAATGCTCAATGTTCTTAATGTTAATGATACTAACAATTTACCTTAGTGTTGTATTGAAAAGGGGTCAAGTTGATTCCCATTTCCTAGTGTCTATTTTTCCACTGTTCTAGAAAAATCCTTAACCAATTCCTTGAGTCTGAGTATGAATGTGTGCAGCATCTGCGTAACATTTTTGGCAATAATATCCATATCTGGCAATAATCCAATCCAGTAGGAAAAAATTGTCTTCTTATTTTATAATTCATGAGCAAAATTTTTTTAATATACTTAAATAATTTACCTTGTTAAACTTGTGGCCATCAGAACTGCCATGGGTAACTAAATGGTGACTATTTTAAGCTAAAATAGGCCAACAAGTGACTAATTTCATGTGTCTACTTTTTTCAAGAAAAATTCATCAAAAAGCAGATTTAGTTTTCCCTGTTTTTGTTCCAAGCTTATTCATCCAGAAGAATCAATGCTTACTTGTTGACATCATGTATGACGTGGTTCAAGCTAGCCAATCAACATTAAAGCTGTATTAACATTAAAGCTGTATTATGTACAATGCATCCAGCTACTTGATAACTAAGAAAGCAATTCCATGATGGAATAACAAAGCTTTAGCGAGAAAATCTATTTACATTACAATTTCAAAATAAAAATAACTTTTTAAGTTTTGAAACAATTTAAATAAATTTCACCAATTTACAATATAATTAATTCACTTTTAAGCACAAAATTAAAAATTTTAAGAATAGTGAGAATACTTAAATTCACAATGTTTATAAAATAGTGCTAAAGTTGCTGATTTTTTAATAGAAGAAAAACCGTTAAAATTTGTAACTTTTATATTAAAGAAAATGCTAAATTCAAAATTTTTGTAAAAGGGGCTAAAATTTGTGATTTTTTTAAAAACATGTTAAATTTTTTTATTTTAATGAAAAAATACTGAAATTCATGTTTTTTACGAAGACTACTAAAGTTCATGATTTTTACAAAAGAACTTTCAAATTCGCATTTTCGTAAAGAACTAAAATTTGCAGATTTTATGAAAAGAGTGTTAAAATTGAGGATTTTCATAAAAATGCTAAAATTTGCAGTTTTTATGGAAAAATGCAAAAATTTGCAATTCTTATGAAAAAGTGCTAAAATTTGTGAATTTTATAGATAAGCATTAAAATTTAATTTTACAACAGAATGCTCAAAATTCCTGATTCTTGAAAGGGAGTACTAAAATTTGGACTTTTTGGAAAAAAGCACTAAAATTCATGATTTATGAGAAAAAGTGTTAAAACTGTTGATTTTATAAAGAAAAATATGAAAAAACTCACAATTTTTGTGGAACTGGTTTTTTAGTGCTTTTATCTTTTCTTTTCATTTTTGTTGCTAAAAATGGCAACTATTTTCATTCCCTTCTCTAGCAGCACTTGATCATTTATGTAATAAGATATAATTAAAATTTTACAGACATATTCAAATCTACTGTAAAAAAAAAAAAAAAAAAAATCAAAATAAGTACATTTTTTAGAATATTAGACAAGTTTTTATCAGTGATTAAAATTTAGTAACTAATTTTAATATTTCTCTTATTAGCTTGCCAAGTAATTTTACAAGTTATTGAAGGTTTGAAATTTTTGTTTGCAAACAGAATTATGCATAGAGATTTGTCTATGAAGAATATATTAGTGGCAAAAGATATGAAAATCGTAAGTGGTTTTTTTTTTTTCGTTTGTATATATTGTTTTCCCTTTTGTATACACTAAACATAATATGTTTTATATATATATATTTAATTGAGCTTACATCAATTAAATTTACTTTATAATTTATATATATATATATGTATATATATACACACACACAATATTCTTTTTTAGAAAATAGCAGATTTTGGCCTGGCAACTGAAATAAATGATGAAGAGGAGATGAAAAACTCTGTCCTGGGTACTCGAAATGTTATGTCTCCGTAAGTTTCTTTCCCCCAATTAATCTATCTTAACAAAAAACAAATATATTTTAGAATCCCACCGACCTAGTAATAAATAATTTTCTTTCATTTTATCAACTAGTTCTAAAGTAGATTGCTGGAAAATAGTCTTAAGTTAAAGTGCTATGGTTTTAATCATTTTTCTCTAACACTGGGGGGCCGGGGAAGAACAATGCATAATTAATTATTTTTAGGCCTCTTCTGCATAATAGTTTTCTAAGAAATAGTTAACATTTCACTATCACATAGATGTTTTGTAGAAAGCTGTCAACTGTTCTAATTTTCATGTTTTTTTAAATTTCTAGAAATTTGATTTTTTGTAATATTATCTGATTTTTCAGATTTGCAAAAAATCAAACTTCTGTGGCCACATTTTTATAATGCTATGCAAGGATTGCACTATAGTATATAAGGATCATTCCATGTCAAATCAACACAGGTCCCAACCCGATCGACACCGATTTTTTTAAAGCTTTTGTTATTATTTTGTTGTCCACTTATATATAAGACTGTATGTAAACTTTTAGCCCCTAATTTTTATTAGTTTTTATAAGGTTTTGGAAAATCTGGTAATTTCTCATGATTTTTGACATATTTGAATGTCGGCATATTTTGATATAATCTACAGATAGCACTGAAATAAGGCTTATATTTTAGCTTAAGGTATGACATTTTTTATGATATATTACATGACTCTGTAAATGCTATTTTTCATTTCAAAGTCACTTAATTTGACCTTTGACCTAGAATTGCAAAAAAAAGTGTATCTTTAAATTCTTTTTTAATATATATATTTTATTGATGTGCTATTTATCATTACTAGTAAAGCCTGCAGGCATTCTGTCTGTCCCTACATATTTTAAAAAACTGACCTATTCATGAGATATCTTACTATAATAAAATACACTGTCTGCAAAACCACAACACAAAAGGAGGTATTATAATATCCATTGTTGTAAATAAATTAAAAATTAGTCTAACATCCCATTTTGTTCTCAGTATCTTATGTCATACACAATGTAAAGCCCTAGATTTCTCCATTGTTGTAAATAAGTTAAAAATGAGTTCAATATCCAGCTTCATTTTCAGTATCTGATGTCAAATACAACATGGAACTCCTGAATACTGCTCTTTATATATTGATTACACAAAAATTTCAAGTTGAGGAAACCAGAGCCTCATAGTGAAAACAAAATCTAAATAAATATATGTTATATGCACAACTATTCGGAAATGCTGGAAACCCACACAAAAGCATAATTGATTAAATAATTCTTAAATAAACATCATTCTTAACTAAAAGTTATAAACATTTTACAGTCTGTTCCAAAAGTATAGTGAAAGACACAAAATTTTATTTCCATAAGCAAGACTGTATTTCCAAAAGCAAGTAACTGTAACTATAAAGGGAAACATGTTTTATGACATTCACAATTTTATTTGATTGTATTGCAAAAAATTACACAAAATCCACTAAGTCCGGCCATCCAATCGGCTGCTTTAAGTCTTCGGACGAGTCGGGTGGTCTGGGCTTTCTACAAAATCCACTAAGTACAATATTTAATTGGAAAAAATTGGAATTGTGTGTGGGGGGGATATAGAGAATGCTTAAATTATGTCATTATATATGTACAAAACTTAGTCAGTAAACTAAATTAATATTTAATCGCATTTCCCCTATTTAATATGACATCATACACTCTCCTTTCCGTGGTGGCGGTATCCCATTGGTTAGCGCGCTGGAGTTGCACTCGGTAGGCCCGGGTTCGATTCCAGCCACTGCCAAAACTGCCGCTGTGTTCATGCGGAGTACGATCACGTTAAACATGTGGGTCCGAAAGTCCTTCCGAGAGGTTGGTGGTAGGGGAAGGAGGGTACGGTCCCTGTGGATGCCTCCCCCACTGGGTTCTGGTCTATCCTCTTCCTTGCATGAAATCTTGAGACATCTCATACCATGCTTTCTGTGTGGCAACTCTCTAGTCATTGACAGAGAAATACTGTCTTCCATTTTTGTAAACTTGCAACTTAGCATTCCTCACAAATTTTCTATGGATTTTAAATCAGGGCTAAGTGCTAGCCAGTCCAAAACATTGATACTGTTTTGCTGTAACCACACTTTGATTGAGTTTGAGCTATGAATTGATGCTCTACCTTGCTGAAAATGCAATCTGGGCCCCTCAACAAGTTGAGAAATAGGAATTAATTGTTCTCAAGAATTTCTTGATAGTCCCCAGATTTTATTTTTCTGCTTAATAATGCCAAGGAAGTTTGGCCGTTAAATCCAAAACCATCCCAGACCATCAGTGACCCTCCACCTTGCTGCCTACTGAAAAAGCCTTTTGATTCATTTCTTAAGTCATGCCAATAATATGCATATCATTCGGGACCATCTAAGTTTCACTTCTTTTCATCAAAGAAGATAATCAAAAGCCACTTTTCACCACAAGATATGGCTTCTGACTCATTGCAGTCGATCTGTTTTATGCCTTTGTTTCAAACATGGCTTTCACGACTTTTTCTTGTAGACGATACTTCCAGAAGGCTTTATTCTTCTATGAGCGGTATTCTTTGAAAGTCCACTAGTTAAGGCAATTTGCCACAAAGACAAAACATATTCTGCATTTTGGCACCATTTTCAATATCATTCTATCGTCATGAGTGGAAGTTTTCTGTGGTCTTCCAGGGCAGCTTTTGATTGTCCATTCATCACTAGATGCTAAAACTTTGTACATACTGCTTATGGATCTGTTCAACATCTTTGAAATGTCATTAGCATTCTTTCCGCTTTCTTTTAAGCACCAAATTTTTATAATTTCATCTTTCAAAAGTTCTTTAGCTCTCGCCATTTCGACAACATGCATAAAAATCTGCTACAGGTCTGAATCCTGAAACTGAACATCTGACAATTCATATTAAAATAAATTAAAAGCAGATGCTATTAAATAAAATGTTTTTGATGGACAATAATATGAAAACAGTTATTTTAAATATTAGACAATATTCACAGAAACATATTTTGAAAGAGTATGAATTATATTCTATATATACTTTAGGATACTCAAATTTCAATTTTCTCTGAATAAAATATAGTACTTAGTGAATTTTGTATAATTTTTTGCAGTATAATTGAATAAAATTGTGAATTTTATGAAACATATTGCCTTTCATAGTTGCATTTTCTCTGTTGGTTTTACAAATTGCAATTTTGTGTCTTTCTCTATACTTTTGTGACATGCTGTATAATGTGCATATTATTTTCTAAAATTTATTTTACTGAATTTTGACGATTTGAAAGGGAATACAGATATCATTAATCATACCAGGAGTGGCGACACATCACAATTTCAAAACACTAATTGCTAACAAATGACAAATCTCAAACAGATCCAAAAGTCAATTTATTATACAATCATCCTACAGTTGTAAATACAGCCGAAGCGCTTTCGAACATCTTCCATGTTCATCCTCAGTAGCAATACAATTAGAAATAGATGCCAATGTGCTTAAATACAATTCAAAACTGTTAAGTAAAATTTGCATATCATGAAAATGTCAGCCACATAAAATAGTGGATTATAAATCAGATTTAAATTATAATTTATACAAAGTTCAAAGATAAATATTTCAAAAAACAGTTTTAAAAATGTAATAAGTATTTTAGAAAATAATTATAAATCAATATAACTATGCAAAGGTTTAACATGCAGGGAATCGAGAACGAGTCGCCAGGCATAACTTAAGACCTGAACAGAGTCAAAATTACAAATAGAAGAACGATATAAGTAAATAAAAAGGGATTCATATAGTAAGATAGAATGGGGGTTATTACAGCTAATTAAAAGAAAAGATTTTTCAAAAAGGGGGCAAAAATTATCTTTATTCGCGAAATGGGCAAGGGCAGGCGTTAATTTATCATTTTTTATGTCTCTTGCATGTTTGTACAAACGGATACCAACCGTACATTTAGTACTACTGATATAAAATTTATAGATATTATCCGGAGAAAGAAAGGGCACAACGTACACCCTAGCAAAATAAGTTAACATTATCCTTAAATTTATCAATTCGAATTTGATTGAATAAGGTGGTAACAGCTGAATGAGCGGGTTTAAATTTAAATTCGGTACAAAAATTAATAAGTGGATGAAAAATTTTAGGAGGGTAAGGACAACTAACTTTAAACTGTAAACGATCATTAATAGAAATAAGATTAGAAAAGGGTTGTAGAAAGGGTAGCCCACTTTCTGGTATCTTTGCAGAAGCAATTTTGCAGGAACTTGAGAAGAAGATTTTGCCTTTTCTATCCCCTAAACCTATTCTTTGGCAATGTTATGTTTATGATGTATTTATAATTTGGACCCATAGTTTAAATGATTTACTTGATTTAGTCAATGATTTTTATCCCTCTATTAATTTTACTGTAGAGCATGAATCCAACTGTTCTTTGCCTTTTTTAGATGTTATTGTTTCCCATAATTTTTCTAATTTTCAGTCTTCTATTTTTCGCAAACTACGTTTACCAACACGTGCATTCCGGCGAATTCTTTTCACCCTATTTCTTCTAAAAAGGCTTTCTTCATTGCATATTTCAATCATGCTTTTAATGGTAGTTCTACTATTATTTCTTTAAATAATGAAATTGATTTAATTTTTAAACTCTGTCAAGAAGCAGGTTACTCATGAGTTTATTCATAATATCTTCGTTAAAATTCACCAAAAGATTTTACAACCCTTTTCTAGTCTTATTCCTATTAATGATCGTTTACAGTTTAAAGCTAGTTGTCCTTACCATCCTAAAATTTTTCATCCACTTATTAATTTTTTGGACCGAATTTAAATTTAAACCCTCTCATTCAGCTCTTACCACCTTGTTCAATCGTATTCGAACTGATAAATTTAAGGATAATGTTGACTTTAAAAATCTTGCTGGGGTGTTCGTTGTGCCCCTTCTTTCTCCAGATAATATCTATAAATTTTATATCAGTAGTACTAAGTGTGTGGTCGGTATCTGTTTGTACAAACATGCAAGAGACATAAAAAATGGTAAATTAACGACTGCCCTTGCCCATTTCGTGAATAAAGATAATTTTTGCCCCCTTTTTGAAAAATCTTTTCTTTTAATTAGCTGTAATAACTCCCATTCTATTTTACTATATGAATCCCTTTTTATTTACTTATATCGTTCTTCTATTTGTAATTTTGATCCTGTTCAGATCTTAAGTTATGCCTGGCGACTCGTTCTCAATTCTGTGCATGTTAAACCTTTGCATAGTTACATTCATTTATAATTATTTTCTAAAATACTTATTACATTTTTTAAACTGTTTTTTGAAGTATTTATCTTTGAACTTTGTATAAATTATAATTTAAATCTGATTTATAATCCACTATTTTATGTGGCTGACATTTTCATGATATGCAAATTTTACTTAACAGTTATGAATTGTATTTAAGCACGTTGGCATCTATTTCTAATTGTATTGCCACTGAGGATGAACATGGAAGATGTTCAAAAGTGCTTAGGCTATATTTACGTCTGTAGGATGATTGTATAATAAAGTGACTTTTGGATCTGTTTGAGATTTGTCATTTGTTAGTAATTAGTATCATTAATCACAATTGTTTTTTTTTTTTGTTTTTTTGAAGTACACTCACATTTCTATTTTTTGTGTATATACAGGGTGTCCAGTGCTATTGGTGCCCAATGGCTATTTCCTCAACCGTTAGTCACAGAGATACACTTTCAATTGCAAAAATGTTTTAAATTTTAAAATCTATTATCTTAGAAACAGTTTAAATCAATAAATGCATTTCTGAAAGAAATACGAAATATAAATTTTTATACAGTCTCCCAGTCCTACCAATTATATTTAGGAAAATCATCCTCATACAATTTTATGCAAAATAAAAAAAAAATCATCCTTTTACGACCAAAATTGACCAACTTATAGCTGTTTAAAGTTGGAGCACTTTTTGTGCTGAGAAATGGTCAATACGGTCCCTGATTGGTTGGTTGCCTGAAACGGGGCATTTTTATGCTTGGAAAAGCGACTTAAATCATGAAATTTAATTCTTCATAACTCTGTGAATTTTGGTCGTAAAAGGAAGATTTTTTTTTTATTTTGCATGAAATTGCATGAGGATGATTTTCCTAGATATAATTGGTAGGACAGCGGAACTGTATAATAATTTACATTTCGTATTTCTTTCAGAAATGTATTTATTGATTTAAACTGTTCCTAAGGTAATAGATTTTAAAATTTAAAACATTTTTGCAATTGGAAGTACATCTCTGTGACTAATGGTTGAGGAAATAGCCATTGGGCACCGATAGCACTGGACACCCTGTATATATGGTCCCTTGCATATAAAATAATGTACTTCAGTGATATTATACCCTAGTTATTGTTAAGTAGAATAATGAATAACAAAAAAGATCAATCATTCATGAAGCATTGATTATGAAACACTTTCCAACTGCAATGCAATTTTATTTAAAGTTCTCTAAATTACGATACATTCATTACGATATATAAAATTATCACAATACTTCAATAATTTATTATATTTGAAAACTTAAAACTTCATCGAAAAAAATGAACTTTATTCAAATGCCGTCATCGAAATATATATTGCCTGGCTCTCTATGTAAAAGCAGTAAATATTTCATTCATACACTTTTATTCCATTCCTTTCATTCATCACAATACTACAATAATTTATTTTATATAAAAGCTTAAAACCATGGAGGTAAAAGTACTTTCTAACTCTATGCTTAAAACTTCATCGAAAAAAGTCAATGCTATAAAATCATCTGCTTTTCTATGTAAAATCAATGAGTATATTATTCATGTCAGCATTCCAGATTCCAGAGCTAAATATTTTTGAATTAAAAAATTCAGCAATTCTTATACAACTCATCTTACAACTTGATGTGTTTACATTCTGCATACTTAAAAATTAGGCTTCATTGTAAAAATAATCAATAATAAGTTTGATGATCATTTAAACTCAAAAATATTGTAATTGCATTGTTTCAGATTAAGATTCATAGAATTTAAGCAAAAATAAAGCAGTTTTAGGATGGATATAACACTAAATATAAATTAAAAAGAATTTTAAAAATCACGATTTTGTCACAAGGTGGATGTTATATTTTATTTTGAAGTGGGTCATGTGATCTCTTCATATAATATGGGAGTAATTATTATTTTAATTTTTATTTAAAAAATTACTGAATATATTTTGCTGAAATTTGTTTTATATATTTTATGGGATAATTTGAATATTTCCTAAAACTTTCAAAACAATTTGTGAATTTTAAATCTGCTTAAAAAATGTTTGAAAAATGAGGTCCCATACTGTTCAATGTATTTCATTTTTTCAACCTGGGTTCAATCCAAAACTAATTGGGTGATATTCATTTACCTTCCCATATGTTCCACACACCGTCTGAACAACATACTAAAATTTCATTTTGATAAAGTCATTTTTACAGCAGTTATCCTCGGAACAGCCAGACAAAATGATCAAAGTCATAAACACTTTTCAACCATGTTGTAAAGTGTTAAAAACAAGAATTAAATTTTAAATTTTATTTATCAAATTTGTATAGTTCTCTAATAGTGGCAATCCCACAAACATGATCTCCAGCTATGCTCTAATGTTCTGAGGTCATAAATTGTATAGTCTGGTAAAGGTCATGTGTTTCCATTGAATGAGTGGATGGGCACTCAATAAACAGATGTTTGGGATGGGTGAAATGTACCTGCTAAGAATGCATCTAAGAAGATGCTCTTAGTCTCATATCCGTGAAACATAAATTCAGTCAAAATTGATGTGATTTATCTTTTGCCAAAATGTGAAGAAAAATAAATAAATACTGTGAAATACTATTTAAGCCTTCTGAATTCTGATTAATTTCTTCAAATAATGAACCTTTGCAAAAAACCCCAAAAGTATATTTCAAATTAAAATGTTTGGTTTATACAGAATAATAAATGCCAAAATACACCACAGTAAAATCTCAGAGGAGAAATGCAACCCTTGTAATATTACTGACAGAGACAGTGAAAAGCATATAACATTTTGAGGTTTAATTATCAATCATCCATTACATAACAATGTATGTTGTCAAAAATTGATCAATTGTAAATATTTTAGATCACCTTTGAGAATATATGAAAAAATCTGGACATATCCTAAACCTCTCTAAATTCCTAAAAGCCATAACTCTCCCTCCACTTCCAAAGCAAGGATTGCACACTTATTGTAGGTACCAGTATTCATGGACCAATTTTGTGCATTTCAGCACGTAACAACCAATATCAGTAACAAACATTCTTGCTATGTGTTTGGGAGGTTTTCTTCTCTAATTAAATAATATACTTATTTGAGATTATTATTTAGGTAGATTTATTATTAGAATTATTAATTTAGTAAATTCATTTATATAGTTGCCTCAATTAAATTATGATCAGTAAAGGTTATATTTATTTATTCAATTGGCATGTGATCAATTGCATCTTAATTAACTACATAATTAATATACTCAGCTAATAAACAAACACCTACCTTACAGTCAGATTTAAAGTATTAAAAGAAAAGAACATAAATAAACACAACCAAGTAATTGCCTGACTAAACTTTTATTAAAACCACATCACACATAGAAATCCCATTTTTTTTTAACTATACTCATTTCTGAAGAATATCTAACAAAAATACTTTTACAATTATACGTTAAAAAAAATTTAATCTGAATTTAGATAATTGCTAAATATTTTCTAAATTTAAACCCAGATTCACATCTATCTCAAGTCTGAAGAGTTTGAATTCATGCCTGGCTGTACAGCAAAGATAAACTTTTAAGATTAGGAAGATAATAAATATTTAAATTATGCATGATTAAAATGCGCTTTAGAACTAAAAATAATACATCAATACATCATTGCACAATCACTTCTGGTAAAAATATCCAATTAAAAATACAGCACCTCAACATTAAGAATACAAGAATAACACCTCAGTAATTCAATTATATTTCATAGTGCTGTCCATAGAGGGCAGCACCAAAATACTTTAATATTTGCACTGTTTTTAAACTATATTATGGCATAAATAGCATTTAATATATACTAAAGCACCATGAGAGCATTGGATGGTACAATACTTCCTGAAACTGAGGGAGAATCACCCCCTCACTATGCTTTTAGAGTACAACAGAGGCTCTTGCAAAATTTATAGGCACACTGTGGTGCTCTGAAGAGAAAAATTCTACAGATATTGGGCAACTGGAGACTATCACTTCACAACAGAGCTTGTTGATCCTCATGGTAAATGTCAAGAACACTGAAATAACAATACTAGTGAATAACTAGTAAGCATAAGTGCTTGCCTACAAACTCTATATACATAGTATTTCCAGAAAAAAATAAAGAACCCATATCACAAAGGAGAGTTTATCAGCCAGGATGATAGGTGGTACATTCGCCTTCATCCAAACAAATAATAATAATAATAAAATATAGACTCCATTCATATCTCCAGCAAATACTAACACTTCACTTAAAAGCGAGGTATGGCATGGATCTAACTACCCATCCTGGCATGCTTAATCTAATACCTGGAATACCCCAAACATGTGTTATCTCGATTTCGGTCATCCTCGGAGCTAAAAAGATATACTTTTAAGGGGATTTGCAAATGAAAGTGCTGTACAGAAAAGTGAGGGTTACAGGGGACACTGGGATACTTTAGAATGGTTAAAGGAGATAATTAATATTTGCTGATAATTACTGGTAATTTAAAATATTGGAATGCTGAAAAGGGATGGTAAATTAAAGTTAATATGAGATAAATTACCGAAATAAATAGATAACGATAAAGTAATTTGGAATTTTGAAGGGAAGGGGAAATTGTTATGAATTTTAAACTTTTATTATGCTGGAAATACTGTACTCTGAAAAACAACATAACACTATGTGCCACAATTTGCAGATGCTGATATCTGCAATGGGAGCACAATCGTAGAACCTAGGCAATTTCTCCCATTTCAGTAAATTTATTTAACTACTCAGAGAACCAAAAATATAGACCATTGCTAAAAGTAATATAAAACGTGTCCTTCATCTCATACACCAATGGAGATAGATGTAAATGCTTTTCAAGCTGAAAATGCATTTGATATCAGATTTTGTGTTTTCAGATGTAGAACACTTAAGTAACGTAGCTTTGACTAAATTTAAAATATAAATGCATCCTGTATGACATACTTGCAGGATTCTCATAGAACAAATTTTGAGATATACTGATCCATGTTATTTTCAACATTTATAAATGCAATTTTCTTTTTAATATGTAATATTCCAGGCAGGTTTTACAAGGCAAGGAGTACAACATCAAAAGTGATTGTTATAGTGTGGGATGCATCCTCTATACTCTTCTGTATGGTACAACACCTGCTGCAAAATACCATGTGGAGTTCCCCAAATATGCTAGTGAAGAAGCACGAGAGCTCCTTTGTGCTTTATTAGAAAAAGACCAAGACAAAAGAATTGATGTGAAAGGTATTCATTTTCTGATTATGTTAATTTTTCTTCTCACTATATGGAAAAACTTTTTAATCATATATATTTAAATTCTGACTTCAGCACATTTTCAAAATCAGGACCAATTTTCATGATTTGTTTTGTTTTTTAAAACAAAATTTCTTAACCTCTTTGTCCCAAAATTATGCAAAAACTTAAAGCATATTTAATAACAAATTGCCAACAGTTAATGGGAAAAAAGTCTCTAAAATTCACTAATGTGTCTTTCTTTTCTAATATTTATTGCCATTTTTAAAAGGCTGTTTGACACAAATGTTGTTTTCATTTGCATGATTTATATATTTAAATTCTGGTGCCATTTCTTTTTTCATCTTGTTCTCAAAATATACTTTGCCGATTTTCCTAAAATGAGTTTTACAAATTTATTTATTTATTTAAGATTAGGAGGCTCTGCATTTTTCCATGATACACTTACCAACCTCCATTTTTTACCATACCATTATATTTTTTTTTATGTGTACATTCATATGTATAAATCAAGATTTTAAAACTAATAAACATATTGGGCTGAAATGTAGTTGGAGTTACATAACTAGTATTGATTATAATTCAAATTAAAACATGCTATATCAAACCAAATATACATCTGCGTCTTCTTTTTAATGATCGCCTGGTTTACATTTAAGTTTAAATTTGATTAAAATGTTTTGTAAATATCATAACATTTCATGTACAACAATGGACAATTCCCACATTTAAAAAAAAAGAAAAAAAAAAAAAAAAAACTCGTGAAATCAATTTATATTTAAAGCGATTTCTTTTTTTATTTCAGCAAGAAAAGAAAATATGAAAAAACTATGATTTGATTTTTTTTACCAGATCGGGTCTGTGTGGTAAGGATAGGTTTATAAAAAGGAACCAGATTTCTTTTAGCAAGACCCCTTTTGGCCAAGTTATTATCATTATTATTATTATTATTATTATTATTATTATTTGCAAATAAATAAAAAAAAATCTAATTTCTTTTTCTGGCAGATTTTACACATCTTCAAATCTGTATCTTGTGTTTAAAACAGTCACTTTCTATGTAAATTATTTATGTAGTTACATTTCATATATACATACATAGCTATGTGGACATGTTTTAAAAGTGTAGCTAATAGTGCTTATAACTTGAAAACTATTCAACTGATTAACATACTCTTTTCACATCATTGTTAAATTTGAGCAAAACTTTATTGGTTGCTATAAGCAGGTTCATGACTTAAAAATATCAGTATTTGTTGAGTAAAAATTTACACATTTTTAAAATTAATACTACATCAATTCTTTAAATGAAAATATATAGATATCATTAAAATTTACATAATATATTTCAATCTCCGAACTTGACTTCTTAAAATTCAAATTTTCATAAATTAATGATAATTAAGAAAAAACAGGTTTAAATGAATACAGTTAACTTTATGGCGACACCATCAACTAAGCACAGTTTCACTGTTAAGGACAAAGTACTTTTAACCTGAAACACTCACATTAGAACTAGCTTCTTCTTTCAACCACGGTTTTCCATGTTATGCATTGTCGGCAGTTGGAAGTGAGGAAATAGCATATAATACCAAGCAGAGCTTGCTTCCTCTTTATTGTGCAAGATGCACCTTTTTATTTGTATTTTAATTTTATGTTTAACGATCTGAATAAAGGGATGTTATTATAAGAAACACCTTCTGGTTAAAACGATTGCCTGCATATTCTCAAGAATTTTAACATATGCTAAAAGCACGCCACTAGTATTGGTCATTATTGTCATTACGATGACCTTTCAATGCATTATCTAGTGACACCACAAAAGTAGCAATGCACGTCTGTTAAAACTTCTACAAAAATGGTAATATTGTTCATGTGTACTCTGTACACACATAAAGTCATTAAATGCTGATAAATTGTTTATTATATATATATATATATATGTGTGTGTGTGTGTGTGTGTGTGTTTAATAAGAGTAATTAAACAATAATTTTACGTTTTCTTTTAGGTGTCTTAAAAATGCCATTTTTCGAGAAGTATAAAATGTCAGAGGTATAGTGTTTTATTTTATATGACTATTACAGTAAATTACATCCCATAACTGTACCCCCATGTAGTACACATATTTGGCAGCAAATGACGGGAAAGACCTCACACCCCTCAGTTGCGTACGAATAAAAGTTGGAAATTTGACATAACTTTAAAATGTTTAATTAACAAGGAGAAAACTTGAAATTGTTTCGTTACTTAAAATTATTTCCAAACTTTTATGCGTATTTTTGTTGACCTGAATTTGTAATTTAAAAATAAGAATCAAGAATTTAAAATATACGAGTATTTAGCATTTATATTCCTCTTTTCATTACTTTATTGGTAAAATATTTAAATAGTAAATCTGACTGGAGTATATCAGCTTTCATTTCAAAATTTTCATGACATGATAATAATAATTATTTTTATGAACACTTACTTATGACCAAAATTTAAATATCAACAGTATATGAGTTGGAAAATTTGTAATTATAAATGAAACCTGTGTCCCAGAGTCATAGGTGAGTCATGATAATGATGTGGCGTAGTAGTGAAAATGGTGGAAATAAAAATGGAATACATCTGTATATAATTTGAGTTCTGCATGCTTTTAACCAATGTGCTACTGACATTTGAATGATTGACATATGTGTGTTTCAGGATTAAGCTATAGTTACTCTTTTAGAAAAAAAAAATGCAAAAGGAACACCTAAAATGCATATAAAGTAAAACATATTTGCTAATATGTAGAAGTATTCATTAAATTTCATATTTTTATACAGCTCATAAAATTTTATTTCGTTTATGAATTATAGTTAAACCCTGTTAACGCATCTATACATAGCTGGAATTACTTTTACCATGGCCCATGGTCCCAAATTGCCTTTTAGTATTTCAGAGTTTTTTATGTGTTTGATTTAGTTATTAATAATTTGAAAACCCTTGGGTTTAATAACAGAATCTACATTTGTACATGATATCCTGTATATTATCTTTTAATAATTATTTTCCTTATAATTCCTGTGAAGTATTTTCATGTATCCAATATTTTTTCATTAACTAAGATTTTTACAATTAATTTGTCATGTTGATATTTGAATTCATTATTAATGTAGGGCTGTCAACAATGCACAATAGCATATTTAATTATTCCATATTTAAGAAAAGGACCCATGTTTGTAAATCATGCATGTCTTTTGGGACCCTTTTTTCAATCCAAATTTCTTACTCATCAGTGCCATTAAAGAAAACCAAAATCATCACTGTGAGAGGGGAAATGTACTAAGAAAACATTTCAAAACATAAGAAAGATAGATGAATCATGCATAAAGCATTGATTATGAAACACTTTCTAACTACAGTGCAATTTTATTTAAACATCTATAAAATGTGATACATTCAGCAGTAATATTTCTAAAATTATCACAATACTACAATAATTTATTACATTTGAAAACTTAAAACTTCATCGAAAAAAATGAATTTTATTCAAATGATGTCATCGAAATGTAAATTGCCTGGCTCTCTGTGTAAAAGCAGTGAATATTTCATTCATACACTTTTATTCCATTCCTTTCATTCAGCGGTGATATTTTTAAAATTATCAAAATAATTTATTTTACTTAAAAATTTAAAACCATGCAGGTAAAAGTACTTTCTAACTCCATGCTTAAAACGTCATCGAAAAAGGCAATGTTATAAAATTGTTGCTTCTCTATGTAAAATCAATGAATATTTCATTCATATCACCTATATTTCAGACTCCAGAGCTAAATAATTTTGCATTAAAATAATTCAGCAATTCTTATACAACTCATCTTACAGCTTGATTTGTTTACATTCTGCATACGTTAAAATTAGGCTTCGGTGTAGAAATCTATGTAGAAATCTATGTGTTGTAATGTAATCAAAACCCAAATGTAATCAAAGTTTGATGATCATTTAAACTAAAAAATATTGCGTTGGCTCAGAATATAGATGCACAGTAAAAATACAAGCGGTTTTAGGGCGGATGCAATATGAAATATAAATAAAAAGAACTTTAAAAATCATGATTTTGATACAGAGAAAAATGATGGATGCCATATTTTATCTTGAAGTGGGTCATATTATCTCTTCATATAATATGGATGTAATTATTATTTTAATTTTTATGTAAAAAACTACCAAACATATTTTGCTCAAATGTATGATATTGTTCATTTACATTCCCATATGTTCCACAGACCGTCTGAACAACATACTAAAATTTCATTTTGATAAAGTCATTTTTACGGCAGTTATCCTGCAGACAGACAAAATGACCAAAGTCATAAACACTTTTCAAATATGTTGGAAAGTGTTAAAAAGGCCTACTCAGCTCAATACAAAACCCTACCCCTATCTACCTTTCTGTAAAGGTAGAAAAGTTTATGAAGAAAGAAAACACATTTCAGAGTTTTGATATCTCTAATTCCCTTTCTATATTTAAATTTAGTGAACCTTTGTCATATATACCTGTGACTTATACAATAATTTAAATGTGAATGTACATACTGCCCTAGTGGTAAGGATATCCCAGTGGCTAAAACAAGAGGATCACACTCAGATGCCCCGGGTTCAGCCCTAGACATTCAACTATCTTCATGTCTGCACAGAGTATGGGCGCTATAAATTTGTAGTTCCGAAAGCCCATCCAAGAGGTGATGGGTCAGGGGTTGGATGATATTGTCCCTGTGGCTGTCACTCCCACTGAGTTCCAGTCCAAATTAAGTGGCATAAGGTCAAATCAGACTTCTACCATGTTATGCCTGTGTTCCTTATGGTGTTATTACACAGGGCAATTTTTATTGCCGAACTTCGGCAATTCCGCCCGTCAATCATACTTTAGGCCCCACCTCTTTAACATGCCGCTTCTCTCTAATGCTGCTGATTTCATTCCAGAAAGCATTCTTTAGAGTGTTTTTCGTATAATTTGAATCTGTTATATCCCAAATGTGTCTGAAATTTAGTAAAAGTTCTATTATTTTTTTCATCTGCATCTCCAGACTTCAGGAATTCCACCTGACAATGATACTTTAGGCCCTCACCTTTCTAGCATACCCCTCCTCTCTAATGCCTCCGGTTTCATTTTAAGAAGCATTCTTTAGTGTGTGTTTTTTTCGTATAATTTGGATCTTTTATATTTCACAGATGTCTGTAATTTGGTAACAGTTCTATTATTATTTTTCCATCTCCAGACTTCAGCAATTCTGCCCGGCAATGATACTTTAGGCCCTCGCCTTTCTAGCATGCCCCTCCTCTCTAGTGCCGCTGATTTCATTCCAAGAAGAATTTAGTGTTTTTTTGTATAATTTAGATCTTTTATATTTCACAGATATCTGTAATTCGGTAAAAGTTCTATTATTATTTTTCCATCTCCAGACTTCAATAATTCTGCCCGGCAATGATACGTTAGGCCCCCGCCTTTCTAGCCCGCCCCTCCTCTCTAATGCCGCCGATTTCATTCCAAGAAGCATTCTTTAGTGTTTTTTTTTTTTTTTTTCCGTATACTTTGGATCTTTCATATCCCACAGATGTCTAATTTGATAAAAGTTCTATTATTATTAATTTTACATCTCCAGACTTCAGCAATTTCCCCTGGCAATGATATTTTGGGCCCCTCCTTTCTAACAGTCCCTTCATCTCTAATGCCGCCAATTTTAGGAAGCATTATTTTTCTTTAGTGTGTTTTTTCGAATAATTTGGATCTTTTATATCCCACAGGTGTCTGTAAATTGGTAGAAGTTCTATTTTTTTTCCATCTTCAGATTCTAACATAATGGAGCTGCTTCGATGTGCTTACGCCATCGCCGTCTGTAATGCAAATGAGGAAAGGAAAGGCGGAGCAGAATGACGTCAAATTTTATCGTCCTCTGATTGGTTCGCCTCTCAGAAATTGAGCAATTTTTATTGTCCAGTATGAACGAATTGTGGCAAATTCGGCAACAGGATTTCTTCCCATTGAAATGTATGGTGTTGCTGAAAAATTGCTGGAAGGAATTGCTCCGTGTAATAACACCATTAGACTAACAGAAGCTGCAGTTTCTCTCCTTTTACCTTGATCATTGGTCTTAGACTTGTTCTGAATAAGAGGGATTGGATTAGAAACAACATACCACTTAGAAATTTTATATGTAGATACATTATATGCAAAACTTGAACTAGATAAAAAAAATATATTTGCATGATTAGAATTCAAATTAGTTAAAATTTTCATATCATTCTAACTTTTAAAAAGTTTTTTTTTAATATTAAGTAAATTTTCAAAAGAATAATTTTGAATGAAAGCGTATAAAATAATTCACATTTTTTCATTCTAATGTTAATTATTAAACAAATGAAATTTTTATTATACAAAAATATGTAATCCGAAAATATGAAAAAATCAAGGGAAGACTCATGCTTCAGATATTTTTTAATTGTATTTTGATATGTAATCCATGTACATGTTGAATTAAAAAAGTTTTAAGAATTTTATTAAAGTATATTTTTTATTGTTATTATTAACAGCATGATAGTGGAATGAGTTTACGTTCTCGTTCTTCAGCTCTGAGTTCACAGTCTGTTAAGAAATCTTGCAGATCTTCTGATAGTGGGTTTAATAATGGTACACCTATAGATTTTCAGAACTTGCAACTTGGCAGATCTAATACTATTCCAAAATGCAGAGATGATCATGATAATAAACCTCATAGGAATGGACCACGAATGGAAAAGGCTCCATTTGTAAAAGTGAATAAAAGGTAAGATGTCCAGCAAAATATATATATTCCCTTACATACCCACAAACTTCTGATTTAGGCAGAAGATGCATAATTTTTAAACCTTCCTCCTGCTCGATATTTTCTTTATTTAAAATTATTCATTTTAACAATTTTTATTTTAATGCATTTGTAGCAACATTGTGATGGATGCAGTTTTTTTTTTTTTTTTTTTTACAAATTATGTTTTCTTGTTTCATCATAATTATGTTTATTTCTGAATTAAAGTGTTACCAAAAAGAAACATGACCCATATAGTGACCAGGCCTAACTTCTCTAAAGTTACTTCAACTTCAAGCCTGACCATGCTCAGGTTTAATTTAAAAACATTCAGGTTGGAGTAGGTCGGTCACATTATATGTTTGATAATATTATACATGAATTTAATAGAGTTTATGAAATCATTTTGTTAATTTCACCTATGTGAATAAATGTAAAAAAAAAATGGATTTTATTCTTTAAAAAATACACAAATTCCCGTTTTTGGCACATAGTAGACAAACATAACTTTTGGTCAGACTGTATTGAAACTCGAGGGTCTTCAGGCCATGTTGGACTTGAGTTTTGCATTTTAAAATGTTCTTGGGCTTGGGCTGGGTGCAAGTACTCGACACTACACCTTTTGAAAAATTGATTAAATTAATGCAATTATTCCCTGCATTAAACCTGGGCTATACTATTGGGAAATAATTTTCCTTCAACTAACTGTGACTTAACCTTAAGGTGAAGTTGCAACTGTGGACCGTAACTGGAGAAAGTGTGAGTATAAATGAGTGTGAAATGGATGGTTACGGGCGACTGGGATTGCCTGAGACACAGACAGAGAAAGAGAGTAAAGCATTATGGTAGTGGATATATGCTATATATTGCCGCAGGATGTGAATTCTAATTTATTATGTAACCTAAGATAGGTATTTAAGTTTGTTAATAAATTGTTATGTTATCGAAGATGTCTCTTCATATCACTCAAGAAATGCTACAAATACCAGGTACATTTTTTGGTCATTAATAAAAAATAGTTTCAATAGTTTGATCAGAAATGGGATGACATTTTGGTATATGAAGCACTGTGGAACCATGTAAAATTATAAAATTCTGAACCATACAGACCCATAAAATTGCCATTCATTTATTGAACAACATATTAGTATTACTATGATGGCTTTATTAATGCAGGATAATATTTTTAACTAAGAATATGATTAACTTATAATTATTTTTCACCAAGAAACTGCCATGCATAAATTATACAAACCACTGCACTTGGTCTTGAAATACAGAGTCTTTATAATTAAGTTCCACTTTGAAATGGCCATAAAATGAAAACTACTGGACAGAATGCTATCAAACTTGGTAATAGTTTACAAGAGGTCATGGGATTTTATTTTCCGCAATAAAAAAAAAAAAAAAAAAGAGTTCAAAAACTCACCGCCAGCGGGGAATGGCACTGTATGAAATATTGTTAAACGAAATAAGATATGAAGACATCGGTTTAAAATGTTTTGAATCATTTCTAAAACACAACTGTTTGTGGGGTTATGACAAATCGCAATGGCTTGTAAATGGCTTACAGCAGGAGGAATGAAAATTAGAATTATGCAAATGCACTTTACACGTCATTTGATTTTGCAGCTATTAAATTGAGGCTGCTCATCAGAGCTCTCATTGTTACAAGTCAATGATGTCTGTAACCATGCAAGACCGTGCTTCTCTCGTTAAGTGTTATTATGAATGCGATAGCAATGAACGGCGTGCTTTGCAAAAGTATCGTACTGTTAGACGAATATACCGAGGGCCAATGACACTGTAAGGTTTGAGGAAAATGATGGCAAAGTTTGAAGCCACAGGTCTGTTATCTGTTGCACCTGTCCGGAGAAGGAAACCTGTTTCTGTGGAAACCGAGGAGGCTGTTGCATTAGCAGTAGAGGAAGCAGCAATGGAAAGCACACACGGGACATGCAGCGTAAGTGCTGTTGCACGTCGAATGGACTTACCATTGAGTATGGTGTACAAAATCGTTCATAAAGTGCTGCTATACTACCAATACAAAATCAAACTTGTTCAACAACTTGAACCTAACAATCCTGCTGTAAGAAAATCTTTCGCTTTGCAATTCCTTGCATGGATGGAGGTGGACAAACATTGACCATGGAACATTTTGTGGATGGATGAAGCCCATTTTTACCTAAATGGGGATGTCAATACCCATAACTGCAGGATTTGGGCCAAAGAAATCTCTCATGTTATCCACCCAGTTCCATTGCATTCTCCTAAAGTCACTGTTTGGTGTGGTATGACAGCTAGTGTCATAATTGGACCATTTTTCTTTGAAGAGCAATCGACAGCTGGGCCCGTGACTAGCACTGTGACTGCTACTTGCTTAGAGTCGATGTTAAGACATTTTGTGATACCTGAACTTCAGCAGCATGGCATTTTAGATACCACGATTTTTATGCAGGACGGGGCTCCACCTCACATTGGTACATGTGTCAAACAGTTACTTAAGCAACATATCACAGATGACCGGATTGTAAGCCGACACTTCCCAATTTCTTGGCCACCCCAGTCACCAGACCTCAACCCCTGTGACTTCTGGCTATGGGGTTACCTCAAAGTCACTGTTTATGGTGATAACATAAACAACTTGGCCGAATTGAAAAATGCGATACACTGACATGTCCGTAACATTCCTCCTGATATGCTAAGAGCTACTGCTGAGAACGCAGTAATACGATTTAACTTGATTTCAGAAAATGGTTAAAGCCACATTGAACATGATTTGTAACACGTTTTAGAAATGATTAAAAACTTTGTAAACCGATGTCTTATTTCGTTTAACAATATTGCATACAGCGCCATTCCCTGCTGGCAGTGAGTTTTTGAACTTTTTTTTTTCCCCGGAAAATAAAATCCCATGACCTCATGTAAACTATTACCAAGTTTGATAGCATTCTGTCCAGTAGTTTTCCTTTTATGGCCATTTCAAAGTGGAACTTTAATTATAAAGACTCTGTATATTGATAATTGGTATTGAATTGGCTTTTATGAGCCCCAAAAAATGTCCTAATTTTAAAATATTAACATTTAGTTAGTTTGCTAGGAGTGTCTGTCTCTTGTTCACTATGCTCTCCAACTCTTATTTTTAGATGTGTACACATAAAATTAACAGATGCAATTAACATATTTTTTTACCAGATTTACCTGAGGTGACTTAACTAGATTTACCTGAAGTAATAATTACATTTTGAGCTAAGGTAAGATTAGGATATTCAAAACCATCGCAAAATTAAAAACTGGTATTTGGACAGTTTTGTTTTTCAAAACTGGAATACCCGTATAGCAGGATTTTTAAATATTAACCCTTTGCTACTCATTGAAAAAAATTTAGAAAACAAGTCTGATACTGTAAATTAATTTTGAATAAAATGTTTTTTACTCATCTAAATAAACATGAGCAAAGAAAGTCAATGAAATGAAAAATCTTAATCCTATCTTTCTATATTAAAAAAAAGTAGCTGATGCCGCCACTGCTGTTTGACAGATTTCTCTCTTGTTCCTCAAGTTTTTCTGTCATGTAACGCAAAAACTATAACACAAAAATATGAAATTTGTTACATTTGTGGCGAAATATTGGGGGAACAACACTGATATCAACCATTTTTTGATTTAAAATTTTGTTTAGGAAGTATTTAATGTCAAAGTCAAAGGAAGAGTATTTTAGCTGCGAGTTTGTGTCCTGGATAGACCAATAGCAAGACCTTGAATATTTCATGACATATACACTACATAGTTGAATTATTTCAGGACGGAGCTCTTTTTAAAATTTCGATTTAGTTAACGAGATATTCAATTTTTTACGCACTTCTGAAGTGAAAATTTGAGCTTTTTGCAACTATTGTTGTCATGAACATTATGATTTAATTGTTATATTGCACAACAATGTTTTATTGTAGTACATTTTTCTATACTAAAAACGTAACATGATATTTTGTCACAGTATTCAGGGCCTGGCTTAACCTAACTGGAGCCCGGTGAAGACATTCCTCCAAGGCCCCCCTTCACCTCCTGATATATATGATAGGAACAAAAAAAAAATTTCAAAAACATAATTGTATTCTATAAAAAGGTATAAAAAATGTGGTTCTTATATATTTTAATAGAATTTAAATTATTGGCAAGTTTCTTATCATAGCCAAAATGCTAAATTAGTTTACTTAATCCCGATATATCCCCAAAGTGAATCTTTTCACTGGGAAAACCAATTTCAATAGCATACATTCTTTTCAAGAAAGCAGACATTAATTTTTTGATTTTGCAATTGTTTGATTTAGGGTCCCTCTGATGTTGGGGCCCAGGGCAGATGCCCCTCTGATGCAGGGGCCCAGTACAGATGCCGCATGCACCTGCTTTAATCAGATCCTGACTGTATTACAAACTAACGGCAAAACATATAGTTATGAAATTTTTCTGTTTGTTCACAATACAGTAAGAAACCATTCTTAATAGCAGGTGGCAGGAAAAAGTTCATGATGCAGGCTGAGCGAGCTCCAGAAAGTAGGAGATGAAGCCTCGTAACTCACGAATCGAGTTTTAATATTGGTGAGCTGGGAGCTGATCTTTGTGAAATTGTTTGCGAAGCGAGTTACGGGAGTTGATGAGGCTCAGCTAATAAGGGGACGAAGCTCTAACAGATACATCACGGTTGTGGCGAATTCCAATTAATGAGTGGCAGCGAATGTAAGACAGATCCCTGGGATTTCATGAGCATAGGACACAGGCAGTTGTGTGTGCTGGCCAGATTTAAAAAGCTCATGTTCCAGGACTGGTGAATGTCAGATAACATGGAAAGGTCCCCAACGGTGATGTTGTTGTTGAGATCAAGACCGTCCGACCTACCATCCCCAACAGGTGTGTTACACCTGCATAGGAAGCAGCACTGAAGTGCTCATGAAGCGAGTATTAGCAAACAGGAGGCAAAGCCTCCCAACTCGCGAAACAAGCTGCGGGGGTTGGCGAACGTAGCGAGGAGATGGAGCCCCCTAGTATATAATAAAATTATACTTTTCAGCCTTCCCCAACCAATGAAAATTATGCAAGTCGTCAGTGCTTAGATGAACATCTTCATTCAATTACAAGAACACTAGCTTGACCTGTGCATACAAAGAGCATGTGCAATAGTTGTACTCATGACATATTCTCCTTAAGCACTTCATGAAAGGCAATTACAAACACTTGCGTCAGCCATCATTTTTCTCTTGCCACTTAAAGATAATATTGAAACTAATTTAATGTAATGGAAAAAGAAAATAACACAGCACAATTGACGTTTAATAAAAACATTTAAACTGATCTTGCTAATGAATCACAAATATTTTAGCGAAATGTAAAGATATGTCACTTTTTGTTTGTAAAGTCCCAATAAAATATTATGAAACCATGTCCTCAGGCCAGAATCATTGGTCGCAGCCCCATGCTCAGGGGCTGTGACCAATGATTGAGGGAACCAAGGGGACGATCCCCGACAAGCGCAGGAGTGATTCTGCTGAATCCAAAAGACAGCCATTTGGCAGGTTGGCGAGCTACAGTGAACAGGAGACGGTAGGCCCCTAATAAGATAATGACAACCGCACTACTCACTTTGGTCCTTATAAAACCAAATTTGAAACTAAAATCAACAAATAAAATAAGAAAATATAGGTCCAGTACATATAAGATAATGGAAAAATACAGGATCTGGTACTGATAGATCAGAAATTTTAATGTATTAACAATTTTCACCTAAAAGAATTTAATGTCAAACATATTCCAGAATTAAGTTGGGTATACAGTAAAAAACAAGTTGGCTATAAAAATTAATTTGCTGAATTGGAAAGAAATAAAAATAAAACTTTTAAACATATATGTTGTTTTAAAACACTAAACAAAATGAATTAAGAATTATAGCTTAAAATTAACCTAATTTTATTAAATGGTGAAAAAATGTATCTAATTTCTCATAAAGTGACACAATGAATGGTATTAATTCCTACATCGTAATGAAGAACTTTTAGAAGAATAAAAATTAAAAAGCAGTAGAGAATAATATTAAATTGAAGTTTGCAATTTAAAAATTTAAAATATGAAAAACTGGTAGTACCAAAATTTTGATATTTTCATATCAATACCTGTATATTCCTGTCAAATTTTATCGTAATACCAGTATTTGGGATCCCAGAATTAAATACCCTGCATAAGGTTAAGAAAAATTTCCATAATCATCTAAATCAAGTCATTAGAAAGCTGTAATTTGTATTATTGCTTTTTCATATTAAAATTTGTTAATCTGTAAGAGAAAATAATGCATGTGACACATCTAGTGTTGTCATAAAATATATTAGTGCACTAATTAATACTTTTTTTTTTAATTTTCATGTTCCAAAACACTAAATTTCTGAACCAAATTTGGAATTTCCCTGTTCCAAATCACTAATTTTAACCATTTTTTAACTAATTTAAATCTTATTTTCTTGCTCTGTTGGTGATATAAATTGCCAAATGCAGTGCAAAATCCTAGTAATTGGTGTGGATCAATAACACTCTTGTTTGTCTTTGATCTGCAGGATAAATTTTTTGTTTTCTAAATTCAACCACCATTTATGACTTATATATTTTACAACCATTAAATAAATATACTTTAATTTTTTTTCCAGTAAAGCCACTTCTAGTTTATCAAAACAAAATATGTCAAAGATAATCTTGCCATCTCATTTTGATCCTTTAAGACAAATAACTGATGCACCCTTTCTTCCAAATCATCAAGAAATGCGTGGGCAACATGTGTCTAATGACAGGTAAGTAAATATTGCTAATTGATTTTAATAATTAAGGTTTGCGAAAGGTATCCTGTAGATATTCAGATAGGTGCATTAAAATAATGGCTTACTGGATCTTAACATAAATTTATTAAATTTTGACTTCATTTCTATTCCCCAGCAAGTGCTCAAATAGATCATTCAAATTTCATAATATTTTTTAACAAAAGACCTTTATCTGCAGATTTACCTGAAATTTTTGCTTAAATCAAGAAAGCATTTTAATCTTAATTATATGAATTTTATTGCCAACAAGCCTCTAAAAATCTCCAAGTATCGCTGCAATTTCTGGTATTTATCAATCTTTCTAAAATCCCAATCTAGATAATATTTGATTTTCTTCAAAATTTAATCAGAAACATATTATTAATGTAGAACTATCGAATATCATTAAACTTGTAGAGCTATAGAACGTAAATGCATATGCTTATGCTGCATGCAAATACTTATCAAATTGTAGCTAATTTACATAAACTTTTCAGACAAAATGTGAATATTTCACTTTCTTTGTTGCATATACAAATAATAATATATTCATTTTGTCATATTTGGAACTTATAATTGACTAATAATTACTTAAGTAAATTTTTTGTTTAACTTTATTATTATATACCAGGGATTGAAAAATCTCTTGAAATGTTAGAAGTCAGGCTAAAATATTTTAGAAGCCAGAAAAAGAAGTGCATTGTAATTTTTTTATATTTTATTTTATTAGTACTAATAAAATCATACTAAGTGGGCAAATATAAAATCTGTACATACTTTATATACTGCATTTTTGTCCATTGATATTATATCCAAGGGATCTATTCTATCTATTCTATTCTATTTAAGGGAATTCCTTTATCCATTTATTTTGGAACTGTTTGTGCTTACCACATGGCCATGAACTACTATTTGCTTTATTTATCTGAGCAGGTGATCCTATAGTGTCAGAATAATTGAAATTGTCAGCAACTGCTCCACTTTCCATAGCTTCATTATCTTTGTTGATGTTTTAAAAAATCAGTCAACCAAGCATTTTGGACCGATTAGGATTGGTAAAAGCTGAACACTTCATAACACTGTCTTTTCACCCTCACCAAGGTGCCAATCGTTAACTCCCCACTTCAGTAGAAATGAGCTAGTTCAACCTGTATGAAGAGAGAGAGAAATGAGTTCTATCACTATTTTCCTTTCTTTGTGGTATCACCAGTCAGTAATATCACAAATTCACACTTCATGGACATTGCGGTTGACTCTACCATGGTTAGTATGGTACAGGATAGAGGGAACGTATGACCATGAACTGCCATTTAAATGATCCTTTTATTTATTTTTTTCTGTTGGTATAAAAATGGTAACAGCAGTCTGGGGCTTTTATTGTACTGATTATTTTTAATTTAAAAGAAAAACAGGAGGTTAAAATTATGGTCACCATCTACGATTTTTTATTGACCATGGTAACCTGGCACCCAGTTTTTCAAACTCTATCATACATATTCTCCAAAAGGTTGCAGCAAATTCTTCTCAGAATTTAGCTACTTTTTATATTTATACAATTTTGCATTGCAGATACATTTTTAACACTTTACAACATAGTTGAAAAGTGTTTATGACTTTGTTCATTCTGTCTGTCTGTCTGTCCATTAGCACGATAACTGCCGAAAAATGACTTTATCAAAATGAAATTTTAGTATGTTTTTCAGACGGTCTGTAGGACCTATGGGAATATAAATGAATAATATCACCCAATTAGTTTTGGATTGAACCCAGGTTGAAAAAATAAAATACATTGAACCCTATGGGACCTAATTTTTCAAACATTTTTTAAGCGAATTTAAAATTCACAAATTGCTTCGAAAGTTTTAGGAAATATTCAAATTATCCCTTAAAATATATAAAAAAAAATTCAGTAAAGTATGTTTAAATAAAAATTATTTAATATAAGGAGAAAAACAAATTCAATTAAATTCTGACTCTTGCTATATCCTCCAGAAACAAAAAAAGAGATACATTTTATAATAAATATCTTTCTCCAAGAGTTTAATTATTTTATATATAAGAGAGGTTTCACATTTAAAAATAAATATGGTAGATAACAATTTTTCAAATTTTTTAAAATTTTATATAACTCTTCATGATTGATGGTCGTATGTCTGTCTGTCATTTTATACTTATTTGATGGCATTTTTAATGCACTTTCCTATGTCCTAGAGAGTTGAAATTTGGTACACAGCTTAAATTTGTAGAACATTTTATTCTACAAAAATTTGGTGGATCCTCAAATATAGATCCTACATTTTTTTCGAAATGGCCTGCAAATAATCCCTGTTCACTTTTATGAATCATTGTTGTAAGATTGTTAAAAATTCTGATGTAGGCAGCAGTGGTGGTGCGTGCATAGGCACTGCGGGAGCGACAGTGCTCTCTCTCCCTCACAGCCTCGTGTGCAGCTTCCTATGTGCGCATGTGCACAACAGTAAAACACCACGCTTCACAGTTCCAGCGGCGTGATGCTCGACTGTTGTGCGCATGCGCAAGTAGGAAACTTCACGCCAGGCTGCGAGAAAGAGAGAGCACTGTCAGTGCCGCAGTGCCTATGCACACACCGCCACTGGTAGGCAGCACATGATTTTCCTGCAGACTCATATTCACGTTCTCTTTATTTCTTCAATGATAATTTGAGTTTATCTGCACAAAATAACACCCATAAGTATTTTAAATGACACTGAATTTGCACGTTAAACTTAAATTTGGTTCTCATTTGATAGCTGGACTTAGTGTCAAGGGTGGCGTAGTGAAAACTCGAAAAAACTAAAATATTTCAAGAACGACTAGTCCTAGAGTAATGGGGTGAGTCTTATTCTTTTTGTTGTCAAGAATTACGTGCAAAATAAGCATTTAAATGATATAATTGAGCACACATAGTCTTTTATTTTTAGATTTAATGATTTTTGCAGTCATTTCGCAAAAACAGCCCATTCCTTTTTCCTAAATCGTACTTCCAGAATAACCAAGTCATTTATATACCAAATTTTGTTAAATTTAGTCCATTAGTTTTTAGCTAGAGTGGATGGAGGCAATTTTTGCCGGCCATTTCGCAAGGAAGGCAGATTATTTTATTACGAATCGTACTAAAATCTAATGAACATCAGGGTTTTCCACAAAAAGCTTACCTACTAAATTTTATGAAATTCGATCCATTAGTTTTTCAGTTAGAGTGGATACAATATCCACGCATACACACAGAAACACACACAGATACACTCTTACACACACAGACGTGCCCCTAAAATAATAGTTTTTTCGTGTTCTAGAAGTTCCAAAACATGTGGATCCTTCAAAAATTCGAGTTCCGATCTTCAGCACGATTCCAATACTTTGAATACACACACACATATATTATCTGTTTATCTGTGTATCTAAATTTCGTGCCTACTCAATTACAATAGTTGTGATTTTAAATGATCCCAAACTTTTATTATTTCTACAACGAAGCCTAATTTTAACTTATGCAGAATGCAAATATCCCAAGCGATTGTAAGGTGAGTTATATAAAAATTGCTGAATTTTTTTCACGCAAAATTATTTAGCTCTGGAGTCTAGAATACAAGTTATATGAATTAAATATTCATTGATTTTGCATAGAGAATCAGATGATTTATATTTCGATGAAGTTTTAAATATTTAGGTATAATAAGTTACTGTAGTACTGTGATAATGTAAAAGATATAACCACTGAATATATCATATTTTAGAGATTTTTAAATGAAATTGCATTTTAGTTAGAAAGTGTTTCATAATCAATGCTTATGCATGATTGATCTTTCTTGTTTTTTTTGTTTTTTGTTTTTTTTGTGTTTGTATGCAAATACTTCTCATTTTATATTGCTCTGCTCATATAGATATTTTTTTAGCTAGATTGATACCATTGTTGTGTCCGTTCCTTTTAAATTTGATCACATTTAAAATCAAAATTCGGGCTAAAATATTGAACATGTTCCTGCTCAAAATTCTTTTTTTGAAAAAGGAATTCGTTCAAACCAGTGTTTTTCACCCTACGGAAAAAGAAAGCAATGGTCTTATCATTCACATTTGCTTTCCTTTCTGCTTTCTTTTAAAAAAATTGCTAAAACTTAATTCATTTTTTACCTCTATATTGAAAGATATAGACAAGTGAATAGGTTATAGAGTATGCGTTTCTTGAATTTATATTTATTCGTTACATGTATTTCATTTTGCATTTTTTTCATATTTTTATTTATTTCTTCATATTTTTATGGCTGATGTACAATGATATTAATGGAGTTTAAGCTTTTAATTCTGTTCTGAATAAATAGAAATGTTCTCAGAGATCAATGTGTTTTTCTATGCATTATATAAAAGTATGAAATTTCACTCAAACTGCTGTCGGAATTAATTTGCAAAAGTTTATAAAAAGTATTTACCCAGACAGAGGTGGAAGTACTTCCTTTAATATGGTACTTTTAAAAGGTTTACCCTTTGAAGGAGCAATTATATTTTTGACATCCAAGTTGCACATTCGAGATGCAGAGTTTATTATGTCACACTTAAAGTTGTTCTTAGATTTGTGAGTCCAGTGTGTCCTCACCTGGGCTCCGAGAATTGTCTTTAGTAATTGGATTGCAGACTGAATTATATTATGGAGTGGCCACAACTTTTCCCAATTTTTGCCACTTATATCATCTCTGGAGTGTATTATTGCTTACCTTCTCTAGCTGTCATCTAATGCTTGTTAATCTTTTTCTTGCTCAAGCATTTGTTGGAAGGGCATCTTCTATCATCATTGGCGAAAGTATTTCAGAGAACTTCTTTGTCCGTATGTCCACATTGGCGGAATATTCTTGTAATTGGCTCGTCAGTCTTCAATTTTCTAATTTTCACATTTTATCATCCTCTTAAATGTATGATAAATGCTCATTTTAGCTACATAGCTATAGTTGCTAAAATAGTTAAATCAAAGTGTCCGTCATACTTTTGGATTGTCAATATTAGGCATCTTCATGAAGGAACGAATAATTCCCAGACCGTGCTGTTTTCAAATGTTCAGTTTGTATCAGAGCCACGGATGAATCAGTTGTCTTAGTATGGAGGTTGCGAGTCATTCTTTTTATTTATATTTTACTTGAACTTGTTCTTACTCGTAAGTCTATTTCAGGTACAAAAATTCTGGTCTCTTCTGGTTTACCATTCATTGGTTTAGTATCACCGGGTGTGACGTCACTCCACGCAACACAGAACAAACGTGATGTCACTTCACTCAACAAGTGGGGGAAGCTCTTTCCCCCTTGCATTCGCTTCGTAATTTCCTCATAGGAATACCATTTTAGAGTTCTCATACTGTAAAGATCGCTTTTAACATCCCAAAGGTTCCGTTTGGATTGAATAATAGTGTTATTACACAGGGCAATTTTTATTACTGAACTTCGGCAATTCCGCTCGTCAATCATGCTTTAGGCTCCTCCTCTCTAACAGGTCCATTCTCTCTAATGCTGGTGATTTCATTCCAGAAACCCATTCTTCAGTGTGTTCTTCGTATAATATAAATCTTTTATATCTCAAAAGTGTTTGTAATTTGATAAAAAATATTTTCTTTTTCCCATCTGCATTTCCAGACTTTAGCAATTCCACCCGGCAACGATACTTTAGGTCCCCGCCTCTTTAATGCCGACAATTTCATTCCAAGAAACATTCTTTAGTGTTTTTTTAATATAATTTTAATCCTTATATTTCACAGATGTTTGTAATTTGGTAAACGTTCTATTATTATTTTTCCATCTCCAGCAATTCCGCCCGAAAATGATACCCTAGGCTCCCCCGCCTTTCTAACTCGCCCCTCCTCTTTAATGCTGCCAATTTCATTCTAAGAAACATTCTTTAGTGGGTTTTTTTGCATATAATTTGCATCCTTTATATTTCACAGATGTCTGTAATTTGGTAAAAGTTCTATTATTATTTTTCCATCTCTATACTTTAGCAATTCCGCCCGACAATGATACTTTAGGTCCTCGCCTTTCTAGGGCGCCCCTCCTTTTTAATGCCACCGATTTCATTACAAGAAACATTCTTTAGTGTTTTTTGCGTATAATTTGGATCTTTTATATTTTGCAGATGTCTGTAATTTGGTAAAAGTTCTATTATTATTTTTCCATCTCCAGACTTTAGCAATTCTGCCCGGCAATGATACTTTAGGTCCCCGCCTTTTAAACGCCCCCCTCCTCTTTAATGTCGCCAATTTCATTCCAAGAAACATTCTTTACTGTGTTTTGCCTATAATTTGGGTCTTTTATATTTCACAGATGTCTGTAATTTGGTAAAAGTTCTATTATTATTTTTCCCATCACCAAACTTCAGCATTTCCACTCAGCATTGATACTTTAAGCCCCTCCTTTCTAACAGGTCCTTCCTGTCTAATGCCACCGATTTCAGAAAGCATTCTTTAGTGAGTGTGTGTTTTTCATATAATTTGGCTCTTTTATATCCCACAGGTGTCTGTAATTTAGTAGAAGTTCTATTATTTTTTCCATCTCGAGATTCTAACTCATTCCAAAGCAGTCTATCGGCCATCTTGGTCGCCATTAAAGTAAAAAATACAATTATACTGCAAAGCACGTCACCTGTGACGTTCAGATTTACGCACTTCTGATTGGTCGTTTTTTGCACAATCTTTTCCTCAAGAACAACATGTTAGGTTTGAACCTAAACTGTTGTGGCTAGATTTGTTAAATGACCTGTCTTGCAAACGTTTTTGTTGTGCTAAATACTGTCATGTAATAAGGCCTTTCGACTGGCACTTCTAGCATCATGCCAAGAATGATCATGTGTGGGTACCTTAAGGAAAGTCATGAGTAACCCAAATCAGCCCAGCAATGCCACGTTAAATGAACTCTTCCAGATCAAAATATCTCATATTTACCCAATTATTTATTTACTTTGCTGTTGATTAGAATTTAGTAGCTGTCTCATGCATTTTTTTAAACATATTTTTTGAACTGCTCTCCTAAATTTAATAGTAGTGTTCTTGCATTTAAAACTTTTATTTATTTATTTATTTTTTTCAAGACTTGATTCCGAACTTGATGATGCTCCCAGGGATTCAGCAAGACTATATTCCTTCCCATCCCATAGGCTGAAGTATGACAAAGAGGAGAATGATTATTTCAATTCCGGTCTAAGTGGCCACAACACAGTGGACATGCGTAATAGCCATTCACATGAACAATACAAGTGAGTTTCTTTGATGCAATGTATTATTGCCTTAACAGTGGATTGTCCAGTTTCGTTTTCACTTAATTTCTTTTTATGGTACATGAATATTGAAAGTTGGGCAAAATTTCTTTATTGCATTCGTTGCCAAAGGTAAACAAAAGCAAAGTAATTAGATTATTGTCTAATTTTTTTAGGTGGGAGAAATTACAATAAGCGATTTTCTGGAAAAGTAATCGTTCTCCTTCCGAGTTATAATACTGCAATTATCATACAAATTCTGCCTAAGGTAGGTAGTGTAGCTCTGGAATTTGCATATTTCGGGATATTATCACCAACTAGGAATATTTAAATCATGAACTGAGATAGATTTATCAGCTGTTCAATCATGACTCTTAATTGCTGTTGTTGAAATTATTTAGCTTTAAGCTATTTGAGCATGCTTGCTTTAAAGTTTTGACTATTGTTGTGCAATATATGTTTATTATGATTGCGACATTGAGTACTAAGCTAGTAGACCTATTAATTGTCCTTCTTATTTTATTTAACTATTTAAAAAGTTATATTTAAATCTTATTTAAAATCTTAAGCCCTGTGTTGAGTTCTGTTTGTTGACATTGTTCCTGTTGATGTACACTTTGCTAAATTGTAATTCAAGTACTTTGTATGTTAAGTCGATGAATGGGGGTCAAAGAATTCTTAATAGCATTTACCTCAATGATATAACAGTGTCTTGATGTTGATATAAAGAAATAATTCTGACACATAATATCTAAATATTTTGGAGAAAAATAAAACTGGTTGAATATGGATTCTCTCTCTCTCTCTCTCCCTCTTTCCCCCCCCCCCCCCCCCCCCACTGATTTATGTCTGTGGCATTACCTTTTAATAAAATGGAGCTGTTTGGTTTGCATGTGTATTATTAGAAGTTTGGAAATATTAAAATATAATTTTTATTTTATAAATTAATTCTTTAGTTTTACACATTTTTTAATGACTTTCCTTTTTAATGAATTTGTTTACAAATTTTGAAAACAGAGTAAAAAATACACCTTTATATTTTTGCTGTATCTACTTGTGGGTTATTAAAATTAAAAGTTTAAATTCAAACTACACTTTTTTGCCTTCAGCAGAGATTCTAACAGATTTGAATTCTTACTCTACATAAAAATTAAAAATTCACCCATCCCAAAAAAAACTTAAATACAAATTTAAAATTTCTGATTTTTTTTTTCTAGCAATTTGCTGTGAATTGTTTCATTTCAAAATGGCGAATGTCTTTAAAAATATGGCCTTATTCTTGTAAAAAAGAAACACTGCAGCCCACTAAGAAAAATGTGGCCAACTCATAAAAAAAATACCCACTTGACATTTGATCCATCATTTAAAATATACAGAGTGTTTCAGTGTAGTTGACCATTGACCTCACTTTTCAAGCCCTGTGAATTGGTTTATATTGCCACATACTCCTAATTTGAAAGTTTGTTAAAATTAAATGTGAAATTCTTTCATATATATACTTTTTCTTGTGCATGATATTTTCATAAAAATAATGGAGTTTAAATTTTTATATAGTCCATTGAGCAAAATAAGTTCAATTAGAAAAATTTGTTATTCCTGAAATAGAAACTAAATGGTACAATTCATTTAGAAATTGCCAAAAAAAGAAAAATGGAGAATTATTTGTCCACCACCACAACAATATATATGCAGCACTTTCTGTCCATGAATTCAGAGTAAATAATGCAATGGTTTATCTCGCAGACTCTCCTCACTTCCCTGATTTAGCCCCTGGAATTTTCTTTTATTTCCAAAACTCAAAATGAGGCTCTGCCGAAAAAAATTTATTGATTGAAGAGAATTTTTGAAGCATTTAAAAAGGACTGTGAAAATTGCTTTCAATAATAGTACAATTGATGGGATTGCTGTAGTACAATTGACGGGATTGCTGTATCAGTTTCAAAAGAGAATAATTTGGGGGGGGGGGAGAGACAGTGCAGAATAGCAGATATATGTTGATTTTATTGAATATTGACATACAGAAACACTCTGGAATCTTTTTGATCACATCTTGTTTATTTCTTATGTGTTTTATGTTATACTAGAACAAATACCCAGTATTATCTGGGATTTAAGATGCAAACCTGTGATTAAAATTACATCAGAACCCGCATCAAATTCTAAAAATCAATAGAAAATTAAAGAAAATAAAATATGCACATGACTATACTATGGCTGCTATGCAAGCATAATATGTCCTAAACAGGCTTTCACTCACTGTGTGGAGGTTTAAAAGGGAACAAAATAAAGCTCAAATTAGAGATTAAAAAATCATGAGTTGTTAGCACATGAGCAGGGTTAGTTAAAAAGATAAAGAAAGGGGAACTGAGTGTGGCAGTGAAAATTTCGTGTTACTTATATCAATGAGATCGATATCTTAAATTATAGAGACGAAGGCTGCTATTCAAATACCGAAATTCAAACAATTCATACAGAAAAAGTGGACGTAACTTAATGGTTATTTTATGATATCATATTTCTAAAGAAAAGAAGTTTTTCTCCTGCTCAAAAATGGTGCTTTTTCCAATGCATGTGTAGTCGCATGCTCTTAGTAAAATCATGAAGATAAAAGTAAGATTTCTTTTGGTGCAAGTATTCAAATAAAACATTGTCAATATCTTATATTCTTAATTTAATTTTCAAAAAATTGCCAAGTGAAGTTATAAACATAATTTTAATTTTCTTAGAAAATTAAGAAATGCATTTTAATGCTGACTAATTCATAAAATTGGATTGTGATAAGTTACGCTGATGTAGGAATTTTAAAATAATTAATTACATGTTCAAATTGCAGTTTTTGACAATTCGTTGTAAAATTGTGAAAAATCGGGTTATTGTGTTACAGATTCCATCCAAAATTAATTGAAAAGAGCATACTTTGATCTTTTTAACACTTTACAACAAAGTTGAAAAGTGTTTATGACTTTGTTCATTCTGTCTGTCTGTCTGTTAGCACGATAACTGCCGTAAAAATGACTTAATCAAAATGAAATTTTAGTATGTTGTTCAGACAGTCTGTAGAACCTATGGGAATATAAATGAATAATATCACCCAATTAGTTTTGGATTGAACCCAGGTGGAGAAAATGAAATACATTGAGCCCTATGGGACCTAATTTTTCAAACATTTTTTAAGCGGATTTAAAATTCACAAATTGCTTCGAAAATTTTAGGTAATATTCAAATTGTTCCATAAAATATATAAAAAAAATTCAGCGAAATATATTCAGTAGTTTTTTAAATAAAAATTAAAATAATAATTACACCTCTTATATGAAACGATCACATGACCCACTTCAAAATGATATATGGCATTCATCTTGTTTCAAAATCGTGATTTTTTTGAGTTCTTTTTAATTCATATTGAGTGTTGTATCCGTCCTAAAACTACTTTATTTTTGCTTAAATTCTGTGCATCTACATACTGAAACAACGCAATGACAATATATTTGAGTTTAAATGCTCATCTAAATTTGATTATTTCTACAACTAAGCCTATTTTTCACCTATGTAAAATGTAAACAGTAAAATATATAGAATGAGTTGTATTAAAATTCCTGTATTTTTTTAACACAAAATAATTTAGTCCATGGAGTCTGCATGGCTGATATGAATGAAATATTAATTGATTTCATAAAGAGAAGGACGATTTTTTTTCGATGAAGTTTCAAGCATAGAGTTTAATTTTTTGTAGCTCCATGGTCTTAAACAAAATGTTTAAATAAAATAAATTATTATAGTATTGTGATGAATGAAATGAATGGGAGAAAGTTATGAATGAAATCCTGTTTTTATAGAGTTGTTGGGTTATACTTTTGGATATTTAATAATTTTAGAAATTTTGCTTTTGGTTTAAACGTGTTCAGGGGTCTTAGTTACATAGTCACTCTCCATTTTCCGATTGTTTAGGTTTTGATATTCTTCTGTTCCAAATATGTTCTATTCCATAGGTTTTGTTTTAAAAACGGCAAAAGCTCGTTCTTTTTAGGTTTTAGCAATTTAAATTTATTTAAATTGGCTAATTTGCAATTCCATTTATTGCCCTTTTTATTCCCTTTAATTTGATTCCAAATTTATTGCCCTCAGTTAAAAATTGGTTAATTCATCGCAATTTTACAGTTTTCTATTTTCAGCTTTTTAAATATTTCAGAATCGTCCATATTTAAATTATTGCCGAATTCATATATTTCCAAATCGTTTCACTTCATTTCTTTTTAATTTTCGTCTGCTCCGAAATTCCATTTCTCTTCTTTAAAATTTCGAGTTTTTAATTGATTGACCGTAATATTAAAATCGTCTGTCATTAATTATTTTATCGTTCATCGATAATTTTGTTTACAATCGGTGGCAGCGATGTTTCGCAGTATATAAGCAAAATCGCGCACTTTTTCGCTCTTTCTCTTCTCGTCTCTTGATTGGAACTAAAATGTAGTCTTAGAGTTGTTTTCAGCGCCTCGGCGCGAGCCGAGCGAAATTCGAATGCGGCATGCGTTCTGAGGAACGAACGTTTTATTTCCCGGCCTGCCTGTAATGTGTGTGGTATCCTGATAGCAGAGAGTTATTTACTTGAAATAACGTTGCGAGCGAAGTGATTGATGTCTACTGAAGTATCGTCGGCGCCTTTGGAATAATTGTTTAGTTCCGGAGGTCGGATTTGTTCTTTTATAGTGAACTATGTAGTTTAAATTTTCCGAGTCCTAGGACCGGACCTCCAATTGCTTACTTCATGGTTTTGATGATGGAGCTATTTGTTCTTTTGTTCCGAGCGATGTCCACTGGCGCTCTGCTACTCTCGGCTGAGAATTTTGTATGATGTGAGGGAGCTGCCCGTTTTTGTGCAGATCGGGCCTCGGGAGTGTTCTTTTCCTGAAGTTTTGGAGCACCATATTCCACTTGAATGGTTGGACTCACTTGATGTACCGATGCTTTACGAGAGGTACTTCTCCGTTTGTCCCCCTCTGGAGCATGAAGGGACTGCACCCAAGCTGATGATGACTGACATCGATTTCGTCCTCGGGACTTTATTACTGCCGTTCAGCGTTTTCCCGTTTATGGGTGATATCTTTTCATTAATTTTATTCTTTTGCAGTATTTAAAGTTAAATTAAATTAGCATGACTAAGACCCCTCAACTTATATATATTTTAAGTTACGAATCCTGGATTATTGTTAGGATGTTCTAAATTCCCTTTTGGCTAACTGATGTTCTTTTATCCCAAATTTTAGTTTTGATAAATAGTTGTATAAGTTTAATATTGTTAACTTTAAAATTTAATATTCTAACGTTTTTTCTACCACTATACGACCGGCCATTCCATTTATTATTTAAGTTGTTTATTTGTTTTGTTTAGTTAATGAGATGTTTAAAATTTGTAAAATATTTTGGAAATTCTTTTAAAATGAAGTTTAAAATTTTAATAAACGTTAGATTTTGAAAACCTAAAATCTGTGTTCTTTCTTTTACTTTTAATGTTTTTATTTTTAGGTAAAGTGCCATTTCTTATATTTTACAGGAGTACATATTTGTACACTTAGGTTAACTGGTCAATAGGTCCACTTTCTGTTTATTTAAGAATTCAGTTTATTTCTAAAATGTTTTTAGGTTTGAGGAACTTTAGAACTTTTTCAGAATTATTTCAGAAGGTTTTTCAGAATCTAGAATGGTTTATATTTTAGAGAGAGTGTCTTCAGATATATTTCAGAGTGCAATTTCAGAGTGTATTCCAGATTTATTTCAGAATGTTTTCAGTTTTTAGATATTTTACAAGTCTAGTATTGCGGATTTCAGAATGTTTTGAAAATGATTTAGAATGTTTTAGTATATCATAAGGCTTACTACCCCCCCCCCCCCCCCCCCCAACAGAGAGATCCAGGCATGTTATTTTTTCTATGACGTCATTTGAATTAATTTCAGTTGTTTTCAATGAAGTTTTCAAATATAATAAATTATCGTAGTATTATGATAATTCTAAAACTAATACCGAGGAATGTATAACATTTTAGAGATGTTTAAACCAGTCAATTTATATTTCAATGCCGTCATTTGAATGAAGTTCATTTTTTTCGATGAAGGTTTAAGTTTTCAAATATAATAAATTAATGCAGTATTGTGATAAGTTTCAAAATATTACCGAGGAATGTATTGCATTTTAGACTTGTTTAAATAAAATTGCATTGAAGTTGGAAAGTGTTTCATAATCAATGCTTTAAGCATGATTGATCTTTCTTGTTTAGTGTTAAGATGGAAATTCTGTGATAATATTTTCGTTCTCTAAGGAACCGATTTGTGTGAAAATCACTTCAAATTGCACTTTTACATAGAATAATTAAAGAGTTAATTCATATTTTTTAAAAAATCACTCTGCGGTATCTTTATGTGACCTGAATTATCCCTATACCGAATTTTGTAGCTTCAGGTTACTTAGATTTTCCACTATGCCACCAATAAATGAACTAACAAAAATCCTCTTCTATCATTATGGATATTTATTGTTTTTTAATTTAACATATTTTAATTTTATATTATACATTTTGAAAGTTTATTCTTTTATCTAAATTTTTCATTCCTTCAGGAAAATGCTCCAAAGTAGATCACAGGATTCTCTTTTAAAAAGTTCTTCTTGCAGTCAATGTGGTACTTCTGAAGTTAGATGTTCTCGTGAAAACTGCCGACGACATAATGCACCTGATTGTAATAGCAGAAGTAACTCTTGTCATTCAATCAAAGAATCAAAAAAGGAAGGAATTGGAAGTTCCAAGAATCGTAAGAGTCTAAAAGACATTGTGGAACCTTTAAATACCATTAGACTGCTGCCAAGAAAGCATGATACAAAAAATGCTATAGTAAGTATATTAGTGTGCTTTTGTACATAAATTAAGATAATGAGAGTAGTGTTATTTTCCTAGCAAAGAAAAATACAATTTATCTTTAGGAAATTTATTGATTAAAATTATAGACATACAGTAGAACCTGATATAACAAGCAGCTTGGGACCGATGAATGTGCTTGCTAAATCCGAATGCTTGTTAAATCCATTCTGCTGCAGTATTATATATATTTTGAACTTATGCAATATTATGCAACAATAGTTATTTATATGAATGTAGTATACCCTATAATTAAGCAATCTTGAAATTTTAATTACACATTTAAAAAAATAGAAATTATAAGAATAAACTAGAATTATAAAAAAAAAAGCATTTTTGATTAACATTAAGATAATATATATATATATATATATATATATATATATATATATATATATTCGTACTGGTTAAATCATAATTTTCATTCAAATAACACCTATTGTATTAATCACTTGGCCATCAGTATCTTTTGCTGCCTCAAAAAACTATTTATTGTGAATTGTCCACTGACTTGATCGCTTTGGAGGCAAAAAAACAAAAACAGTTTTGAAGTTTTGGAAGTTCAATATGTGGGGGTGCTGGGCAATTGTCAATAACAAGTAAAATTTTACACTTGGTTCTTCTGAGAACTTTATTCTATTTCCATTAACTGAAAAAGCAACCTAAAATTATAGAAACGGTCAGTAAGGACATACTCCCTTTCTCCCACCCTCCTAAGGGCTATAAAAGTAATGTGCACCAATTCATGCTTGTTCCATACACCATCTAGAAATTCAACTTCCTTTTCCCAAGAAAAAACTTCAATTCAGACTACTCTGTCCAGTACCACATTCTAGAAAGTCTTGTCTCATCTTTTTCTTGGGATTCATAACAAATCAAGCTTGAATTAACCTTATACTAATTAAAAGCTTACAATTTCCACATTAAATGTGGAATCGTGCTAAATGCGGCCTTGTTTTGTTATATGTGGGTTCTACTGTATTTCCCACTGAGTACTTCTGTACTATGATATTTTATGACCTTGTATTTTGATCATGAACTTTTATTTTGCAAAACATTCGCAAAGAATCTGCATGGTTCATGTGCCTCAAAGAAAACATGATATCATCAGGAAATTTGAATTCAGCTCAAAATCTCATTGAAAATTTATTCAACAAAAATTTATTTATGCATCTTACATCTGTAAAATTTTGGCGAGAACCTGAGAAAAAAAAAAACTCAGTTTTGTCACCATAAAACAATTTTTGTAAAGAAAGATTTTTGTAAGGGTTATTTTCTGTCTTGTATTAAACCAATTACTTTTGTAAAATTTTATAGTATGAAATTAGCTTTTTTTTTTCTTTCCAGATACTGAGTTTGAATTTATTTCACTAAATAAAATTATGATATATTACACAATTTTGATATTGTTACAATTCTTAAAAACCTGGTTAATTTGAGAAAATTTTATTTTCATGTTTAAGGATATGCTCTGCTAGTATTGTTAGCATGTGACCCTGCAATAGCTTGCTCTTAAGTGGTAGTTATTCCCAAGTTTTCTTGGAAGTTAGCAGAAATGCTCCAGAAGGTTTTCATAAAAGATTTGATAATGGCAGATATTTGATTTAATAAAATATTCTAATGATGGAAATGCATAAACAAAAGTTTGCACTTTTGAGAATTACTATTTTATTTTCTTTCTATGCCTGGAACATGAAACTTTTTAAAACCAAGGGAATTAAGTATTTGCTATTTTTACCTTCTTGTATCACTGTAAACTGTTTTCTGTAATATTTTCTAATGTAAGTTTTAGGAAGAAAAGCATCTTTTAAGACATCAACATGTTTCAAACACTTTAAAAAGAGTATCTGTGTATATGTTAGGCATGATAATTCAAGAATGAATGCACATATGAAATTTTATGTGAAAATATATTATATACAAGGTTCCCACACTCCTTATTTATTGCTTTACATTTTAAGGGCACTTAAAAGTATTCATTTTTTATCAAAGATCCTTAAAGGGCTTATTTTTTCTTAAAGGCCCTTTAAAAGTCCTTATTTTTTCTCATAAAACAGGGTTCCTACGGTCCTTAAAAACTCCTTAAGAACTCCTTATTTTTAGCCTTCCTTTTTAGGGGCCCTTAAAACTACTTAGTTTTCATCAACACTCCTATTTTCCCCCGAAATTCGAGCATGATCAGGGTTCTCCCTAAAGCGTGATTCCCGTAATTTGCTGCTAAATCCCACTTAGAAAAAAAAAAATTACTTATGTTAATTTTTAAAATCCCGCTTAATTTTGAAGTTAGGGTAGGATAATCCCACCTATTTTTTTTCCCTAGGGAAAACCCTGATGATCGAATTCCCCCAGTGATGTGATCACTTTTCCATTTTCTATCTATTTTTGAGCTTCACTGCTCGATATCTCAGTGTTACCAGGTCTTTTCCAAAAATCACACCTAAAAATTGGCGAAAACTAGCCCAATGTTTAGTGTTGTGAGATTTTGCACAATGTTGCCAAAAACTACAAAAATTCATAAATTTACTGAAATTCCCAAATAAAATTTACTGGCCTTCTAAATATTGGTCAAAATTTGCCCCCAAAATAAATCATTGAACTTTTCTGAAAGTAGCCCAAAAACCTGCAACCAGAAAGATTTCCATTATGCTTTACCGCAACTCTTTGAAAGAACTAACCCAATTGAACAGGAAAACTGTGTAACTAGCGGAATTTTTGAAAAGGGTTTAGTTTCTTCCCAAATACAGGACTAGAAGTTGTCCTATATTTCCTATATATTTTTTAAAATAGGAAAAACCCCGGAAGCAGAATTTTTTCTATGTTTTGCGACAAGACTTCTTTATTCTACATGCAACACATGGAAAAAATTCTGCTTCTGGGGTTTTTCCTATTTTAAAAAATATATAGGAAATATTGGACAACTTCTAGCTCTGCAAATATGTATATACGTCACACCCCAGTGCATTCCCGTAGTGCAATGAAGGCCGCAATATGGTTTACGGCCTATCTCAATTAGTCCTTATAAAATATTAATTGGGTCCTTAGAAACTCCTTATTTTTTATTTTGAAAAAAAAGTGGCAACCCTGTAAAAGTCATTTTGATCTTTTGGAAAAATAATGATTTTATCAAAATTCAGCATTATTTACCTGTGGAAAAATTAACAATTTCAGACAAAATAAGTGATTTGAAACAAGTGCAATTGCCAAATAAAATAAATTGTCACTAATTACTGGTTTGTCATGTGTATATTACTGTAATCTCTCTCTCTCTCTCTCTCTCTCTCTCTCTCTATATATATATATATATATATATATATATATATATATATATATATATATATTTATAAAATCTTACTTGAACACTGTGTTAAAATATGTATATTGTAAATGCATTTTGGGTTCTTAAAAGGTCCTTGTTTTATTACTTGTAAAGAATGGGAACCCTGATGTAAAAAAACTGAACCCTATAAAATTTTTCTCATGAAAAGAATGCTAATTCAAAACTTCTTGTTTCTATAACATTATTTACTGTGTAGAAACTACAATAATGCAGGTAGATAATAATTTAATTTAACTATGAATGTAAATAGTTTTAAAATAGTATGTATTACCACAAATCAACCAAATGCTTGTAATTTATCAGTGTGACTGGCCTGTTGCGGACTTAAAAAGCAAATATTTTAAAGAATCGCTTTTATTATAATTATGGTGCAAGTGCACTTAAACAATATAATATACAAATGCATGAGAAAGTTGAGTGGAGTCTCACGCTTAAAATATTTTATTTTGCTTACAAAATTGTGCTTAAATTTCACTTTTCTATTGATACCATTTTTTTTTTTCAGGTTTCATTATTGGAAGATGGACAAGTTTGCATGGAGTTTTTAAAATGGAAAAGAGACAAAAAATATATAACAAGTGTCTGGTACATTTCACCGGATGGTTTAGCAGTATGTATTTAATTTTTGATACTTGCTCATACAACTCTTTTTCATGTACTTTTTTTTCAGTTAAAAAATAATTATAAATTATATTCATGTTAAAAACAACCTTTTCCATAGTAAAAATATGTTTGGTGATGTCCTGAATATGAAGAACTATATTCTGTCTGTCCCTGGATTCATTTCAACTGTTTTTAATAAGTCAAATGAATAAACAGGAAACTATTTTTTAATGTGAAACTTGCTAATATAAAATATTTTGCTTTCCATGCATAAATCATTTTTATGTGTTCAAAAGTTGAAAGACCATACAGTTTAAATTTCTAGCAGATGAGGCATATATTTTGTGAGGAAAAATTAAGCAACATTCACAAAATAAAATAAATACAATGCAGTATACAGCTGTTTTGAGGATATGCTGTTCATCATTACTAAACAGATCAACAAAACAAATTCTAAAAAAGATGAAATGGATATAGATGGGTGGAGTATATATACCCAAGGCAGTGGATTGATAGTCCTACTTATTACAATACAGTAGAGATTGGCAAATACTATCCAAAAATGCTCAAATACAAATACTAGAAAGTATTCAAGATCTTGAATGCAACATCGCTAGAAGAAATTAGAATATCTCGAATATTGTGCCATGATTTTTAGATGCTCAAATAAAAAGTCAGGATACTCCAAAAGAAATTCAAAAGCACCTAGAAGACAGTTTAATTTCAACAAATGAAAACATGTTCGACTACTGGAAAAAGAACTGTGCTGTATCCTCACTTGTAGAAATTATTTTTGAAATATTTAATCACACCACTGTCAACAGTTTTTTAAGTGCAACTCCTCAGCACCTCTGGTTTAATTTGTCCCAAAAAAGAAGCAAACTAGATCCTGAGCATGTTTGAAGGCTTGTTTTCTTAAATAAAAATCTGCAGTGAGAAACATTTGCAATTTTTCAGTTGTTGTAGTTAAGAGTACATAAAATAAAAGAAAACTACTGTAAAATAGTTAAAATTTAAAATAAAAAGTTTTATTTAACTAATGTGTTTTTTATTGAACTTTTACTTTATTAATTTATTTATTAATAATTAATAATATTTAATAAATGTAAATGTTATTTATTAACAATGTGAAATAACTATTCGGAGTTCGTATATTCAAGAATCGAGTTAATATTTAAATTCAAGAAAAGTGTTATTCATCCATCTCTACAAAACAGCAAACCAGGGGAATTTTGTATGTAGTTATGTATCTTTATTTTTCCTTATCCTTTGTACAGAGGGTATTTAATTATAGATTTTCTGTTCTTTAAAATGTTTGATGACTTGACACTAATAAAAATACTTTTTGTCAATCTACAATCAAGATAATTAAAGTTTTAAAAAGTTTTAAAGTTTCATATAAAACTATAAAAACACAAAATAATAATTATTATTTTGTGTTTTATGCATTTTTTATATGAAGTTTTATAACCTTTTTAATCTAGCAGTAGTTTGAGCATATTTCAACATAATTAAAGCATTCCTGTTCATAGCTTTTTCTTTTGATATCTATTAAACTTAATAGAAATACTCTCAAGAACGTGTAACACTGCAAAAAGTAAATTAGTATAAGAAATCTCAGCGGAGAATAATTTTACAGTGCAAATGGTAAAGGAGGAATAAAATATGCATACAACACATTTTTTAGAATTTTGATGAAAGTAATAAAAGACGACACATATTATATTTACTGGATTGGGAAAAAATAAATACCTGCTTCTACATTGCTGAATACATTTTGCTTATGAAGCTGGTTCTACAAATACAGTGGCAATTCTGTTAGAATTACGCTCTTATTGCAAATAGCAGCATCTATGGACTGGTTCCATGCTCATATTCGTGTAAGCATGGAATAGCCGATATCTGCAATGACAATAAGAAAACTTGCCAATTGGAGCTGGCTACAGGGTAGGACTGAATTTGCCAGTTTTCAGAGAAGTTCACAAAATTGTAATACATAGCAGGTTTTCATGCTAGCATTGAAAATGTCAGCTATCCCATGTGGACCATTGCACAAGCACAGAACCGGTCCATAAATGCTGCTATCTGTATTGGGAGCATAATCATAACTGTGGTAATGTCACCTACAGGCAATTGTGACTGTGGTAATTATGTTGCTACACTTGACAAATTATCTCCGAGAAACATACAATTTATTTATCACCCTTTACTATTAAATTTCTTGTTCCTTTATCTGAAAACTACTTCAAGAGATCACAATTTTTTATGTATTTCACCACCTTTATCACAAAATTGGCCATGGTGATGATTTTTAGGCTTATTATTATTTAGTTTTTTCTAATTCTTTCCATGTATTTCAAAGCTTATTCCTACTAATTTGAGTTTCAGCCTCTAGATCATAGGTTCTCAATGTGGGCGATAACGCCCCCTTGTGGGCGTTTGAGACTTTCAGGGGGGCAGTAGAAGACCCAGAGAAAATTAGGAGGTGTTGAGATGGTACGGAGGGGCGGTGGACAGATTAAAAAAATATAGTTTAAAAAAGACAAAAAAAAAACACGCTAATCACGTACTAACTAAAGTAAACTTTAATATTGGTTAATGTTTGTTATTGTATGTATTTTAATCATTTTTATCACGTGTGCGAAAATTCACATATTTCGGTAGTTCGGGAAGTGGATGAAAATTAAACGTAAAGATTCCATTACATTCAGATCTACATTAAATTGGATGATATAAAAAATTTTAATTTTAGATTTGAATTAAAAATTTTTAAATCTTCCAATTTCACGTGAAATATCTCATATATAAATACAGGTAAAGTTAACAAAAGCCTGTTAATAAAAAATAGCAAAAAATATGCTTGTAACAATTCAGTTATAACAAGTTTTTGTTAAATAACATGATTTTTGCAATCCTGCAAGAATTGACAGTATTATCTGTGCTTGTTCTAACCATCGAGGTAGTATATAATGGAGAGAGCTTAAGGGTTGCAATCGCTGTCAAAGATAAAGGGAGTTGTAGTCAGGACGAATTTCCTGAGAACCCGTTTTCTTCCGACTGTGACCCTGTACATTTCAATGGCGATTTCTAACCGAGAGCGTGCTTGAGAAATATAAATAGTAAAATAATGGTTATGTACTGTTGTGCTTGCGGCTGCAAGGAAAAGCATGTAAAAGGAGGACTTTACTCTTTCCATGGGTAAGGTTTTTTTTTTTCATTATATATCTTACAAATATAATTAAGAAGTAATTTTGTTAGATTTTAGCGTGGTGCATTTCATTTGGCTATTAATTTCATTGTTTTTAATGCTATATTATTAGAAGTTTTGCTCTATTTTTGGTATTTGTGATATTGCAGAAGACGTATAATATCATTCTAACACTTTAAAAAAACATTCGGAGTACTTTTGTGATAGTTATAGAGCTATTTTCGGTATCCTCATATGTTTTCCCTTCGAGGTAGAACTTGGCGACGTTTGGCAAGATTGGGTGGCTAGGGAAGAAACATAGGAAGTTTAGATATTGAGCTTAAAGACGTGTCATATGTTAAAATTTTACTTTCAAAATAAAATATAATAGTTTACATTCATTGAAAATGTCAGTTAGATTTTACATCACAATTTTTCAGTGCATTTTATATAAAGATATATGATCTGAAATATGAGCATGATCTCATTTCTAGTTCAGAGTAAATTGCACTTAATAAGTCGATGTTATTAATCTTATCCTTGAGATTCCCCACCGCCCACCCTCTCCGGATAAATTCTATAGATGCCAATGTTGGTTAGAATTAATTTCATATAAACATCTCGATTGTTCACAAATTAAATATCAAGGGATATATCATCAAACTCCCAGTGTTTTCATGAAGTATTTTGGTATTACACTCTTGTTTAGTTCTCGAGAAAGAAATATGCCTTGCCCAAAGAAATATTTGAATCACCAACTTCTTGATCACGCGTTAGCAATCTATTAAATGAGAAATCTTAACTCTAAAAGAACCTTACATTCTCCTCATCATAATTTAAGTAATAGGCTTTTTGATCTAGAAACAGCTCTACCAATATAAATATTTTTACTTACATCATGTTTTATGTACCAAAGTCGTGTTTCAGAATCTTTCAAGTGCGACTATATAAATTGAAGTCCAAATTATTATAATTACAGAAATTTGACGAAAATAAAGCTATTGGGGCACCTAGCTTAGGTGATTCAAAAGTAATAATTTTATATTGAAATAGGACTGCATATATCATCTTCATCAACTAATTACAACATGATTAAAATGAAATAATATCACACGAAAAACTCAAAAAAAGGAAGGGGGGGGGGAATCCCTCAAGTGCTCACAATGTATTTTGGCATTAACAATGAAGTTTTTTTCCAATTTAATTAAAATTAAAAACAGACATGGATTAATATCGCCTGGTGATGATATGCATCGTCTTTGCAAAGTTGCAGAAAAATCTTTTCGTATAACTGAAGATGCTGGAAAATTACACAAACACAACATTATGCACACACTTATAACTTATTCAATGATGCAGATGGATCCATATCTTTTCTCAAATTTAAATGATCACATTTTAAACCACGACCCAATACAAAACCATAAAGTTCTATTAATAAAATGCGTACTCTTTGAATATTTTAAAATAAGACTGTGTCACACTGCGAAACTTCATACTGAGAAACTTCAACAAAACAAATGTAGAAGCATTAATACAAAATTAACTCTATTTAAAGATCATTAAAACTTAAAATTCTGCACATAGCTTTAATTATAATTTTGGTCCTAATGCTTTAGTTGTTTTTAAAAATTTTAGAAATTATTTTTGGATAGATTGTGCTTTAATTTTTGCTATAAGTTTTTAATATTTAATATAATTGTACAACATTTGATATTTTTATGCCATATTAAGTTAGCCCACTACAATTGTGCTTACGGTCTTTTTAATTCTGAATGCAAATATCACAATATTTATTTAAAGCATTTTTCAAACGAATTATTAGCAACCAAATCTCTGAAACTGTTATAATGAAATACAAATTTCCTATTTTGTGCTATACTATATTATAATCTTATTTATTTCCTAATACGTTATAGAAAAACATTTTTAAACAATTTCCAAATTCTATATACATTAAACATGCAAGAACCTTCCGAACACGTTTTGAAAATTAAAGAATCATAGCTGTTTCAATATATGAGCCCCTAATTATGAATTTAGGCATAATTTTGTATTTTATTCTAAAATGTCATTTTATAAACAAAAAAAATGCAAATAAAGTTAAATATTTTATTATTGCAAATAGTACATTGTTTTATATTTGACGGTACGCATACAATATATTAAAATAAATTAGATGTAAAAATGACTCAGTCATATTACGCCTCAAAGCAGATATGGATACTGCTAACATAACTTTCAGAGATAAAGTTTATCTGGATAAAAGTGGAGAATTCTACATTTTAAGCACGCATGCACACAATTTTTTCATATACTTTATAATTGTTTTTAAATATATTATACATATTTTTCAATTTGTATACTTGTAATCTATTTCATATCATATTTTATTTGGAACTAGCCGCCTTTGGCGACCAGCCTGTTCGCTACCCTTGAAAATTCTGACGGTGGCAAATTCTGATCGTTGCAAACTCGCTGGCGCGACCTACCACAAAGGTGTAAGGTAACTGTTTGGACGGCCAGGAAGTGCCACCCAATTTAGACCGGAACTCAGTGGGGAAGGCATCCACAGGGACCGTACACTCCTTCCCCTACCACCAACCTCTCGGAAGGACTTACGGTCCCACATGTTTAACGTGATCGTACTCCACTGGGCTACTGCGCCTTCGCGACAATCTCCATAACTTTCTTTTTATTCACCCAATTTAGACCGGGACCCAGTGGGGGAGGCATCCACAGGGACCGTACCATCCTTCCCCTACCAACAACCTCTCGGAACGTCTTACGGACCCACATGTTTAATGTGATCGTACACCGCCTGAGCACGGAGGCAGTTTAGGCACTGGCGGGAATCGAACCCGGGCCTACCGAGTGCATTTCCCGTGCGCTAATTTAAATTTTATAATGGCCATATGCTAAGCTCTAATTCCATCATCCTCATTCCATCATTTAAAATATCCATAAATTAAAACGTTCCATCAATCATCAATATCGTTCCACAAATACATAAATATAATAATTTCAAATACATCACCACAATTCAATCCACCATAATGCAATCATTTAAATTATTTAAAATATCCATTTAAAATATCCATAAATTAAAATATCCATTTAAAATATCATATAAATATAATCATTTCACCCGTTGTATACAACACATATCTTAATTCATTTAAAACCGGAAGGGCGGTGGTCTCCATGGAGACGGGGAGAAAATTCAACGGGTAAAAACGCGGTTCGCCGAGAAATTGGAAATCCTTAGGTCATTAAAATCGCGATCCTGTGAATATTTATAATTATTTCTTGACCAGAGTGGACTTGTAAGAATGCCAGATATTTGACCTTTCTAAAAATGTAAATTATTAGTCGAAATTCTGAGTACTTTTTACTATGCGAGAATTTAAAAACCAAAAATCGTTTTTTTGAGTCAAAAGTGACTTTTGCTTTAAAATCATAAAAAAATATTAGAATTTATCTCTGAGATTTGAAATTGATATATTTTTACTCGAAATTCTCTGCTCTTTCCGATGGTGTGATTTGTTTTTTTCTACAATGTCTGGATCGAGGAGAAAAAGGGGCAAAAAGGTCAAAAAACGGTCGAAATCGCATAAAACATTAAATAACAAAAAAAAATAATTAAAATTTTAAAAATCGGTTTTCACGTGTCCCCTTCCCACCCTCCCGGGTCTCCGATTGCCAAATTTCGTAGCTCTCCGACGCGTATAGTGTATAAGACAGACAGACGCACAGACAGACATTGCCTTTTATTATATAGATTGATTTGCAGTTCAATTTTGTTTGAAGAAATTGACTTCATTAACAAAATTTTTCTTTAGTAATGAAATTTTTTGGTAATAAAAATATTCTAATCCCATTTCGTATTTTTTTTCATACATATTTTTTAAATCTTATAACGTATAACACATGTAATAACTTCCCATTCATCCTCGACTTTAATAGAAGTTAAAACAAAAACAGAAGGTACACTACACAGTTTAGGTGATAAATCGCCAAATCATGAAAGTCCTTCTCCTCCTCGTCCTTACTACACCTTCTCTGTGTTTGACCATGCTACTAGCATGGGGAAGATAGGACTGCACTCCCTCCATATATACTAACTCGTTGGTTAGAACCAAATTGTGATTGTTCATTTTATTTTCATTAGCATTATCGCTCGCAATTGATGACAGGGTTTTAAAAGTACACTAATACTACTCACGTATCTGTAAAGTAAAAACCATGTCGGAAGCAGAAAAGAAGAGGCGGCAGTATAGTGTGGATTATATTAAGTACGGATTTGTCGAAAATCCCACAAATCCATCATCGCCAATGTGCCTTATTTGTCAAAAAACATTTTCAAATGAAGCGATGAAGCCTTCTAGACTTCAAGATCATTTTAATAAAATACACTCGGATAAGAAAGACAAAGATGTGACCTATTTTCAAGACATGAAAAAGAAGTACGAAATTCAGCCAACTGTATCAAAACTTTTTTCATCAGCTTCTAAGCAAGACAATGACGGACTTCGAGCTTCGTACAATATCTCATTGTTGATTGCTAAAACATGCAAACCACATACTATTGGGGAAGATTTAATTTTACCAGCAGTAAATGAAGTAATAACTACTGTGCTCCATAAACCAGCTGCAGATATTATCCGAAAAATTCCTTTGAGCAATAGTTCTGTGCAAAGACGAATTGATGAGATGGCTGAAAACATTGAAGAATCATTGTGCAATCATCTGTAAACTTGTCAATTTTTAATTCAACTGGATGAGTCCACTTTACCAACCAATGAAGCATTGTTATTATCATGCGTGAGGTTTATCAAAGATGAGAAAATATGTCAAGAACTATTGTTTGCTACGAATTTGGAAACAGATACAAAAGGAGAAACCATATTTAATACACTGGAAAAGTTTTGTGACGAAAAGGAAATTCCTTTTAATAATATTTTGTCAGTTGCTACGGATGGCGCACCGGCTATGACAGGGCGTCACAAAGGCTTCATAGCGTGCTTAAAAAATAAAGTTCCTGATGTGCTTGCTGTGTATTGCGTAATTCATCGCCAGCATTTGGTTGCGAAAAATTTGAGTGAACGCCTCCATACATCACTGCAAAATGTTATCAGAGCAGTTAATAAAATCAGAAGTAACTCGTTGAATGACAGATTATTTAGTCAGCTTTGCATTGCCAATGATGAAGATTTCAACCGATTGCTGCGTCACACAGAGGTGTGCTGGCTGTCAAAAGGTACTTGTTTGACTCGATTTTACAATCTGTTTGGGTCTGTGATAGAGTTCCTAGGAAACAAAGACCCGGAATTGCGCGACAACCTTATCTCATCAAAGAATGATATTGCGTACTTGACAGACCTGTATAAATTGTTTAATGATGTCAATCTCCAACTTCAAGGCAACGACCTAAACTTGATTAAGACAAAAAATAGCGTTGCTGTTTTCGTGTCCAAACTGCTATTATACAATAGAAATATCAGCAGACGCGAATTCAATAACTTCCCAAATTTATCAGCAGTATCATTCAAGCACGACGACTTACTTGTTTACTGTCAACACTTGGAAAACCTCCACAGTGATTTATTTCAAGGAGCGATTCCAGGACATTTTAAACATGGACATACCAGACTGGGTTTTGGATCCTTTTTCAAATGTCAACACAGCAGGATCATCCCAGTTAAAAGAAGAACTAATAGAACTGACGACAAATGAGGAATTAAGAATTAAATTCAAGAATGGCTACCAAGAATTTTGGCTACAGAAGCCGATTTTGCAACTCTACCCAGGATTATGGTCGATTGTTCAATGATTTCTGATAGCATTCCCATCTTCCTATTTAGCTGAACGTGGATTTAGTGCTGTAGCAACGTTGGTAACTAAAAAGAGAAATCGGCTCCATGTTACTGAACGCTGCGACTTACGGTTGTTTTTGAGTAAAATCGAGCCTGATATTAACAAACTCCTTAAAATGCATCAAATTCAACCTTCTCATTAGATAGTTATAAATTCAATGTCTTTTGAATATTAATAAAAATACTTTTCAATATAATTAAGTATGCGTTTTAATTGTTCTCATTGAAACAGTCTTCTTTAAACTCAGAAATAGGATAGGGCCATATCCTATCTTACGACTATAGTATATAATATTACACGTTTAAATATAATCGTGGCAATAGCTGTTTCAGATTCGCAAGTAAAAAAAATTCGGGGGCATTAGGAAAAAAAATATTCTCAAAGTGGGCGGTGAGCAAAAAAAGGTTGAGAACCTATGCTCTAGATATATGCAGATTACTTAGAAATACAATAAAACCTCTAAAGCAAACAGCCGTCATTCTATCACAAAAGAGTCAGGGACGATCAGTTTAATATGCGTACATTTTAAGAATAAAAATTAAACGGTGTCATGCCTGAGTTATGGATGAAATTAAATAAAAAGTGTATGTTACTTATGATTTTTATTATATGGATCATTTTCTGTAAACATGAGCTTTACATGTCCCAGGTATTTTAATAAAAGATTTGGGACTGATTTTGGACACTGATTAGTTTTACTATATTTTAGTTCATATTTATCACCCATTAGCTAAAGAAACAATTTATATTTTTAATATTTAAAAATTTAGTTTTTTTTATTAAGTGTCATTCCCCTGTGTGTCCCAACAGCCAAATATTGAAACTTCATTTATAAGCCTTCATTTTCTAGTTTTCTTTTAATTTGATATTTTATATTAAATTAGATAATTTAAAATACAAACAGTAATAAAAAATCCACTATGCATTAGAGCAATATTTTAAATTAATTTTTTACAACTGCCCTCTACCTTTTTTGTCATTCACCTGTCGTTAAATTTTAACACCTCTTTCTGTACATAGCTGACAATAAAATATAAAGCATTATTATTTTTTACTAAAGTCCATATTCACCATTTCAAGAATTTGACTATGTTCTATCTATCATTCTGTGCAGGAAAATATTATTAAACTGAACAATTTGGGGTAAGTATTTTTATTCCTGTCATTCAACTTTCTTTAATTATTCTCAGGAAAAAAAGGTAAATAATTTTTTTTTTCACATATATGTGTGCCTAGTTAGTGTAGCAAACTGAATACTAAGTTAGGCTTAAATGCAAATAAAACTCATGTGCTCAGAAAATGAAATCACATGATTTGTCATTCCCCCTGCCGTCATTCACCTGTCTTCTTGGTAGTCAAGGAAATGACATTAGAACAGGTGAATTACATTTAAAAACTAGATTTTCTTTTTAGAAGATAAAACAAATAAGAAGTTAGTTCTAATGTAAGATTGCAATTAAAGTGAAACAATTTTTTTTATTTTTCTAATGATATTGATATATATATATATATATATATATATACATACAGGGTGTCCCAAAAATATTGAAACATGCTTTAATTCTTTACCTGTTGAAGATAAGTGGGCAATATAAATTGCAAATATGTTGAAAGTGAGGTAAGAAATAAGACTACGTTAATGAAATAATCCTCCCATTAATTTTCAAAAAGTTACACTTTTTAAATTTTTATACGACCTCCCCCCCTCCCCCCCTTTAGACAAATTTGGTCAATCAAATTTTTTATTTTTAATGCAACAGGATCGTTAAAAATATCTCATATCTGTATCTTTAAAATTGAGCGAGTTATATTTAATTGAAAATTGAACATTGTGAATGGGGACCATATATCAAATTAAAAATGTAAATTGTAACATATCACAAAAAAGATAAAACTGGATGATAATATATAAGAAAACCCCAAACGTGTAGTGAGCACCACTGCTTTATATGATCTCTGTCTGTATAATGCTTGATTTAGATGCATTTGCGATAAAAAAATTTGTCACATATTAACGTATTTTTGATCTAAATAATTTCCACCATCAATTTGTTTATGATCCCTATTTTCACTGATGAAACAGCCTTTCACATGGTACGGAAAAGTGGCATAAGTCAGATTTTTTCCTTTATCATAATTCAGTTGATTTTAAAGATACAGATATGCAGGTTTTTTTAATGATCTTGTTGCATTAAAAATAAAAAATTTTGGATTGACCAAATTTGTCTAAGAGAGTCGTTTAAAAATTTAAAAAGTGTAACTTTTTGAAAATTAATGGGAGGAGCAGGACTATTTTATTAATGTAGTCTTATTTCCTATCTTACTTTCAACATTTGTGCAATTTGCATTGCCTACTTATCTCCAACAGGTAAAGAATTAAAGTGTGTTTCAATCTTTTGGAGGCACCTTGTATATGTATACATACTAACAAATCAGTTGCCTATAATAAGTGTTATTCCCCTGTCATGCTATATTTATTTGTCTTGAAAATAAAAATTTGCATTTTCTATTTAAATTCCCCCAAATTGATCGCTGCTACTGTTTTTTTTTTTTTTTTTTTTTGTTTTTTAAGTTTAAACCACCACCCATGTTAAAATATAATGCAGAAAACGGATTAAAAATATATATATTGTATCTAGAAAGATGAAACAGCTCTTTTAGAGAAAATGGCCCATATACAAACTTCACTTCAATCATTTGGCTTTAAAAGAACACTGTTCAATGATCAATAAGTAAAATACACTTTGTGCAAAGGATAATGAAAATTTGAACAACATATAAAAGCACAAATAACACAATAATGCGGCATACAGCTGTTTCGTGAATACACTGGATCTCCTTTGTCAGTGCAAGAGAACCAACAAAGCCTTAGTCCAAAAGAGGAATGGTCTTCCTCAAAAGAAGTCTATAATTGTGTCTAGGTCTAGGTTATTTTTTTATCTAGTCTGTTATCTAGTTTTTTACCACTGTTAATTTTAATGTAGTTTGATTGATGATATTAACTTTTGAAACTGATTACTTCCTTTTCTTATTTTCATTCTTTAATTACAGCCTCATTCCCCTGTTATCTTTTTATCTTTCTTCCTTTACAAGAGTTTGTCTATTTTTTTTTTCCTTTCTCTCAACTCATTCCAATACTAATAATTTAATGTTCCTTTTACCATTCATATTTTTCTCTCTGTGTTGTATTTAAATTTCATATCAATGCTTAAGATAAGATTTCAGAACCAACTTCCCTTGCCTTCATGTGTGAGGGTGGCTGGGGGCCCTTTTTCAGCTTGTGTTGATATATATATATATATATCAACATATATATCATATATATATATATATATATATCAGGGTGTCCAGTTGGAATTTTCCGACTATTGATGGTTTTTAAGGGGGGATGACGATATATATATACACGGTTTTCCGGGTGGTTTTTATGTGCTCTGGTGAGTTGTTTCAGGTTGTTGATGCCTGAGTTTCATCTTTTAGATTCTTTTGCTTTTTAATTTTTTAATATTCTTTAATAATATATAAAAATATAAAAACTTTATAAAAAAACTTATATAATATAAATTTGTATTTATTTACACAAAAAAAGTATTAGATATAGTGAAAAATGAGGTGTCGGGTTCTTCATTGAGATGGTTGCTTTTTAAATCGAGCTTCGGTGATGTGATGATTTTTTGGTAATGGCAGTCAATTCAAGGAGAGAATGGACGGTAATAGAAGGTTTATGGATGATTTTAAGGAGTTTTAATAGACTATTGAACTTATGACTTTTTGAATATAATTCAGAAAGTTTTGAGTATGTTGGGTTTGAATTGGATTATCGAACTTTTTAAGTTCACTGTGTGAAGATTGATTAAATCTTTTTTTATATTATATTATGAAATGTACACTTGTAAAAATAAAGAGACCGGCCATTTCGGGGCTACGGCTACGAAGGCTTGGTCGTCTGATGATAGGGGCATGGGGCGATCGTCAACAAGCAATCCTAAAGTGAATACTATTAGGAATTATTTTAAGGCAGCTGTTTCGATGGAATCTGACCCAAAAAATAACGTTGTTGATTCGTGTAATTTATTTTCATCTATGCGTTCATATGGTGATGGTAAAGGTTTTAATAATTTAGATACATTTTATAAAACCCATTATAAGAATTTTAGTAGATTTAAATATAGAATGTGCAGTTCAGCTAAATGTAAGCTGTGCCCTAAGCTAATAAGTTACAGATTTCCGATAATAGGAATTTTAAATTATTTTGTAAAACTTATCAATGTGTGTACTGTATTGAATGTGAAATATGTGGAAAGAAGTATATAGGACAGACAAAGAATTGTCTTAATATAAGAATTAATTTACACCGCAGTATGATATATAAATGCATTAAAAATCGCGAAAGTGATATATCGTTGGAAATTAAACATTTTGCAGTACACGGAGTAGAAGCTATGAAAGTTACTATTCTGGATATTGTAGTTGATACAAAATTACGGTTATGGTGGGAAAATAGGCATATTGCACAGCATAGGTCGGTTTTTCCATACGGGCTTAATACTATTATGTACGGTACTACTTATAATAGGGAATATTATACAAACAAGAAGTCTAAAAGTGTGGCAGTAAATGACTTAATGGGGATGAGTAGAAGAAAATAACGGGGAGGTCGTAAAGGTAAAACCAATTTTGCCAACACCGTTGAGGGAATTGACAAAATATTGAGAGATATATATGGAGGCAATGGTAATTATGAGTCATGGATTAAAAATGGTGTATATGGGGTTAAGTTGAAGTTTTTGAATGAGATATGGTGTCACTATAAGAAACAATGTGTTGAGGAAAGTGATAGAAGTAAGGCGGAAATTTTGACTGTGCTTTTGGATTACATTAAGATAAGAGCTAAGAAATATGATATTAAGTTGGAAAGGGTATGCATAAAAAAACCTATCAACAAATATTTAATTTTAAAATATATTAACAAAACTTATGACTTCATTCTTTTTACTCGGATTTTGAAACAATTTGGATATTCTTTGCCGGTTATAGACTTGGAATTAAAGGTGGCCTTTAAATACGGTATACCTTTAGGATGGAAGTTTTTTAACTATAACTTTTTAAGTAGTAATTTACACTTGTTTGATGATGGTAATTGTGATTGTATGCTATCAATTTTTCGAAATGAACATCATGGACATATTGTTACTGGAGATTTGGGTATCGTTAAATCAAATATAAGGACTTTTTTTGAGTTGGGTAAAAAATATCGTTTTCAGTCAGGAGTTTCAATTAAAAAATCTATTGATAGTGATTTATTACATTATATCCAGGGTGCGGCTGTAAAATACAGTTTACCCACTGAAACTTTTGAAGAGTGGAGGAGTTTGGTTTTAAATGAGTGTGGTTCATGGAATCGATGGAAGGGGAGAAGTGTGGCTTTGAGTATGCATCAGCGTTATAATGATGGTGAGTTGGAGGAACTACAACGAAAATACGTCATTACTTATGTGGACAAAGTGACTTCCAATTTTGCTTTTACATGTAGAAAGTACTATGTTATGTTGTTGGACAAAGCATATGATGATACTAATGTGTATATATCGGTGAATCAATCAAACAAAGAAATTGGCAATCTTATTCAGGCTTTGTATAAAAAGGCGGGCTTAAGTGTGGGAAGAATAAGATTCCCTTATTTAACATTGATACCTAAGCTACACAAAGATCTAGTGAAGTTCCGACCAGTTACTATAGGTTACAAAACGTATTTAACTAGAGTTAATAAATCTTTATTGAATTATTTAAAAATTGTATTATGGAATCTTTACAGACAGGGCAGCTATTTTATTAGAAATAGTTATGAAGTTGTTAACAAGCTGAAAGAGATGCCAAATATTAAAATTTACAAGAGTTATGATTTTGCAAATTTATTTAACAATATTAACATTGAGGACTTGAATAGTATTGTTATGGAAAATTTCCATAGCTGTGACTTACAGTCATATATTGCATTGGGAAAATTTAAAGCATTAGTAAGGCTAGTGTTGTTCGAAACGGTTCTTTTTAATGGAAAGCGTTATAAACAGATTAAAGGAATTCCCATGGGAGGTAATTGTTCCTCCGTACTAGCTGATATTTACTTGGACAAATACGAAAGGGGTACACACATCCTGAATGAAATATTGTTCTTGTGTTATGTGGATGATCTCCTATGTGGATTTGAGGATTATAATTATAAATTCGATTGAATGATAAATGAATTGATTGAATTTCGATTTTTATCCAACCTCATTGACTTTACTGGAAACACCATGTAATGCGGATCTAAGTCTCAACTTCTTAGATATTACAATAATGTGACCTTCTACTTCACAGCATTACCATATTTATGATAAACATAAATCTTTTGATTTTGACATAAAGTTTATGACATCATGGACCACATGTTTACATCGTAGCATATGTCATAAGTTATTGAATTCTTCAAGTTTGGATCGATACACGAGTGACATCCATTTATTGAGAGAGGCTATTAAAGAGGGTTATCCCCCTGGTTTTTTTTATAAAGATTGTTTCAGATTTTCATGGATTAACTGTGACCAAGACAAGAAAGTGCTATTTTGGAAAAGATTTGTTATCCCTAACAGTTTAAAAAATGGTTTAAAACCTGGGATTGTGAGAAGTCGTATAGAGCTGGTTGGTTGTATTTGGGGATTCTTTATTGTTCTATTGATGATTGACTTTTCTGGTGTTTTGAGTGTCTGAATGGTAGTTGGGTTAGTTACATGTGGTACATTGTTATGTTATAATGGAATGTCAGGTATAGTTAGATTTTGGAAAGTTTCGCATATTGTATACCTGATTATTCATTCAGGGTTGCCTGAAAGGGCTTTGTTGTAAAAGTTCTATGAGAATGGGGAAGGTTTTTTTAATGTGAAAATTATGGTGAATTTTAAAAGTTGGGTTTTATTCACTTTTTGAAATGGCAAAATTGCTATTTGGTTTTTTATTAAATTATACTAAATAACCACCTTGTGAATGATTTCATACATTAGTCATTTTATGGCCTCAAATTGATATTTGGTTTTTATTTGTAATATATAAAAATAACTGCATTATTAATGATTTCATACACTAGTAGTTTCATGGTTCGAGTCAATATAGTTTCCATGACTATTACAGTCAGGTTTGGGAAAAATATTTTATTTGTACATTTCTTTTATGGTGTTTTAATATTGTTTTGAAAATACATACTATAACCACTTAATTAAAGATTCCATACAATAGTTTTAATATGCTGATGTGGGATTTTGTCCCCCCCCCCCCCCCCCCCCCCCCCCCCCCCCCCCCGCCTTTTCAGATCTTTGGATAGTTGTAAGTGTTGTTTAAAGTAATTTAGGGGTTTTTATATTAATGACTTGGTTTTTAAAGTGTTTTTACGTTTATTGAGGTAATGGTGAGTGTCTTGTTGGATATGGTTTGAAGGTTTTGGCTACCGGGAGCGTTTCGCCATGGCAGCAAAAGCTTTAACCGGAGAGTTTGGGGTCGCTACTCCCCCCGGCCGTCAATTCATAAATACTCTTTTTAACATCTTTATGGGTATATAGGTACTTGTCGTTTTTGGGAGATCATTTAGTTATACACTTGTATAAAACAACATGACGCTTTACCGTTGTATATATAATGTTCTTTTAAATATTTAGAAGGGAATTTAGCTTTTTAAGTCATTTTATTTATTTTTTATTTATATATATATATATATATATATAACAGGGTGTCCAGTGCTATCGGTGCCCAATGGCTATTTCCTCAACCGTTAGTCACAGAGATGTACTTCCAATTGCAAAAATGTTTTAAATTTTAAAATCTATTATCTTAGGAACAGTTTAAATCAATAAATACATTTCTGAAAGAAATACAAAATATAAATTTTTATACGGTCCCCCTGTCTTACCAATTATATTTAGAAAAATCATCCTCATACAATTTCATGCAAAATAAAAAAAAAAAAAATCTTCCTTTTACGACCAAAATTCACCGAGTTATGAAGCATTAAACTTTATGACTTAAGTCTCTTTTCCACGCATAAAAATGTCCCCGTTTCAGGCAACCAACAATCAGGGACCGTATTGACCATTTCTCAGCACAAAAAGTGCTCCAACTTTTAACAGCTATAAGTCGGTCAATTTTGGTCGTAAAAGGTGATTTATTTATTTATTTATTTATTTCTCCCCCTCCCCCCCCCCCCCCCCCCCATAAAATTCTATGAGTTTGATTTTCCTAAATATAATTGGTAGGACCGGGGGACTGTATAAAAATTTATATTTCGTATTTCTTTCAGAAATGCATTTATTAATTTAAACTATTTCTAAGATAATAGATTTTAAAATTTAAAACATTTTTGCAATTGGAAGTGTATCTCTGTGACTAATGATTGAGGAAATAGCCATTGGGCACCGATAGCACTGGACACCCTGTATATATATATAATAATAATAATAAAAGTTTAAAAATCCAATGAAAGAATTGATAGAAATTTCAACTCAATAAACCCAACATTACAAAATGCCTTACAAATTAAAGTATCAAACAGAGAATCATCAATCAAGTGGAAAATAAAAATGCAAACCTCTAGTCATCAAGCTGAAGACAAACAAAAAAACATCAATAGAAGGGAATCGAAAATAATACCAAATAAAATCCAAGTATGAGAGCTTTACACGTGGACAAGCTCTATGCCTAATAATGAATTGTTCATTTTGATAAAACTCTATCAATTCCAGGTATTTTATAAAACTAAACACAAAATGCATGTTTCTGATACCAGTAATAGATTATATCTATAAACTTTAATAATTTGAACAACGTGCATAAAAATCAAAAAATAATAGGAAACAAGAATACCTGAAAAAACACTGCATATGTCTGATCCATTGGAGCCTTGAATAAAGAGATCAATCTTGCCAATCTCAAAAAATAAAAATTTAAGAACTCCTGTTGCCAATCATGAGAAAAAAATAACGGTAATACGAAAAGACGATAAAAGGTGATATTCAACAGTAAGAACATGTAAAAATACATGGTAATGCTTATTCAAGAGAAAGTGGATGTCTGGCTAAAATAAAATACTAAGGAGAGAATTTAAGTATAATCTACCATTCCAAAGTTAACTATACTATGTATTAAATAAGCTGGATATTTATATAATTTGCTAGTAATTTTAAGTTTATTAATATGCATAGCATGAAATTTTTTATCAGATAATCTATAAATTCTAAAAGCTCTTAAGTGTAATATTTCTAAACAATTGAATCGCGTTACAGGAATTAGAAGGTAATATTTTATTAATATTAAAGTTAAAATAGTCTATTTTATCCTATAAATTAGTAATTATCCTATTAGTAGATTCAATAATAAGATTTAAAGTCCAAAAAATTTGTTATTACTAATAGTGGCTTTGTTAGGAATTAGTTCCAAATTATCCGGATAGAAATCTATATCTATGACACAGTTGTCTGTATCTTTATATTGGTAATTTAAAATATTCCATTAATGATTTACAAAGATCTTTTGTTATTACTTATGTTGATAAAGCCTCTAATAATTATGCTATTATCTGTAAAAAATTCTATATACAATTTCTGTTAAATTATTTAAATAACAATAGTCTATTTAAACTTGATTCACACCCCATTAATAGTATTAAACTGAAAATTATAAATTATCAATATGTATAGTGATTTAAATATCAAATATAAATTTTTTAAATTTACATATATAGTGCTAATACCTAAATTTCATAAAAATCCTATTAAATTTAGAACAGTAATTAGTGGTCATAATACTTACTCTACTACTGTGAGTAAATTACTTCTAAATTATTTAAATGTGATGATAGTTTATGTTTTTCTAGCAATAACTACCTTATTCTAAATAATAGTAAAGAATTAAAGAATAAATTAACATCACTTGATAAACTAATTGGATTTTAAACTTTTGATTTTAAAGATCTTTTTAATAATATTAAGATTTCTGATCTTTATGTAGTAATTTTAGCTCTATATATAATGCTTATGCTATAGTTATTAAATTTCCTAAACTTCTTCACTTTGTTCTTTTCAATAATTATATATTTCAAGGTAATAAATTATACTTACAAGTCTCAGTGGTTTCACAAGGTGGCTGTAGTAGCACTATATTAGCTAATTTATACCTTTATCATTATGAAAAATCTTTTACTTCAACAGATTATAAAATTTACAGATATGTTGATGATCTGATTTGTTTGGTCTTTACAGACAACTGTGTCATTGATATAGATTTCTATCCAGATAATTTGGAATTAATTCCTAATGAAGCCACTATTAGTAATAACATAAATTTTTTGGATTTAAATCTTATTATTGAACCTACTAATAGGATAGTTACTAATTTATATGATAAAAAAGACTATTTTAACTTTAACATTAATAAAATATTACCTTTTAATTCCTGTAACTCGATTCAATTGTTTAGAAATATTATACTTAATCAGCTTTTTAGAATTTATAGATTATCTGATAAAAAATGCCTAATGCATATTAATTTTAAGTTATGCATAGCATATTAATTTTAAGTTTATTAATATGCTATGCATATTAATAAACTTAAAATTACTAGCAAATTATATAAATATCCAGCTTATTTAGTACATAGTATAGTTAAAATACTTAAATTCTCTCCTTAGTATCTTATTTTAGTCAGACATCCACTTTCTCTTGAATTAGCATTACCATGTATTTACATGCTCTTACTGTTGAATATCACCTTTTATCTTCTTTTCACATTACTGTCATTTCTTTCTCATGATTGGCAACAGCAGTTCTCAACTTTTATTTTTTGAGATTGGCAACATTGGTCTCTTTATTCAAAGCTCCAATGGATCAGACGTATACAGTGTTTTTTCAGGTATTCTTGTTTCCTATTATTTTTCGATCTTTATGCATGTTGTTGCCAGTCTTGTTGCAGTTCGTTCTTAGTGGTTATAAGGGCACATACTATTTTTTTGGTGGGGGGAGGGGCCTGAGGAAGGGGTCTTATAATGCCATAATGCCTTTGAAACAATTGTAAACACTTAACTGGCATATGCCTGCTTTCTTCAAGGAAGTATTCTAAGTTATTTTCTTAGAAGCAGCAGTTTTATTTATTATGATTGATAATTAAATCCTTTATCATTTGTTAATACTCTACAAATTTCTGTTTGATTATTTACACTATTCGATGCTATATAGAATTTTCAACAGCCTCTAATTTCATATAGGCAAAGACAATTTGGCTTCCTATCTTCTTATGTAAATGGGAATGGAGGATTAACATAATAGAAAGAAAAAGATTTTAGCCAGTAAACTGTTGACTCACTATGTTTAAAAAAAAACTGTGCAAAAATAGTACAAATAATTTATAAAATATGAATAAGTTCATATAGTGTAATTTAGTATGGTTATTCAGTGACATTTGCCATTTTTAGTTAACTTTACAGAATCGAATGTACTTAAAACTGTTTCTAATAATTATTTCATGATTCCACAGATAAAATTGTATAAACCTAAACGGAATATTGAACCATCTGTTGAACCTCATCCTCTTCCAAATAACCTGGATGAAGTGCAGTGTTTCACTTTTGAAATTTTACCGAAAATCCATTGGAAGAAGTACCAGTCTGCAAAGCGTTTCATCGATTTTGTTCGATCCAAAACTCCAAAGGTGACTATTTATGGGAAGCATTGCAAGTGTGTCATGATGGAAAATGATCCAAATCCTGATTTTGATGCACGTTTTTATAATGGTATGATTTAAATTTTAGTAAGGGTTTTGAAACCACAGATCCTGATTAAAGGAAGCTCTTGTTTTATGATCTATGCAGCATTTAATTGTGGAGACTATTTGTATTTCATACTACTTTATAGAAAAAATGTTTTAATTTATTATTTTGACAGAAAATCATGTTAAACTTATTTCGAACATTCTTGGAAATATATTTCCCTCTATGATTGAGTGTGCATATATGTCCATCCAGTATGGACACGATACTACTCATGAACAACACACATATTACCATTATATTTTATATATAGATACATTATTTATACAACTTAGACTAGACACTATCTATATGTTATATTAATTATCAAGTTTTCGTATGTGCAGAGATTGCCACAAAGAGTATTTTGAAGGTTAGTTTTTCCCTTTTCTAAAATTTAAAGTGTAATTTTACAAAGTGTGAAGTATTTTTTTTTTTTTTTAAATGAGTAATAGTATAAATTATTTCTTATATTTTTCTGAACACTACAATACTTATTTTCAAAATGATATTAATTAAAACATGTGTACAGACGTTTTTCTGCTTTTATGATGTGGCTTCTCTTATTCTGAAGAATAGTCATTTTGCATTTGAAACCAGTTAATATTCTTATATTTTTGTTTTATGATATTTTACACTAATGGAAGTTTTTATCCACAAATTCAAATGCATTTTATTTATAAATAGTTCATTTTTTATTGCTATATTTTTCAATAACATATTTATACTGGGGTTTTGTTTCTACGCATACTATCTGACCTACCTGAAGGTGTAAGGTAACTGTTTGGACAGCCAGGACAGTACCATCCAGTTTAGACCGAAAATGGGGGTATCAACCACAGGAACTGTGCTATCCTTTTCCTAACCCATCACCTCTTATAAGGACTTTTGGACCTAAAGATTTAATGTGCCCATACTCCATGTAGATATAAAGATAATTTTGGGTGGTGTTGGGGATCAAACCTTGATCTACCGTGCGCAATCCCAGCACCTTAACCCCTGGGCTTCTAGACCCAAATTTATACCTTTCCCTCCATATCTAAACTGTTCGACACATCCAAAGGTGTAGGCTAACTGTTTGAATGGCCATAACAGTGCCACCCTATTTACATTGGAACCTGATGGGGTGGCATTTGCAGGGACCATACCACCCATCCCCTAACTCTACCTTTTGGATGGATATTCGGATCTACAGATTTAGCATGCCCATATTCCACATAAACACAAAGATTGTTTGGGACGAAAAAGGTAAAACAGGTCTACTGTGCGCGATCCCAATCTCTGCCCCTAAATGTATACTGTTTGAAAACTAGTAAGAATTAATTTTATTGATAAACAGTAAGATTGCATATGCATTATTTATTAACAGAAGTTTTCACAGGAATCTGCTAAGGGAAAGCGACTCCATAACAACTTACAAGGGATATCCAAGAAGTAAGATCTCATGGGATTTTAAGGAGAAACAAGAATATGTTTACAAACCATTTATATTGACATTTAATGTTGCTTATTGTTCATAGCTAGCAAATATAGTTTTTGATATATAAGCATTACAAACTTAAAAAATGAAAATGTTTCAATATTTTTCAACTTAACCATACCATTACTTGAAAACTATAAGAAAAATATTTCCCCTTCCTAAATAGAGATCTAGAAATTAGATTTCCTAATACATATTTTTGTCACATACTGTTTTTATCAGGGCCTTTATATTTCAAGTGAAAGTAAGAGAAATGAAAAAAAAAAAGTTTAACATAATGAAATTATTTTATCAATTAGGTTTGGAGATCGATATAAGTACCCAAAATGTTTGCATTTTTCGTAATGCTCTAATTTCCGCCACAGATACCCCCGCATAGATGTTATTTCACATCAAAATTAAGCAACATGTATAAATTACTGTACAACCGTTATGCAAAATTAAACAACATAATTATGTATAAATTACTGTACAACCAGTGTACAACCATTTCAAGAATATGTTGAATTCTCTTTGTTAGTGTTTTAACAGCCCAACAAAATCAGAATAAGTCAGAAGCATTTTGTCTGTTTCATTTCAGGTTGGTCTGTTTTAGTACTAATGAAGGGGATCTACCATGTCATTGAAACAACTGTATGCTGTGTTATATAATAAATAAATGTGCATAATGTTGTTGTAAAAAAACACAATTATACTGTTTAATCCCTTCCTAATTAAAAATTTATTAATTTTGTTTGAATACCTAATGGTGTAATATAGAAAAATTGCTTTAATTAACAAATATATTTTTGAAAAGTAAATTAGCTGTAAAAACATAGTCAATCAAACACATTTCAATAATATATTTTATAATAATAATAATAATTCTTTTATATACCAGTATTTGTGTTGTATTTACTCTAATATATGTTCCATCCCATATAGTAATTTATTTGCCTTCCAATATGCAAGGGTATTTCAGTTAAACGACAATTGTCATATAACAGGACAGTGCAAATAAGCAAGAAAAAGCTTTATCAAATTTTTAAAAGATTACTTTACTTTAAGAAACACACCTTGAATAGTTGTTTACTCCTATATATTTTAACCTAATTTTCGTGAAAGACAATATTTTATGAAATTTTGTTTCTTTTAAAACTTTGAAAGCTTGCATTTCATTCATATTTTTTTTTCCTTTCATATTTAAAAACAGTTTTGCTGTAATTTATAATAAAAAATTCAACTTATGTATATTGCTACCCATTAAAATACTTTACCCTATCGTCGTATAAGTAACATAACTAAATATCATCATAAGTAATATAACTAATTTTTTCTCCCTTTTAATAGGATGCATGATAACAGAAATAGAAAACAAAATAACATTCACTAATCAAGAGCATCAGAGTGCTGATTTAGCCTATAAAGATCTTCTGAGTGATGACATTAAGAAAATGTATAAAGTGTTCACAAAGGTAAGTGTAATTTTTCATATCATAGCCTAGGTAATTATGATCCATACTTTTCATGAAAATTAGTGATGCACCAAATCAAGACTTTGCTGAATACAGTATACAGTATTCAGCAACATCAGTATTGAATATTCACCCTAATTAAATAGTCATATGCCGAAATTTGCAGTTGAATAGTCAAAGTTTGAAGTGTATTCCCCCCCCCCCCCCCCCATCTAACTTCACTAACAGGAAGTATACATGCATAATGCATATAATGATGATGTCTTGAATTTTGAAAATTTAAATATGTAACTAAATGTTATTTAAGAGTTTAAGTAATAGTTAAGGATTTTCATAATACTTTCACAGTTTTACACATCAAATTTTATGAAAAATTAATTTTAAGTATATAGAAACTTAGAAAAAAGTATGTTGAAGGTAACATATGATTTTTACTTTCACATAAAAAAATATTAATTAATATAAGAAATTTATTAAAATTATAAGAAAAGAAAAAAAAATTGCATTTTGATGCTAAAAATTCTTATGCATATATTTATGTACTGATAAAATTTAGAGAAGTAAGCTTTTATTTTGATACATATCAAACACATAATTATGCATTTTGACAAACTCTGTATGTCATTGGTTGAAATATGCATTGACTTTTACTTTTACTGACAATTGAAAATCTGTTTGAGTGACTACATTTCATGGTATTTGAGGTGGCACTCTTTAAGCAAAGAAAATTGAACTTCAGTTTTGTTTTTAGAATTATTGTATTTTTGTGCAAATCTTAAGGCAATACTTGGTTAAAGAGGCAATTGGACTGAGAAAGCTGGTCAATATACAAAAGTGGTCAACTACTGCACAAAACATAATAATTTTATTTACATGAAATATGATGATAATCAGAATAAGTGGTTATTTTATAGGGTTTTTTTATTTAATGGTTATGATCAATATACCAAGGTGGTCACTTAATCAGGTTTTACTATATTAAATGTCATATGTTGGATAATTCTTTATATCATTTTTTTTTAAATCTGTTTCAGTCATTGATTACCTCAGATGCAGAACTCACTATAATAAAAAAAATTTCCTTTGTTCGTAATTGGATCATTTTTAGAAAAAGCACAATTTCAGCATTTTTTTTTCCCCAAATTTAAAATCTAATTTTTCATACAACTACTTATTTCTAAAATTAGTAAAAAATATGTGTAACTCAAAAAACATAGTGGCTGAGCTTAATTGGCTCATTAATATTTAAAAATAATTATTTGTTAGACCGGTGACACATTGTGTTATACCAGTGACACTTTGTGTTAGATCAGTGTTTCCCAAACCGTGCGCCGCGGCGCACTAATTAAAATTATATTAAAAATGAGTAAAATATGAAATAAAACTCTTAATATAAATCATTAATATTAAAATAATATAACATTTTGCATATTTGTTGTGTAGTGCTTGGTTCAGTACAAGTTCAAAATTCATGTGGTATTTCCTGGTATATTTATTTTATTTATGTAAAAATGTTATAAGTTAATTAAAAAATCTACTTACTCATTAAAAATAAAATTCATGGAAAAAGCAAATACGAATGCAAAATTGTAAATTGAATTATTAACAGCCATTGGTATGCGAGTGGCATCTGCACTTTGAGGGTCGAATCCTCATTGGCTGATACGGCATTCTGTTGTCCACTCGTCATTGACTCATTTACCTTAGTTTTATAATTGATTTCGATCAGATTGGAAGTGTTTTTTGTTTTGTTTTTCTTTTCGTGCAAATAATGCTTATTTAGTATGAATGTTTTATAGTAGTATTTCATTTTTCTGTAATTATTTTTTAGGTAAAATATATTTCTCATAAAAATGGATAGGTTTATTAAGAGGAAAAATAACAGTGACGATTGTGAACCTAGACATGAACGTTTGTCAAAAGTAACTAAGCCTTGTACTAGTAATATGGTAAAAGCAAGACCTAATCACCAGTACTGCAATACTTATTTAAAGTTTGGTTTTACTTTGGCTGGAAACGATGATCATCCATTCCCTCTTTGCCTTGTCTGGCGAGAAAATGTCTAACGAAGCCATGTTACCTAGCAAATTAAAAAGACATTTTACAACTAAACACTTCCGAGAGGTTGGTGGTAGGGGAAGGAGGGTACGGTCCCTGTGGATGCCTCCCCCACTGGGTTCCGGTCTAAATTGGGTGGCACTTCCCGGCCGTCCATACAGTTACCTTACACCTTTCTGGTAGGTCGGACGGTCTGGGTCTCAACAACAACAACTAAACACCAATATCTTCAAGGAAAAGATTTGGATTATTTCAAAAGACTGTCAGAACAACAGTCAAAGCAGGGTAAATATTTAAAAAAAAAGTTTACAATTTCAGAAAAGTGTCAAATTGCTTCTATTGAGATAGCCGAAATGATTGCATTAAAAATGAAGTCTCAGACTGTACCCAAGTCTATTATCTTGCCATCATGTAGAAAGATGGTTAAAACAATGTTTGAGGATGAGGCAGAGCAAGAAATTAGCAAAATTCCTCTCTCAAATAATATAATTCATAGGTGAATTATGGATTTGTCTGCTGATATAGAAGAAAATGTGTGGAATAAACTTCAGAACCCAGAATTTGCTTTACAAGCTGATGAATCAATTGACATTACAAATAAGGCCCAATTATTTACATTTATACGATTTGTTGATGGAGATCAAATCATAAATCAATTTTTTTTGCTGCAAAGAAATGTTAGGCACTACAAGAGGTCAAGATATATTTGATATTTTATGGGGTTTATCTTAAAAAATGGAATTTTTCCTGAAAATTATGCGTTGGAATATGCACTGATGGTGCTCCATCCATGGTAGGCTCAATGAAAGGTTTTGCATCATTAGTAAAACAAGAAAATTCAAATGTTATCCGAACTCATTGCTTTCTACACAGAGAGGTACTAGTTTCGAGAACATTACCAGTTGAATTAAAAGACGTATTAGATCAAGTTGTTGAAGACTCTCTTATTTGAACAAATTTGTGTAGATATGGATTCCCAGCATAAATGTTTAATTTTACACACAGAAGTCAGGTGGCTATCATCCTGTGCTGTTTGTATGCGTATATGTGAATCTGTTTGTATGTGTATTTGTATGTACAAATATTGAGGAAGTGGTAAACAATTTTATTGTGATCCAAATTTTATTTTATTTTTTTGTGCCTCCATAATACAAATGAAATGGAAACCAAATTTTTGTAATATAATATAGTAAAAATAGGAGTAGTAGTAATAGGGATTGCTAAAAAAAATTATGGTACACAGATATAACAAAAAGAAACCTTTCCTTGCTGCTACAAAAAAAAGAATTAAAAATCCCGTACAACATAAACATTTGACATAATTCATTCCAATAAATAGCAGGTATTTCTAGATATCCACTTTCTAGCATATTAGGAATTGTTATGAATTAAAATTTCATTTAACGCATAAGGCAATAAGTCCTCTTTTTTTGGCCAAAAATATTTGCTTATTTAAAGCTACAGTAAAAATTATTATAACTTACAGTATTATAAAAGTAAGTCTTGTCACTGGCCTAACACATAATGTCACTGGTCTAACAAGGTTACTGTTATGCCAGTGACTGTTAGACCAGTGACATTTCCCAAGTTTCAAAGTTTTATTCCTTATTTTAAAAAGTTAGGTTGTGATTCATGATGTTATATTCTATATATTTACTATTATATTACAAATCATCTAGATGAAATGAAATTATTAGTACTTGTTGAATAAAATATCTGTTAGACCAGTGACACATAATAAGAGAACTCACCTGAACTATAAACAACTTTTTCTTTTTTCACAGAAGGACTACATGTTGCAACTTATTTCAACAATTAAATATTTTACAAACAGTGCTGTGAACCTAAAATGTACAATTTTCCATAATCTGTTTATTATTTACAAAACTGAAAGCCAAAAATGGCAGTTGTTAGACCGGTGACCCAAAACCTGTAGGACAATTTTATTTCTTAAATTTTTGTATTTAAAATTGATTTTAGAGGGATACTAATAGAAAATACTCAAAATTTAAATTTAAAAAAGCTATGAAATTGCTTAAAGCCATAAAAATGGTGACTGTACAACTAAAATATAACATGCTGAAAATCAAATTCTAGATATAGGACAAATATGGCTTCCATTAAAATAGTCAATAATTTATTTTTATTATTTATTTCATATAATTTGCTTTAAGCATTAACTATTCATTTGATATGTGCCTTATAAGAAAAGCAATGAAGAAAATTTATGTTTTTTCAGAAACTAGATATCTTGAACAGTATTAATTTTAGGAGCACAGGACATCAAATTGTACTTTTTCTGAAAATGACCCAATTAACATCCACATTCCCCATCTGAAATGGAGCCAATGCACATGCATTTGATTTCTGATTTTCAAAGGATCATTACCAATTACTTTGTTGTATGTTATAAGCTGCATAACATGAGCCTTGGGTTCCATCCCCAGAGCAACCTCACGTTCTTTAAACTTGCACATATCAGGGGTAATACTTGTCTTTAAATTCTTGAAAAAACTATTTACATCCTGAAATGGCCTGAAATTTTACTATTCGCCCTAAAATTCCTCAATTTTTTACCTGTGTCGCAGAGTCTGATGCCCTCTCAATACATTACTAAAATAGTACATCCACTATATAAGTGCTACTTTATGCGATCCATTCTGACAGACAATTCCTTGTACTGCAACTATCACAAGCAATGCTCATAAGGCGTGCCATTAACTTAAATGAATTACCCTGATTTCTGAAATGTTAAAATGTATATAAATGTTTGTTGTAGAATCTATGAAATATGAATTATATACATATATATATATATAGTGTGTGTGTGTACACACACACATATTAGCTTTTTTAATATGGGGGAAATAAGATTATCAGATATATTTTGTACTGCATTACCTGAGGTGTTCCTTTATTGTTCTTATAGATGAAAAAAAAGTGCAAATGGCATGAGGAACTGCACGCGCCAAAAAAAGTGGAAGAAGACATCAGTGATGATGAGTTTAGTGATAATGATAAATCTTCTGATGATGAGTCTAGTGATGATGATGGGTCTTTCCCAATGATTTTTGGGAGGTGATTATTTATGTTATTATATGTTTTGCATTTCATATGCTGTTTAAAAATTTGTAAATCCAAAAAAAATGTGATTGGTTAATCTAATGCAATGGAAATTGATTGAAGCAATTTATAACATACTACATGCCTAATCCTGATGAAAGTCATGTACGCATGATGAGATTTGACTCCATTTGTAATGTTTTGAATTAGTGTTTTTCAAGGGTTTATGATTTAATTACATAAGTTAAAGAGATTTATTATTCCTTTTACTATTTTTAAGTATTAATTGATTTCATATCTGTTCAGGATTCCAATATTCTAGTCCATAAGTAATTCCATTCTTTAGCAGTTATGGTTGAAAATAAATTTTAGCAATTTTGTAATACATTTATACCCCTTTATATCCCTTTTTATTTAACACTAAAGTTATGCATTTCAATTAAGAATTAATTAATTGCAATCTTTCAATATATTTTAAATTCATTACATTTTTAAACTTTTCATTTTTATCACCTATAAAGTTGATCAATCAGCTTGGCATTTGAATTATTTTATATTATTGCATCACTTTTCTTTGAGTGATGTATTCTTCTTTTGTTATAAACTATCTGATCTCAGCAAAAACTGCTGTTGTAAAAGATTTTGTTCGGTATTAAACATCATCTGGCAGACAATTTTTGTATAAATAGTTAGAATTCCCATCTCTTTATGAATAGAGATTTGAAAATGCCGAAACATGTATTAGAGCTAGAGCCACTTGTTGGCAGATAGCTTATTTTAGATAAATTATTCTATTATGCTTTATTTATACTTTTATCACTCAAAGAGCAAAAAATCTTTCACTTAAAGAGCAAAAAAGCTCAAGAGATGAAAGATTTTATGTAATGTATACACGTGTAATGAAATGACAATGAACTTCAGTAGATTTATTTTTTTTTTAGCAAACTCTACTTCAAAACTTGATAGTACTATTTTTTTTTTTTTTTTTGTCATATTAAGCTACAATAAAATAAGAGATAATTTTAGAGTAAAGTAAACATTGCAAAGTAAAAAATTAGGAATGTACTTGCATAGACTAATGTTTTGCATATAACGCATGATTTTGACTTGTCTTTTGAGGGTTCATTATAACCTATTTCCTCTGCATTAGTTTTTTGAAAAGATCAGCAGTTTTCTTAGAATTGCACATACCTACCAACTACTGTGGATTGTCCATAATTTCTACTATTGTCTTATTGAGCTGCAAGGACCACCTCTCATGTTATGCATTTAAATTCCAGGTTTTGTTATGTTACTCCATAGCTGCCAACTCTCCTAGTTTTACCAGGAGACCAATCTTCTGGTTTTCAGCTGCCCTTATTTACATAATTTCAAGGCCAAAATCATATAAATAAGGGCAGGTAAAATATTTCAGTTGCCCTTATTTACATAGTTTTAAGTCACAAAGTACCTATTTTATTCTTCTAATTATTTCACATTAGAACAATAAAACTCTTATTTTTATAATGCAAATAAAAATGAATGGATATTTTATTAAATGAAATAATTTTCACATAAATAGTGTGATTATGTAATTCAGTTTGTATATCCGTGCATTACTGGAAGTTACAAATATCTTTTTCCATCCATCTCCATCCTCTAATTATTACACAATAGGCAAACTAAACTAGCTTATTCTTATATTTTGGTTATTTTCATAATCTGATTAATTTTAAAGAAATATTTGTATAATTAATCAAATATTATGAGAATTAACTATTATGGAAGTAAGATGATTCTTAAGTTAACATTCTCATGCATCACTTTAAGTGGCATTTTTCCCAGTCTTAAAACATTTCACATTTTTAAATGATAAATTTGTATTTATCATTGATAAAGTTTATTCTAAAATATATTTTTATTGATAACGTATTAACCAATATAACTAACATGCAAATTCCAAATTTTATGTTATATAATAAAGTTAGCCATGATTTTTTTCAAAATATGCTTTTAAATGACTGTAGTTGGGTAAATTCTAGTTTTTCTGTTTATGTATTTATTTATTTATATTTTTGTAAATATTTTTAGTGTTTTTCAGTTTGTTATTCCTCTGCTTAATCAATGTTATTCCACTTGATCTATTTTATCTATGCATCATATTTTCATTTTCATTTGTTTTGTTTTTGATGATTTCGATACATTAACTCTTAATAGCTATGTTTAATATGCAAATATCTGTATTTAGTTTTATTTTAAATCTGTTAATTATAATCTTGGGAAATTCGTATTTCAGCTTTATTTGTTGAAAAGTTTTGCTTACCATATTTAGATTCAGTATAGCTGTCAAAGATATACTTTGCGTTGTCATGTAAAAATATCCAGATTTTTGATATTTGGAGGTTGGCAACTGTGTTACTGTATTGAATTGATTTCTTTTTCCAGATTTATTTTTGTGCACTATTATACATAATTTATACAAATTTGTTGTAGGAGGATTCAAAGTGTTATTGTTACAGAACAAAATTAAAATTGCTAAAACTTTGTTACAAAACAAAAAATCTTATGCATATGACTTTCCCTTCAGGCTCAAACTCATTATTTCTTTATTTCTTCCATAGTGCAATAAATTGAGTTTAAATGCACAGAATAATACATGAAATGGATACTTATGAAGTTTGCATTGTTAATTAAATTTTCACTTTCATTTGGTATTTTAAAGTGGCGACACAGAAAAAATTCTAAAAATTTTATTCGAGAGTTGTTTATCCAAGAGTAATGAAATTGGCTTTATTCATTTTATCATCATATATTAAATATAAAACAAGCACTTCATCAATGCATTTATGCATATTTAATCTTTTATTTCAGATTTTGATGATTTTTACTTGGTATTTTGAAGAAAGAAAAAAAGCTGGGTTTTTTTTCAATTTATGCTAAAATATTATCAACACCAGGATAACCCACAAGTGACTTAACTACCCAATTTCATGAAATTTCATCTTGTAATTGAGCTACAGTGGATTGTAAATGCACAGAAAGAGAATTCACACTAAAAATAGTTTTATCTTACTCTAGTCCAGTGTCCTTCAACCTTTTTACACCTGCGGATCAGGCGAAAATAGGAGAAATATTTCACTGACGGACAAGGCAGAACTAAAAACCAATGTAATAGTATTTTATTTATTAAATCTAATGTTATAAAATTACAATTTTTGGTTAGCGCGACATCTGCTGCTACTTTGTTAGAAAATTTGATATACATGGCTGCAGAGTTATTTCTGAGAGACAAAGCACTGCATTAACATTCATTTGTTTTCTCTGTTTGGTTTTTATTACTAACATGGCTGAAAAATTATTTTCACACAAATAAGAAGCCAACAAAACGCTTAACAATTTGATAGCTTTAAAACTCAAAGACTTTTGAATGACATCCAAAATTGAGACAATGCTTGGATTTTATATCTGGACACCAGAAGACAACTCAATCAGCTTTTCTTTTTCACAAGGATCAAGTGCGCATGATTTTATATTTTCCAAGAAAGGATTATTAATCCAGTGGTTACCTTTACAAGGATCCTCATTTTCAAGGAAATAATTATTAAAATTTTCAGCTAATACCCTTAAATGTTGACTCCAGTCTAAGCTCTGTGCTTGAAAATTCTCATCAAGAGCATTAAATATCTCTAAACTAGTGGTCTGTCCAGGTTAGTCAAGGCGACAAAGAAGTTCTTTCTTCAAAATTTCAGAACATACTACACACCAAGGCAGTGGAGTGAACGGCCCTACCTTGCTGAAAACATCGGTTCTCGTTAGATCACCGAAGTGCACATTTCGGACGCCTTAACCCGTTGGTTTGTGCTCTGAATTTGCATACTGCCACAACTACCACAGTGTTCATGCGGAGTACAATCATGTTAAACATGTGGGTCCGTAAGTCCTTCCAAGATGTTGGTGGTAGGGGAAGGAGGGTACGGTCCCTGTGGATGCCTCCCCCACTGGGTTCCGGTCTAAATTGGGTGGCACTTCCCGGCCGTCCAAACGGTTACCTTACACCTTTCTGGTAGGTCGAACGGTCTGGGTCTCAACAAACAACAACACCAAGGCAGTGGTGATAGTTCACTGCCAGAGGATATAATGACACCAATCTTTAAATACTCCATATCGTAATGCCTAACAAAGTTTCCTTTTCTCTTTTTGATTTGTATTGCACGGTCCAAAGTATCAACATATTTCTTTTTCTTTCTTCTAAACTTGAAGCACTAGTACTTAGCATATTTATCGGTACCATCACTATTTTTCTTATGAATATTGTCCTTGCCTCTTCTAAAGAAGGTTAAAAGGTTTTGCTGTTTGACTCTTTTTTGTCTCCATTTCATAGGGTTTCAAATTTTACAAAAGAAATAACTTGTCTTCAAAAGTACCACAACACAATATTAGAAAATAATATGCATGAGCACGATAAAGTAAGAATATTTTCAACGTGTCGTCAACATGTGAATTGACATAATGCTGACATTTAGTGGCCACACACTTCACTTAAACTTGTTGCAGCTTGCAGCATTTCGCTCATGCAGAAATTGTAGAATGTAGCGCAGAAATTTTTCGTGGACTGGCAGGAAATTTCTGCGGATAACCAGTTGAAGAACATTGCTCTAGTTCACTGAAAATGTGTAAATCCATCAAAAACATATTCCAATTTTTGATTTTTCCTATACATTATATCATAAAGTAAAAAGGGCATATTTTAATCAGTTATTTCCTAAATGCCAAGAAAACTTCAGCTATAAAATATGAGTTAAAACAGACTTCTGATGGATATCTTCAATTGCTGAATCCTAGCTGCCATTTTGCTGAATCTTTTCGGGACTGTTTTTGCATTTCGGCTTATTTTCATACAAATGTGCATCTTCCATTTTTAAAAAATCCCTATATGTGGCTAATATGCCTTTATATGTAACCAATGTCATATTTAATTAATTATAGTTAGTTTGTAGAGATTATTGGATAGTACTGAATATATTTTTTTTTAAATTATGTTGTATTTTTTATCGAAAACTTGTTTAAAACTGTATTTAAATTTATCTATTAAAAATAATAATAATAATAATAATCCTTCCAACCTAAAGATACATTTTAGGTATGACTGAAATACAGTTGTATTTGTTACAATTGCCTGATTGAGTATTATCTAATTTTTAGAAGACGATATCGTATGCTCCTGTTCCAGAATGCAAGTAAACAAAATGGTATTCCTCGCACCCAGCAGTCATCTGTATTGAATGGACCTATAAGTGCAGTAAGATTTAATTATCATAATTATATTTTACATTAAATAAAATTTAGAATTAATATCAAACCTACTTAAGTTATCTGTAAAAAAATTTATAGTAAAAAATTATTTATTAGGGAAATATTTAAATTCTGTATATATTTCAAGTTAAATATTTATTTGCTTTCATTATTACTATGATACAAATTTAGATGCTGTAGAAACATTGCTTAATGTAAAATCTAAAAGAAATATCAAAACAGCAAACTTATATTCAATAAACACATATTGACCATATTGGTAAACTGCATACCTTTTATACTATAGTTTTGTGGCAAAATTTATATATAAACGGAATACAGATAAACATAGATAATTTGAAGTTTTTGATAAGTAAAAACATTTCCCCTTCAAAGTATATTGCTAATTAATAATATATTTTTAAGGTGAATAATTTGCCAAATTTTGAAATGTAATCAGTCAAATCTGGCATGCCAGAAAAAGCATAAGAAAGCCAGAAAAGATGTTTTTCAAATTTTTTCCATCACAATATGGAAAAGAGGTCAAGGTTTTTCATATGTTCTGGGAATTTGAAAGATACAGTGATCGCGCGACTCTGTCATATAGCCCTACCTCTCTCACTCTCTTAAGAGTTACAGAAATATTCTTTCTTACAGTCTACCTATACATCATGATGACCTTTCCTGAAAATTTTCATGTGTTTACCTCAAGAGCTTTGCGAGTTACTGGGTTTATACCTCTCATTCATTTCATTTCCTTTCATTCTGTTAATGTTGTATTACAAAAATATCCTTACTATTTTTTTATTACCCATGCGAGATATGTCTGTAAAATTGTAAAATTTCAAGTTCATAGCTCAGGGAATTACGGAGATACAGTGATATCATGTCCCTTGTTCATCGCACCCACTTCATACCCGAGGTTCCCACAGTTTTTAAAAAGTTCTTATTTTTTGTTTTTCATCTTTAAGGGCCTTTAAAAGTACTTATTTTTTATCAAAAGTTCTTAAAGTCTTTATTCCCCCTCCCCCCTCCATAAGGCTTTTTTTCCTTGCAAAAAATAGCAATTTCAACAAAAGGTATTTTCCCTGGAAAAACAGCAATTTCAGATAAAATAGATTATTTAAAACAGATGCATTTGCCAATTGTTGCTAACTACTGGTTTGCCATGCATATAGCACTACCACCTTATCTTATATATTTTTTTTATTACTTTTGTTGTATAAAATCCTTGTTTGAACCACGCTAAAATATGCATGTGTAAATGCATTTTAGATAATTAAGAGATTTCTTATATTTTGTTATTTGTAAAGTTTGGGAATCTTGTTTACCCCCTTATGGATGAATTACTGAAATATCTTTTTTAACACTTTACAACATAGTTGAAAAGTGTTTATGACTTTGTTCATTCTGTCTAACTGCTGTAAAAATGACTTTATCAAAATGAAATTTTAGTATGTTGTTCAGACAGTCTGTGGGACCTATGGGAATATAAATGAATAACATCACCCAATTAGTTTTGGATTGAATCCGGGTTGAAAACAATGAAATACATTGAGCCCTATGGGACCTTATTTTTCAAACATTTTTTAAGCGAATTTAAAATTCACAAATTGCTTCAAATGTTTTAGATAATATTCAAATTATCCCATAAAATATATAAAAAAAAAAAAAAAATTCAGCAAACTATATTCAGTAGTTTTTAAAATAAAAACTGAAATAATAATTACACCCTTTATATGAAGAGATCACGTTACCTACTTCAAAATAAAATATGGCATCCATCTTGTGTCAAAATCATGATTTTTAACAATTACAATATATTTGAGTTTAAATGATTAATGCCATCCATCTTGTGTCAAAATTGTTATTTTTAAAGTTTTTTTTAATTTATATTTAGTGTTGTATCCATCCTAAAACCGCTTTATTTTTGCTTAATTTCTGTGCATCTGTATTCTGAAACAATACAATTACAGTATATTTGAGTTTAAATGATCGTCAAACTTTGATTATTTCTACAACGAAGCCTAATTTTCACTTATAGAGAATGTAAACACATAAAGATGTAGGATGAGTTATATAAGAATTGCTGAATTTCTTTAACGCAAAATTATTTTGTTCTGGAATCTGCAATATAGATGATATAAATGAAACATTCATTGATTTTACACAGAGAAGCAGACGATTTAATTGCAACCTTTTCGATAAAGTTTTATGCATAGAGTAAAATTACTTTTACCTCCATGGTTTTAAGTTTTTAAGTAGAATAAATTATTGTAGTACTGTGATGAATGACATAAAAATGTATGAATGAAATATTTACTGCTTTTACACAGAGAGCCAGGCGATTTATATTTCGATGACGCCATTTGAATCAAGTTCATTTTTTTTTTTATGAAGTTTTAAATTTCAAATATAATTAATTATTACAGTATTGTGATAATTTTAAAAATATTACCGTTGAATGTATCGCATTTTAGAGATGTTTAAATAAAATTAGAGTTGGAAAGTGTTTCATAATCAATGCTTTATGCATGATTGATCCTTCTTGTTTTAGTGTGTACCTATGACCCAGGATTAACTTCCCTGTAAAAATTGAGATTCCTTGCTTTAACAGTTGAGCAGATATAGAGACAAGTCATTGAATCAGTCATACCTTTGCCTTTTAAATATATCTATAAAATTGTAATTAACCTTCTTTGATATCTTTATTGTAATGTAAATAAATCTTTCTTTTTTAGATGAAATCATATAATGGTACAATGAACAGTGGCTGCAGCCCGTCCCAGAATTCATTTCAAATAAATATTTCAAATCCATCAAATCCAAAGAATACAATAGCTGGGATTAAAAACATTTCTGAAATTATGAAAGATTTGAAAGAATTGCCAAGGGTAAATCTGTCTTCATCGTCTTTTCAATGTGATATCTAGTAACATTTCATGTGCATTTAAAATAGTCTTATCAAAAAATAAGATCTTGCTATCTATATAATGCATTTTATTGTACTACGAACATTAGTTACTTTCTCATACACAGTATTGAGACAGTATTGTTTCTATGAAAATCTTCAATTTCGAGATTTTGATGCCAATATAGGTTTAGGACCTCATGAACACGTTTTAACTATTTTTCAAGTGATGTCCTTCTGTCTGTCTGTGTATCAATTTCTGGTGTACATGATACCTGCCCCAAATATTTATAGATTTTCATCAATATATTCTATTTTGTTAATGAAAAATCTAGAGCTAGATAGCATTTTTTTAAATTCGAACAAAAACTTTGAAATTTTTATATTTTCTTAACAGGGCAACATAGGACAAAATTTAACATGATCATGCTTGGAAGGGATTATTTATAACACAATGATCATGAAACTTAATTTCAATAATAGTAATGAAAACAAAAGCCAATTTTTGTGTTTGTGACATTATCATCACCTTTTGGAGGGGAGTGTTGTTGTTGAAACCCAGACCGTCCGACCTACCAGAAAGGTGTAAGGTAACTGGAGGGGAGTGTGGATCAGCAATACCGATTTTAATAAAAAAAATTTCTTGTAAAATTAGCAAAAAAATCTGCTTAAAAAGGATTCTGGTATAAAAAGTTTGAATTAAGGCATATTCCAGTTAATGTTTGCAAACTCTGGAGAACAGTGCCAGATAACATGTTATGCATGTCGTTTTAATTAAAGTATATATAGGGTTTAAATTAAAGATAACCAAATTAGGTTTAAAAAGTCATTTAATAAAACTCCTTTCTTCGAAGTACATAAATTTATAAAGCCAAAGGGTTTTTGGGCATCACCATGCCCTTCATCAGTAGCGAAGTCCATCTTTGCCGCTGATGAAGAGCATGGTGATGCCGAAAGTGACGGGCTTTATAAATTTATCTACTTCAAAGAAAGGAGTTTTATTCAATGACTTTTAAAACCTAATTTGGTTGTCTTTAATTTAAAGGTTTATTAATGTTGACGTGTATCCATGCTATTTATATATAGGGTTCCTAAGAAAGTCCTTAGGCACCCCTAACGATTTTGAAATGAAAATCTGCAATGGGAGTGTCTTCTAAATTTTGGGGTATGCTCCTTACTGGCAGGTTTTGTGACTATGATTTGTACAACAGGCATACCAATAGAATATTTTATTGTAACATAGTTGCTTTTGTACACTTTTATTTTGCTTTTGTTGTTGAGAGTGTAATTTTATTAGGATTGGAATGAGGTTTCTTTTAAATTATACACTAAAGTGTAAACTATTTTTTAAATTTCTGAATAATCTCCTTAAAGTTTGTTTTAAAATATATTTTTGGATTTGATAATGTATTCTACAACAAAGGAAATAGTAATGATAAATTACTAAAAATGTAATATATTTTAAGAATTTATTCTTGCACAGTAAAGTAAATTATGTTCTGATAACCATAGTTAGGGGGGGGGGAATGCTGCATTATTTTTTAACTTCAATATATTCCACTTTTTTTTTTCTTATAAAATATAAATCTTCTAAAATCTACTAGTTTTCTTTTTATCTAAGGTTGCTAGTAAAGTAAAAGTAAATTTTAATCTCTTTGAGTACTATAAATTTTCTTTCAGAAATTAGCGTAATTCCTATTCTAATTCTGGAGTCTTTTCACTCCCTTAGGTAGTAAAGGGTTATGTTGTGGCCAGATACAAAGATGGTAGCCAGATGCACAGTTCCCTGGATGCTCAGTGTGTTTATTTTTCTCGTTCAGGAAATAGGTGGGTACAGTTATCTCATTGTTTGAATCTAATAATAAACTGAAATAGAACTGACTTTTTTTTTTTTTTTTTTTTTTTAAATATTTTCCAACGTAGTTCAAAAGTGTTTATGACTTTGGTCATTCTGTCTGTCTGCCCGTTCACACGACAATTGTCGTAAAAGTGACTTTATCAAAATGAAATTTTAGTATGTTGTTAAGACAGACTGTGGAACGTATGGGAATGAAAATGAATAATATCACCCAATTAGTTTTGGATTTCATCCAAGTTGAAAAAATGAAATACATTGAACCCTATGAGACTTACATTTTCAAACTGTTTTAGGTGAGTTAAAATTAACAAATTGCTTCAAATTAGGAAATATTCAAATTATCACATAAAATGTATAAAAAAATTTCAGAAAAATATGTTGGGTTGTTTTTTAAATAAAAATTAAAATAATAATTACACCCATGAGATATGAAGAGATCATGTGATTCATTGCAAAATAAAATATGACATCCATTTTTTTTCCACTGTGTAAAGATTGTGATGTTTAAAGAACGTTTGAATTTATATAAATTTATATTTAGTGTAGCATTTCTCATAAAATCACTTTATTTTTGCATATTATCTGTGTATCTAAATTCAGTGCCAACATAATTACAATATTTTTGATTTTAAATTATCATTGTTTGATTATTTCTACACCGAAGCCTAATTTTAATGTATTCAGAATATAAACAAATTAAATGATTGTAAGGTGAGTTGTATAAGAATTGCTGAATTTTTTTTCATGCAAAATTAATTAGCTCTGGAATCTGGAATATAAGTGATATGAATGAAATATTCATTGATTTTACATAAAGAGGCAGACGATTTATAAACACCCGAACAAAATATGAAATCAGCATTTACCGTGAGCCTACACTGTAAGAGCATGTGTCTGTAGCGCACCTCGCGTATGCGAACAGAACAGAGGTGGAAGTCATAGAGGAAGGTTGAATGTGTTGCGACACATTGAGATCAGTGTGCTTCGTTCATTCGTAAAATTGGAATTGGGCCGCAAACGAGACATCACTAACTGGCAAAAGGGGGCCATAATGTTTGGCCAGGAACACTCTCACAAAGTTGCAGATATTGCAGCGTACTTGGGTGTGACAGCATCTACAGTAAATACAGTTCATGAGCAATGGCTTTTATCCGAAACTAATAGTTCCCGGCTATGCAATGCCGGCCGCAAGACGATATTCTCCCCGAGAGATCGCCTGCATGTCAGGCTCATAGCTACCGCTAATCGCTTCCAAACCAGGGACCAATTAGTGGCACAGGTTAATGCTTGACTGGGTCCGTATATTTCCGAGTACACCTTGCAGTGGGAGCTGCATCGCATGTAATTCTTCAGCCGTATACTCTGGTGACGTCCTCGGATCACAGCAGCCCCAAAACAGAAGACACTCCAATGGGCTCAAGAACATCGACACTAGACTGTGGATGACTGACAACTTGTAGTATGGTCAGACGAATCACGCTTCTGCTTCTATACCACTGATGCAAGTTTCCGTGTCACCAGGAGGTCCGGAAAGGCGTATCACCCGGACTGCCTCTCCAGAGATCAGTGTAGCTCGGGGGTGGGAGTGTGATGTTTTGGGGGTGTATTTTGGTGACTGGCGTTAGACCACTGGTGAAAGTCAATGATCGGATGAAGGCTGTGGATTATATTCCCATCTTGGATGACCACATCATCCCTTATATCGACTTTCTGCATGGAGAAGGCCTTGTCACTGAACCTGTCTACCAAGGTGACAATTGTACCGTGCATCGCACCAGATGTGTTCAGGACTGGTTCGCAGAATATGAGATTGATCTCCCACACTTCACTTGGCCTGCCAATTTGCCTGACCTTGACATCATCGAAAAAATGTGGAAATTGCTGTCAAGGGGAGTGTTGCACGTCCGCAGTCACTAGTAGAATTGACGGCCAGATTGATAGATGAGTGGGCCAGCATCACTGCAAACACTATCCGGCCCCATTTGGACAGCATGCCCCGTAAGATCCAAGCGGTGATCAGGGCACATGGTGATGTAACCAAGTATTAAATTCAATAAAACCTTATTTTGTAATATTTTGTCAGGGGTGTTTATTTCAATAGGTGATGTCATTTGAATAAAGTTCATTTTGTGTAACTAGCATTATCTTTTCCGACGGCATTTAAGTTTTCAACTATAATAAATTACTGTAATACTGTGATAATTTTAAAAAAATCAGTGCTGCATGTATCCCATTTTAGAGATGTTTAAAAAAAATTGCATTTCAGTTGGAACGTGTTTCTTAATCAATGTTTTATGAATGATTGATCTTTATTGTTATCAAAATAGGTTTTATCATGAATACTTATTTAAAATTACATTGACATTCTAAACATTCCACAATTTTTCCATGTGGGAACATAATAATTAAGTTTTTACATACCCAAAGAAAGTATTGATAACATTTGCATACTTGCTTCAGCATATTTAGCATATTTTCCATGTATGTACATTTAACACTGAATTACATGTTAAATTCGAAAAATTTTCACTAATTATAATTTTTTTTCTATATTGATACCCCTCCTTTTATATATATATATATATATATATATATATATATATATATATATATATATATAAACACATCATTTGCAATTGATAGATAATGTTTAAGAATTAAAGTTTTTCCATGAAAAGTGGTCAAATATTGGATAGTGAAAAGGTGCAAGGTGCAGTCTACTAGCCAATGGTTAATAAAATGCACAATCAATTTTAAGTTATACCAAGCATTATAATTATATAATTCTGAAATATTAGCTGTTTTGGTGTTAAATTGCACTGTATGTTACAAAATAAATTTATTGGAGTAATTTACTTATCAAATTCTACAAATAAATTGTGTAATTTTTATTTTAAAACTAATTTTAAACACCTTTTAACAGGCTCACCAATATAGAACAGAATCCAGAGCTCATGGCACGTATTCAGTGGGATTTGCCTGGTGTCCTTTTAGAAGCACTCAGAACTAGATGAAACATGTTTTCTGCATTTATATTTTCCTCTAGTTGTAGACCTTTTTATGATGAAAAGCTTCTACAAACTGTGATCAAAGCAGAGCTGCTACTTTCAGTCACTTGTGCCTTATGTGCGTTTAGTGTAAGTGGATGGCTTATTAAGTTCATCCTTTATCTTACAATTTAAATGCAATCTCATGCAAAGTGGCAGCCCTATTTATATATATATATTTTTAAGAAAGTGTATGCTTACCATTAGTTTATGTTTGTATATTGGACTTTACCCTGTAAGATGTTGTGTAACTATCTGTACATATTATAGTGACTCTTGTATATAATTTATGCTAATACTAATTCTAATTGAAGTTTTTTGACTCATTCAAATTAATAATTTTCATTAGAACATAATATTATAGATTGCTAAAAATTATCTTGTAATTATAGCTAGTACAATAAGAAGTCCAACACCACAACAAAAAAAGTAAACTGTCAAATTATACATGTGTCTAATTTGTAAGATTTACAAAACTTGTGAAAACTTGTGAAACTAGTATTCAATTGCAATGGCCCCTCTATAAATACTATAAAACATACTTTAAAAAGTAAAAATATGATTTGATTCTTAACTGAAAGTCAGGATATAAATATAAATCTGAAATAATTTAATATGAAGTAATTATAGTTAGAGGTGTGCATACATTGTTTTAATCTCAAGTAACATTATTAATATATATATATATATATATATTATATGTAAACGACATGTGCTAAAAATACAAGCAATATACAATAATTTATATTTTATTCTGACCACTGGAATATACATAAGAAAGAACTAACATAGTCTTCATAAATCAGTCTTCTAACAAGAAAAGAATCAGTTTTACATTTCAGACTTCCAATATTGCTGACAAAAATTATATATAAAATATTAAAATTATATAAAATGAAAAGGTTCAAAATTACACATTACAATATACAATTACTTTAAAACAGTCTCCTCATTTTTTATATATTGACATAAATTGTCAATAGAATCTGTAATCAACAATAAAAGAATGAGACACCTTTAATATCTCATGTTCTAAATATCCAATCGACACTATTCAACTTCCATTTTCTTAGCTTGGAGGATAGTATTTGGCTGACTTAAAGCTCAATAATTTAGCTTATTAGTCATTTGCAGAAAACATTTTTGAATGTTTAAATTACCTCGAGGTTTCGGAAGAGGATGGAATATTAATTGTAGAAAAAGTAATCCCCTTTTGTAAGGTTCAGTGATCACCTCGGTGTGAAAGCAGGGGTGGAAAATCTGCGCCAATTGCGCCAAACTGCTACAATTTCTGTTCACTGCTACATCCTGCTACAAAAGCACCTAAAATCTCAATATCTGCGCCAAACTGCGCCAAAAACGCAATTTTTTTACACGTGCAAAAGCGAAAGTTCCGCACTGATCGTTCCGAAATACGAGAAGAAAATCCGGTTATCTACAGTTATTCGGCGCGATTTCAGACCGCATTTTCAGTAAAACAAGTTTGTGTATCACATGACCACATCACGAGTACTTTAGAGTACAACCTTGGAAATCCGGACTTTGCCGATTCCGGATTATAGAATTTTAATAAAATTCAGATTTAATATTAACTAAATACACTATAAAGCACTATCTTTAGTAAAAATAATGACAAAAGTTAAGTTAATAAATTAAAACATATTATTTAATCTAAAAAATAGGGCAAAAGAAATTTCTAAGAAAAAATATATACACATTAGTAATTTAGAATGTGTGAACGAAACGAAATGATAAAATTACATTTTATCATTTCGTTTAAATATTTGAATTAACATTTGTTATTTCATTAATTTTAGTTTATGAGAAAGCAGTTTTCTTTATCCTGTAGATGGTCATTATATCTGTTCGGTTTTAAAGTTTCTTTATTCAAGACCTTTAATTACATGATCGATTGTTTGCATAAGATTATCAATGGGTATTTTTTCTTCTCCACATTTATCATCCCTACTTTGATATTTTTTTATTTAATATCATATCGCGAATTTCGCCATCACTCCATTTATTTACGATTGGTGCATCATCATCACAGTGCAGAACTTCCGTTTTATCGGCTTTGTCGAGATTTAATGAAGCACTAGAAGAATTTAATGTAGCACCGAGATTTAGTAAAGCGCGAGGATTAGCACTTTTGCTGATATATTTAAAGGTGTAAATGCGTTTAAACCGTTTTCGCTATTAACGAACGAAAAGCAAAAAATAAGAATTTAAAAGTTTTATTTATTTTCTATCATCTATATAATGTTATGTTTAATATAAGGCTGATGACTCTGAAAAAAGTAAAAACTTTATTAGTAATAGTCATATATGTAAAAAATATCGCAGTAGATAAAATAAATGTCTTTCCTAAAAAAGAAAAATATCTCTCCTCTCAATGATTTTTCTAAATTACGATGAGTCATTAGTAGGCTGCTGCAACACCGGGACGTGGTGGGGTAGAGAAAGGGAAGAAAGGAATTTGCTTAGTTCCCAATCGTAAACACAGCCGACCCCTTTGAGAGGTCTGTGTGTTAATGACCTTGGTGCTTGGTTCTGTGCGATACGATATTATTTAATTATTTATTTGCTATTTATAGTACGTAAATATGGCTTTCTAAACAAAAAAGGCAAAATATACTGTCGATTTTAAGCTGGCACATTCGACGAAAACGAAAAAATCGTCAGATATTGGGAGGGAGAGGAAATTCTTGAAGACAAAACAGAATTCATTGAAGAATGGGATTCGAACTACGAAGTGAACAAAATAAATTTCCGTGAGCGTTAATATGAATTCTCGGGATTTTTAGATTTAATTGAACAATCTGTGATAAAATGTTACGATAATGTTTTAAACTGCTTAATATTAAAAATTACATTGTTTCAGAAAAATGTCTTTTTCAATAATGAGGAAAGGAAATTTTGATAATAAAAATTCTGTACTTAAATAACGATGTATATTTTACGTGAAATAATTCATCGGGAGTTGTGACTTGAATAAGGGGGATGAGAGATTAACGCTAACAACGTAATTCACGCTCCAACCACGAGCCGATCTACGGCCATCCATCTAAACTTTCGTTTCATTTCGTGGTTCAAAAAGTCGACCGGAAAATACGGTATTTGTTTATAAAATATAATTCCATATAAATAATCTTACCCTGTTTTAAATCCGTGACTTCGTCAGTCCGGGGGGGGGAAAAAAACGAAAATTTGGAAAACAACCGGATTTTCGAGGTTGTACTGTACTATTTTTTAATAGCTTCAAGTTATTACTATTTTTTAATAACTATTTTCAAGTTATTTTATGTTTGTTGTTTAAAAGTATAGAAATTCCGACTTTTACGAATTTTCTGCAGTTGTACCGATTTTTACTTCAGATAGATAGATCGTTAGAGATAGTCGTTAAGTACCCTTTTGCATCTATTTAAACTTTCATCTTTTAATTATTCCATATTAGAGCAACAAAACTCTTATTTTAATAGTGCGAGTAAAAAAATAAATAAATATTTTATTAAAATAAATAATTTTCACATAAATTTGCGCTGCAATTTGCCGGAACATGTATCTATTTATGTTGAACAAGTCAAAATACAGGATGATAAGAAGGGAATGAAAATTTGTGTTTAGAATAACGCGTTACACTAGCATTGCATGGATCTTCATTGGCTTTGATGAAATACTGGAAAATTTATTTCCTTCATATTATTTAATTACGGAGTTCGGTGATCAGCCCTATAGTTCTTTGCAATAGATGTCGATCACTCACCACCGCTACGCATCTAAGTCACGGCTAACGGTGCAATTTAGGAAGTGGCTGTCGATGATCGCGGTGCAGTTTAGGAAGCAGTTTTAGATCGCGTATCTCTGCTACGCATGCAAGTCACCGCGGGCTCTCGGCTAATGTTAAGAATACTACAGAAGGGCATGCAATCCGCGTAAGTTATATACAATAACGATGACTCCACTTCATGCAATAACGATACGCACGATGCGCGAGCATATGCAATTCGCATCGCATTACAAAATGAATCTTCTTTTATTAGCGGATGCTGGCATGCAATAACGCTATGCACGCTGAGCGGGCACATACAATCTGCGTAGCATTGAAATGGCTGTCAATCGCGCACGCGCTCATTATGTGCGTTCAAGGCCGCTCGTGTTTCGTGCACCATTTGTGCGGGAGCGTGGCACCGGTGTAGCGAATTCACAATATAAATTGCACTTTATTCGCGTATTCGCCTTTAACGCGCTACGCGGGTGCATCAATAACCAAACTCAATTCAATAAAGATTTACGCGGACTCACAACTGACAATGCTTTGCACAATAAATAAAATAGTATTAATAAATACTTTTATATGTCTTAAGCATTACTTATATTTGCATAGAAAAGTAAATTATATAATAATTATAAGGAAAATTTCGTATTTATTCGAACTTAAAACTTTCCCCACCTTATAAAATAACATTAAAATCTGTTTTTTCTTATAAGGTTAGCAAGTATAGATCGAAAATAAATTTTGATCATTCATAAATTTATTAAATATTTTTTATTTTACTTTTTTGGAAACTGAAGCTATGAATTATTATTTCAAATTGTAGTTACGCTAGAACCTAAAAAATACATATGAACTTTTCTAAAATGGATATTCGGAAAGTGAAATTTATAAACTAACTTCAATATTTAAATGAGAAGGAATTTAACAAAAGTAAAAAAACAATTAAATTCAGATATTCTTGATAATAGTTTGACAGTGATTTTTTATCTTTTATTAAATTTCACATTTATTAGTATTCTGTAACTTAGTGTCTTTATGTAGTCCCCTTTTTCTGGCCTTTTTTAGTCCTAGGAAAAACTGGTTGTAATATAAAGTGATGCAAAAAAATTTTTTTATGTTTTAATAATAAAACTCCTGACTTTTTGAAGTTTTCCTCTTAAGATTTTGAAAATCTACTAAATGGAGATGTGAGTAATTTGTCAATAACTGAAGAACTTTTAAAATCTGTAAAACGAAGCAGGAGAAAAATATAGACAAAGAATGGAGAAAACAGCAGAAAAGGAGTTAAGCCAAAAGCTGAACACGAGAAAGATGTATTAAAGAGTTTGAAAATAGATAGTGATGAGTTAAAAAAAAAAGTTACAATCACAAAAAGTGCTTTCTACAGCAGAGAAGATGATTGAAGGCAGCATAAAAAAGAAAGATTTATCAGTGATTGAAAATGGCCAAGTTCTCTTAAAAGAGGCAAAATCAAATATTGAAAAAAATTCACAAAATTAGAAGAGCACAGAAACTCGAATTAATTCAGTGTGTCCAAACTTAAAAAACAAGCATCTAGGACATAAACTATTTGTATTTTGGATAAAAAAAATTTAGTGTGTATTATTTAACTAGCAGGTAACTTCTGTTCTTTAAGATTAGATAGTATCATTAAATCTTTTTCTCATTTTTCTAGAACTTTTTAAGATTTAATACTCTTCATGCTTTAATTAATGTAAAATGAAATTTTTATATGCCTAAAATAACTATCGAGTGTGCGCAACATCATTTTCTAGCTGCTACAAAACTGCTCTGCACTGCTACGAAACAGCAATATTTCCTGCTACAAAACTCAGTTTTCAATTTTCCACCCCTGGTGAAAGCGTTAATGGCGGCTAATGGACCAATCTGTATATACAGAATTCTTAGGCTGGCTGTAGTTCACTTTTCCAATCACCATTATTGACAAATGCTCTGGTGTGCCTTTTGAACTAATCGATTAGTTGCATCAATAAAACACTGAAAATAAAGTTTAGTGTTTTTTAAGAAGGTGGCAAAAGAAGTTTGGCTGTAATGTTAATTTTTCCAAAGATATATTCAGCTATATCAATAAATAATTTACCCAATGTAATGATTTTTACTTTTTTAATTCTCATAATTAGAATTCAAATGATTTGAATTTTAAAATTTTCATGATATTTTTAATGGAAAATAATTTCCAGAACAGTGATGGTAATAAATAGTATATGGGGTAATTGATATTTTGAACTATGCTATGGGTTTTAAGGGTATCAAAATAACTTATTTTAGCACAGCCAAATACATCCATTGACGTTACTAAACTGTTGCCAACTTGAAAAAAAAAGTAGCTAGTGAATGAAAACTGATAAAAAAAAAAATTGTTTCCCTTGCATTTTGATACTGATTATAACACATGAAGACCGAAACAATATAAAATATCAATCAAGAAATTCGAGTCGGGACTCACACTTCACATATTTGAATTGAATGTTACCCCATGAATAAATTACATAATTCATAATCCACCATATTTCAAACTGAGGACTAGCACTAATCTTTAGACCATAAGTGTCATTGAAAAAGGGTATATTTTAGTTTTTATATTGCAGTTTTATCTCAATAATATGAAATTTTCTATAGATTGTTTTAAAGTAAATGTCAAAAATAGCAACACGTATAATACATATATATTTGACACAACAGCTTTCTCTTTAAATAAATAACATGTTCAACAAGTGCCCCAGTTACAAGAGCTCAATCCATGAAACACAGCAATAAATTCTTGATATAAAACAACCATTGATATTTGTGCATTATCAAACATTTAACCATTCTGGAAAGTATAAAAAATAAAATGATACTTCCATGTATATAGTATTTGTAATGTTCAATATATTAATTCTTACTGATACTTCCATATGTATAGTATTTATAACATTTAATACATTAATTCTTACCTTTAGAAGAGGCAAATCTTTATTAAATAAGCATTCATTTTTCCTGTGTAGTACAAATTCATTTGTTCTTTAAATTAAACAAATGTAGAGACCAATCGCTATCAGACTTAATATTGCTCTGATCATCTAATACACAGGATGAACCAAAATGAATTAAATTTTTCAGAAAATCCCAATTTAAGAAAAAAAATTTCATTGCGGTAGTTGTCTAGAACTACCAACTGTGGTCATTTCTAGATTACTACCAGCATAAATAGTTGATAGATATTTTATTCAAGTGTGATTTTTTTTATTATTATTTATTTATTTACATTGACATAATACTTGCTGCTTACCAAAATCGCATTTATGAAACTATGGTGATATTTTATTTTTATTTGATCATGTATGTATTTTACTCTTAAGAATATGATATAAGTTATAAAATAAAATAATCTAAAGCATGGTTTTTGAACCTTTCAATTGTAATGACCTCCTTTAAGCAAGTTTGTGATTGAATCACAGAACACCTCTGCCCCCCTTTAAAAAGCCCTTGGCCTGGCAACATCCTTCTTTCATAAAATGTATGTTTTCAGAAATATAATATCTTCATTTCCTCTATTCTCTACTGTTTTGTAGCCATATTATGTACATAGTAGAACTGGTGCATAAAGTTAAAATACAGTAAAGCCTCTGAGAATAGGAACTAACACATGTTCAAACCATTCAGATAATTAGATTTGTTTTCTAATGTGAAAAAATGCAATTAAATATGTACTAACAAATAAAAAATGTCATACCTGTCAACTAAAGGCAATAGGAATACCAGATTATGAGTATCAAGTTTGACCTTGCCTTCACAGCTGCAATCACCACCTTAGGCCACCAAATGTCTAAAACTGCCCTGAATATTGAAGGACATCAAATCTAGAGTTCTTGAAGGTCATGTAATGGGTCCTTTTCGACTCATTTATGTATTCAGGGACTTCAAATTCAGATATCCCTTCAATTATAAATATTGTGTTCACTACTTCTGAAAAAAAAATTCTTATAAAGGTTTTTTGCTTTCTACCTATGAAGCCTGTGATTTTGGATTTCTGACCACAATAGCAATATCCGTTTTAGATCTTGTGTGGCAAATTAGCTTGAAAAAAAAATTTACATTTGTACATGTACAATATCATATTCTCTGTGGATTACTGCTTTTGTTCCTATTCTATATTAACAGTTAATTTTGGTTCATCCTGTGTTTTACTTTTATTATGTGACATCTATGAATACCCATTCACTCATTTTGAATACAAATTTACTGTCTGATTTTATTTGGATATTTAGCAAAAACTTCTAAAAATAGCAATCAGGCACGTAATTTTCATTATTTTTCTTATGCTTATTCACCCAGAAGATTATAAAAAGTTTTCAACTCTCATACCCCTGAATAGTATAACTTCTACAATACAAGTCAAGTACATTTTTCTTAACCTAAACTACAATAAAAAATATAAAACTATATCCAATATAAAAACACGATACATGATTTAGGATTTAAAAAATATAAATGATAAATATACATGCAATGTTTGAGCATGCTTTGAATTTGTGCAATTGCTCTTCATGATTGTACACTATATATAATGCACATAAGGAGGTTAAACTTCCTCAAACAACCCATTTAGTATTCTAACACAGCATTTTATTCGAGTTTGCTTCTATTCTCGTAATATTAAATTTTAATGTACAGAGGAAACTGGTTATGGTGAACTCTCATGGGATTGCCAAAAATGGTCATTAAGAGCAAAATATGTAATATCCTTTCCCGGCCGTCCAAACAGTTTCTCATGTCCTCAGATGAGTCGGACGGTCTGGGTCTTCAATAATGTAATATCCATATAAAAGTTGTTCGTACATTTACTGCTATGTGAAGTTATTTTCTACTGCTTGCATTCAAAAATATATTTTAGAAACAACACTGTCAAGTTTTAAAGTAGAGGTTATTAAAAGGGTGTTTACTGTCTTTTGCAGGTGCATATAACATATTATTTCTTTCATGATTTTTGTTTTAGGTTTTCTTGATGTTTGAGTGAATAATGATGAGACATTTGCATAAAAAACTCTTGGGAGTTACCCAGGATTTCAATTCAAAGAATTCATCAGGGAACTTTGGAATTTGGTTCACTATAGCCAGTGTTTCCTTATACATGCTTTTGCCACAAATGGAGTCTAATTACACAATGTGTATAAGTCTTCTACCAGGACTCTATACATTTAGTATAGTCTAAACAAAGATTCATTATAACTCAGGTTCACTATAACCAGTTTCCACTGTAATAATCCCTCGTCATATTGCTTATTTTTACTTTTCCTTCAATACATAATATATAGGGAAAGTATGTCTAAAAATTCAAAATTGATTTTGGGACGATTTAATTTTGGCTTCCCAGAACACAAAGCAACTACTTTTAGTACAACATCTGTATGTGTGCATCTCAGCAGAAATTTATATTCTAACTCAAAATTCGTTTGTTCAAATTTCATGAAATTAGATAATTCTTTAGATACTATGTATGTTGCTTGTTTTCTAGAAAGGTAGAATATAACAGCAGTTATTGTAAATATGCTTTCTAACCATCTGTTTACTTATGTGATTCTTATTTTAAAAAAAAAAATCGCAGTTACTAAATACATTTTATAAATATAGATTTTAACAATTTGAAAACAAAATTTATTTAAGTAACATGCATAATGAAAAGTATAGTTTTGCACGTTATTAAAAAAATTCCACTCTAAGGACAATCGTAAATGTTTCACTTGAATTTAAAATAGAGTACATAAAATTAATCTGTACATATGAAATACATTATTTCATTAAAAAAAATAATTTTAATTCCTAACAATATTTGATTTTTTTATGATTAGTGATTCATTAAACTTTTATGAAAGAACATGTTTTCGTTTTAAGTTTCATTTTGTATCAAACATCACAGAACTGATTTTATTTGTCACAATCATAAATGTTATATTAGTGAAGTTTGTGATTTACTTATTTCTGTTTAAAGACATACAAATTAACAACTTTAGACTTCATTAAGTATAACATCTATGACATAACATTAATAAAATGGGTTGCTTGTGTCAGCTAAACCTGGCAGGAAAGATGAGAAAAAGAATAGTTGCCAAGAAAGTTTCAAGGGGGAAAGATAGATGGGAATATTTGGCCTTACTTGAAATGCATGAAAAATTGTTTCAAATTCCACCTTACTTATTACATCTGCTTTCTTTTATTTTTATTAACAAGACTAAGTGAAAATTGATTAATAGATACTTCTTGAAAATATTGATTTAAAATATTTAATTTAGTTTGTGATGATTTCAAATCAGAACAAAGAAACATCATTTAGAAAAGCAGCTGTTCCTGGTTGTGCTCAAATAAAAAACTTTGAGTCAGCATCTACTCTGACTCTGAATGAATCTACTCTGACTCATAATGAACTCTGAATGATGATGAGACATGTAGCTTCATGTACAAAAGTTCCCACAATCCTCAAAAATGCCTTAATTTTATAAATCAGTATAAATAGCCCTTTATGTACTTATCCTTAAGCCTTAATACTTATAATTAATAAATAAATAATTTGGCATCACGTCTGATGTTATAATAGCAAAAATTAAGCACACATCCACAACAGAAGGTCTTTATTTTACTTCCTATAAGACATACAAAAGTTTAAAAAAAGGCCATAGCGCTTTCGAGCATAAGTACGCTCTTCATCAGTGGCTATACGGAAATAAAATTTGAATTGTTCATATATAGACCAGATATAGCGACAAAATTTGCATAAATACAATTTGCAAAAGAATCTACGTTTAGACAAGGATGAACCGTAAACTATTTTTTTAGAGTTTCAAAATTTTCAACAACAAAAGAACAGCATATTAAATTACAATTTAATTACAGAAATCGAAAAAAGGGGTGGCAATCAAGCATAATCCCAAAGATGAAGACGTCAAAGATAACTTTATAGAGACTTGAATTGCATGGAGTCGAGAATGAGTCACCAAGCGTAACTCAAATTCATATCTCATTCTCGACTCCATGCATTCAAGTCTCTGCAAAGTTATATTTGACATCTTCATCTTTGGGATTATGCTTAATTTGCAACCACCCCCTCCCCTTTTTTCGATTTCTGTAATTAAATTGTAATTTAATATGCTGTTCTTTTGTTGTTGAAATTTTTGAAACTCTAAAAAAATAGTACAGTTCATCCTTGTCTAAACGTAGATTCTTTTGTAAATTGTATTTATGCAAATTTTGTCGCTATATCTGGTCTATATATGAACGATTCAAATTTTATTTCCATGTAGCCTATTAACTATTAATGAACTTAGGAAAGCTATGATTCTTAAATAGAAAGTTATATTCTGTTAAATGTCTTGTGTAGCACAACATTTTAAAAAATGTATATAAGGATTTTAAATCATTAATTTTTTTAATGATTAATGAGTGGGAATGATGTGCAGAAGCAAATTATGGATCTAAATTTGTTAATGTATGAACCAGCATTTGTCTTAATATTTTGAGTTTGTGCTATGAGTCTGTGTCTGTTGAAATTAATAGTCACAAACATACCACCAATGTACTCAAATAGTAAAGACATTGATTCAAGAACATCCAGGGACACTCTTTTTCAAATAACTATTTCTTAGTATTTTTGGTGGAACGGCAGAGCGAGTTGATCCTGGGAAATGAGTTAAGAACAGGCTAACAAGATGAGAAGCATTACAGTACAATTATGCATATAAAAAGCTTCCATTGATTGCTGTACAAAGAAAATGTTGAGCACCAAAACGTCACATTTTTAGAACAATGGCTTAGCTTGTTTTTACTCCTTAAGTGTCTTAATTTCAGTAATGGCCTATGCTAAATTCACTTTTGATTTTAGCGTTTTCCCCAGTATTTTTCCTCCTTAAAAATTTCTTGGCTTATGTCCTAGAACTGGCGTTTTGGCAAGGTTCCCATCTCAGAATCCTGCAAGTATTGCAGCTCTTGCAGGTCCTTGAACTTCTCCTGGTCTTTAATGCGGGTGTAGTTAGCAGCAAGGCACATAATGTAGTGTATCTGAAAATGAAAACATTCATATTTTTTTAATAATACAGTGGAACATTAATAACTCAATAATTCACAGAAAAAGCAAAGTATTTTAAGTTAACGGGTTTGCCGAACACACAAAATAATATTCAATTAGAGGCACCTCTGACAGTAGCTTTAAGGTACTTAACTGTATCAACAAACTATTAACTATGTTTTTAACCCAAGCCTTTCATCCAAGTCAATTAACAGGTTTATTAGTGCCTTAGCTTGGAGCAGAACCTCTGTTTAATTGACATGTACCTACTTTTGTTTTTATGCTTCAAGTTGCAAGTGTAATTGTGTAAATAAAATTCATTTTATATCACATTATTGGGTTAAGTAACCAAATGTGCTTGACCCAATGCCATATAAGCCTATAAGCCCTCTATATACGAGGGTCACACTGAAATTTTTGAGACGGGCAGACGATATACACTAAAAAAAAATTATTGTTCGGATATTTAAATTTGAACTCTTTTATGCCCGCAGATGTAATTTGTGGCATACAATTTAGCTATCGTAGACTAAATTTTGAAAAAAAAAAAAAAAATGGAGTTGACGCTAGAGAATTATCGAACTATGATTTTAAAGTGGGGCTAAATCAAGAAGAATGCCTTCAATGTCTACAATTAGGATATGGAAATAATGCTCCATCTTGTGCCACTGTATTCAGATGGTTTACAGAGTTTAGAAGAGGTCGAAATTCTCTCCTGGATGAAGAACACACAGAAAGACCTTTGTCAACTGTAGTCCCAAAAAATGTGTTGGCCATTCAGAAAATGTTAATCGATGATAATCGATGTACCTACCAAATGATACAGAAAGAACTTAACATTGGATTTGCAGCTATACATAAAATTATTCATGAAGAACTGCATATGAAAAAATTAATTTGTCTTTGTGTTCCCCATAATTTAACAGAACACCAAAAAGCAGAGCATGTCAGAATCAGTAAAGAAACCTTAAAATTACTTAATGATGGTGGACACCGCATTATTTCTAAAATCATAACTGGTGATGAAACATACATACTGTTTTTTGATGTTCCAACACATCAAGAAAGTAAAGTATGGATCTTTGAAGATGGCCCCAAACCAACAATGGTTAAAGGACAACGAACAATGAAAAAAGTAATGTATGCCGTGTTATTCAGAAGTACAAGTCTGGTCAAAGCCATAAAGCTAGAGGGACAGAAGACAGTTACAGCTAACTGGTACACCACTAAGTGTCTTCCAGAAATTTTCAGAAAGTGAATGTTAGGGAAGTCATGCTTCACCATGACAATACATCTTCTCATTCAGCAAGAATGACAGTCGAATTTCTTGAATAAAAAAACATCAATGTTATAGAACATGCACCCTATTCTCCTGATCTTGCTATATGTGACTTTTGGCTATTTTTTATCTAAAAAAATTTACATGGATGCCGTTTTCATTCCGAAGATGAGATTGATGAGGATATAAAAGCATATTTTTCAGCGATTCTAAGAAATGGATGGCTTGAAGCATTTAATCTTTAGAAAATTCGCCTACAAAAGTGCATTGATTTTGGAGGGGAGTACTTTGAACACTCCTAAGAGCTGGTAAGTTTAACTTGTACCACTTAGCCGTATCTCAAAAACTTCAGTGTGACCCTTGTATACTGCAAAGCATTTATCCACATTTACCTTAACTTAAGTATTAAAATATGTACTTTTTGAATCTTAATTTACTTTAATGGCATAATTACTTTTAACTTGGCACTTTAGTGACTACTGCAGCTATCTTTCCGTTTTTAAATTTATGTATACTAATATTTTCAAATAATCTTGAATTACAGATTATCTTTGCAGAGTCCATGTATTTGCGTCAATTTTATGATCAGTCGAAAAAAAATCATGAAAATTCTAAAAAAAGTAAATAAATAAACATATTTTAAATAATTAAAATGAATCTGTAAAGTTTCGTAAAATTTTGACAATAGTTAGCAAACAAAATTATTGCCAATAACTTCAAGTGTGTTATGGATGTTTAGCTAGATGTATATAAAAAAAAAACCTTGTTTTCAACAGTTTTTTCTTCTCTTCCATTTGCAATTTCTTGAACTGCTATAGTTGGTGATGAAAATTATCCATGAAATCAAACAGATTATGCAATATATTGACTAGTTCTTGAATGTGAGACTGAAGTTTCAATTTGAAACTATTTCTTTTGTCGCATATGGTTTCTAGCTTGAATTAGCACTTGCCATTATAGATGTGTCGCCTATTATTAGCCCCATATAATATATACCTATATTATATGGGTTCTCTTAGCGACAGGTCTGGAACCTCACTAAACTCTATTAGGATGCCAGAGAAAAAACGTTGAGCCGAGCTTCTACATTTGTCATAGGAACAACATATTACATGGGTGTGTGCCATCATGGCAGGTTGGCATGTACTGAGGCTCAGTGGCCTTTATGCATACATTATGTGGGCTCTGAAGATTTTATTCACATTTGCCTGTGTAGCAGGTTTTATGCACCAAGACATATTGTTAGCCATGACATGTCCACGTAGCATGCATGTAAACTGCTAAATGAGGCTACCATGTCAGTTTCTAGCATTGAACCGTGGCACTGCCACACAGCAGGTGACCTACATTGACCAGAGATATTGTAAAGTATGAGCTTTTGCAAAAAGTGATGGCTAGTCACGACTAGTAATGCTTTTAAAGACTATGCAAAATACAATATATACAATTTTCAAATCATCTATGAAGATTTTCTGTATAATTGAATTTTTAATTTTAATTGTGCATGTAATTTTATGTTTTACCTTTGGCAACAACTTTTATATATCGCTGCACCTTTTTATAGAATATATAATACTGATGTTTCTAATTCAGTGCTAATTTAAGAATTAAAAACCCATTTCTTATAATCCATTTTATAACATTTTAAAATTTGTAAAAAAAAAAAATTGACATCATGTGAAATTAAAGTATGAAAGTTAAAAATCAATTTACAAATACAAAATCAATTTAAATCTGTATATCGGTATATGGAAAATTTTCTTACCAAACTAATAATTACTAAAACTGAAGCTGCAAATGCTATGATGTAGTATGGACTGGCATATTTGACCTGGAAAAAAATGTTTGTTAGTACCTAGTATTTAAAATATACAGTGACTTCAGCCCTATAACAGGGCATTGCGCAAAAGCAAAAAGTGCTTAACTTATCCATCACCAGCTGTGAACCATGGTTTCTTGGTCATTGCTGCTCGTCAGCATGGAGCAAACGATAAGTTAGTGAATAAGAACAAAATTCCTTAAATTACGGATTTTAGAATTTTTCTTGGGAAGATAGTTACTTCAACCCCAGTAACAATGCAACGTATCATTTTTATTCACCCACCATTAAGAAAATTCAAAGTGCTCAGGATTGCAATGAAGTGACTTCTGTCTTATAACAGGGTTTTTGCATAAAAATAATGGTATGTGGGACTGAAATAATGCCTCACATCATTACTGTAAGTACATACTTCTACCAGAATTCTGAGTATTGAGCTCACTGAACATCTTATCCCATGCTAATGAGTGACAATGGCTGCAAAACTATGGTCCACAGATGGTGAGTGATGATCAGTTGAACACCTTCTTATTTTTATGCATTTCATTTTAAAATGAAGCATAGTTTCCTTTCATAATTCTTTTGCAATGATTTTTTAGATGTATTCACAATAAGCAACGTCTATTGGCAACAAACTTAAATTTCACATATTGCCATGTAGAATGGTACAAATTTGGTTATACTTGAATCATAGACCCATTAAGGCCGTATCACATTTAAGAACTTTTCAGGCAATTTTTCGGACAACCAACTTTTTGAACAATTTTTACTCAGAGTTGGGGGGAAAAACGTGTGTGTGATAAGTGCAAAAAGTTGGGACAACTCTGAACACTTTTTCTGGACTCAGCAGAAAAAGTTGTTCATTTGGGACAATTTTTCAACAACCAGCCAATCAGCGATGAGTAGCGGAGATATCATGTGTAGAGAACAGGTTGGCGAGCAACGTGACCAAACAAGAACGTGGAAATTTCTTCATCTTTCAATATTTTTAGATTAATTTATACTATTTAAGATGGAATTATTTATATTTCTTTCCTGGAAGAGTATTCAACAAGTTTGTCAACATGGTATGAAGAATTAGTCGATTTTGATTCGCATATCGATGTAATATTTTATTTATTAAAAGTTTTAAAGATGAGCAATTGGAATACACTTTTTAACAAGTATGTTTTGTATATTTTTCGTTTATATTCTGTTGCATGATCATAAAAACTGACTTATGACATGTTCATGCTATTTATATTCACAATATTGAACGCTTCTGGGATTATGTTAAACTTACAGTGAGATGATGAGAAATAAACCTTTGATGAGAAATAAACGTGTACTGCAATATTTCAGCCGATCTGTTTATTATATCAGATATGCTATTTTATTGCTAAACCCGTTACAGAAATTACCCTATATAGTAAATAAAAGTTTGATTTGAAATTATCATGTATTGTTCCTAAATTTTGTGTTTGAATAACATTTTATTTACATTTTTGTTTGTATGTAATCTCCGAAATTGTCATTTTAAAACGTTTGCCATTTACTTGAAGTTGTGCATGCAATACTGTTTATTTATAAAACTAATAACTAAAATATGAGCATTGTCTGTATATATGAGCACTGTCATTATGTAAGAAACATAATTTATGTATGGGTTCAAAGGAGTTTAGTAATCAAGAACAGTTGTTCATTAGCTTTAAACCTATGTATTCAACATTCAAAGTTTTGATGATTTTGAGGATAGCATTTAACATTTAAATTTTACTTCCTCTGCTAATTTTTTAGATACAAAAACTTTGAACTTTGAAAATTAACGTAATTCGAATTTCATCAAAAATATAAATTTACGCTTTTTAAATTTTCATAACATAAATTTGTACATGACAATACATAACACTGTACTGATTAAAGTATTTTCAAGATCTGAATATCGGTTGTTAAATTGTAAACAATGTTTGAAAAAAAAATGTTCAAGATTCTAAAATGTAAATAATTTTAAGTTAAGCATCAAAAAATTTTTAACACAATAAATGTATTTTATAGTAGTTAATTGCATAACGTGAACTATGAAGAATGATAATAATTGAAAGCAAACTAATCCATAGCTTAATGGTTGATATAAATTTAGCAGCTCATTCAACTTCAAAGTATCTCATAAATATTGGATAATTGCTTATTTGTTTCCAATAGATGTAGTGTTTGTTGTATAGAATGTGTCGAGTATCTATCAATAAAAACTAATTTGTAGCGATTCAACAAGCAAGTCAAATTACAACAAGTATATATGTTATATGTTTATATAAATACCTTTATATATATGTGGTTAAATACCTGCTATAAAATAATCTGAAACCCATAATTGGGTGAAAAATCAGGTCAAATTAAAATTTTATAGATTTCAATGCAAACCCGATCTGTAATATCCATGTAATGTAAAGCAGACGAATTGCCAAGCAGTAAACACGCTGCCGTAACCCTAACCACAATGTTGCAAAATACACAACTATATTTCTTGCCAAAAAAGTGATAAAAATACACTTTCGCTCGCAGTTTTTCATTTAGCCCAACTTCTTCAATTGTCCGACAACCCTATAACCAACTTTTTTACCAGAAAATTCATGGAAAAGTTGTCTGAACTAGTTGATTGTTCCAAAAGTTCTTGAATGTGATATGGCCTTTAGAAACATCCAATATAGCTCTAAATTAAGGACAAGGAAACTGTAATTTCAGCAAAACATGAAAGGACTGTAACTGAAGCTTTATGAATCCTATTTCATTTGAGCACATAGCCTTTGCTTATTAAATAGTTTTCTTAATAAAAGACTGAAACTTGTTTCTACTGGTTTTATATCTCCCAACTCGTTCTACAACACGCTTTAATGGGGAGATCGAAGCAATTTTTGTGGCATTACAACAACTCGCACTTCATCCTTCTTCATTCAACAGAGTGGTTACCCTCTTGGACTCTAGTTCGGCTCTCCAGACACTGTCCGGCAACCAAAGAAACAATAGATCAGGGTGCTTATAAAAGACCTAATGCACAGAATGACTTTATAGTGGGTACCTGCACATTGCAGAGTACCAGGAAGTGAAAAAATTGGACTTTTGGGCCAAAAAGGGTGCTATAGTAGAGCAAAGATTCTCGAAGCTAATGACTTTTCATTCAGCGCAACTGTACATTAAAATGCTACACAAGAAAGAAATTGAGGCAGAATCTCTGGAGGTATCTAAGGGAAAGTCATGGAGCGTCCTCAGCAAAAATATTTCAGTCATTCCAGAGGCTGCTCGAGAAGAAGCAGCTACCAGATTCAGACTTCTGACTGGTCATGACTGTCTCAGGGCTCATCTCCATCGAATTGGACTTGCTGCTTCCCCGGATTGTACTTTATGTGACCTAGGACAGCCTATGTCTGGAAAACATTTAGACGAGTGCCCTGCACTAATAATTTCTAACTCAATCTTTGAGAAATACTGGAGAGCTCGCTGTCTAATGGCCTAGCATGCAAATGACCAGTATTTGTAAACAACATATCCCCCAACTCCTTGTACTGAGACCTTCTCTGTCATTCATGCAGACTCACTTTGTCACATAGCATCCACCGTTGTCATATGTCCAGAGAGAAGTGACAACCCACCAGTCCTTCAGATTATCATGAACAAAGCGAATTTTTGTTCACTTTTCACATCACTATGACATGAACAAATTTTAGGTAGAAAATTGATTCTTAAAAGGGACAATCGTAATTCCTTAAAGTGGAAATTTTAGTGTGTGGAAACAAAATTTATGTTCATTTTTCCTGGTTTGATTCATATAATTGCTGATTCTTAAAAACGGCAGCTACTGCACTATACATCTAAAGCTTTTATTCTGTATAGAAAAACTTCAGATTTGTATCTCAAACTTTTTTGTAAATATATGCATAGTGTATTTGTTATGAGGACAAATCTCATATATACAAAATTTGTCACATGATACATGTGCAAAGAAGTGTCAATAATTATCCCTCGTAAGTCCTTATGCATCCCTTTAACTTTGAAAGGGATTGATTGAGTGATTTAAGATTGAAATGTGCCAGAGCTTTAGAAGCAGGGTCTACTAATAGCAAAGCGACTATGTGTTATCCACTAAGAAAGTTTGCAGGTGCACATTGAAAAAGTTAGTATTCCTATCTCGAAAATGAAGCAAGAGAGGTAAAAATTTTCAGTTGAAAAGTGGTAGAGCTTTATTTAGTATGGAAAGATGTGTGGTTTGCACATAGCATGTACACAGACTATAAAGAATAAGGTCAACACAAAGCAATAATTATGTAACTATCTCATTATACTGAAGTACTTTTGGAGGAAATGGTGAGAAATATGATTAAAAAATAATAATCCGTTTAATAAACTAATTTTAATTTATTTAAAGTTATTCATTTTGCAGTAAAAAATAACAGTTGTATAAAAATGGCAGACAAATGATGCAGTACAATAATTATTCCCTTTCATTGACCTAATTTTTTATTATCTGTGTACATATTAAGTGCAGATCGCACATCTTTCCATGTTAAATAAAGAACAGTGAAAAATTTTGCCTATCTTGCTTTGACCTTTTTATAGGTAGAAATTATAACTTCTTCAATTCACCGCTAGAGGTGCTGCAAACTTTCTCAATCGATAGCGTATACCCACTTTCCTATTAGTAGATCCTGCTTTTGCAGCTCTAAAACACTTCAATTGAATGTTAAAGGGATAAATAAGGACTCATAAGGGAATCCTGTATATACAGAATGTTACTTTATGCAATATCAATAAATAAAGAGAACACAATTTAAAATGCTACATAAATAAAATGATGAAAGCAAACAATCGTTTAAAAAATGATTGGGTTTCCTTCAGTGAGAAAAAACCAAAAGGTGACTGCAAAATAAGAATACATGCTAGCAAGAATACTAAACTACAAGAGTAGTGATATTGCCTAGTGTGAGGGAAGAGATGTAACACAAGAAACATTGTCTGGCGCGGTAGCCCATTGGTTAGCGCGCTGGAGTTGCACTCGGTAGGCCCGGGTTCGATTCCAGCCACTGCCAAAACTGCCACCGTGTTCATGCGGAGTACGATCACGTTAAACATGTGGGTCCATAAGTCCTTCCAAGAGGTTGGTGGTAGAGGAAGGAGGGTACGGTCCCTGTGGATGCCTCCCCCACTGGGTTCCGGTCCAAATTGGGTGGCACTTCCCGACCGTCCAAACAGTTACCTTACACCTTTCTGATAGGTCGGACGGTCTGGGTCTCAACAACAACAACAAGAAACATTGTAATACAGAAAATATGGACATCAAATGGGTATAAAAAAGAATATGACAGAAACAAATTAAACATGATAATACCTTACCTCAAAGAGATAAGGTTTCAGACAGAAACCTTACTGATATAAAAAGTTTCAAAGCAATCTAAAAAAACTATGAAGCACTTTTGATTAATAGAGGCAGAAGAAAAGTCATTATTAATCATCCGGTAGGGATTTGTAATCAATGTTTTCTTGAGCAACACTAAACCACATGTTTAGATTGGCCTATATATGATAGCTCACACTGACAAATTATTTGTCAATGTCTGCCATATATTCTGCAGTAAAGCATTTCTAAAATGATTGTCTGCTTTTATCATTTTATATAGACAGCAATTTACAATGTGTTTCCTTTATTTGCATACATAAACAGGACTGTAGATACAGCATTCATAATGGGGGATTCAAAGTAGCAATTATCTATCCATATATACTAATTGCCAGCTGTCTGTCATGCTTTTTCTAGGCACTTCCCGAATAGACTTGCAATTTGGTACATGGGTCGATTGTTTGATAAAAAACCCTGAGAAAATTGAATTTTTCGAAAATGTTCTGTAGAGGTGGTGCTCTACTCCAAAACGTTCGAAAAGTGAAATGATAGAAAAGCATGCTTTGCAATGAGATAGAGCCTTCATATTTGGTGCATAGGTAAATCGTTCAAATGGAAGAACGTGTGCAATTTCAGATTTCCAATATTTTCTATTTAACGGGGTGCCGCACTCTAAAATGTTCGATTTGCCGAATAAATGAGAAAGGACTCTTTTAAAGTTTGAGAGAGACTTGAAATATGGTATATGGGCTAATCATTTGATGAAAACACCCAAGACGAATAGAAGTTTTCAAAAATGTTTGTTTAAGAGGTACTCCAGAGAAAAACGTTTGAAAGGTGAATTGATAAACAAACATGCTTCTGGATAGAACAGAGATTTCAAATTTGGTATACGGGTAGATAGTTTGGAAGGAAGAAAGTATACAATTTCAGTTTTCCAATGTTTTCTACTTTAGGGAGTGCCGCACATCAAAATGTTCGATTTTCGGAATAAATAAAAAACGCATCCTTTAAAATGGGATAGGGGGCTTGATATTTGGTACATGGACTAATCATCTGATAAAAACCCAAGAAGAATGTAGTTTTTCAAAAATGTTCAATTTAGGAGGTGGGTACTGCCCACAAAAACGTTCAAAAGGTGAATTGATAAAAAAAAACATGCTTTGGGATGAGATAGAGATTTCAAATTTGGTATGCAGGTAGATAGTTTGGAAGAAAGAAAGTGTACAATTTCAGTTTTCCAATATTTGCAACTTTAAGAGGTTCCGCACACCAATATGTTCGATTTGCCAAAGAATGAGAAATGCATCCTTTAAAATGTGATAGAGGCTGGAAATTTGGTACATGGGCCAATCTTTTAAAGAAAAAGCCAAGAAGAACAAAGTTGTTTAAAAAATTTCATGTAAGGGGGCAGGTGCTCTACACAAAAACATTCTAAAGGTAAAATGATATAAAAACATACTTCCCGGTGAGATAGAGTTTTTAAATTTGATATAATGGTAGATAGATGGAAAAGAAAAAAGTGCACAATTTTAGTTTTCCATAAATTGGTACTTATGGGGCACTGCACGCTAAAATGTTCGGTTTGTCGAATAAATGAAGAACGCCTGTTTTAAGTGAGATAAAGTCTTGCAATTTTGTACAATGGTTCAATAAAACCTCTCTGGAAAAATTGAATTTTTCATAAATGTTCTGTAGAAGGGGGGTGCTCCACATCAAAACGTTCGATTTGCCGAATAAATAAATGCCTTCTTTTAAGTGAGATGGAGACATACATTTTTTTACACAGGACATATTCAATGAAATACATGGAAACTATCGAATTTTTTCAAAAATGTTTGGAAAAGGGGGGGGGGGGGGGGGAGTGCTCCACACCAAAACGTTCTAAAGGTGAAATGATAGAAATCATACTTTACAATCACGTATTATAAATAGTGTGCGAGGGTAGATAGTTCAAAAGGAAGAAAGTAAACAATTTCAGTTTTCCAATATTTACTTCTTTAGGGGGTGCCGCACATCAAAATGTTCTATTTGCAGAATAACACTTTATTTTAAATGAGATATAGATTTAAAATTTGATACATAGGTCAATTGTAAGGTTAAAGAAAAATCGAAGTTTTGAACATTTATATGGAAGGGGGGGGGGGGGTGCTCCACAGCAAAACGTTCGAAATGTGAAATGATAATAAAATAGACTTTGCAATGAGAGAGAGACTCTAAAATTCGTGCAAGAATAGATCGTTAGATAGAAATAAAGTGTATAATTTCAGCTTTCTATTATTTGCTAATTTAGGGATGCCAACCAACACTTAAATGTTTACTTCGCTGAATAAATGAGAAATTCCCAGTTTGAAGTGAGACAAATATTTGAAATTTGGTGTACAGTTGAACCGTTTGAAAAGGACCACAGAAAAATGGAATTATTCAAAAATTAACGTTATTCGGGTGTTCCTTTTTGTGAGACTGTTGATTTTCAACGGGTATTCGACTAGTATGTATATATTCGCACACTTTGGCATCAAGCTCCACCATTTTATAATATATCTGTTTTTTCATCGTTTCTTTGAAATATATATATATTTTTTTCAAATGGAAGGTGAACTTCCTTACCCCCAATATACGACCCTGTACATGAATGCTCCACCATTTTATAATATATCTGTTTTTTCATCGTTTCTTTGAAATATATATATATTTTTTTCAAATGGAAGGTGAACTTCCTTACCCCCAATATACGACCCTGTACATGAATGCTGGACAGCATTTTATTGAATTTCATATCCACTTTTATTAAGCACATAGAATTTAGCTGCTACTTACAGTATCTGTGCAAAATATCTTCTTTTTATCACAAATTTCCAATGTGTTTATGTCAGTTCCATTTGGAAACAGAAAATCTGTAAAATATCAAAGTCACATTAGAAATAAAATTAAGGTCGTTAAAATATTGCACTATACACGTTGAAATTTACTTCATAAAATTGGCTGATTTTAAAATATAATGAAATTTTACTTACGAAACTGTTTTAAGTCTATACATTCATTTGTTTCACACATATTTTTCAAAATATAAAATACAAAAACTACGATGGCAAGGGAGCAAGTCATAGTTAACCAGACAAGAGTCAACAGGTAAACTATAGCCATACACTGAAAGAAGAAACAGACAATCAGTAAAAACCTTTATATATATATGTGTGTGTGTGTAAAAACACTTTATGCAAATAATGAAAAAATTACACATTATAATAAAGCAAATTAAAATGCATAAAATCTACCAAACAGCTGTTTCAGGGATACATTAGATCTCCTTTACCACTGCTACCCAAGGTCATATATATTGAAATAATTCTAGATGACGGAGTTGTAAAATATGAGTGTTGCCGTATGCTTGATATGTAAATCTAAAGTGTCCAACATATAACCTTTCCTACTAATTAACAAATTCAGATATTCTGAAGAAACAATAACAAATTAAAGCTTTTTTACAACTCCCTCTCTTTTTTTTCTTTTTTTTGACTGGATGAAACTTACTCGCGCTGAAACATTTATTAAAATTTAAAAAACAACCCCACTTAATATATTTTACTTAGAATAGGGAAAAGATCAGCCCATATTGGCGTAAAATATCAGAATCGTACAATACTTCAATTCGCAGATGCACATATTTAAAAATGAATTATTTTCAACTGGCCTAAAAAACACGTATTTCGATGTATTTGAAAAATTTAAGCATGAAAGAATTTTTATAAGAATTCGAACAAACCTCGTTTGAAAGATCATCGTATCTCTAAGTCGTTCAGATGGAAATCCTTCAATAACATTTTCAATCGCTGAAGAACCAATTTGTGGGAAAATTGCTCAAAATTGTGCTTCAGCATAAAATAACTTGGAAACTAATTCACATTAAAAAAAAATCTGATGTCAGCAACACATGACTTTCCTTATATAATGTAATGAATTTACTACTTTTACAGTAAAAAAATAGGTTTTTCTTATAGTAGATACTAATATTCTTTCCAAGATATTGAATTTTCGACAATTAGTCGTCATTTTCAATGATTTAGCATCATTTTTATCCATTTGGCGAGATTTTCATCAATTTGGCAACATTTCAAAAAAGTCGCCAAGTTGGCGACATTCCGCCAAATTCGTCGCCAAAATCTCGCCAAGCGTTATGCACTAAGAAAAAAGTTATTCTTACAACAGATAAATGACTATTAAAGTTCAAATACAAAAGTATTATTCAAAGTATATTTTTTCATGAATGGAACGAGCTAGATACACGAGAATGATGTCACTCTATTTATCGCATGGTATTACATATGAAAAGTGAACATGTTTCTCAATAGGAATTTTTTTTTTTATGCGACTTTTTCATAATTTTTTTGAAAAATGTACAATATCTCGAGAACGGTTCATATTATCGTTCCAAAATTTATGCGAATCGTTTTCTAATGAAAAATTACATAAGAAATGTCTATTTGCGTAACTTTATTAGCGGTTTTGATTTTTTGACGATTTTTTCAAAATTTCATTCGAAAATTTAGGAGGGTTCTGAACATTCGATTACGTATAAAAACAATAGGCTTCCAGTGTTTACGGATTGTGATTTTTGTACCGAATTTGGTTCGAATCGGTCCATTCGTTCGTCAGTTATCGTCTCCACAGACTCACTGACACACACACACACACTTTCACACACAGACAACACTTCAAAAATGTTTGATTCGTGATCAGGGATGCTTGAAACGTGCTCTCCCGTCGAAAACTCGAATTTTCGACCCCGTCACAATACTTTCCTTATACATTATGTATATAAGGAAAGTAAAAATCACTCCGAAGCCTCAGAGCTTGACCCGAATTATCACTTTGCTGGATTTTATAGCTGTAAGTTGTTTAGATTTTATGCTCTCGGATAAACACACCTTTCCAAATATTCCTTTTAACACTTTACAACAAAGTTGAAAAGTGTTTATAACTTTGTTCATTCTGTCTGTCTGTCCGTTAGCACGATAATTGCCGTAAAAATGACAATCAAAATGAAATTTTAGTATGTTGTTCAGACGGTCTGTAGGACCTATTGGAATATAAATGAATAATATCACCCAATTAGTTTTTGATTGAACCCGGGTTGAAAAATTGAAATACATTGAACCCTATGGGACCTAATTTTTCAAACATTCTTTAAGCGCATTTAAAATTCACAAATTTTTGGTAATATTCAAATTGTTCCATAAAATATATGAAAAAAAATTCAGCAAAATATATTAAGTACTTTTTAAATAAAAATTAAATTAATAATTACACCTCTTATATAAAGCGATCATGTGACCATGATATGAAAAGATCGCGTGACCTATTTCAAAATGAAATATGGCATCCATCTTGTCTCAAAATTGCGATTTTTAAAGTTCTTTTTAATTCATATTGAGTGTTGTATCCGTCTTAAAACCGCTTTATTTTTGCTTACATTCTGTGCATCTACATACTGAAACAACACAATGAAAATATATTTGAGTTTAAATGTTTATCCAAATTTGATTATTTCTACCACGAAGCCTATTTTTCACTTATGTAAAATGTAAACAGCAAAATATGTAGAATGAGTTGTATAATAATTGCTGTATTTCTTTAACGCAAAATTATTTAGCTCATGGAGTCTGCATAGCTGATATGAATGAAATATTCATTGATTTTACAGAGAGAAGAACGAGTTTTTTCGATGAAGTTTTAAACATAGAGTTTAATTACTTGTAGCTAGCTCCATGGTCTTAATTTTTAAATAAAATAAATTATTATAGTATTGTGATGAATGGGAAAATGTTTATGAATCAAATGCTGCTTTTATAGAGAGAGCTAGGCGTGTTATTTTTCAAATATTTAGTTTTCAAATATAATAAATTATCGTAGTATTATGATAATTTTAAAAATATTACCGAGGAATGTATCGCATTTTAGAGATGTTTAAACCAGGCAATTTATATTTCAATGCCGTCATTTGAATGAAGTTCATTTTTTTCGATGAAGGTTTAAGTTTTCAAATATAATAAATTAATGTAGTATTGTGATAAATTTTAAACTATTACCGAGGAATGTATTGCATTTTAGAGATGGTTAAATAAAATCGCATTGAAGTTGGAAAGTGTTTCATAATCAATGGTTTAAGCATGATTGATCTTTCTTGTTTATTATTATGTCAAATAAATTCCTTCTGTAACCGATTTAGAGTCTAATCGTACATATCGTCGTTAGTATTCGTTATTGAATAATACTCTACAGCTTTGTAGCTGAAATTTTTCTTTCATTCCACTGCGTTGTCGAGTTTGTATTCTTAATCTTCAGTTCTCTGCTGTCGCTAAGGGTGCTGCAATCCCTTTTACTAGATTGAACATGGTCCTTTCGATATCGATAGATCTAACGTATGCACTGAAGAACCTTTTATTTCCTAAGAACCCTGTATTCTGTAATAAAATATAACATACCAGTGCTGAGGAGATCCTTCCGCCCACTCTCGATTTCCAGCCTCTGTAGATTTTGCTCCTTGTGGACCCGGTGGAGAAGACCCCCACCACCAGCAGAGTGATGGCGAGCACGCCCATGAAGGCGCCCACAATGATGAAAATGACATGCACATCGTTCAACCTACACGATAAGAAAAAATCTGATGTGGGCACCACATGACTTTCCTTATATAATGTAATGAATTTATTACTTTTACAGTAAAAAAAAATAGGTTTTTCTTATAGTAGATACTAATATTCTTTCCAAGATATTGAATTTTCGACAATGAGTCGTCATTTTTATCCATTTGGCGAGATTTTCGTTAATTTGGCAACATTTAAAAAAAGTCGCCAAATTGGCGACATTTCGCCAAATTCGTCGCCAAAATCTCGCCAAGCGTTATGCACTAAGAAATAAGTTATTCTTACAGCAGATAAATGACTATTGGCGTTCAAATACGAAAGTATTATTCAAAGTATCTTTTTTCATGAATGGAACGAACTAGATCCACGAGAATGATGTCACTCAATTTATCGCATGGTATTACATATGAAAAGTGAACATGTTTCTCAATAGGAAATATTTTTTTTTTTATTTTATATGACTTTTTGATAATTTTTTTGAAAAATGTACAATATCTCGAGAACGGTTCATGTTAGCGTTCTAAAATTTATGTCAATCGTTTTCTAATGAAAAATTACATAAAAAATGTCTATTTGCGTAACTTTATTAATGGTTTTGATTTTTTGACGATTTTTTCAAAATTTCATTCGAAAATTTAGGGGGGTTCTGAACATTCGATTGCGGATAAAAACAATAGGCTTCCAGTGTTTACGGATTGTGATTTTTGTACCAAATTTGGTTCGAATCGGTCCATTCGTTCGTCAGTTATCGTCTCCACAGACTCACTGACACACACACCCCGTCACAATACTTTCCTTATACATTATGTATATAAGGAAAGTAAAAACATCGGGAGTGTATTTTGCCAAACCAAGGTCGCATAGAAAAACCCATAAATATTTTTTCGTGAAATAACATTGTCCCGGAATCACGCACTGCAGTTACCATCAACAATGAGCTGGTTTCATGTTTCTAAGCCCTCTCACCAGCACCGAATAGCCGTAATTCCAGTGGTAACAAGAACATTTATTATGTCTAACACTTTTGCAAATTGCTCTATTCGATTCGAGTTCAGGGATGCTTAAAATGTGTAAATAAATCGGAAACTTCATCGACCCAGACCGTCCAACCTACCCAAAGGTGTAAGATATCTGTTTGGACGGCCGAGAAGTGTCACCCAATTTAGATCAGAACCCAAAGGGGGCGGCATCCACGAGAACCGTACCCCCCTTCTCCTACCACAAACCTCTCGGAAGGACTTACGGACCCACATATTTAACATGAACATGGGGACAATTTGGACAAAGCCGGGAATCGAACTCGGGCCGCCCGAGTGCATGCCGCCTATAACACTATTAGCGCTGACAGTTTAATCATTTACATAACTCTTTAAACGACATTTGCATGCCGAGTTTCACGGCTATAGCTCCATTTTTTATGGGTACGTGTATATATATATATATATATATATATATATATATATATATATATATAATATTTTTTGCAACTGAGTGTGTTAAAGAGATAGGGGGAAATATTACATGTGCGTAGAAAAAGTAAAAAAAATGAAAAATCTAAGCCTATTTACTAAGGTTAGAATTTCATGGTTATACTAGAACCTAGTATAATAGTATTTTAACACTAATAGGGGTAATGTATCCTCCAATACTTCATACGCCAATGCCTGCAGGTGGTGGGAAAATATCTGGTTTCAGAGATATCATTCAGTTACACCTATCGGGCGATATCTACCAGCATGATAGTGCCAGACCTCACAGGGCAAGAGTATCTCAATAATATCCCCGTAATTTTCATACCCTCCTAGCTAACCAAATCCCAGACCTCTCGCGAAGTGAACATATCTGAGATATGTTAGTGCAAGCATCACAAAATGAGAGGGAATGCACAAGCCCTAAAATTACAGAACTCATGGGGTAGATTCCCACTTGACTCTGCTACACCGTATATCGGTTTATATCGCCGCCAGAGGAAAATTCCCTGCCTATTGGACCATTATGTTGCCGCTGCTCTGAAAACAAAAGTGTTCTTGCAATGAAAATATAATTATTTCTTTATTTTTGCATACCAGTGTACGAAGTTTCATAGTGATACAACACTTTGTTTGCTGCAGTGTATTATGTCTAATATTAAAATTGTGAATAATTTCAATATTTGCTGCAATTTGTTACAAAATTTGACATGGAAGAAAAAGTTATAATGGACAAAATTAAAAGCTAACATGTTACAGTTTTGAGAATATGCGTGTTCCAACACATTTAATACTTTGATGAGCCTCCCCCTGTGTTTATTTTAAAACATGAAATATATGTCTAAGTTTATATAAAGTATAAAAAAAGGACGAATTTGTCTGATTTCTCATGCTGTTGTGGTTTTTAAGATAGACTAGAGACAGGATTAAACTTACCATTCAAGATTGTATGTGAAGATGATTTCGAACATGCTGAGCGTCAGCCTTACGGCTCTGTATAGGCATATGAGGAAAGCAAGAATGCCTGCGCAGCACATAATGGTGGCAATGAGGGTGCCATACGGCACCCGCGTCATACATTTGGAACATCCACCTGAAACAAACAGAGAGAACAGATGAACCAATATTTTACCATTGTAACATAAATAAAATACAGAATTAAAATACTTGCAATATAATAAAGAGAGGCGCTATGCTGGAGATAAATATGTCAAATTTCAGAATTAATGATTATTTAATTATTAATAGTTATTTAATAATTACTTGAAATATGTACAAAATTTCAGCATTTTATCATAAAAAGCCCCAGAGATATGTTTAAACAAATTGGTGAGGGATTAATCACAAATTAAAATGTAAATGTTTACAGCAAGAGTGCAAATGACGCAACGCAGAAATGCATCATCGGCAAATAATATCTGCCTTTCATCTTTAATGGATCTTTGGCATGGATGGAAAACATTTTGAACAAGCTTTGTAATCTTTGTGTAAAGTTATTATTTCTACTCAGTGCAGATACTTCTGTACCAATAAATAGCAAAATTATTATTTATTTATGTAATTATTGTTAGCTTTCGTAATTTGTGTATGACCCCTGAAACGCCATCTGCCGGCATGATTTTCCCTCTCTAAGAACCCATGTTGATGCATCGAAAAGTGGTTTAAGTCAGCATTTTTGTCTTTTCAAATCTCTAGGGCTTTGTATGATAAAATGCTGAAATTTGTATATCACCTTATTAGTGTATAGGGCATATGTTACTCATAGGAAATGTTTTTGTACGGGGGCCGTATAAAAATTTAAATTTTGTATTTCTTAAAATTTAATTTCCTTGAAAATTTAATTGATTTCATGAAATTCTGTACCTTTTTCGCAACTTTATAATTTATTATATATATCTAAGATCAATATTTAAAGAATAAAAGTCGAGGTCAATGTTTTTGGGACACCATATATATATATATATATATATATATATATATATATAGTTATTAAAATAAGCTAAATTATCCATATATATATATATATATATATATGGATAAAAAGAAAAGAAAAGGAAGGCAACGTAAAGTATTTACAAAATGGCCGTAAGGGCTTGTGCTAAGGGGGGCGGTAAGGGGTAAAGTTTTCATATTCATAAAATTCTCATTCTTTAACTTATATATATATATATATATATATATATATATATATATATATATATATATATATACTGCTCACAACGGAAGTTGCGACACCATAAAATTGTAGGTGTAGCTTTATGTAAATCACGCAATGGAAACAACAAGGCGAGATTTGCAAATGATCATAGTTTCGTTACACATAGTGACGTAACACCTTGCCGAGCAGCATAAAAGCGCCAGGTCAAGGAGGAACAATATCACAGCTAAATTGTAGCGTCATTGGTTTCAGATTGTAAAAATTATCGCAGTATGTCAACAGTACGTCGACATACCGCATACGTTCAGTTGTCGTCAACAGAATAACAAATCATTGTTTTACGTGAGGGTGAACTGAGCCTTTGAAGGATCACTGAACTATTGGGTCTTGATGTGAGCACAGTTCAACCGTGTGTGTTACGGTTCGTGAGAGACAACGAAACGACACGAAGATCAGGTAGTGGAGCTTCCAGGTGTACCACACCACGTGAGGATCGTATGATTCTGAGAAGCGTTGCGCGGGAGCCGTTTACCACAGCAACCGTGTTACAACGACATTTATCCCACACTACAGGTAACGTGGTTTCGACACAAACAATTCGAAACCGTTTGTATGACGCTGGACTCCGAGGTAGACGACCTTTTCGACACCTACCTTCAAGTTTCAACAACACCAACGGGAAGCTTTTACTATCAGTTGCCACACAGCTCCCCTAAGTGGTACCATGGTTTGGGGTGGTATAACATTTGGTGGACGAACACCTTTGGTCCACGTTTCTGACAGTATCACGGCACAAAGATACGTCTCTGACGTTGTGAAACCTGTGGTACAGCCATATCTGTCAATCAGGTCTGGACTAATTTTTCAGCAGGATAATGCCAGGCCACATACTGCACGGGTAACTATGACTATTCTACAAGGTTTTGATATCCTGCCTTGGCCAGCATATTCTCCGGATTTGTCGTCAATTGAGCATATCTGGGACATCATCGATCGCCGATTAAGAGAACTCCCAATTCCAGCAAACTATGTTCAGCTACAAGCCCAATTGCATGCTGTGTGGAATGCCATCCCTCAGCACACTATTGGCCATCTCATTGATGGGATGCCTTGTACTAATCAATCCTGCAGAGCCGCTCACGGTGTGCCTATTCCATATTGATCTAATATCAATAAAGTTCCATGCTTTCATTTTCCAGGTATGATTTTTTGATCATTTGCACATCTCCATGTTACAATTATATTCTGTAAATTTCATAAGGATACATCAATTTCTTTATGGTGTTGCGATTTCAGTTGTGAGCAGTGTATATTAAAATAATAAAAACAAAAGCACAGGATTGCTATATATATATGTGTGTGTATTCCCTACCCTAACAGATATTCCAAAAGAATATCATCTCCACCCCCCACCCCACCCCCTTACGTTTATGATTGTGTTACAAGTCGAACAACACTGGAATATAATGTACGAGAAAGTTAAGTACAGACTGATACTTTAGATATTTTAGTGTAGTTAAAGATGAATTTGTCTCTTTAACTAGGTTTGTTGCCTGCCAATTCGAGCAGATGCTGACCTAACCAGCAAAAAATAATTTTGAATTTTAAAACTACTTTTGTTTTACTATTTTTTGTGTGTTTTATTCAATCTTTGAAAAGTTTTACAGCAAAATCATGATCCTCGCCGTGAAATGTGTTTTACAGGCACAGTTAACTTCCAAATGGAAAGTATTTATGGCATAAATTCCTTATGAAATGTGCTTTTCAACACTCATTCTGATCTCATTATTTAAAATTGGATAAATTGGATAATCATCTGATATATCCGCTCTGTGTTGGGTTGCTTTAGAATTTATGTAATTTGGGGGTTTGAAATTTACTTTTATTTATTTTTCCCTGGCTCAATATTCTCAGTTTGGTAATATTTAAATAATATTTATTGGTTTTTTTTTTCATTTATTCGTTAATTAGAATATTTTTAATCTTTTAAATTAATTTTCTTTATAATATTCTTAATTAAAAAGGTTTCATTCCCTAAATTAATATTACTTTTGATTTGTAAATTTATAAAAATTATTTATTTATTTGATTCCCCTTCGAATTCCCTTTAATTTGATGTCTCATTTTCCCATTTTGGTTAGAAATTCCGTTTGTTCTATAGTTTCAAGTTATTTCCATGTTCAGTTCGTTTCAAAAATTTCAGTTGCGACCATCTTGAAGTCTTGGTTTTGCGGGCTTTTTACCGCGATTGACGCGCCGCCTAAGTGATTTTCGCGCCTCTTTGGAATTCGTGAATTATTTTAATTGGTTCGCGTTTTTACGGATTGTCTGCTCTCGGAGTTTTGAGTTTTAATTTTGGCAATTCTAATTTCGGTAAGCGGATTTTATTTGCTGCCGTTTGTCTAAACTTCTCCTTTTTTCCGCACGTATAAATACGCGCGCGGAATTTTTCAGTTTCAGTTTTTTGTTAGTTTGCGCGAGAAGCGCTACGTTTTACTTTTCGAGTGAAACTTATGTTCCACGCGAGATTTTCTATGAAACATTAGGTTCCTCGCGATGTTTTTATCACTTGTCTCCTTTTAAACGAAAGTTTTATTTGTTTTATTCGCCTAATTTGCGATGTGACTCCTGGAAAATGAGTTTTTGAGAATTTATTACGTCTGCTACGAGAAAGAAGCGTCTCAAGAAAGTTCGTCCGGTAGTTTTAAGAAGATCCGAGTGTTCCAGAAGTGGCTGTTAGGTCTAATCTCCTGATTTTATAATCCTTTTCAAGAAATATGCTGAATCCTCTCCAGATTAAAGTTTGGTGATCTCCAGAAATCCAGCTGTAGGAAATTTGTCTCCATCCTGCACACCTCTAATTTATGGAACTTTCCCCCCTGTTTCATGACACGGCTGGGTGAATATTAATGTTTTATTTAAACTCTTAATTTCTTAAATTCTCAATATTTAAAAATGTATGATTTAAATTTTATTCTGTGAATTTAAAATTTTAAATCTTTAATTCTGAGAGCAATTTTCTAAACCTTCTTAAATTTATTAGAGCCTGAGAAAATTCTAAATTCTTTTAAATTTAATATTCTATTGTTAATATTTTATGATGGGATTAAAATAGATTTTTCTAGAGTAAAATTCTATACAGATTCTTTAAACTTTAACTAATCTGGTAAATTCTAAAATTCTAATGTCTGTCAAATTTAGAATAAACTTGTTAATTCTTCCTGTTTTGCCTGCCTGTGAGCAGAGTTTTTTGTAATTGTTATTTGGATTAAGTTGAAGTTACAATTTAATAAACTAATTTTCTTTAAACTAATTATTATGTCTTCCTTTATCTCTTTGAAACACAACAGGTTTTATTCTATAATTATCTTTCTTATACACAACATGATTTTTTCTATAATCACCCTCTGTAACACAACAGACACAACTGATCTCATTATTTAAAATTGGATAAATTGGACAATCATCTGATATATCCGCTCTGCATGCCTTTCTATTTCTATATAGATTAAAAAATATTGAATGTTAGATAAATGGAAAAAATATGTAATATAAATGTATAAAAATGTCAAGTGGTTCACATTTTATTAGTAGCTGATAAATTTATCGCCATTTCAAGTTTCAAGATAAAGGCAAGGCAACTTTAAGATATTTTTTAACATTTTTTTTTTATTCTGGAAGATAGCGACTGCTGTTCAAAAGGCTTTGCAATCTGAGCCGCCCAGGTTCAAATTCCCACCGAAATTTCGTTGTATATCATAAAATTCGATCTAATATTTCAGATAATTTTTACTTTCTGATACGTACTATTGAGGAAGTATTATTTTTACAAAAAGTTTCGATTTCGAGATTTTGATGACAATATATGCTTAAAGACCGCCTGGACACATTTTGACTATGTTTGGAGTGCTAACCGTTAGTCTGTCTGTCTGTTTGATGTCTGTGGTCGATGTGTTGTTTACACGATAACAGTCACAAATATTAATGAATTTTCACGAAATCTTATATCCGGGTTTGTTATAAAAATCTAGAAACACTAGATAGAATTTTTTTTAATTTGAACGATAACTTCGAAGTTTTTTCGAAATTGTATATCTTTTTACTTTCCTTATATACATAATGTATAAGGAAAGTATTGTGACGGGATCGAAAATTCGAATTCGAGTTTTCGACGGGAGAGCACGTTTCAAGCATCCCTGATCACGAATCAAACATTTTTGAGGTGATGTCTGTGTGTGTGTGTGTGTGTGTCAGTGAGTCTGTGGAGACGATAACTCACGAATGAATGGAGAGATTAGAATGAAATTTGGTAGAAAAATCACAATCCGTGAATACTGGAAGCTTATTGTTTTTAAACGCAACGAGGAGTTCAGAACCCCTCTTAAATTTTCGAGTGAAATTTTGAAAAAATAATCAAAAAATCAAAACCTTTAATAAAGTTACGCAAATAGACATTTCTTATGTAATTTTTCCTGAGAAAACGATTGACATAAACTTTAGAACGCTAGTATGAACCGTTCTCGAGATATTGCATATTTTTCAAATGCATTTATCAAAAAATCCCATAAATTAAAAAAAATATATTAACTGTTGAAAAACATGTTCACTTTTCATATGTAATATCATGCGCTAAATTGGGTGACATCATTCTCGTGGATCTAGCTCGTTCCATTCATAAGAAATATACTTTGAGTAATACTTTTGTATTTGAACGCCAATAGTCATTTATCCGCTGTAAGAATAACTTATTTCTCCGTCCATAACGCTTGGCGAGATTTTGGCGACGAATTTGGCGGAATGTCGCCAATTTTGCGACTTGCCAAATTAACGAAAATTTCGCCAAATGAATAAAAATGACGCTAAATCGATGAAAATGACGACTTATTAACGAAAACTCAATATCTATGGAAGGAATATATCTACTATAAGAATAACCTATGTTTTTGCTGTAAAAGTAGTAAATTCATTGCATTATATAAGGAAAGTCATGTGTTGCCCACATCAGATTTTTTAACGTTGAGAAACACTGATGCGAAATGATCTTTTAGAAGCAATGTATGCGTGGGTAACATGAATTCTTTAAACGCAACGGGCGATTTCTTAAAAAACTTTGTACGATTGCAGAAATGTAGCGAGTGCAAGAACACTATTGATTTCCATCTCTGTATTAAAGTTCTGACGATATCATTGTCCACAGTGAGTTCTCGGAATGTACTTGACCGATATCGTGATTTTATTTTTAAGTGAAAGTTTTTCGATCTGTAGATTAACACAGAATTTTTGTCTAGATCAAGATTGAAGGTCTAGATCAAGATTGAAGATCTAGATCAAGTATTCTAGATCAAGATTGAAGGTCTAGATCATGAATTCTAGATCAGGATTGAAGATCTAGATCAAGAATTCCAGATCAAGATTGAAGATCTAGATCAAGATTAAAGATCTAGATCAAGAATTCTAGATCAAGATTGAAGATCTAGATCAAGAATTCTAGATCAGGATTGAAGATCTAGATCAATATTGAATCTATTTGTTGAATCTATCTGGCATCATCGGCATCTCCAAATCTATTCGGTCGAAAGCAATATCTGTCAAATAAACGAAAATTAGATTTTTTTTTTTAATGGGCACGGTTAAAATTGGAATTATTCGAATCAAAATTTTCATAGCAGTATTTCTGACTAGAAAAAATTACTTTCCGTTGCGCAGGATTTAAGATGCAAACATCTGATTAAAATTGCACCGAAATATATAGCAAATTCCAGAAAACTCAACAACTAGAGCTCCTATAATATAGGAGTCTTATCAACTATCCCTTGTAGCAGCCTTACCAACAAGGATTTTATGATAAATACGTCACTTATTCCCATAGCAACGGATACAGGTTGTAACAGTAATTGCAATGCCCAGTGCAAAGAAGCCGGAGAACGAAGCATTTGCCCAGCAAGATGAAAACTTTTAATAACCCTTAACTAACAATATTTTTAATCGCTAAAGAGCCGATTTGTGTGAAAATAGCTCAAAATCGTGCTTCAACGCAAAATAACTAAAATATAAATTCGAAATTTTAAAAATTTTGCCGAAGTGCATCGTCTAGGGACCTAAAGTAGCTCTGTTTCAAAATTTTCCGCTGTCCGACGCTTCAATTTTCAGCTACTGACAACATACACAGACTAGCATCTCTTTTATTATATTGGATAACAATGATAATTCTTGGAATAGTCATAGTAGACAAGAAACGGATAGTTTAACATTAATTAAGCACGTAAAACTATTAAAATGAATACATTGCATAAATTATGGAGCTAAAGAGTAGGAAATAAAAACTCTATGGATGAAAATTTTAAAAATACAGTAATACTTTGATAATTATATGCAGGTGGCGCTAGTGTTGGAAAAATACCATCTGCTCTCTTTTGACACAACAGAGAGGTGTAATATTTAGTGTATGAGTTTTCGATAGTTTTTAAATTAAAGTTTTCAATTATAAGTAGAAGCAATAAATAATTCCTAGTTGTAAAACAGGGTACAGAATATATAAAGTAAAAATATATACAGAATATATAGAGTCAAAAATAAATTGAAAAGTAAAACAAATTTGAATGCGTAGAAATATTCTTTATTGCTTGAGTTCTAATTTGCATTGCACTGTGTAGTTTTTGAGTTTAAACTTATTGTATAGTTTTCGAGTTATAGAACATTACAAACTTTAAAAGCGAAAATTTTTACATCTTCTTTGAATTGACAAGGCGAATGTTCAAAGACTGTAAGAGCTTTGTTAAAATAAATTTGATCTAGAAATTGGATTTCCCACTGAACATTTTTGTCGTTTACTAACTTTTATAGTTTAAAAGATATTTCGAGTGAAAGTTAGTCAAGTGAAGCGAAAAATCACCCAGACAAAAGAAAAATATTTTATTTTATTTATTTAATCTTATTTTTTATTTTATTTATTTATTTATTCCTACTTTTTATTTTATTTATTTATTTTATTATTATTATTATTATTACTATTATTATTATTATTATTATTTTTCCCAGAAAAAAATTAAAATATTATTTTAAAATATTAAAAATATTGAAACTATTTTTGTATATTCATACATGTACAAAACCAAATACAATCATAAATAAATATATCATAAATATACTCTATTTCCGACAAAACCAGTATAAATTGCATAGATTTTCCTCTATTAGATTCAGAGATACAAGTGTGTAAAGTGTTTACATTTTTCGTAACGTTTCATCTTCAGCCGGATACACCAATCATAGACATTATTCTCTCAAAAAAATAAAATAAATAAATAAAAAAAGGAATAGAAATGTGAGAAAGTTAAGTGGAGCGACTCACACTGTAAACATTTTTCAACGTTTTTATCCCTTTCACGGAGATAAACGCAACAAACCTTATCCAACAATACATTATGTGAGAAATGTTCTCATAGTGAAATATTTCAGTTTGGAACATTCCAATCAATGGTACAGCTCGTTGTCTCAACCTTAAGTTTACGCAAACGCTTATTTGTATCCCAACAGGTATCAGAAGGAGGGGGGGGGGGGGCTGATTGAGCAACGCACGACATTAACTTAACTTCTTTCACAGCAAAATAATGGTATATGTGAATCTACAGATATGTGAATCTACAGAATCTACAGATCTGGTATATGTGAATCTACGATTTTGACATTGAGTGAACACCCCTTAAATTGAAATCGGGAACTTATTCATACTCATGTGCAAAATCCCCATTAGAATGCAACTGCCATTTAATTAATATTCCGTGAAATAAATTATTATCGACGAATTATTTGGGGTAAAAATACAAAACTATTACAAGAAATGGTTTTCTTTGGTGAAAGGAACGAACTAGATCCACGATAATAGTGTTAACAGATTTTTTGCATGATATTGCATATGGAAAGTTTACATACTGGATAATGCTAACTGCGTTTTAATTAATTTTTTTATAGATATGTTGGAAAACCGTGCAATATCTCAAGAACGGTTCATGCTAGCGTTCTAAGTTTTTTCTCAATCAGCCCCCCCCCCCCCCCCCCTTCTGATACCTGTTGGGATATTAATCATTTTCTAATGAAAAATTATGTCTGAAATGCTATTTGTTTATCATTATTGATAGTACTGATTTTTCAACGAACTTTTAAAAAAATCATTTGGAAATTAGGGGTAGGGGGTCTTCCAAACATTCAATTGTGTTTAAAATCAATAGGTTTCAATATTCGCTGATTGTAATAATCATACCAAATTGCGTTCGAAACTCAGCATTCGTTCATGAGATATCACTTATACAGACTCAAGGACATACACAGACCAGGTCCGACCATAAAATAATTGTGGTCACTAACATTTATCAGAGGTTCACCTCCATATTTGATTTTCTCCTTTCTTGTGCATTTTTCATGTCTTTTCCAGCTTTTCCTGCATATAGTAATCAATCAAAATTACAACTAATTGAAGAAAATTCAATATCTTGGAAAGAATATAAGTATCTACTATAAGATTAACATTTCTTTAATTATAAAAGTAGTAAATTCATTGCATTATATAAGGAAAGTCATGTGCTGCCCACATCAGATTTTTTTTTTTTTTTTGTAGTACCAGCACTTCAAGCCACAAATGTTTGATAATAACAGCAAAGGAATGGCGGAGGGGAACTATATTGTTATCCTATTATTAAATCTCTCTATAGAAAATAATACTATGAAAATCTTAAATTTCGAATATTTTAATCATGCGAATTACATAAAATGTATTTAATTTTCGTTTTCCCCATAAGGTATCTATACATAAAATTTCATATAGCGATATGGGTATTCGTACTCGAATTATCATGTCGCATTTCGAAAAATTTAAACGATTTACAAAAAATTCATTGACGCGAAAACAACAATGAATATGGTGGATATAAAAAAAATAATTTTTTTCAATGCTCACTACTAAGTCAAAACTACAACTTTCCTAACTAAATTTCGCCAAATAATAATAATAATAATAATAATAATACTGTCAATTTTTCGGAAACTAACATTATTTCTCCACACAGAATATCATCAAAATCTTACATTTCAAATAACATTTATTTTAAAATCATGTATTCAGGGATCTAGTGTGTGTTGTTGTTGAAACCCAGACCGTCCGACCTACCAGAAATGTGTGAGGTAACTGTTTGGACGGTCCGGAAGTGCCACCCAATTTAGACCGGAACCCAGTGGGGGAGGCATACACAGGGACCGTACCCTCCTTCCCCTACCACCAACCTCACGGAAGGACTTTCGGACCCACATGTTTAACGTGATCGTATTCCGCATGAACACGGCGGCAGTTTTGGCAGTGGCTGGAATCGAACCCGGGCCTACCGAGTGCAACTCCAGCGCGCTAACCAATGGGCTATCGCGCCCTAAGGGATCTAGTGTGTGTGTGTGTGAGAAAGAGAGAGAGGGTGGGTGGGTGAGTGTGTGTGTGAGAGAGAATGTGTAGGGGATGAGGGTGTGTGTGTGTGAGTGGGAGAGAGAGAGAGAGAGTGTGTGGGGTGAGGGAGTGTGTTCAGCACTAGGCTTACTGCACTTAAGAAGGAAATCCAAGCATTTCCGAAACGTACGTTTGCTTACTACACTTTATTTGTACAGCATTTTACGCTGTGAGATAGTTATTTATCAAATCTCTTTCCCCCCGATATTTCTTAAATCTATTCATTTAACGAAAAAATAAAACTCTTATAATAATCACAAATAAATAAATATATGGATTTCAGTTCGAATTTTGATAATTGTGTCACCGTTCATTTTCAAATGTTCAAGTTCAGTTTCAACATTCATCTTAAACTGTTCCATTACTCCTAAGCACGCAGCCGTTAACCCGCTTTAGCCACTCCTTTCCTGTTGCTATAGAAATAATCACAGAGCTGAAATTCAAATTTTGTTTGCACATAGATAAGGCATGGTTCCTGCATTTCCTTCAGAACTTTTACTCACGAATCCTATTTTGTAAGATGTTGTCACCATTTGCGATAAGATTGGTGGATTTTATTATAAAAATACAACTAATATGTTCGTTGTACCTTTACGAGGGCTATTAAAGACTGGTTATTTACTTATAATTCAGTTGAAGTTGAGAATTTTTTTCAAATTGATAGCTAATTATTTACATGCTTTAATTGTCATCATTACCCTTTTTACTTTCCCTGCAATACATGGTAATGTATAGGGAAAGTATTGGAATCATGCCGAAAATCACAACTCGAGTTTTCGACGGATCTACACGTTTCGAGACCTCTAGAATACGAAAAAACTATTTTTAGCGTGACGTCTGTGTGTGTGTCTGTCTGTGTGTCTGTCTGTCTGTCTGTGCAGATTTTGTATCCACTCTAACTAAAAAACTAATGGACCGAATTTCACAAAATTTTGTAGGTAAGTCACTTGTGGGCGGGGCTGGTGCTGATTAGTTTCGGGTACGATTCGGAATAAAAGAACCCGCCTTTTTTTGCGAAATGGCCCGCAAAAGCTTGTATCCACTGTAGCTGAAAAACTAATAGACCGAATTTCACAAAATTCGGTAGATGAGTCACGTATTGGTCACTTTGGTGCTGATTAGATTTTGGTACGATTCAGAAAAAAATAATCTGCCTTTTTTTTGCAACATGTCCCGCAAAAATTGCCAATATCTAAAATAAAAAACTGGGTATACTCAAATATATCCATTAAATGCTGATTTAATACGTAATTTTTAACAATGAAAAGAATAAGACCAACCCCATTACACTAGGGCTAGCCGTTCTCGAGATATTTTAGTTTTTCGTACTTTCCCTACGCCACCTTTGAAAATAAGCCCGGTTATCGAATGAGAACGGAAATTGAATTAAAAGTGAAATAAATTTAATTAAAATATAGAGAACATTAATATAAGTCTGCAGGGAAAGTCATGTGCTGCCCACATCAGATTTTTACTTTCCCTGCAATACATGGTAATGTATAGGGAAAGTATTGGAATCATGCCGAAAATCGCAACTCGAGTTTTCGACGGATCTACACGTTTCGAGACCTCTAGAATACGAAAAAACTATTTTTTGCGTGACGTCTGTGTGTGTGTCTGTGTGTCTGTCTGTGTGTCTGTCTGTCTGTCTGTGCAGATTTTGTATCCCCTCTAACTAAAAAACTAATAGACCGAATTTCATAAAATTTGGTAGGTAAGTCACTTGTGCACGGATCTGGTGCTGATTAGTTTTGGGTACGACTCGGGTTAAAAGAATCCGCCTTTTTTGGCGAAATGGCCCGCAAAAGATTGTATCCACTCTAACTGAAAAACTAATGGACCGAATTTCACAAAATTTGGTAGATAAGTCGCTTGTAGGCTACCCTGGTGCTGATTAGATTTTGGTATAATTCGAAAAAAAATAACCTGCCTTTTTTTGCAAAATGGCCCGCAAAAATCATCAAAATCTAAACTTAAGAACTACGTATGCTCAAATATAGCCATTTAATGCTTGTTTAATACGTAATATTTAGCGAAGAAAAGAATAAGACCAACCCCATTACACTAGGACTAGCCGTTCTCGAGATATTTTAGTTTTTCGTATTTTTCCTACTTCATTTTTGAAAATAAGTCCAGTTTTCAAATGAGAACGAAAATTGAATTAAAAATGAATTAAATTTAATTTAAATAAATAGAACGTGAATATAAGTCTGCAGGGAAAGTCATGTGCTGCCCACATCAGATTTTTACTTTCCCTGCAATACATGGTAATGTAGAGGGAAAGTATTGGAATCATGTCGAAAATCGCAACTCGAGTTTTCGACGGATCTACACGTTTCGAGACCTCTAGAATACGAAAAAACCATTTTTAGCGTGACGTCTGTGTGTGTGTCTGTGTGTCTGTCTGTCTGTCTGTCTGTGCAGATTTTGTATCCACTCTAACTCAAAAACTAATGGACCGATTTTCACAAAATTTGGTAGGTAAGTCACTTGTGAGTGAGTCTGGTGCTGATTAGTTTTGGGTACGATTTGGAATAAAAGAACCCGCCTTTTTTTGCGAAATGGCCCGCAAAAGCTTGTATCCACTCTAACTGAAAAACAACTGGACCGAATTTCACAAAATTCGGTAGAAGAGTCACTTGTGGCTTACCCTGGTGCTGATTAGATTTTGGTACGATTCGGAAAAAAATAATCTGCCTTTTTTTGCAAAATGGCCCGCAAAAATCGTCAAAATCTAAACTAAAGAACTAGATATACTCAAATATATCCATTAAATGCTCTTTTAATACGTAATTTTTAACGACGAAAATAATAAGACCAAACCCATTACACTAGGACTAGCCGTTCTCCAGATATTTTAGTTTTCTGTATTTTCTCTACGCCACCTTTGAAAATAAGTCCGGTTACCGAATGAGAACGAAAATTGAATTAAAAGTGAAATAAATTTAATTAAAATGTAGAGAACGTTAATATAAGTCTGCAGGGAAAGTCATGTGCTGCCCACATCAGATTTTTACTTTACCTGCATTACATGGTAATGTATAGGGAAAGTATTGGAATCATGCCGAAAATCACAACTCGAGTTTTCGACAGATCTACACGTTTCGAGACCTCTAGAATACGAAAAAACCATTTTTAACGTGACGTCTGTGTGTGTGTCTGTCTGTCTGTGTGTGTGTCTGTCTGTGCAATGTATGTATCCACTCTAACTCAAAAACTAAAGGACAAAATTTCATAAAATTCGGTAGGTAAGTCACTTGGGTATGACCGTGGTGCTGATTAGTTTTTGGTACGATTCGTAAAAACAGAACCCGCCTTTTTTTGCAAAATGTCCTGTATCCACTCTAGCTAAAATACTAATTGACCAAATTACACAAAATTTGGTAGATATGTTACTTGTACGATACTCTGGTGCTGATTAGATTTTGGTATTAATCGGAAAAGAACAACCTGCCTTTTTTTACGAAATGGCCCGCAAAAATGTCATGTATCCACTCTAACTAAAATATTAATTGACCAAATTTCACAAAATTTGATAGATAAGTTACTTGGGGGATACTCTGGTGCTGATTAGATTTTGGTATTATTCGGAGAAGAACAACTTGCCCTTTTTTACGAAATGGCCCTCAAAAATCGCAAAATCTAAAAAAAGCTACGCATGTTCAAATATATCAATTAAATGCTTGTTTTATACGTAATTTTTGATGAGGAAAATAATAAGAACAACTCTATTACTCTAGGACTAACCATTCTCGAGATATTTGAGATTTTTCGCATTTAGTTATGCCACTTTTAGAAAAATGTCTAATTACCAAATAAAAACAGAAATTGAATTAAAAAGCACAAATTTAGTTTCATTTTGTGCAAATAAACTCCATTTAATGAATTATTAAAGAAAAAAAAATATGAATTTAAGTCTGCAGGGAAAGTCATGTGCTGCCCACATCAGATTTTTATTGTCTATGCTTATCTTTTTAAATGTTATGTTGTAATGATTTATTGTAATTGTTTTTATGTCAGTTGATGCTACTATAATTTGTTTACTCATCTCCATCTATAAGGCTATCTTTTAAGTAATAGACCTTTTATCTTTTAAGTAATAGATTCATGGATCGCGTAATCTCCTTTCTTTGGATGTTAAAAATTATAGAACTAAATAGAACACAGATAATACCTAAGGAAGACAAGAGCAACGTAAATAAGCACAAATAACACGATAATGCAGAATACAGCTGTTTCGAGGATACGCTGGATCCTCTTCGCCAGTGCAAGAGAACCAACAAACACGAATTCCAAAAGAGGAATAGGCGCAGATGAAAGAATTTTTTAACTGCGTCCATTCCTCTTTTGGAATTCGTGTTTGTTGGTTCTCTTGCACTGGTGAAGAGGATCCAGCGTATCCTCGAAACAGCATCTGCGCCCATTCCTCTTTTGGAATTCGGGTTTGTTGGTTCTCTTGCACTGATGAAGAGGATCCAGCGTATCCTCGAAACAGCATCTGCGCCCATTCCTCTTTTGGAATTCGTGTTTGTTGGTTCTCTTGCACTGGTGAAGAGGATCCAGCGTATCCTCGAAACAGCATCTGCGTCCATTCCTCTTTTGGAATTCGTGTTTGTTGGTTCTCTTGCACTGGTGAAGAGGATCCAGCGTATCCTCGAAACAGCATCTGCGCCCATTCCTCTTTTGGAATTCGGGTTTGTTGGTTCTCTTGCACTGGTGAAGAGGATCCAGCGTATCCTCGAAACAGCATCTGCGCCCATTCCTCTTTTGGAATTCGGGTTTGTTGGTTCTCTTGCACTGGTGAAGAGGATCCAGCGTATCCTCGAAACAGCATCTGCGCCCATTCCTCTTTTGGAATTCGTGTTTGTTGGTTCTCTTGCACTGGTGAAGAGGATCCAGCGTATCCTCGAAACAGCATCTGCGCCCATTCCTCTTTTGGAATTCGGGTTTGTTGGTTCTCTTGCACTGGTGAAGAGGATCCAGCGTATCCTCGAAACAGCATCTGCGCCCATTCCTCTTTTGGAATTCGGGTTTGTTGGTTCTCTTGCACTGGTGAAGAGGATCCAGCGTATCCTCGAAACAGCATCTGCGCCCATTCCTCTTTTGGAATTCGGGTTTGTTGGTTCTCTTGCACTGGTGAAGAGGATCCAGCGTATCCTCGAAACAGCATCTGCGCCCATTCCTCTTTTGGAATTCGCGTTTGTTGGTTCTCTTGCACTGGTGAAGAGGATCCAGCTTATCCTCGAAACAACATCTGCGCCCATTCCTCTTTTGGAATTCGCGTTTGTTGGTTCTCTTGCACTGGTGAAGAGGATCCAGCTTATCCTCGAAACAGCATCTGCGCCCATTCCTCTTTTGGAATTCGGGTTTGTTGGTTCTCTTGCACTGGTGAAGAGGATCCAGCGTATCCTCGAAACAGCATCTGCGCCCATTCCTCTTTTGGAATTCGGGTTTGTTGGTTCTCTTGCACTGGTGAAGAGGATCCAGCGTATCCTCGAAACAGCATCTGCGCCCATTCCTCTTTTGGAATTCGGGTTTGTTGGTTCTCTTGCACTGGTGAAGAGGATCCAGCGTATCCTCGAAACAGCATCTGCGCCCATTCCTCTTTTGGAATTCGGGTTTGTTGGTTCTCTTGCACTGGTGAAGAGGATCCAGCGTATCCTCGAAACAGCATCTGCGCCCATTCCTCTTTTGGAATTCGGGTTTGTTGGTTCTCTTGCACTGGTGAAGAGGATCCAGCGTATCCTCGAAACAGCATCTGCGCCCATTCCTCTTTTGGAATTCGGGTTTGTTGGTTCTCTTGCACTGGTGAAGAGGATCCAGCGTATCCTCGAAACAGCATCTGCGCCCATTCCTCTTTTGGAATTCGGGTTTGTTGGTTCTCTTGCACTGGTGAAGAGGATCCAGCGTATCCTCGAAACAGCATCTGCGCCCATTCCTCTTTTGGAATTCGGGTTTGTTGGTTCTCTTGCACTGGTGAAGAGGATCTAGCGTATCCTCGAAACAGCATCTGCGCCCATTCCTCTTTTGGAATTCGGGTTTGTTGGTTCTCTTGCACTGGTGAAGAGGATCTAGCGTATCCTCGAAACAGCATCTGCGCCCATTCCTCTTTTGGAATTCGGGTTTGTTGGTTCTCTTGCACTGGTGAAGAGGATCTAGCGTATCCTCGAAACAGCATCTGCGCCTATTCCTCTTTTGGAATTCGGGTTTGTTGGTTCTCTTGCACTGGCGAAGAGGATCTAGCGTATCCTCGAAACAGCTGTATCCTGCATTATCGTGTTATTTGTGCTTATTACTTTCCCTGCAATACATGGTAATGTATAGGGAAAATATTGGAATCACACCGAAAATCGCAACTCGAGTTTTCGACGGATCTACACGTTTCAAGACTTCTAGAATACGAAAAAACTATTTTTAGCGTGACGTCTGTGTGTGTGTCTGTCTGTGCAGATTTTGTATCCACTCTAACTAAAAAACTAATTGACCGAATTTCACAAAATTAGATATGTAAGTCACTTGTAGGCGAATCTGGTGCTGATTAGTTTTGGGTACGATTCGGGATAAAAGAACCCGCCTTTTTTCGCGAAATGTCCCGCAAAAGCTTGTATCCACTCTAGCTGAAAAACTAATGGACCGAATTTCACAAAATTCGGTAGCTAAGCCGCTTGTGGGTCACCCTGGTGCTGATTAGATTTTGGTACGATTCGGAAAAAAATAACCTGCCTTTTTTTTGCAAAATGGCCAGCAAAAATCGTCAAAATCTAAAATAAAAAACTACGTATGCTCAAATATATCCATTAAATACTTGTTTTATACGTAATTTTTAACGAAGAAAAGAATAAGATCAACCCCATTACACTAGGACTAGCCGTTCTCGAGATATCTTAATTTTTTTCGTATTTTCTCCACGCGACCTATGAAAATAAGTCCAGTTACCAAATGAGAACGAAAATTGAAATAAAAGTGAATTAAATTTAATTAAAATAAAGAGAACATGGATATAAGTCTGCAGGGAAAGTCATGTGCAGCCCACATCAGATTTTTTACGTTGCTCTTGTCTTCCTTATCCTTCGCACAAAGTGTTTTTACTTATAACAGCTAATACCAGAAACTTTTTGTTCAAATCATTTCTCTGTTAAAGTTTTTCAAAAGCTCGTGAACGAAGACTTTTACTTTGACTTTCTCATATTATTAAACAGAGAAAATAATGTTTTCATGAAAAATTTTCGATTTTAAGATTGTAACGAAAAAGAACGTGCAAAAATCCCTCGATTACATTTCGAACGTTTTCGAATAACTGTTAATCTGTGTATGAGTATGCATGTATGTGCCTACGTGAGGTGTGAACACGATAACTCACAAGGAAGACACTTCCATTGTTGAACGCCAATTAACCTAAAAAAATATGCAGCAGTATGCTTTTAGTTGATGGCGTGCTCATGCAGCTAAACCGAATATTTTACTTATTTATTTTTTCACAGAGCACTTAAGTTCGTAATCCTATTCACCGAGAAAAAGTTTTGAATCCTTCTGCTATTCTTTTCCCTTCTTCCTAGGTTTTACTTTTCATCTTTTTTATTTTTCGTTTATCAATCATTTTCTTTCTAAGTCACGAGATGCAAATATTTATTAACAAACGTTTTCTTGCTTCTGTTCGTGTGGTTGCTCTGAGATCTCTGATGTAGCTATCTGAAGAAGGCGACTCTATTTTGCATCCGAAACCTGTCGATCCGATACTAATTTTTCTATGCTGTGTTTAACGAAGGTTTAGCATACAATCAGTATTCCCGCCCCTGCAGTCTTGTATTTTTTAAACCGGTTTTATCTAATATATTCCAAATTCTTATCCATTCCTTATCTATCAAAAACAAAACATGCGAAAAATGTTGTTAAATGGTCTTCCAAGGTTAAAAAAATGCAGGGAAAATGACTGTTTGTTTGCAGACCAATAATAGTTCATCCACCTTTTAATTGTTAAGAACACGCGATACAATCAATCATTGTCATATTTTTACTTTCCCTGCAATACATGGTAATTTATAGGGAATGTATTGGAATCATGCCGAAAATCGCAACTCGAGTTTTCGACGGATCTACAAGTTTTGAGACCTCTAGAATACGAGAAAACTATTTTTAGCGTGACGTCTGTGTGTGTGTCTGTGTGTCTGTCTGTGCAGATTTTGTATCCACTCTAACTAAAAAAGTAATTGACCGAAATTCATAAAATTTGGTACGTAAGTCACGTGTGGGCGAATCTGGTGCTGATTAGTTTTGGGTACGATTCGGGATAAAAGAACCCGCTTTTTTTTGCGAAATGGCTCCCAAAAGCTTGTATCCACTCTAGCTGAAAAACTAATGGACCGAATTCCACAAAATTTGGTAGGTAAATCACTTGTAGGACACCCTGGTGCTGATCAGATTTTGGTACGATTCGGAAAAAAGAACCTGCTTTTTTTTGCAAAATGGCCCGCAAAAATCGTAGAAATCTAAAATAAAAAACTACGTATGCTCAAATATATCCATTAAATGCTTGTTTTATACGTAATTTTTGACGAGGAAAAGAATAAGAGCAACTCTATTACCCTAGGACTAACAGTTCTCGAGATATATTAGTTTTTTCCGTATTTTCTCCACGCCACCTTTGAAAATAAGTCCAGTTATCAAATGAGAACGAAAATTGAATTAAAAGTGAATTAAATTTAATTGAAATAAAGAGAACGTGGATATAAGTCTGCAGGGAAAGTCATGTGCTGCCAACATCAGATTTTTATTTTCTCTCCCATACCATTAGAGGGAGAAAAAAAAAGTGTTCCCTGAAATTTTCGAATTCGTGATTTTGGTGGGAAAGCGCGCTTAATAACTTCCTGAATACATTTTGACAGTTTAAGAAAGTTGAGCGTGGTGTGAAAACTTAAAAGTGAAATAAAAGTGTGTAATATTGAAAAGAACAGAAATAGAAAACTTTAATTGAAAACGCGCGGTATGAGCATCAAATTAACATTCGAAACAGGTGCCGCATAGGATCGCAAAGCGGATAATGGACCCCATTGTTTTGGAATTAAACGAAAATATCATGTGCAAAAGTCAGAATTACTGTAAATGAAGTAAAAATAAAAGCGAATGCAATTTATTTCAAGAGTCATATTTTTTTTAAATGTTGTTTCAAGAAATAACCGAAAACGGACAATATGACAAGCAGAGCAAACGTTAATCCCCCAATCGTCCACCATAAGTTGTGAGTACTTTTAGAGGATCCCAAGTCTCTGTTATCAGAATCAATGCATTTCCCAGAACCATCGCACTTATATCTCTCGGAATTACACGGAGTACCTTCGAGTACAAAATGTCTGTCTCTCGCAGCCGTCAATAAACCGAGAGAAGACGCCGTAGCGCAGCGACCACGTTTCTCGCAGCAAATAAAGCATTCGACGTTATCTTTACACACACAATCTTTGAGTCCATTATCCAAACAAACTGAGCTGTTGCAAACACCCCCAGAACAACTCTTAGACGTACTTTGGCAAGGATGCTTGTCAGGTGCCACTATCGGCTTTGGACATAATGCACTTTTACCATCACAGTAGCTAATTAGACAGTCATTACTGTCATCCAAGCACAAAAGCTTGGTGTCCTTGTTGACAACACATTCCTTTAGACAACATTTACTTTCTTTGGGGCTGCAAGTGGAGCCAATCGACTTGCGGAAGGTGCATCCTTTTTCTGGTTCCTCAGTATCGGACGGTGTGCAACACCGATCTAACAGCTGGCACGAATCTTTTTTACCACAGTCACAATCTTCATCGCCTTCTCGAACACCATTTCCACAGATAGCAGAATGAGGTTTTAAGCACTCACCTCTTGCAGATATCACAGAAGCAATTGCTTTCCTACTGCAAGGTGAAAAGAAATTGCTGAGAGGTTTTAAGTCTGTCTGCGATTTAGAATGCATGAGATAAAATCCTTTAGGGCCACCAGGCGAACAGTTCAAATCTTCCAGTTGGTCGTGATCACTTCCAAAGCTGTGTCCTATTTCATGAGCCACGGCCAAGAGACTAACAGCAAGTGGTAGAGTAACTCCCTTCGAGCTTTGAACATTGACTATTGCAGTATTCAAAGAAGCGTTCACATACCTAAACATTGAACGTAATTGAAGTGGTTTTTGACAGATGCCCCCTGGAGGTCCGCTGGAGCTAGCACTGGCTTTGAAAGCTTCACCGATGACACGATTTGGAGAATATCGATGACTCATACAAAATGATAAGCAATAGTTTTGAGTTCTAAGAGCGAATTGTTTCAAAAATGAAACCATGTCCTCTGCTTCTCCCATAGGATAATCAGGATCGCTTTTAGATTTGTAAATGAAAACTTTGTCAGTGACAATTCTAATTCGATCGGGCTTACCATCACCATCAAAATCTGTCCTCCTAAAAATGAAATCTGAATATTTTCCGTGTAAATATAAATAGGCTGCCAATGCATTCACGTTGCTTTCAAAATAATTATAAAGAGTGTGATCTGACACTAGATCTATGACACAAGCATATTCTTCGTTCTCATTTTCTGTTTTACTTATACCTTTAGATAACGCATCATTCATATCAATACGAAATCCCCTGTAAGATTCGCTTGCAGGTCGAGCTGTATCTTCACCCATTCCATGTTTAAAGGCTTCGACCAAATCAATATCCTCTTCTCTATACACTATAATTTTGTTGGTTGAAGTTAAATTTGAAAAAACTCTACTAGCAGGCTCGACAAAGTAACCGGTTTCGTTGAGCCTAATGATTCCGACAAACACATGGCTATGCACATAACCTACAACATAGGAAGAAAGGGAGTCATCACTCAAAACACCTTCGTAGATTTTCATTTTAATTTCCTCTGTCATTGTGTAATTATTACTAAAATACGATTCAACTTTTAATTTTTGAAAAGATAAATCTTCCAATAAGAGCAAGTGAAAATCAATTTCGTAAGACCTAAATCGCACTTCTGCATCAAATGAATATTTCTCTTTCCCGTGAGAACTCCGTTTTCTTCTAAATCCAGATACGTGGCAATCAACTAAATCATACTTTTTAATGTACTTCTTAATCATGGTTTCACCTGGTAATAAATTAATTTCCGATATACAGCTCAAAACTATAATTAACCATGTATACATAATAAATACGTTTCATTTAGCATTTCACACTTAAATCTTGCCATGGCGCATGAAGTTACAAATAAACAGTCTACAAATAAACCGTTGCCAAAAATAAAAATAATAAAATTAAGAAAAAAATGGATGCCATATTTTTTTTACAAAGAGTCACGCGATCTCTTCATATATCATGGGTGTAATTATTATTTCAATTTTTATTTTAAAAAACTACCAAACATATTTTGCTGAATTTTTTTTACACATTTTATGGGATAATTAGAATATTTTCGAAAATTTTCGAAGCAATTTGTGAATTTTAACTATGCTTAAATGTTTGAAAAATTAAGTCCCACAGAGTTCAATGTATTTCATTTTATCAATCCGAGTTAAACCCGAAACTAATTGGGTGATATTATTCATTTTAATTCACATATTCCCACAAACCGTTACAACACCATGCTAAAATTTTATTTTGATAAAGTCATTTTTGCGACAGTTATCGTGCGAACGGACAAACAGACAAGCATAATAAACAAAATCATAAACACTTTTCAACTATGTTGGAAAGAGTTAAAAAATGCACCCATAGAAAAACATTCAAATATTATGCATTGTAGAAAGAAAGACCACTTCAACAAAATATCTGCTTGACTTTTTTAACACTTTCCAACATAGTTGAAAAGTGTTTATGACTTTGTTTATTCTGTCTGACTTTATCAAAATAAAATTTTAGCATGTTGTTGAGCGGACTGTGGGACATATGGGAATATAAATGAATTATCACCCAATTAGTTTTGGATTAAACCCGGGTTGAAAAAGTGAAATACATTGAACCCTATGGGATCTAATTTTTCAAATATTTGTTAAGTGAAGTTAAAATTTACAAATTGCTTGCAAAATTTTAGGAAATATTCAAATTATCCCATAAAATATAAAAAAATTTCAGCAAAATATGTTCGGTAGCTTTTCAAAAATGTGTATTTAAGGGGGGTGGGTACTCCACTGAAAAACATTCGAAAGGTGAAATGATAGAAAAAGCATGCGTCGCAAAGAGATAGAGACTTCAAATTTGGTATAAGTGTAGATAGTTAGAAAGGAAGAAAGTGTGCAATTTCAGTTTTCCAACATTTGCTATTGTAGGGGGTGCCGCACACTAAAATGTTCGAGTTGAAGAACAAATGAAAAACGCCTCCTTTACAATGTGATAGAGGCTTGAAATTTAGTATATGGGGTAATCATTTGATAGAAAAAAACCCTGCGATTATTACGGTTTTTCAAAAATGACCATTTAAGGGGGGTTGAACCACGATTCTGTTCTCGATTTAAATGCAACGATAAGTACCTATAACTGTTATAAAATATTACTTATCAAAAAGTTAAAATATCATGTAATATTAGTAATCAATCGTCTATTGGGGAATTTCGTTTCATATTCAAATGACTGTTTATTGCGCCTCATCAAAACTCTTCATACTTGTCTATAGGGTCCTTTGGAAAGTCCGTATTTTGAAATGTTGAATCATTTGTTTCTTGTTAAATTACTATTCATAATAACTTAACATTTGGCAGCAAAATCTGGAGATTTTTTGCTTTCTACAAAATTTCCCTGTACCATTATGTTTTAATCTGTTTTACCAAATTCTTGTAGACCAGGTACAATACAAATTTTAATTCATTTAAAATTTTCTTGGACCCAAACCACTCTTTTTTTTAATTTGGCGGTATTTTATGTTAGATATCCAACTGGAGTTAGATAAATCTCCTTATATTTATCTAACCTGAATGGTGTGATAATAACCTAATAGGGGTTCTTCTTGTTTAATTTAAATCGCTCAAACTGCTGCAAAAATAACTGCAAATTAAAAACTTGCAACATGTGTGAGGTCTAAACAACTTTTCGTTATAATTTCCCTCAGTGTCTATTATTATTTATATTTACTTTAAATTAACAATTCAAACTGGTTCGGTTAGATAGACCAATCACCGAGCTAAGTAACATTTTCTGCGATCTTGATGTAGAACAGGATAAGTTTCGGATCGCGAGTAAGATAGGGGATTCAAGGGGATTCAGTGATTGTAAGAGTTGGCTGAGTGCGAAAATTGGACGGCAGCCTAGTTGAATGGAACCCAGCTGGATACCACTATGACTAGAAGAATCTAGTATCCCAGATTAGTCGCAATATGGTACGAGACTGGAGAAAAGCATTTAGAATAGCATAGAAGCTTTGTTGTAATTCGTCTACGTTTTAAGCTAAGTATCACCAAAGTCGTAAAGTGTATTATATTATATGTTTCTCTCATTCTGGGCGTGTGCAATACTAGCTGTGGTCTATGACTCCAGATTATAGAAACAGCCAGTTGCTGTAATGAATATGAAGTACAATGTTGTTGTTGAGACCCAGACCGTCCGACCTACCAGAAAGGTGTAAGGTAACCGTTTGGACGGCCGGGAAGTGCCACCCAATTTAGACCGAAACCCAGTGGGGGAGGCATCCACAGGGACTGTACCCTCCTTCCCCTACCACCAACCTCTCAGAAGGACTTACGGACCCATATGTTTAACGTGATCGTACTCCGCATGAACACGGCGGCAGTTCTGGCAGCGTGCAAATCCAGGGCGCCACCCCACCGAACTACCGCGCCCGAAATGTGCCAACAGCACGCGGTGTTCCCAGGTGGTCACCCACCCAAGTACTAACCGCGCCCGATGCTGCTTGACTTCGGTGATCTAACGAGAACCGGTGTTTTCAGCACGGTATGGCCGTTGGCGTGAAGTACAATGTGTAATTTTTTTTTACACAATAAATGTAGTTTGATTAAATCAGTGCATCCGTGTGTTATTGCCCTGGCGAAAGGTCCTGGATATCAAATTAATTTAGATTTGGTTAGGTCACTTTTGACAGATCTAAGTTAAATCCTCTACAATGACACTTGAATAGAGATGAGAAAGAAGATAAGTATTTACAATGGCATCCGAACAAGAAAAAGAGCCATAAGATGTCTTTACAATTTTCCGAAATTGTTCCAAAAGTGTATAAAATATGCTTTTTACTTTCCCTGCAATACATGGTAATGTACAGGGAAAGTATTGGAATCATGTCGAAAATCGCAACTCGACTTTTCGACGAATCTACACGTTTCGAGACCTCTAGAACACGAAAAACTATTTTTAGCGTGACGTCTGTGTGTGTGTCTGTGCAATGTATGTATCCACTCTAACTCAAAAACTAGTGGGCCGAAATTCATAAAATTTGGTAGATAAGACCCTTGGGTGTGACCCTGGTGCTGATTAGCTTTTGGTACAATTCGGAAAAAAAAGAACCCGCCTTTTTTTGCGAAATAGCTGCAAAAATCTCATGTATTCACTCTAGCTGAAATACAAATTGACCAAATTTCACAAAATTTGGTAGATAAATCACATGTGGGATACTCTGGTGCTGATTAGATTTTGGTTCGATTCGGAAAAGAACAACCTGCCTTTTTTTACGAAATGGCACGCAAAAATCGCCAATATCTAAGAGACTACGTAAGAACAACTCTATTACCCTAGGACTAACAGTTCTCGAGATATTTGAGGTTTTTCGCATTTTTTTTATGCCACCTTTGGAAAACTGTCCAATTACCAAATAAAAGCAGAAATTGAATTAAAAATGCAAATTTAGTGTAATTTTGTGCAATTAAACTCAATTTAATGAGTTCTTAAAGAAATAAAAAAAATGAATTTGAGTCTGCAGGGAAAGTCAGGTGCTGCCCACATCAGATTTTTTTTTTTTTTTTTCAACCTCATTCATCACAGTAACATAAAATTTGATATGTCGGTGTCTTCTGTGGTGCATTTTAATTATTTTGAATTTTAACCTTATCGAACAATCCCCTCCTGGACTCACCATTGGAATGTATTAATTTTTGCAGAATAGCTCAAAACTCAAAGCAACCAGAAAGTCCAAATTTAGCATGTCATTGTTTTTATGATACATCTTGATTCATTGGATTTTGAACCTTACTTGACCAGTTCCTCTTGGGCCCGCCATAGGACTGCGCTTGTTTATAGGGAATAACTAGCTAACCGGAGCAGCTAGGAAGTCCAAATTTAGTATATGGTTGTCTTTTGTGGTACATTTTAATTATTTTTATTTTGAATCTTATTGGGATAGCCCGTCTTGGGACCACTATAGAAATGTATTCGTTTGGGAGGAATAAATCGAGAACCGGAGCTAGAAAATACAGGTGTGGTATGTAATTGTATTTTGTTATATTTAAATTCTTCGGATTTTGAATTTTAATCGGGCAAATTCATCTTGGGCCAGTCATAGGAATATATTCGTCTTTGGGGAATAGCTCGAGAACCGGAGCAGCTAGACGTCCAAATTTAATATATGTCGTTGTCGTTTGTGCTATATTTTAATTCTTAGGATTTTAAACCTTATCAAGCTAGCCCATCTTAGGCCTGCCATAAGAATGTACTCGTTTTGGGGGAATAATTTAAGAACCCGAGCGAAAGTCCTAATTTGGAATATTGTTATATTTCATACATTTAAGTTACATACATTTTAATAAATACAATGTTCATACACTTAAGTTGCCTACAAATAATAAAAGGAACATTTTTTTTTTTTAGTATATAGTAAAAATAGCTTCAAAAAGTAATTCATTCTCAGGAAGTGGAAGAAAAATAAACAAACTTCACTTTCCAGGATATTCTTTATAAATCTCGAAAATCATATGTATTAAATTCTTCCAGACAAACTCCCCCTCGCCTGCCACATTCTACCATTTACTACAAAACTCAATCATCCCATTCGTGCACTGTAAAGAATAAACAATAGTTCATTTATGAGACGCTCAATTGGACACCCTCTCACAGAGAACAATCCCTTCCTTCACAACGAGAGAGAAAAAAACTCTAGATTGAACTTCGTCTGTTATTGTGATCTTGCTGGATAATGAGGTCGTATTTAACCGATTTATGGCAACGTGTAAAATTATTTGGCATGGTTTCCGGCCTATCGTTTATAAATGTTTCCGTACCAAAGGTATCTTGCTAATGGCAGTGTGCAGCGAAAGCTCAGGACCCTTGCGAGCATCAACTGAAGTTCAGTCGATGCTTGCAAACAGCTATTAGCATCTACTGAAGAAAGTTTTTTTGTAAATTCTTTATTAATAAAAACATTTCCTACTTTTTGCATGGTCTCTGGATTTCTTTATTTTACAGAAAAACTGAGAGCACATTTTCTCGCAATGTGCTATGAAGAAGACTGAGTGACGGGGTGCTAAGGAAATATTTTACAGGGGAAATTATAACTCTCATTGTTGTTGATAGTAGTTCTTTAGAATCATATACACAACATACTTCTGCATCTAAAAGTTTCAAAATTTACAACATATAATGTGATGTATACTGTTTCGACTCTTGCTATGAGGTGTAGTTTTTAGTTCCGATGTGTTATTGTTTATTTAGAACAAAATGGAATATTCCAAGTTAGCAGTCTTTCGTGGATTTTCAATGAAAGGTGACTAGGTCGTTTCTATTAGTAAAAGCGACCCATAAAATGTCAAGTAGACACTGAAATGTGATTTCATTAAGTCCATTTCAGGTCTTTTGCATGATAAAAAATGTATTATGGCTAACTTGAGTGCTTGAAATTTTCTTGGGAATATTGTATAAGTTTTAAAAAATAAAGCATCAATTTTTCGGTTTCATATTTATGCAGATTGCAAAAATTCAAAGAAATAAAATACTTTTGATGATATTCATCAACTTTTCTCTATTTGGTCGCAAACCTTAGTTTCTACTTAAAATAAAGTGAAATAAGAATTTAATTTTACCACCAACTTACCCAGGGCCGCTAGGAGGGATACCATTCAAGTGTGGGACGGGTTCCCGAGGGGGTCCGGATCCTCAATAATTATTTTTTAGAGAGAATAAAGATTATGAAGGGGGAGCCGGTGATAAATGCTTATGTGGGCGGCCCTGACTTACTAATACTACTTAGAAAAGGTTGATTAAACTTAACAGGGAAAAAATCGCGAATAAGAATAGAACTAACGAAAATCCAGTCTGGAAAATCCAGGAAAAAAAATTCGAAGGCTATATGCAGTGAAGCATAAAATGACCAGATGCAGTCGAATGAATCAAATCAATAAAAGTTATCCCGTAATTGGTGGCGATATCTGCAAGGGGATATTGAAGAACTTTTCACAAAAAACTCACTGCACTAACTACTAATACATACGATTTTTTTTATTAAATTGAGGACAAAATTAGAAATTGTATAGAACATACGGTTATCTTTTGGCGGATAACTTACTGTCTGTTGCAAAAAATGTAACTAATTATTGGATGTATTTAACAGCAACAATGTGTGAGCAGCATGAATTGATAAAATTAAATTGTTTTAGCACTTTACGGTTAGTTTTATGTATTCGAGGGCAAGTTATCCTATTACTCTATAATGGTATGGAAATTTGAATTTCGAATCATTCAAATGACTGAAAACTCTATCTAGGTCTAGTTTTACACCTGGTGAATCTGTGTATAAAATATCACAGTGGTATGTGCATTCGTTTTTGATTATCGTGCCACCCCTCCCCCACACACATATGAACATATTTCCAAACATGTTCGAAGTGGGTTCAAGAGGCCTTGAAATACGGTTATCTGTCAAAATAACGAATTCGAAAATGTTCCTATATTTAAATACCCCGGCACAATACCCAAGAGTATGAAGGTAAATATGAGCAAGAGTGCTTCCGTCCCCTTTTCTCGCATTAACTCAAGATTAACTTCTTCGACTCAGACCGTCCGATCTACCAGAGAGGTATAAGGTATCTGTTTGGATGGCTGGGAAGTGCCACCCAATTTAGACCGGAACCTAGTGGGGAGGCATTCACAGGGATCGTACCCTCCTTCCCCTACCACCAACCTCTCAGAAGGACTTACGAACCCACATGTTTAAAGCGATCATACGCCACGTGAACACAGCGGCAATTTTGGCAGTGGCGGTAAACGAACCCGGGCCGACCGAGTGCAATTCCCCGCGCTAACCACTGGGCTGTCGCGCCCCCTCAAGATTAACTTAACTTTAAATAACAAGCCCATTTTCTGACAATCTACTTACAAGTACCTAAACGTGTACTTAATTCTAAACTTATGTGGAAGAAACGCCACATTTCTGAAAATCGTCTGAAAGCGAAATCTGCACCTTTTGGTTAGAAAGAGTCGCATGTCAACTAAAAATAAGTTATTACTGTGCAAATCTTGTATTCGTACAATTATGACGCACGGTTCCCGAATCTGTGAAACTGCAGCCGAGATTCACCTGAGGAAGTTTCAAGTTCTTCAAAATAACGCACTTCATTCGTTCATTAATGTTCCGAATTAAGTCAGGCTAGAAGGCTTAAAGCGAAGGCTTTCAGAATTTGCAGGAAGATCACAACATTCCGCCATTTTAGGAATCCCACGCTCGACGATATTTCCGGGTACGATCCTCAGAAAGCCAGGGCGCAGAACCGTCCACGCGCGTTACCAGCTCATATTGCAAAGGGTTGTTGAAACCCAGACCGTCCGATCTACCAGCAAGGTGTAAGGTAACTAACTGTTTGGACGGTCGGTAAGTGTCACCCAATTTAGACCGGAACCCAGTGGGGGAGGCATCCACAGGGACCGTACCCTCCTTCCCTTACCACCAACCTCTCTGAAGAACTTACGGGCCCACATGTTTAACGTCATCGTACTCCGCGTGAACACGGCGGCAGTTTTGGAAGTGGATGGAATCGAACCCGGGCCTACCGAGTGCAACTCCAGCGCGCTAACCACAGAGCTACCGCGCCCCCGTATTGTAAAGGGTAGCTTTCTCTTTTCTTCAAAGCGGAGGCGTCTAGCATAGTTTTATAACTGCTCTTATATTATAGTTAACTGACTTCTATATTCATAACATTCCTTGGCATTTATGAATTCGCGACTCCGCAGCCCCCTCCCCCCCCTGTCCCATCTAACATCTCCTCTCACATCCCTAAGTCCCTGCACCCCTTTATTCAACTAATATTTTCTATAACTCTATTAGGGGCCTGCTGGGGGCTCTATTTATTTTCCGTTCTACGAACTTCGACCCCCCCCCCCTTCCAAGCTTCTTCGATGTAAACTCTATCGTGTTATGAAACTCCTTTTCTTATAATATTTCTCCCTTCGCTAAAAGTTTAAAGGGAAGAGGGGATTTATCCTCTCCTAGACACTTCTCTAGTCGAAAAAAATTCCTGTGTCGAAAAAAATTTTCGGGCAATCAATAAACGATCTTTATTCAATACCATAAGAAAGTAAAAATATTTATTTGGCGAAAAATAAATAGCTCCCAAGTCTAGAATGCTGCAAGAAAATTAAATTCAGTTTAATGTGATACGGTATGAAAATGGTTGGGATCTCTTTTGCTGCAAAAATAGCTTAAATGCAGAGAGTTGTAAGGAAATCTGTAAGCCCCCCCCCCCCGAAGTTATATAGTCCATATATATTAAAATAAACTATTAATATTTAAAAACTAAAATCTTCATTACAAACCCGATTGATTTCTGAGATAAAATTTAAAAACTATGTTCATGCATTTGCATATTTTGTGAGGTCTATATAACCTTTAGTTATTATTTATCTCAGTTTTCATTATAATTTATGTTTACTTTAAATTAACAACTTCTGACTGGTTCGGTTAAATAGACCCCCTCACCGAACCAAGTAACATTCTGCGATCCTGGTTTGGCGACAGAAGTTTCAGATCACAGAATGTTGCTTAGCTCAATGATGGGTCTATTTAACCGAACCAGTCAGAAGTTGTTAATTTAAAGTAAACATAAATTATAATGAAAACTGAAGTAAATAATAACTAAAAGTTATATAAACATTCCAATTTCAATAACAAATTATTCTAACTGATATTCAAAAATGAATCCGTTACTATGAGAACTATCTAGTAAACTGATGCATAAAGGTAAAACTGTATAGCTTAAACAGTCACTGGTTATTCACAGTCATAACTTTCAGAATATATTAAAAAAATCTGATGTGAGCAGCACATAACTTTCCTTATATAATGCAATGAATTTACTACTTTTACAGCAAAAAAATAGTTTATTCTTATAGTAGATACTTATATTCTTTCCAAGATATTGAATTTTCGTCAATGAGTCGTCATTTTCATTGATATAGCGTCATTTTTATCCATTTGGCGAGATTTTCGTTAATTTGGCAACATTTAAAGAGTCGCCAAGTTGGCGACATTCCGCCAAATTCGTCGCCAAAATCTCGCCAAGCGTTATGGACGGAGAAATAAGTTATTCTTATAGCAGATAAATGATTATTGGCGTACAAATACAAAAGTATTACTCAAAGTATCTTTTCTCGTGAATGAAACGAGCTAAATTCACGAGAATGATGTCACCCAATTTATCGTATGATATTACATATGAAAAGTGAACATGTTTCTCAACAGTTAATATATTTTTTTAATTTATAAGCTTTTTTGATAAAGTTGTTTGAAAAATGTGCAATATCTCGAGAACGGTTCATGCTAGCGTTCTAAAGTTTATGTCAATCGTTTTCTAAGGAAAAATTACATAAGAAATGTCTACTTGCGTAACTTTATTAAAGGTTTTGGTTTTTTGATGATTTTTTCAAAATTTCACTCGAAAATTTAGGGTGGGTTCTGAACATTCGATTGCGTTTTAAAACAATAGGCTTCCAGTATTCACGGATTGTGATTTTTGTACCAAATTTCATTCAAATCACTCCATTTGTTCGTGAGATATCGTCTGCACAGACTCACAGACACAGACATCACTTCAAAAATGTTTGATTCGTGATCAGGGATGCTTGAAACGTGCTTTCCCGTCGAAAACTCGAATTCGAATTTTTGACCCCGTCACAATGCTTTCCTTATACATTATGTATATAAGGAAAGTAATAAGCTTTCCCGCAAGTGTATACTTTAAAAACGAAAACCGAAAGTGGACCAAAACCCGACTTTCCCCTTCGCCTTCACTTCCTCATTCGATACGGCAACAATGTGAATCAAACTTTTTCATGACCGCACTACCTCTTGGTCGGGATCGCGAAGATGGGGATCTCGTTGGGCCACGTGACATCCGCTGTTGGAGGGTCAGTTTCGTATCAGAGCGTAAAGCGAAACCGCTCGTTCCGAACAGATAGCGGGGCAGCGGCCTCTGCCTCCCCCATTTCGTGTCACGCTCTCCTGAACCAAACTATCCTCATTGTATTATTCTGAGACAGTGTAATCACCTGAGAGCTCAGGTCCATACCCGGGGTAAAGTGAGATCAAAATTTTGACAAGAGCATCATTTGGAGTGTATTCATTCTTGTAACTACAGTAAATGTTTATAACGAACCAGTATTTACCGAAATTTCGTATTTTACGAGGAAATTACAAACTTTTAATGGATGCAATGTTAATTGACTCCTCATTTGCTCGCTTTTTAGTAACCCGGATTTAAAGAGCATACGAAATTGTAAAACTAAAACTGAATTAAATATCGCAGAAGATGATAAAAAGCAGATTATGAGAAAAACATTTTGGACTTTTTTTTACTTTCCTTATATACATAATATATAAGGAAAGTATTGTGACGGGGTCGAAAATTCGAATTCGAATTTTCGACGGGAGAGCACGTTTCAAGCATCCCTGATCACGAATCGAACATTTTTGAGGTGATGTCAGTGTGTGTGTGTGTGTGTCAGTGAGTCTGTGGAGACGATATCTCACGAACGAATGGAGCGATTCGAATGAAATTGGTACAAAAATCACAATCCGTGAATACTGGAAACCTATTGTTTTTAAACGCAATCGAATGTTCAGAACCCCCCCTAAATTTTCGAGTGTAATTTTGAAAAAATCAGCAAAAAATCTAAACTTTTAGTAACGTTACGCAAATAGACATTTCTTATGTAACTTTTCCTTAGAAAACGATTGACGTAAACTTTAGAACGCTAGCATGAACCGTTCTCGAGATATTGCACATTTTTCAAATAAATTTATCAAAAATTCCCATAAATTAAAAAAATATATATTAACTCTTAAGAAACATGCTCCCTTTTCATATGTAATATTATGCGATAAATTGTTTGACATCATTCTCGTGGATCTAACTCATTCCATTCACGAGAAAAGATACTTTGAGTAATACTTTTGTATTTGAACTCCAATAGTCATGTATCTGCTGTAAGAATAACTTATTTCTCCGTCCATAACACTTGGCGAGATTTTGACGACGAATTTGGTGGAATATCGCCAACTTGATGACTTTCTTAAATGTCGCCAAAATAACGAAAATCTCGCCAAATGGATAAAAATGACGCTACATCAGTGAAAATGACGACTAATTAAAGAAAATTCAATATTTTGGAAAGAATATAAGTATCTACTATAAGAATAACATTTTTTTAACTGTAAAAGTAGTAAAATCACTGCATTATATAAGGAAAGTCATGTGCTGGCCACATCAGATTTTTTTTTTTTTTTCTTGCAAATGGATGTTGAAGTTGAAAAAAAGGGTTGACGTAAAATGCAGAGAGGATATGAAGCTGATAAAACTTTACTTTTATGACAACACTTTTTCATTTTATTTTCTTTACAATGCATAATATACAGGACTCCGTCATAGGCCCTTGTGCATCCTCTTAAGTTCCAATTAAAGAGCTGCAAAAGGGACTACTAATAGGAAAGCAACTATATGCTATTGATTGAGAAAGTTTGCAGCGCCTCTAGTAGCGAATTGAAGAAGTTAGAATTCTTATCTCTAAAACGAAACAAGACAGACAACAATTTTTACTTTCTCACACGTAGCATTGAGAAAGTATTTTTTTTACGAGGATTTTGGATTCCGAGATTTTGATGCCAATATATGTTTTAAGTTCTCCTGAATACGTTTTAACTATTTTTGGAGTTATGTCCGTCTGTCTGTGGTCGATTTCTTGTGTTCACGATAGAGGCCACAGACATTAATGGATTTTCACGAAACTTTATATTCGGCTTTTTTATCAAAAAATCTAGAATTAGATAGAATTTTTAGATATTCGAGAGAAAACTTCGAAATTTATTAAAAATTTTATATTTGTTTAACATGTCTACATAGAAAAAAAATTCACATAATCATGCATAAAAGGGTTTATTTATAGCCCAATAATCGCGAAACTTTATAGTTTCAATCATTGTTGTGAAAAATAGCCGCGATACAATTTTTTTGCTCGTGACGTCATTAGTCTCCCTTAGGGGGCAAGTTACCCCTCCCCCCCGGACATTGTCAAGCATGGTATTAATCGAAAGATTTTATCAAGCCCTTTTAAGTGAAGGCTAATACGCTATAATTGTAATCATTTGGACCCATGGTACAGATTTTTAAAAAAATTGAGAAAAAAAAAAGCTACTGAAAATGGATTCTGTTACGAGAAAGTCAAGTTGAAGCGCACTTCAATTAATTAATTAATTATAAAATTGTAGAGAATTCTCTATTTATTTAGCATGGAAAGATATGTGGATTGCACATAATATGCACGCAGACGATAAAGAATGAGGTCCACGGAAAGCGATCATTATGCAGATGTCTCGTTATATTGAAGAACTTCTGAAGGAAATGGAGAGAAATACGCTTTGAAAAATATTAATCCGTGAAATAAACTAATTTTAATTTATTTAGAATTATCCTTTCTGCAGTAAAATATATATGCTGTACAAAAATAACAGACAAATGATGCAGTACAATAATCATCCCTTTCGTTGACATCATTTTTTATCGTCTGTGTACATGTTATGTGCAAACCGTACGTCTTTTCATACTAAATGAAGAACGTTTTCCAACTTTGTAATTGAAAGTTTTTACCTATCTTGCTTCGTTTACGAAATACGAATTCTAACTTCTTCAATTGTCGCTAGAGGCGCTGTAAACGTTCTCAATCGATAGCGCATAGTCGTTTTTTTATTGGTAGACCCTGCTTTTGCCGCTTTAGAACACTTCAATCGAATATTAAAAGGATACATAAGGAATTGAGAGAGAAACTTATATCTATATGTAAAAGGAAAGGATTGTGGTGGAGCCTATAATGGGCCATGGTGGAGTCAGTAGGTCTTTTAGGTCTATTGGAGCTCTTCACCAATAGACCTAAAAAACCTATTGGTGAAAATTATGGCATGCAGGGTCCGATTTAGCCAAACTTGGGACCAGGTCATACATTCCTTTGGGGGCCCCCCTCCACCTCTCGATGCTATTTTAATGGAATTGAAATTACTAGAAACTTTTTCATCATAGTCAAGGACCTAACATACTATAGATCTTTAATTAGTACGGTCTTAAATATCCCCCCAAATATATAGTAATATTCTTTCAGGAAGCAGTTGTTAATTTTTCAATGTTCCAATTGTTTAATTTGGAGCCTCTCTAACACCTGGGGCCCGGGCAGCCGCCCCGTGTGCCCCTGCATTAGTCAGGCCTTGATGGGGTGGTGGAAGGAGAAATAGATAGACCACAGGGAAAATCGCGTGAAACTGACTGTTGAAAGCCTTGCTTCGAGGACAACGAGCAAGTCCAGAAGCTGAAAGTTATGGAACCCAAGTCACGCAAGTCATTTCCTATCTACATCAATGAAGGCCACACTTTTGTCTCATGAGTGAAAAAAATAACGTGCTGCACAAAACAGTGACATGAATGCAGTTTTACGAGTTGCGAATCGAATTGCGGGTAAAAACAGTTATCTCGGAGAACTTTCTCAGTAGGCACTAGACCCGAGTCGGCAGATTCTAATATGGGTGGAAAATATGACGAGTAAAATTTCGAAACTGTAAACTACAGTAAAAATACGTTTAATGGAAATAAAAATGGTTGGTTGGTTGATTAAGGATTTTTGGCACAAGATCCAAAGAGGATATGCTGCGCCAGACATATGGTACTAAAATACAGATAAATGTAAAGAATAAAAACAAGTGTGTAATCTAAAAGGGTGTATGACTAAAACAAGACAATGCAAGAAGGATAATGATGGAAACAAGATGAAAAATGTCTAAAAGGTGATAGGAAGTGAATTTAAATATGATGGTAAAAACCGATGTTGGAAATAAAAATAAAACATTTGGAGTGTATGTGTCCGCTCATCTTTCTCATATATTTATATTCCATAGTGTTTAATTGGAAACGTGTATTACCAATATTATCAGAATAAAAATTCAAATTTCGGTGTCAAATTATCATTTTTAAACATTTCGTAAAAATTCTTTAAAAGTTTCTTTTTTGAGCTGACAACAACTTAATGACACCGATGAATTGCACGCACGTCGCTTATGTGTGTTCATATAAACTATTTTGTTACCAGTAACAACGATGGCAATGTCAAATTATCAATCCCCATATTACCTGTTGTTCAGGAATTATCACTGTTTTTCCATATGAAATAATGCAATAAAATCTTTAAAATTCGAATCATTTGAGTTCAAGTCATGAAAATTGCTATAAATCCGATCTTATTTTACTCTTTTATGTATTTATATGCACATAAAATTGAATATCGATCTTTGCTCTTGAGTAATCGGTACGCACCTCATGCACACATACAGAGGCTGTTCGCACATTTTTTAGACGATTTTGGTAAGCGGTAATAAAAAATCGTTTACTGCAAAAGAAATAATTCCAATTGTACTATGTTTTTAAAAGTCAAAATTATCGTCTGCGGCTTGAAAGTTTTGTTTTTATTCAAAAATGGCGTTTTTAACAAAACAGTGGTTCGAAGGCTACATTTATGCTCTTTCCGAAGAGAAATATGCATACTCTGTTATCCAAAAACGATGTGAGAGTCATGGTTTTGTGATATGTAAAGCGTCGATAGGTAATATCGTCAACAGGAAAGGAAAAAAACGTCAAATTGGAGCCTCAAGTGGGACAAAAATTCCAAACAAGTATCCAAGGAAAAAACGGACATCTTCGACTATTGCAAAGGTACGTTGTTTAATGTTAATAAAAAATCCCCCTAGTCAAAGGACAGTTGCAAAATCATTAAAATGCTCGGTGTCCACTGTAAACAAAATGATAAACGTTGATTTAAATCTTAAGAAAGCGAAAAAACGCAATGTGCATCGTCTTCTTTCAAATCATATCGCTGAACGCAGGACACGCTGCAGAATTCTATATGAGAAACACTTATCCAAAGAAAAATGGAAAACAATTGTCACAATAGATGAATCATGGGTGTATTTAAATGATTAAAAAAAAAAGAGCCATTTATTATCATAAAAGGGGAGAAAAAAAATTAAGTACATGGTTCAAAGAATCGAAAGAAAGTTTTTCTAAGGGATTCATGATTGTTGCTGGTTTTTCTTATAATGGCAAGTTAAAAATAAAGAGAGTGGGGAAAAATGTCAAGATTAACTCCAAATACTATCAGGAACATATTTTATCGCCAATTTTTCTGAATGAAATACCATCGCTTTACCCACAGTGCCATCAATCTGTGAGACTCCATCAGGACAAAGCTAGCAGTCACACATCAAAATCCACTGTAAATTTCCTAAAAGAAATGGAACAAAAAACTGGTATCAAGGCCATACCCTTCACTGATATCCCTACTAAATCTCCCGATGTATCACCTATGGATTTTTGTGCTTTTGGACTTTTAAAATGTGCATTATCCAAACGTCGTCCCAAAACTCTTACAGGACTCTGGAAAGCTGTTCAGGAGGAATGGGATAGAATACCTCTTCTGACACTTCAAAAGGCATTATTATCCTGGAAATTGCGGTGTCGAAATATAGTTCAGAATAAGGGATGTCAAATAGAACATTTAAAACACAAGAATTTTATGTAATTTAGTTTTGTGAATACAATATACATCGTCTAAAAAATGTGTGAACATCCTCTGTACACACACACACACACAAACACATTCGAGAAGGCAGGCAAAAGTGTTCGAAATGGGTTCTTAAAAGGTGCTTGTTCTTTAATATATCGAACTTTTCGGAAAATAATACTCTATCTCAATATAAAAAATCTGACACGGGCAGCACATGACTTTCCTTATATAATGCAATGAATTTACTACTTTTACAGTAAAAAAAAATAGATTATTTTTATAGTAGATATTTATATTCTTTAAAAGATACTGAATTTTCGTCAATAAGTCGTCATTTTCATTGATTTAGCGTCATTTTTATCCATTTGACGAGTTTTTCGTTAATTTAGCAACATTTAAAAAAGTTGCCAAGTTGGCGACATTCCATCAAATTCGTCGCCAAAATCTCGCCAAGCGTTATGGACGGAGAAATAAGTTATTCTTACAGCAGATGTATGATTATTGGCGTTCAAATACAAAAGTATTACTCAAAGTATCTTTCTTTATGAATGGAACGAGCTAGATCCACGAGAATGATGTCACCCAATTTATCGCATGGTATTACATATGAAAAGTGAACATATTTCTCAATAGGAAATATTTTCTTTTAATTTTATATGACTTTTTGATAATTTTTTTGAAAAATGTGCAATATCTCGAGAACGGTTCATGTTAGCGTTCTAAAATTTATGCCAATCGTTTTCTAATGAAAAATTACATAAGAAATGTCTATTTACGTAACGTTATTAGAGGTTTTGATTTTTTGACAATTTTTTTCAAAATTTCACTCAAAAATTTAAGATGGTTCTGAAAGTTCGATTGCGTATGAAAACTTCCAGTGTTTATGGATTGTAATTTTTGTACTAAATTTTTTTCGAATCGGTCCATTCGTTCGTCAGTTATCGTCTCCACAGACTCACTGACATACACACACACACAGACATCACTTCAAAAATGTTTGATTCGTGATCAGGGATGCTTGAAACGCGCTCTCCCGTCGAAAACTCGAATTTGAATTTTCGACCCCGTTACAATACTTTCATTATACATTATTGTATATAAGGAAATTAAAAAGAAAAATTTATGTTTATGAGCAAATTGAGATGATATGTTTTTATGAGCACCTCGTTTTCAAGTTTCTGTTAAATTTTCTTCATTTTCTTTAAAATATATATATATATAACAGATCAGTTAAACAGCTGCATTTAGATGATGGATGTTACATTAGTTGATGTGATCTACATGCATAACGGATTTCAAATACCCTTTCCTTATATCGACTATACTATCATTCATTCTCAGAAACTGCCATTTTAGTCATGGATTTTGTATGAACTTTGCAGAAACCACTTTGAAGAAAAGAGCTTGCAAGTTCGTCCCAGTAGCTCAATGGTAGAGAGTCAGCTGGCCAGCTCGGAGATCCAGGGTTCGATTCCCGGTTGAGGCAGCAAGACTCTTTACAACTTGGCCATTGTATCTTCAGTGGCAGCAAGAAAACGTGTGTCGCCAAATATATAGCACATACAAGTTTCTTGCTGTCATTGCAGATATCGGCTATTCAGTGTGCTGACGAGCACACGAAACCGGTCCGTGGATGCTGTTATCTGCACTGGGAATGTAATGTACCTTCACTTTTCAAAGCACCCGATAATAAAAATCTGAAATTGGACCCAAACCCGAAAATTTCGTAATACGGCGGGGCGTCGAGGATGTTCCAAAATGTATTTTTCTCTTTTGCAGAAGAAATGAAAGAGGGCGTAACAGTGGAAAAGAACCAGTCCGCGGGGCAGGGTTTTTGCCAGGGCAGTAGCCTTTGGCCCCTTCATTAGACACGCTCCCATGAAGTAAGCGAAGTATTTATTCTTTGAAGAGGGAACCGGTTTTATTAGGAAGATGGCCAAAACATTCTATCTCATTGAAGAACTTTCTTATGAGGTCATGAAATGTTTTGTCTCGTAACTATTAGAAGAGTAGAAACGAACAGGACCGCCCATACAAACTGTTTGACTTTCTTCTTTTTATGAAATTTTCATGTATTCTCTATCCTAAAAAAATATATTGGGCTCTGGGCCCAATGTCCCCCCCCCCCCTCTCCCCCAGTATGGGCAGCCCTGAAACGGACTTATGATTTTGACGCCCTTAGCAATTATATTTATGCAACATTTTCTAGGCATTAATATTTTAAAGCCAAATAAACTACCGCTTAGGTGTCTCGCATATCAAGGGACATCACCTTTCAAATATCTGTAATAGTAGACGTCTTTTTATGCTGCTTCTAGGCATAAAATACTAGATTATATAGGATGATGTAAGGGAGTTAGCCCAACTTAACCTTCAGAGTTTAACAGATTAGGCATTCTGGGCATATGTATGGGTTTTGGGGCCCCCAAATTTAAGGAGGCTTCAAAACGGTCTATGTATAATCTAATTTATACATTTAGGCGCTCAGTTTTATGGCACAAGTGTTTTGAACGGCCACCCACCTGCAAAGAAGATCAGATCCTTGCTGAGGAGGATCAAGGTACTTTAAACATAGGAGGAGGATGTGTGAAACTCACAGTATTACATGGCATACATGTCCGTAAAATTGCATTTTTTTTTCTTTATAATATAGACAATTATGGGATATGCACAATACAGTATTTTAGATTATATCACACTTATTATTATCATATTATTAAGCCATTTTAACGGATTAAAAATTCATATTAAAGGTATTCCATTTTTAATAAACCATTCATGTTTCATGGTTATAAAAGTTATTTAACTCTACGGTCTCAATGAGTTTTTCGCAAACCATTTCACACACACACACACAAAAAAAAAATGCCGGTTCTATTTTTCGAAGATCCGTCAAATTTTAATAGATTAAAATGTTCCACTGGACTAAGTTGTGTACCAAATTTCAGATCTTTAGGAGATATGGAAGTATGTTAAAAATGCCATCCGAGAAGTTAAAACAGACATCCAATTAAACCATCGATCATGATGAATTCAATTAAAGATTTTTAAGAGGTTTGATTGGATACGAGTATCTGATGAAAAATTGATTACAAAATCGCAAAAGACTAAAAAGTATAAAATAAAACATTTAAAAAAAATTTTTTTTAAGTTACTCTGTTTTATTAAAATGCATTAAAAAGTAAGAAATAATTTTTAGCCGTCACAGCATTCTTGGTCGTATGCGACTCAAATTAAATGGATTGTTAAATCAAAAGTGTAAAAGAAAAATTTAAATGAATTGAATGCATTCATTTTCATATACGTCATTTCTATGTTATCACTTCTATTGTTTCATAAAATTTTGTTAATGTCCGTCCAAATACAATTCTTTTATGGACGCGCAGGGTTTTTTTTTTTTTTTAGTCGTATACGGCCAAGAATGTTGGGATAGTTTAACATTATTTGTTACTTTTCAGTGCATTTTACTAAAACAATATAACATAATATTTTTGTAATATTTTACTTTTGTAACCATTGTCGTAAATAAATTAAACATGAATCCAATATCCAACTTCACTTTCAATATCTGATGCCATACGCAACGTAGAACTCTAGAATACCGCTCTTTTTTATATACAGATAGTATTAGGATAAAACAGGTCAGGGTACCATTAGTGAGCGAACTGCCAAATTTCATGAAATTTCGTATGATAGTTTTTGATCTAGATTGAGTGCATACATTATAGACAAAGACACACACACACCACGCTATATCAACGGCCCTACCGTGCTGAAAAAAAACACCGGTTCTCGTTAGATCACCGAAGTCAAGCAGCATCGGGCGCGGTTAGTACTTGGGTGGGTGACCACCGGGGAACACCGCGTGCTGTTGGCACATTTCAGGCGCGGTAGCCCGGTGGTTTGCGCGCTGGATTTGCCCGCTGCTACAACTGCCGCCGTGTTTATGCGGCGTACGATCTCGTTATGCATGTGGGTCCGTAAGTCCTTCCAAGAGGTTCGCGGTAGGGGAAGGAGGGCACGGTCCCTATGGATGCTTCCCCCACTGGGTTCCGGTCTAAATTGGATGGCACTTCCCGGCCGTCCAAACGGTTACCTTTCACCTTTCTGGTAGGTCGGACGGTCTGGGTCTCAACAACAACACACACCACGCTAAAAATTACGTTTTCATATTCAGAATGCTCTAAATATATAAATTCGTCGAAACTTGGATCCATTTTCGACTCAATTTCAACACTCTCCGTATACATACATCACCGGGTAATTTTGGAGAAATTAAAAACTACGAAACATAAAAATATTGTGATATGAACTACCTACTAGAAAGAAGGAGATAAAACTCCTATGGATGAAACGTTTGAAAATGCCATCATGCTTTGACAATTATATCTAGGTTTCGTTAGCGTTAGTAAAGTAGCTGATATTGTTAGTTGACACAACAGACAGGTGCAGTATTTAGTGTGTGTATTTTTGATTACCTTTAAATTAAGGGTTCCCTAATTATGAGTATAATTAACCAGCTTTTACTTTCCCTGCAATACATGGTAATGTATAGAGAGAGTATTGAAATCATGTCGAAAATCGCAACTCGAGTTTTCGACGGATCTACACATTTTAAGACCTCTAGAATACGAAAAAACCGTTTTTAGCGTGACGTCTGTGTGTGTGTATGTGTGTCTGTCTGTCTGTCTATCTGTGCAGATTTTGTATCCACTCTAACTAAAAAACTAATGGACCGAATTTCACAAAATTCGGTTGGTAAGTCACTTGTGGACGAGTGGGTACGATTCGGGATAAGAGAACCCGCCTATTTTTGCGAAATGGCTCGCAAAAGCTTGTATCCACTCTAACTGAAGAACTAGTGGACCGAATTTCACAAAATTCGGCAGATGACTCACTTGTGGGTCACCCTGGTGCTGATTAGATTTTGGTACGATTCGGAAAAAAATAACCTGCATTTTTTTGCAAAATGGCCCGCAAAAATCGCCAAAATCTAAAATAAAAAACTACGTATGCTCAAATATATGCATTAAATGCTTATTTAATACGTAATTTTTAACGAAGAAAAGAATAAGACCAACCCCATTACACTAGGACTAACCGTTCTCGAGATATTTTAGTTTTTTCGTATTTTTTCTACGCCACCTTTGAAAATAAGTCCAGTTATCGAATGAGAACGAAAATTTCATTAAAAGTGAATCAAAATTAATTAAAATAAAGAGAACGTGAATATAAGTCTGCAGGTAAAGTCATGTGCTGCCCACATCAGATTTTTACTTTCACCGCAATGCATGGCAATGTATAGGGAAAGTATTGGAATCATGCCGAAAATCGCAACTCGAGTTTTCGACGGATCTACACGTTTCAAGACCTCCAGAATACGAAAAAACTATTTTTAGCGTGACGTCTGTGTGTGTGTCTGTCTGTGTGTCTGCCTGTATGTTTGTCGGTGTGTCTGTCGGTGTGTCTCTGCAATGTATGTATCCACTCTAACTCAAAAACTAATGGGCCGAATTTCATAAAATTTGCTAGGTAAGTCATTTGGGTGTGACCCTGGTGCTGATTAGTTTTTAGTACGACTCGAAATAAAAAAAAAACCGCCTTTTTTTGTGAAATGGCCCTCAAAAATCGTCAAAATCTAAAATCAAAAACTGCGTATGCTCAAATATATCCAGTGAATGCTAGTTTTATACGTAATTTTTAACGAAGAAAAGACTAAGTCCAATCCCATTACACTAGGACTAGCCGTTCTCGAGATATTTTAGTTTTTACGTATTTTCTCTACGTCACCTTTGAAAATAAGTCCAGTTACCAAATGAGAACGGAAATTGAATTAAAAGTGAATTAAATTTAATTAAAATAAAGAGAACATGGATATAAGTCTGCAGGGAAAGTCATGTGCTGCCCACATCAGATTTTTTTCATAGTTGTAGGAAAGAATACAGTATATAGGGAGATAAAAATAAATTGAAAGGTAAAATAATTTTGAATAGGTAGGAATATTCCGTATTGTTTCGGTTCTGCTTTGCCTTGCGCTCATAATTTATTTAAACAAAATGGACAGTTTAAATAAATATTTTAGGACTTTCGCCATAGAAATGCATACACTGCAGAGATACTTATTTTAACCCAACGCCGCCTGAATGACTGTCTCAAACGATATTGGCGTTTTCTTAATATGAAGTTTTAACTCCTTACTTTTACCTTCATGTGAACTACTAACAAAAATCGGTACGTCCAGGAAATGGTCAACATAGGAGGAAAATTACCTCCTGCTTAGACAAACCCTTTAAATTGCTGCTAGTGACATGTCTATGGACGTATGTCTGTGGCCGTACTCCTAAACCCTCGTCTCAATGGCACATGGAAATGAATGTTGCATTGTCACAATATGCAGTGGCAGTTTCAGAACGCACAAACAATTCAAAAAGAAAGTTGAAGAAAAGACTTTCAGAGCCAACTATGAAGCAAAGATGCGAAACGGGAAAAGGTGAATAAATAAACAAAGCATATCTCGAGGCCAAGTTTCTAATTCGGACAAAAAGGTATTCGTAGCTGGGTATAATGCGCTCGCTGCTCATGAACCTGAATGCTTCGAAAATAATAGAAATGTCGTACAACAAGGAACAGATCAACGCAGATTTCAATAATGAAGGAAACCTGATTCTAATCTGTTGATGCAGGTTTTAACTCATGTTCCTGCCACTAAAAGTTATTTGCATTAAAAAATCGTCTGCATCAGATTCCGGTTGGGTCATTATTTCTACAATGGTTTAATTGAAGGATTTTAACAAGAGTAGCACGTGGATTCCTACTATTCTGAATACCCATTTGAAAGTTGCTGCATCCATGGGCGCTCATAGGGGAGAGAAAGGGGAGAACTTACCTACCTGGACGTTCAAGGTTGGAAAGAATAATCGAAGTTGTATGTCTATTCTTGAGTATGCCCCCCCCCCCTTCCCCTGGAAAAATCCTCATAGGTGCCCATGATTGTACCTTAACATTTGTTTACTTTCCTTATATACATAATGTATAAAGAAAGTATTGTGACGGAGTCGAAAATTCGAATTCGAGTTTTCGACGTGAGAGCACGTTTCAAGCATCTCTGATCACGAATCAAACATTTTTGAGGTGATGTCTGTGTGTGTGTGTGTGAAAGTATGTGCATGTGTTTGTGTGTGTGTGCGCGCGCGTGCGTGTGTGTGTGTATGTGTGTGTCAGTGAGTCTGTGGAGACGAATCAAACACGATCACGAATCAAACATTTTTGAAGTGATGTCTGTGAGTCTGTGGAGACGATATCTCACGAACAAATGGAGTGATTTGAATGAAATTTGGTACAAAAATCACAATTCGTGAATACTGGAAGCCTATTGTTTTAAAACACAATCGAATGTTCAGAACCCCTTAAATTTTCGAGTGAAATTTTAAAAAATCATCAAAAAATCAAAACCTTTAATAAAGTTATGTAAATAGATATTTCTTATGTATTTTTTCCTTAGAAAACGATTGACATAAACTTTAGATAGCTAGCACGAACCGTTCTCAAGATATTGCAAATTTTTCAAATAAATTTATCAAAAAATCCCGTAAATTAAAAAAAAATATATTAACTGTTGAGAAACATGTTCATTTTTCATATGTAATATCATGCGATAAATTGGGTGACATCATTCTCGTGGATCCAGCTCGTTCCATTCATGAGAAAAGGTATTTTGAGTAATACTTTTGTATTTGAACGCCAATAGTCATTTATCTGCTATAAGAATAACTTATTTCTCCGTCCATAACGCTTGTCGAGATTTTGGCGACTAATTTGGCGGAATGTCGCCAACTTGGTGACTTTTTGAAATGTTGCCAAATTAGCGAAAATATTTCCAAATAGATAAAAATGACGCTAAATTAATGAAATGATGACTAATTGTCGAAAATTTAATATCGTGGAAAGAATATAAGTATCTACTATAAGAAAAACCTATTCTTTTTACTGTAAAAGTAGTAAATTCATTGCATTATATAAGGAAAGTCATGTGTTGCTCACATCAGAGATTTTTTTTTTTTTTTGTTCAATCTCGACAAATTACTCCCCCCCCCCCCCCTTCAATAACAAGCCCAGATTTATTTAAGAAACTTTTATTCCGGTTATTTACGTACACACACGCACACAAGAGCGGATTTATCGGTAAGTGAATCGAACCGTGGAGTAACTAGAATATTGGCGCCCTGGAGCAAATAATTTCAGAGCGCCCTGTCTCAAAAAGGATAGTCTTTTATTTTTAAGTTAATATGTTCATTGCAAGAGACTCCCCTTCTGGTTCGGTGCCCTGAAGGGATTGCCCCGTTCCGTTCCATGACAGGACGCCACTACGGTCGAGTGATCCTTTGTGGTGCCCCGCTTCAGAGATAGTTCCGAACTCTCAACACTTTATTCCATTTGAAATGATAAAAACATTGTACCCAATTACACAAATTAATTATTTGTCTATCCATGCTTCAGGAAATAAGAAAATCTAATGTGGGCAGCACATGACTTTCATTATATAATGCAATGAATTTACAGGTTAAAAAAAATGTTACTCTTATAGTGGATACTTATATTCTTTCCAGGATATTGAATTTTCTTCAATGAGTCGTCATTTTCATTGATTTAGCGTCATTTTTATCCATTTGGCGAGATTTTCGTTAATTTGGCAACATTTAAAAATGTCGCTAAGTTGGCGACATTCTACTAAATTCGCCGCCAAAATCTCGCCAAGCGTTATGGACGGAGAAATAAGTTATTCTTACAGCAGATAAAGATAAATGACTATTGACGTTCAAATACAAAAGTATTACTCAAAGTATCTTTTCTCGTGAATGGAATGAGTTAGATCCACGAGAATGATGTCACCCAATTTATTGCATGATATTGCATATGAAAAGGGAACATGTTTCTTAACAGATAATATATTTGTTTTAATTTATGGGATTTTTTGATATATTTGTTTGAAAAATGTGCAATATCTCGAGAACGGTCTATGCTAGCGTTCTAAAATTTATGTCAATCGTTTTCTAAGGAAAAATTACATCAGAAATGTTTATTTGTTTAACTTTATTAAAGGTATAGATTTTTTGATGATTTTTTCAAAATTTCACTCGAAAATTTAGGGGAGTTCTGAACATTCGATTATGTTTTAAAGCAATAGGCTTCCAGTATTCACGGATTGTAATTTTTGTACCAAATTTCACTCGAATCGCTTCATTCGTTCGTGAAATATCGTCTTCACAGACTCACTGACACACACACACTCACACACACACACACACACAGACATCACCTCAAAAATGTTCGATTCGTGATCAGGGATACTTGAAACGTGCGCCCCCCCCCCTCGTCGAAAACTCGAATTCGAATTTTCGACCCGGTCACAATACTTTCCTTATACATTATGTATATAAGGGAAGTAAAAATACAACAATATTGAAATAGATAAAAGGCAATTTCGACGTGCAGGGCTCAAAACTCCTCGCGGGCATCTAGGTCCGCTTTGGAGGTCCGCTTTATGTAACGTGGGAATAATTTCGGCAGGATACCGACCTGGTCTACACCTTGATACAGTTGTGCTCAAAAATTGCATAACCCACATATTTTCATGACATTGATGGGGAAAAAAAGGCTGTACCACATTTGAAATGATATTTAAAGTGTTTAATATGGATGAATACATTGAAGAGGAGGGTATGCAGTAATGCACAAACATTATTTACTTAGAAATGTCTGTATGTGAAATTTTCCGAAATAATGAGAAGTATGCGACATTCTTTAATAAATATTTAATAATAAAAAGAAATATGCGACATTCTTATTTTGGTAAATAGTCAATAATAGAGTTTTTACAAAATTAACAAAATTAAAAAAAAATATTTTGTTAAATTTTAGAGATGGTATGGAGTAATGTCTACTATCCCATAATAATGGTTAAAGGGCGATGACGCTTGACATTTTCAATGCACTATATAGGATGCAACAATCGGGCTTATAACGCTGTATTAAACATTTATTTTAAAAATACTGAATTTTTCGGGGAGATAAAATGTTTTGAGCACCACTACAGATTCTGTGCCGCAACATATCCAAGAATTTATTTAAAGGAATAGCCACTTTCATGTTATTAAGTTGTAATGTTTTATGTATGTATTAGAGATTATAATAAGTTGTATCAAATTAAATAGGACTATCTGCTTTGTATACAGTGTGTCCCAGAAACATTGACCTCGGCTTTTATTCCTTAAATATTGATCTTAGACAAATATAATAAATTGCAAAGTTGCGTAGGAAAAAGTACAGAATTTTAGAAAATCGATTAAAATTTTCATGGGAATTAAATTTTAAGAAATACAAAATTTAAATTTTTATACGGCCCGCGTACAAAAACATTTCCAATGAGTAAAATGTACCCCATACACTAATAAGGTGATGTACAAAATTTCAACATTTTATCATAAAAAGTCCCAGAGACATACATGAAAAGACAAAAATGCTGACCACTTTTCGATGCATCGACATGGGTTCTCAGAAGGGAAAAATCATGTCTGCAGATGGTGTTTCAGGCATCATACACAAATTACGAAAGATGATTACATAAATAAATAATAATTCTGCTATTTATTAGTACAAAAGTATCTACACTGTGTAGAAATAATAACTTTACACAAAGATTACAAAGCTTGTTCAAAATGTTTTCCATCCATGCCAAAGATCCATTAAAGATAAGAGGCAGAAATTATTTGCCTATGATGCATTTCTACGTTGCGTCATTTGCACTCTTGCTGTAAACATTTACATTTTAATGTGTGAGTAATTCCTCACCAACTTTGTTTAAACATATCTCTGGGACTTTTTATGATAAAATGCTGAAATTTTGTACATTACCTTATTAGCGTATGGAGCACATTTTACTCATTAGAAATGTTTTTTGTACGGGGGCCGTATAAAAATTTAAATTTTGAATTTCTTCAAATTTAATCCCCTGAAAATTTTTATCGATTTTATAAAATTCTGTACCTTTTTTACACAACTTTGTAATTTATTATATATGTCTAAGATCAATATTTAAAGAATAAAAGCGGAGGTCAATGTTTTTGGGACACCCTGTATATTAGTAAGTATTTTAAGTTTGTCTTTCAGTTAATAAATTCAAAATAAATTGTGGCGAACGATAAAAAATGAAAAAAAATGTTTTAATGTCGTTTAATATTTTAATGCGATATGCAATTGTGTGTTATAAAAAATAAAAGACAACAATCAAAGAAATATTATAAAATTTCTAATTAAATCAATCTAAGTAGAAATTGAAAATATATTTGTGGATGATTCGAAAAAAAAATGTCAATGATTTTCACCCAACTTCGTGAGGAAATTTTATTAGCCCAAACTTTAGTGTCCCAAGGACACTAAAGTTTGTGAGTTCAAAAAATCTTAATTTAATTTTAGCATATTGATGGTTAAAAATGTCTTTTATGCTTTCCCTAAAATTCACGAGTTCGGAGCCCCACAAGCCTATTGATTAGAATGTGCAATAACAACGAAATAGAAAAGGTATAACAGCAAAATATGAGTGACCTTCATTTCACTACCTTAAAAATGTAGAAGGGCCCTGAGGGGTATTTTCGTATGTCTCCCTTATCTATGGTCAGAATCTCACACAGATTTATATGTAACATATTGTTGATATAAGAAATCTTATAACAAAAAAAAAAAATCTGATGTGGGCAGCACGACTTTCCTTATATAATGCAACGAATTTACTACTTTTACAGTAAAAAAATAGATTATTTTTATAGTAGTTATTTATATTCTTTTCAAGATATTGAATTTTCGTCAATGGATCGTCATTTTTCATGTCGTCATCATCAATGAGTCATTGATTTAGCGTCTTTTTATCCATTTGGCGAGTTTTTCGTTAATTTAGCAACATTTTAAAAAGTCGCCAAGTTGGCGACATTCCACCAAATTCGTCGCCAAAGTCTCGTTAAGCCTTATGGACGAAGAATAAGTTATTCTTACAGCAGATAAATTACTATTGGCGTTCAAATACAAAAGTATTGCTCATAGTATCTTTTTTCATGAATGGAACGAGCTAGATCCACGAGAATTATGTCACCCAATTTATCGCATGGTATTACATATGAAAAGTGAACATGTTTCTCAATGGGAAATATATATTTTTTTATTTTATATGACTTTTTGATAACTTTTTGAAAAATGTGCAATATCTCGAGAACGATTCATGACAGCGTTCTGAAATTTATGCCAATCGTTTTCTAATGAAAAATTAGATAAGAAATGTATATTTGCATAACTTTATAAGCAGTGATAATGATTTTTTGACGAATTTTTCAAAATTTCACTCGAAAATTTAGGGGGGGGGGGGCTGAACATTCAATTGCGTATAAAAACAATAGGCTCCCAGTGTTTACGGATTGTGATTTTTGTACGAAATTTCTTTCGAATCGGTCCATTCGTTCGTCAGTTATCGTCTCCACAGACTCACTGACACAAACACACACACACACACACACATACTTTCACATACATACACACACACACAGAGAGAGAGAGAGAGAAAGAGAGACATCACTTCAAAAATGTTTGATTCGTGATCAGAGATGCTTGAAACGTGCTCTCCCGTCGAAAACTCGAATTCGAAATTTCGACCCCGTCACAATACTTTCCTTACACATTATGTATATAGGGAAAGTAAAAAAAAAGTTGCCATTTGAATTTTTGGAAATCGTGAGTAACTAAATAAGAAAATGCAAATTAGATGCAAATAGTATGCAAATTAGATGCACATTTATTTATAGTCGTTATTATTTACACTTCAGAGTATTTTTTAAATTTAGAAAATATGATAAGGTCAGCGTTTGACTTGTCTTATATAATGCGATTAGTTTACTACTTCTTTCACGGTGTACAATATCCACGGCACAATGCTTTTAACGTTGAATTGTACATTTGGTTCTTTTCAGGATGCCGACATGCAAAGTTATTTTGAATAACCTATTAACTTATATTTCACATAACTCTAAATTAACAATTATCAATATTGATAGTATTCACAATAATATTTTATAAATTTGGCGTCATTTCCGTTAATATAGCATGGATTTTACAATTTTGGCAATATTTTCATCAATCTAGAGTGATATATCAAGTTGGCGATATTTTGCTAAATGAGTACAAAGTTCGCCAAATTTATTGCTAAGCGTTACACACTGATGAAGAGAAGAACTTTTTTTATATTGAATAAAAAGGGAAACTTATTTCACGACAGTTAATACTTTTTCTTTAATTTTATGTAATATTTTTGATACATTTGTTAGAAAAACGTGCAATATCTTATGAACAGTTTATGCTAGCCTTTTAAAGGATGTGTAACTCGTTTCCTAATGAAAAATTGCATAAGAAATGATAATTTACTTAACATTATAAAAAAAGCTTCGATTTTATCAAAATTTCATTCGAAAATTTGGGGGTCTTCCAAACATTCGATTGCGCTTAAAATCAATAGGTTTCCAGTATTCACCTATTGCAACATTTCCCCCAAATTTCGTTCGAATCGCTTCATTCATTCATGAGATATCGCTTCCACAGACTCATGGGAACACACGGACACAGACATCACCCCAGAAACGTCCGATTCGTGTTCAGGGATGCTTGAAACGTGCTCTTCCGTCGAAAACTCGAATTCGAATTTTCGACCCTGTCACAATACTTTTCATATATATTAGACTATGTATATAGGGGAAAAATAAAAAGAATCGTTAAGCATCGATATTATTTATGGGTACTGACAAACAAAGGATGGCGACATTATGTAGTTAGGAAAACGAACATTGTTCGTATTCCAGAAATCTATCAAACCTTCGCTGACACGAAGTTCTTGGAATGTATATGCAAATAAATAAATCTGCTTCGTCTAAAAGGCACACGGACGCGATATATTTGATATTCGCGAAATTCTAGAAAATATCCAAAATTTTACAAAAAATAATCGCGGAAATTCACGCCTCGAACCAATAATCTAAAAATCATAATAGAAATTCGGCAAATTTGAGAAGGGGAGAGGGATCTGAAATTCGCGAATATAATTAATATTCGCAATTTAAATTTCAGAAAATCGTGAAAAATATTGCGGAAATACGCGCCGGCTTTTATAATTACTACCCTAATTATAAAGATAAATGATATAGGGGCACATAGGGGTACTACCAAGAAAAGTTTCGCTTAGCGCTGCCGAGCAAACAAAACTGCTTCTATCAAGGAGAGAAGAAGCTTTTTTTCTTCATTCACTCCCCATAAACGCGCGCACACACACACACACACACACACAAAGGGAAAAGAATTTTCTAACAAATTTTCTACCACTAAAATGCACCTCAAAACCTGTTTTCGCTGTTCTTTATATGCAACTAAATCAAAAGAAATGTTTGAATAGAAATGTATGAGAAAATAAAATCATTCTTGACTTCAAACAAGTGTTTCCTTTCTCTTCTACCACAATCCTATTATTATAGCAAAGCCATTAAATAAAAGAGAAAAATAAATAAAATAAAATAAACCCCTACTATCACCTATTTAATCGGAATTAATCCAGATTTAAGATTTTCATACCATTATTTCTTATACTACAAATTCAGTGCGAAACTTTTTTGTGCTACATGCCATTTTTATACCTTTCACATTGCATAATATAACACGTCAATGCGCTGAAAATGATTTTCATAGAAAATAATGGTATGAAAATCCAAAATTTCGAATTCATTTTCTAATTCATCCTAATTTTGTATTCCCAGTTTGTGTAAAATACAGAAATATCTATCTTGTTCTAAGTTTCTCACATATTGCAAAGAGTTTTATAGCTATACAATTCCTGAGTTATTATCGTGTCCAATCATAGACATATTTTTACTTTCGTTATATACATAATGTATAAAGAAAGTATTGTGACGGGGTCGAAAATTCGAATTCGAGTTTTCGACGGGAGAGCACGTTTCAAGCATCCCTGATCACGAATCAAACTTTTTTGAAGTGATGTCTGTGTGTGTGTGTGTGAAAGTATGTATGTATGTGTGTGTGTGTGTCAGTGAGTCTGTGGAGACGATAACTGACGAACGAATGGACCAATTCGAATGAAATTTGGTACAAAAATCATAATCCGTAAACACTGGAAGCCTATTGTTTTTATACGCAGTCGAATGTTCAGAACCCCCCTAAATTTTCGAGTGAAATTTTGAAAAAATCGTCAAAAAATCAAAACCGCTAATAAACTTACGCAAATAGACATTTCTTATGTAATTTTTCATTAGAAAACTATTAACATTAACAGAACTATTAACAGAAAACTATTAATTTTAGCGGAATGTCGCCAACTTGGCGACTTTTTGAAATGTTACCAAATAAACGAAAATCTCGCCAAATGGATAAAAATGACTCTAAATCAATGAAAATGACGACTCATTGTCGAAAATTCAATATCTTGGAAAGAATATAAGTATCTACTATAAAAAAAACCTATTTTTACTTTCCTTATATACATAATGTATAAGAAAAGTATTGTGACGGGGTCGAAAATTCGAATTCGAGTTTTCGACGGGAGAGCACGTTTCAAGCATCCCTGATCACGAATCAAACATTTTTGAAGTGATGTCTGTGTGTGTGTGTGTGTGTGTGTGTGTGTGTGTGAAAGTGTGTGTGTGTGTGTGAAAGTGTGTGTGTGTGTGAGTGTGTCAGTGAGTCTGTGGAGACGATAACTGACGCACGAATGGATCGATTCGAACCAAATTTGGTACAAAAATCACAATCCGTAAACACTGGAAGCCTATTGCTTTTATATGCAATCGAATGTTAAGAACCCCCCTAAATTTTCGAATGAAATTTTGAAAAAATCGTCAAAAAATCAAAACCACTAATAAAGTTACGCAAATACACATTTCTTATGTAATTTTTCATTAGAAAACGATTGACATAAATTTTAGAACGCTAACATGAACCGTTCTCGAGATATTATTCATTTTTTTAAAAAAAATTATCAAAAAATCATATAAAAAAAAAATCCCTATTGAGAAACATGTTCACTTTTCATATGTAATACCATGCGATAAATTGGGTTACATCATTCTCGTGGAACTAGCTCATTCCATTCATGAAAAAATATACTTTTAGTAATACTTTTGTGTTTGAACGCCAATAGTCATTTATCTGCTGTAAGGATAACTTATTTCTTAGTGCATAACGCTTGGCGAGATTTTTGCGACGAATTTGGCGGAATGTCGCCAACTTGGCGACTTTTTGAAATGTTGCCAAATTAACGAAAATCTCGCCAAATGGATAAAAATGACGACTAATTGTCGAAAATTTAATATCTTGGAAAGAATATTAGTATCTACTATAAGAAAAACCTACTTTTTTTTACTGTAAAAGTAGTAAATTAATTACATTATATAAGGAAAGTCATGTGTTGCCCACATCAGATTTTTATCATTATATCTACATTGGACAATGTGTCTGTCGACTGTGATGTTTATAAAAGCCCATCTAATGCACCAGCCATCTCCCAACTAAAATTGCTGTGAGCGTACAAGGTTAAGAAATGCTTTCTCGAATCTCATTTGATGCAGGATGAGATTGAACCGGTTCCAACCATGAAATTCTCCATTATCAGAAGTTTTATTACCTTGGGAATAAAGGATTGTCAAAAATAACTCACCCTCTCGTCTAGAAAATTGCAGGTCAAACGTCTTAAAAATGAACACTAAACGATGACGTATTTCGCAGCATATTTTATGGATGGTTGTTATACGGGTTAAAATAAGTGTTCCAAATTTCATGAAAACGGACTGATTACATATTTACGGATAACACACCCTGGAAAAGTAAAAATTTCAATATCTCGAAAACGGCTATCGGGATAACTTCAAAACCCGTTTATTTTTGGTTAAAAGTACTTACCTCATCTGACAGTATAGTGAACACATTAAATTTCAAATATATATATTTTTACTTTCCTTATATACATAATGTATAAGGAAAGTATTGTGATGGGGTCGAAAATTCGAATTCGAGTTTTCGACGGGAGAGCACGTTTCAAGCATCCCTGATCACGAATCAAACATTTTTGAGGTGATGTCTGTGTGTGTGCGTGTGTGTGTGTGAAAGTATGTGTGTTTGTGTGTGTGTGTGTGTGTGTGTGTCAGTGAGTCTGTGGAGACAATAACTGACGAACAAATGGACCGATTCGAACGAAATTTGGTACAAAAATCACAATTCCTGAATACTGGAAGCCTATTGTTTTTAAACGTAATCGAATGTTCAGAACCTCCCTAAATTGTCGAGTGAAATTTTGAAAAAATCATGAAAAAATCAAAACCTTTAATAAAGTTACGTAAATAGACATTTCTAATGTAATTTTTCCTTAGAAAATGATTGACATACACTTTAGAAAGCTAGCGTGAACCGTTCTCGAGGTATTGCACATTTTCCAAATAAATTTATCAAAAAATCCCATAAATAAAAAAAATATATATTAACTGTTGAGAAGCATGTTCACTTTTCATATGCAATATCATGCCATGAATTGGGTGACATCATTTTCGTGGATCTAGCTCGTTCCTTTCATGAGAAAATATACTTTGAGTAATACTTTTGTATTTGAACGCCAATAGTTATTTGTCTGCTATAAGAATAACTTATTTTTCCGCCCATAACGCTTGGCGAGATTTTGGCGCCGAATTTGGTGGAATATCGCCAACTTGGTGACCTTTTTAAATGTTGCCAAATTAACGGAAATCTCGTCAAATGGATAAAAATAACACTAAATCAGTGAAAACGACGACTAATTGACGAAAATTCAATTTCTTGGAAAGAATATAAATAGCTACTATAAGAAAAACCTATTTTTTTATAGTAAAAATAGTAAATTCATTGCGTTATATAAGGAAAGTCATGTGTTGCCCATATCAGATTTTTTAATTTAGACTCAAGTTCATTTTCTCTTTATTTTAATTTAGACTCAAGTTCATTTTCTCTTTATTTCATTAATATTTCGTTAAATTGAGTTTAATGGTACTAAATAACACGCATAATTATTTGAAACGATACGGAATTTAACACTTTTAATTTATTTCTCGTTTTCATTGGGTAACTCGACGTATTTTTTAGCAAGAATGCAAAAATGCAAAAAAAAAAAAAAAAAGAAATATCTCGAGAACGGCTAGCCCTAGAGTAATGGGGATCCTATTCTTTCATCGTCAAAAATTACGTATAAAACAAGCACTCAATTGATACACCTGAGCATACTTAGTTTTCTATTTTAGAATTTGACGATTTTTGCGAGCCATTTCGCAAAATAAAAGCAGGCTCTTTTATCCGGAGTCGTACCAAAATCTAATCAACACCAGGGTATCCCTCAAGAAGCCTATCTATAAAATTTTATGAAATTCGGTCCATTAGTTTATGAGTTACAGTGGATACATATACCTTACACACACACACACGTCACGCTAAAAATAGTTTTTTCGTGTTCTAGAGGTCCCGAAACGTGCATATCAGTCGAAAATTCGAGTTGCGATTTTCGGCATGATTCCAATACTTTCCTTATACATTACCATGTATTGCAGGGAAAGTAAAAACGTAATATATTCGAGAAGGACGTATGTTAATGTTTAGTGGATGATGTTGTTCACTTTTAAATAAAACAATTACATATAAAATAACCATTTTTTTAACACTTTACAACATAGTTGAAAAGTGTTTATGACTTTGTTCATTCTGTTTGTCTGTCTGTCCGTTAGCACGATAACTGCCGTAAAAATAACTTTATCAAAATGAAATTTTAGTATGTTGTTCAGACGGTCTGTGGGACCTATGGGAATATAAATGAATAATATCACACAATTAGTTTTAGATTGAACCCGGGTTCAAAAAATGAAATACATTGAAACCTATGGGATCTAATTTTTCAAACATTTTTTAAACGAATTTAAAATTCACAAATTGCCTCGAAAGTTTTTATCCTATAAAATATAAAAAAAAAATTTCAACAAAATATATTCAGTAGTATTTTAAATAAAAATTAAAATAATAATTACACCCTTTATGTGAAGAGATTACGTGATCATTATATGAAGAGATCAAGTGACCCACTTCAAAATAATATAGGGCATCCATCTTGTGTCAAAATCGTGATTTTCAAAGTTCTTTTTAATTCATATTTAGTGTTGTATTTGTCCTAAAACCGCTTTATTTTTGCTTAAATTCTGTGCATCTACATACTGAAACAACGCAATTACAATATATTTGAGTTTAAATGATCATCTAATTTTGATTATTTCTACAATGAAGTCTAATTTTCACTTAGGGAGAATGTAAACACCAAAAGGTGTAGAATAGTTGTATAAGAATTGATGCATTCCTTTAACGCAAAATTATTTAGCTCATGGAGTCTGCAATATAGCTGATATGAATGAAACTTTCATTGATTTTACAGAGAAGCAGATGATTTTTTCGATGAAGTTTTAAGCATAGAGTTAAATTACTTGTACCTCCATGGTTTTTAGTTTTTAAATAAAATAGATTATTATAGTATTGTGATGAATGAAAGCAATGGAAAAAGGGTAATGAATGAAATGCTGCTTTTACAGAGAGAGCCAGGTGATTTATATTTCGATGACAGCATTTGAAGAAAGTTCATTTATTTTCGATGAAGTTTTCAAATATAATAAATTATTTGCAGTAATATGATAATTTAAAAAATATTACCGAGGAATGTATAGCATTTTAAGATGTTTAAACCAGGCAATTTATATTTCAATGCCATCATTTGAATAAAGTTCATTTGTTTTCGATGAAGTTTTCAAATATAATAAATTATTGTAGTATTATGATAATTTAAAAAATATTACCGAGGAATGTATTGCATTTTCGAGATGTTTAAACCAGGCAATTTATATTTCAATGCTGTCATTTAAATGAAGTTCATTTTTTTCGATGAAGTTTAAGTTTTCAAATATAATAAATTAATTTAGTATTGATAATTTAAAAAATATTACCGAGAAATGTATCGCATTTTAGAGATGTTTAAATAAAATTGCATTGAAGTTGGAAAGTGTTTCATAATCAATGCTTTATGCATGATTGATCTTTCTTGCTTTTTCTATTTTTAAAAATTATTTTTCCGAATCTTTTAATACTTTTTTGTTCGAAAAATAGAGGGTCTTTCCTTGGTCCGAACTTCACGAAAATGAACAGTGTTTTGGCGTTTCCCCCTCTAACTAATCGTACCAAATTTCATTCGCATCACTTTATTTGTTTCAAAGAACATTTGAGAATAAATAACAAGTATATTTAATTTTCTATAATTTTTTTCAATATCAATTCAAACCACGAAATATCTCTAGAACACCACGGTAGCATCCTATAAATGAGGAGGTTCTTCGCTTTTAAATAACGAATAATCGATAATAACGAATAATAATAATCTTTTAAATAATCGAATCCTGCAGTAAAATAGCTATTCCCGTAACATATTTTTTGTTTTCTCATACGTAGTATTGAGAAAGTATTGTTTTCGCGAATATTTTCGATTTCGAGATTTTGATGTCAATATATATTTTAAGACCTTCTGAACACGTTTTGACTATTTTTGGAGTGATGTCCGTCGGTCTGTAGTCGATTTTTTGTGTGCACGATAGAGGTCACATATATTAATGAATTTTCACGAAACTTTATTCGGCTTTGTTATCAAAAAATCTAGAACTTAATAGAATTTTTTTTTAATTCAAGCGAAAACTTCGAAATTTATTTGAAATTTTAAATTTTTTTTTAACATGGCAGCATAGGACAAAATTTGACAGCATCATGCATAAAAGAGGTTATTTATGGCCCAATGATCGCGAGATAATAGTTTCAATCATTGTTGTGAAAAATAGACGCGATACAATTTTGTTCGTGACGTCATTAGCCCCCTCGGGAAGGAGGGAGGCAAGTTACCCCCCTCCTGGGAGTACATTATCAAGTATGGCATCAGTCAAAAGATTTATCTAAGCCCCTAAGCCCCTTTAAAGGGAAGGGTAACAAGCTATAATTGCAATCATTCGGACCCATGATAACGATTTTTCAAAAAATTTCTTGTAAAACTTGAAAAAAAAAAAATCTGGTGTGGGCAGCACATGACTTTCCCTGCAGACTCAAATTCATATTTTCTTTATTTCTTTAATAATTCATTAGATTGAGTTTAATTGAACCAAATAACACTAAATTTGCATTTTTAATTCAATTTTTGTTTTTATTTGGTAACTGAACATTTTTCCGAAATCGGCGTAACAAAAATGCAAGAAATCTCAAATATCTTGAAAACGGTTAGTCCTAAAGTATAATGGAGTGTGTTATATTATTTTCCTCTTCAAAAATTGTGTATAAAACAAGATTGATACATTTGAGCATACACTACTTAGTCTTTTTTTTAGATTTTGGCGGGCCATTTTGGAAAAAAAAGGCAGGTTGTTTGTTCTTCTCCGAATCGTACCAAAATCTAATCAGCACCAGAGTATCCCTCAAGTAACTTATCTGCCAAATTTTGTGAAATTTGGTCAATTAGTATTTTAGCTAGAGTGGATACATGACGTTTTTGCGGGCCATTTCGTAAAAAAAGGCGGGTTCTTCTTTTCCGAATCATACCAAAAACTAATCAGCACCAGGGTTGCATACAAGTGACATACCTACCAAATTTTATGAAATTCGGTCCTTTAGTTTTTGAGTTAGAGTGGATACATACATTGCACAGACACACAGACAGACACACACACACAGACGTCACGCTAAAAATAGTTTTTTCGTATTCTAGAGGTCTCGAAACGTGTAGATCCGTCGGAAACTCGAGTTGCGATTTTCGACATGATTCCAATACTTTCCCTAAACATTACCATGCATTGCAGGGAAAGTAATAAAAGGCTGCTAAAAGTTTACTTTATGAGAAAGTCGAGTTGAATCACACTAAAATTAAATTAACACATAGTCTTTCTATCAGAAAAAAAAAAAAAAATACGGGAAAAACTGAAGCCATTTCTTTCATCCGTTTACCCTCAAAATCAACAGACCTGTGACAATCATAGATTAAAAACTCGTAACAATTTGAGTGCGATTTGCTCAATGTATTCTAGAAATATCGCAACTACAGACTCTCAGAGTCACAGATGCCATTGAAAAAAATCTGATATGTCTCACGCATGACTTTCCGTGCAAATGAACCCATTTTGATATTCAGCGATATTCGATTTATTTCGATATATTTTCGATATTCTTATAGTTCAACTTCGTTGAAGTTGTTGCCAACGGTAAAATAAACATGCCAAATTTCATAGAAATCTCTCGATTCTTTTGAGGTTAAGCTCCCTGTGGAGAAAGTTAAATGTCCAATTATCGGTATAACGGTTCACGATAAAGCCTGGAAATAGTTTCCCTTCATTTCTGATTCAAGCATTTAACACAGTATTCATTCATTTCATAATAGTAACTATATTTAATTTTCTATATTACTTTCCCTGCAATACATGGTAATATATAGGGAAAGTATTGGAATCGTGCCGAAAATCGCAACTCGAGCTTTTGACGGATCTACACGTTTTGGGACCTCTAGAACACGAAAAAAAAAACCATTTTTAGCGTTACGTCTGTGTGCGTCTGTCTGTGCAGATTTTGTACCCACTCTAACTGAAAAACTAATGGACCTAATTTCATAAAATTTGGTAGGTATGTCCCTTGTGGGTAACTCTGGTGCTAATTAGATTTTGGTACCATTCGGAAGAAAAGAACCTGCCTTTTTTGCGAAATGGCCCGCAAAAATCGTTAAATCTAAAAATAAACGTAAGCTCAAGTATATTAATTAAATGTTTATTTTATACGTAATTTTTGACGACGAAAACAATAAGACCAACCCCATTACTCTGGGACTAGACGTTCTCGAGATATTTTAGTTTTTTCGCATTTTCACTACGCCACCTTTGAAAATAAGTCCAGTTACCAAATGAAAACGGAAATTGAATTAAAAGTGCAAATTCAGTGTGATTTAAAATAATTATGGTTATTATTTTGCGCAATTAAACCCAATTTAATGAATTTTTGAAGAAATAAAGAGAACGTGAATATGAGTCTGCAGGGAAAGTCATGTGCTGCCAACGTCAGATTTTTTTTATTTTTAATTATTAATTTTTCAGATGAAAAATGTGCAGTATATGTATAACAGCGCATGTTAACATCCCAAAATTATGCCATTTGTTTTTAAAAAACAAATAATGTATACAGGGAAAGTCTGTAGCAGTCGATATTTCTGGAGAACGAAAAGAGTTATCATTCTTTTAAATGCAGCAGAAAAAAAAACCTATGGTGCTACACAACAAACCAACTTTCGAGGGGCTGACCCTTCTTTTTATGGAGGGGCTATCTCGCTCCCTGTCAGAGATAGAGAAAAAAGTCAATCTCAATATTGTAGAGCGTTGCCCAAATCAGTGTAAACATGTGTTTGTCCGTCAGAAAAAGCTACAAATAATTATCCAAAATATATTTTTAAAAGCATGCGATTCTTTAAATGGCAAAATTGTCTAGCGACAATTGTATAACAAACGATTTAATAAATTGAGCTTGAATGCCAATTGTTTTATTCGACAGACGATTTCTCGGTAAACATCATCCTAATCGAAACAAGGAAAATAAATAATCTAATCCGAGGCTGAAAGAACATTCCATCTGCAATCCTTATGCATCTGTTAGTCACTTCGTTCTATTTTTATTTCGATTTTATGAACCATGTCTACTATCAATAAGTAGAACACACTTTGTGCCAAGGATAAAGAAAACGTTTAAAAAGGCTAAATGCGTTTAAAAAGGCTAAAATTCTTAAATCATTTGAGCTTTCTTTTGAGATGAAGGCGTTGTAAAATTGTTCCAAAATTTATTTCCGTGAATTATTTTACAGAGTTCGTAAATCAAGGTCGTAGCCATGTAGGGGCCTAAGTCTCCTTACCCCCCAAGAGGTAAACTCAGCCCCCTGATAAAAATATTAAATTTTTAGTAGTGGTATGAAATTTCATCCAACATGTCATTCAAATTTTATATAAGAAATTCTTTTATGAGATTTTTTTTATAAATTACTTTGTTTTAAAGATGTTTGAATTTAGCTGAGTTTGTGATTATACTAATGATCAATTTATTTACATATTTAATTTAAAAATATTTAAAAAATTTAAAAATTAAGACAATAGTATTTGTATACTTTTGTATTATTGTGAGGTTCACTGTTATACATTATAAAGTCAAAATCAACTGATAAGTAGTTAAGAGTTAATATTAAGAGTTAACTTATATTAACTTTCAGAAATTTTCTTTAATGAATTTACAGCTTTGCTACTAGTTAATGCTTATATTAAAATAAATTGTAATTATTATATATTAATATTGATGTATAGTAGCTATAGGGGTTTTTCTAATCATTTAGACCCGTTGTATCTAATAATGGTACTGTTTCCTACAAATTAGCCAAACATTTATTTTCTAAATCCTTTCCATTATTTAGTAATAATATTCATACCTGCCAAAATTCTGCCCAATTTGCGAGAAAATTCGTAATTTAAACTCTCGTGGCTTGACCATGGTCTCCTTTGATGTCAAGTCTTTGTTTACCAATGTTCTATGTTCTTCTTAAAAGTGCATTGTTCTGTCCCAGGAAACGATTGTATGAATTCCATTTCTTTGAATTTGAAATTTATGAGTTTGTTTCTCTTACCAGCACTTTTATTTTCCTCAAAATTCTTTTGTTTTTCATAATAAATTCTACAGTATATCTGATGGCTTGGCATTGGGTAATCCACTCAGTTTGGTAGATTAATTTAAAGAGGATTCCAGTATTTACTCATAGATGTTAACAAACAATTGTATCAAATTTTATTTGATTCTTCCAATGTTTTTCTTTGAGATACTGTGGCCACACATGCATACACACCATTTTTAAAAAGTCCACTTCGAATTCAGGATTGTTCAAGAAGTATAAATCCGTTGAAAACTTAAATTATATTTTCGAATGCAATGGAACTGTCAGTGAAGATGAGTTCTAGGAGACTTTAAATAATTTCAAAGGTATAGGAAGATAAGAAAAAAAAATTCCTATAAAAGCGTGTATAAAGTATATTAGCATGTTATTATGATATTACTTAAAACCGCTTTGGGGGGTTGTGTTTTCTCAAGGTCCGTAGAGTATTTTATATATTTATATATATATATATTCTGTTAGCCTAGACTTATTCTATTAATTAAAAGTTAATATTCTATTAACCTTGGTATTTTCTTAACTTTTCAGGCTTTTCCTTCACTTTACGGGTCTACCAGCAATAATTATTGTAAATAGCAGATCATTGCATATATGTGTTAAAGATTTTGAAATTACTGAATAGAACTTTGAAATACAATTTCATTGCGGGTCTCGGGTTGAGTTGAGAACCGACAATTTTCTTCGTTGCGGGTCAGGTTTAACCCGATCCGCGTATAGGCGGGACCCTCGGGATTCTCCCTTTTCCCCTTCGCTTAAGGAAGAAGAGAAGAGGAATCACGATAGCCCCGGTATAGGGCTCTAGGCTGAAGCTCTATTGTAGTGTGGATTTTCGCTAAAATATGAGAAATTTCGGGATTCTTTTCATTAATATTAGGTACCTTCATATTTTGCCCAATGTAGCAGTATATTTTGAGCATCTTGTACAAACTTTCACCCAAAAAATATTAACCAAAAACCCTGTAAAATTTCTGATTCAAAATAAGTAATGGCATGAGTATAATCAATCAATAAATTGCACATAATCTATCTTATAGAATACAATATAAGCAAAAAAAAAAACGACATCGTTGGAAAACCATAATGAAAGATTTTGGAAAATTATGATTTCTGAAAAAAATAAATGCAAAATATTTTCTCATGGAAGGCAGGTCAACTACACTGCGGTATTAATATACGGCGAAATTTTAAATCGAGATTTTGTATAATCGTCTTATTCTGAATTACAGTTGAATTGCAGTCTTTATTAAAACGATAATGGTGCCCGGGTCCCCAACCCAAATTTTAAGGCATCTTCACTTACACTCTTCTAAATAAATTCTCCTTAATAATCAAAGGAGTACAATTATGCTGACTTTAAAGGTAGAGGCATAAAATGCATATATTTTTATATTACTATGTTAATCCCTTTCAAAATCTTAATAGCGGTCTGATTGAAATATAGAATTTATGCTACTAAAGTCAGGGAAAATAAAAGAAAAAAGTTAAAATCGGATCATTAAAACTGCCCTATAGATGAAGAATCTTTTACCTTTATACTCAGAAACCTTTTAATTCTTAACCTTTTTTATACATTTTTCTGTTATCAAATATTCTTTTGTGACAATAACTAAATTCTATTGTTCCAACAATAAGTAGCTGTTTTTGTATATATTTTTTATAAAAGTAAAATAAATATAATGAAAGACACACTTGGAATCAGCATCGTTTATGATGCAAGAACGTCCTTATTATTTAAAAAAAAAAAATCATGAAAAATATGTAGTGATTAATATAATTTAAATACTTTTGCAACAGAAGTGAATAATCTAAAAATATTTTGAGATGGCAAGGAAATGTGTCAAAAACTTTTGAAGAGAAGACTTTTTCCAAAATTAAAAAATGCCCTAGATATTTTTTTAAATATCCGCTAATTAAAAGTAGACATCGCCATAAAAATTAAGATTGAAACCACACACCAGAAATTTAAAATCAAATTACTACGAGTATTGGTATCCAGGATGGGGGGGGGGGATTTTTTCTTTTATAATCCCCCCCCCCCCCAAGAAAATATTCAAATTTATAGAAATTATATTTAAAGAAATGGGGAACACAAGATATTTTGTCCCCCTCCCCCCTCATTTTGTTTTCTGTTAACGCTACTGGCTATGAGTAAAATTTAAATATATTAAAAGCATTAAACCATTAATAATCGACTTGTATTATCTTGACCTTCGAATTCAATAAATATTCTAATAAAAAGAAATAAAAAATAAAACCAAATAAGACATACAGCTTTAATAATCAAACAAGTTTAAAATTAAAATTTAATTAATATTTAAATTAGATGAAACAATTTTAGTCATCGCTAAAACCAGCAAAAGGTAAACATGAGAAATCTCGATCATCAAAACAAACACTCGCATACAAAACAGGTGTTTCAACTTACCCATTCCGTATTTTAGGTCGTCTGCTCCAACAGTAAAATATTATTCCATCTGTAAAATTTAGATTGATTCTTCATACGTGGTTTAATAGTTCGACAAGTGTCGTGAAAGGTCCTCTTTTTCCTGCCACACCTTCTATCTAGTTCCAATGCATACCTTGATCAGATGTACTCGAGTCAGGTAGCGTTGATTTTGATTACACATTTGTTGCGTAGCCAATTGATGTAGTACAGCGCCATCTATCGCGATTTGGAAAAACTAAATCAAAGGATTTTATAGCCACTCTTTATTTTATTATTATTGGATGTGCACGATATGATGGCAGGGCAGACGATAAAGAAAAACAGGCTATCATTTATTTTGAAAGGTATTACCAATAATTAGAAATATTGGTACTGTATTTATTCATTAATTGTTTATTAATACAATCATTAAGACGACAAAACATCTTTACTAGACCATTCAGTCAGAAAAAATTGCACTAAATTTCATTACCGTTGTAGTTCTCATTTGCACAAAGGGGTTATAAGTCATATAGTATAATATAAATGTCCTTATATAATAAGGACTTTAGTAGTCTTATCCTGGTGCTGCCCTCTAAGGAGGAAAAGATGCATCTTTTTTTTTTCTAGTTGCTTTGATCCCGAATCTGCTGTGTGATTCTAATCATGAAGTGTAAAGGCCAAAGGGAGTTGTTTTGCCTTCATGTTCTACAATATAATCGATTCCTTGCCCAGTTTGAAGAAAAAATATATTCAACGAATCAAAACTTATTATTTAAGGTACTTTTGATGTATGTAAACGTTTTAAGCACACGAAAGAATATTTCAGAAAAGATATTAGCTATTTTTGTAAAATGTTGATGAGAAAGAAGACAATTAGTACAGTCCGTAGGTATGGAAAAAGGGGCTTGCCGTGCAAAAGGTGGAGTAGAAGATTTTATTTTTTGTATTTGTATGTGTTGCTGCCAACATGAAAAAACCAAGTTATCCAACATGGCCGACCTCGGGAGAAATTTTGGCAGCCAAAAAACTATGAAATTTTACGACTTTTTTTGATTTTTTCGAAATATCTCAGAAACGATCGACTTTTGCGATTCTTTCTCAATATAAAATTTAAAGATAATTAAATTTCCTACAATTTTCATAATTACAACTTTTTTATAACACGAATAGTAAGTGTGCTACAGATTTTTGAAAGTTAACATTTTTTCTCAATTTGATAAAACTCAAAATAAAAATCGGTTTTATTTTACTCTTTATTTCTATTTACTTCTCCTCCAAATGCACAACACTTCTTTTGCTTATATTGTTGATACGTAAAATATTGGATGCAAGAAAAGGTGTCGCAGGATGGGGAGGGAGATGGGAAACGTAGCCAGTTGGGGGTCGCCTTGAGGAATGGCGGATGCTTCACAGCTGAAAGCGAGATAAGCCATATTACTCATAACCTGCACCAATAATGCCTGTCTAATGGGTATTGCTGCAAAATTTAGACAAGCCTTGTGTGTGCTCGAATGTAAGGGACCCACAGCAAAATTATGGGTTCAATATTTTCGTATAACAACACTCCTCAAACAGTTCACCGAGGCTGAGCTTCATCTTGACTCCATTCAAAAAGCACTACCATTTTTCCATGCAGCTGGCCATTTCTTATACGCCAAAAGTGCGCATCTCTACCTTCAAGACATGTTGAAACTAGAACAATTAATGGACCCAAATGAATTTCACGACTTCTCCACTAAAGGGAAGTTCACCATAAGACGCTCCAATAAGTGCTGGTGTGGAATTTCGTCTGACCAGACCATTGAACAGACACTTATGAGGAGTATGAAAGCCTGTGGGGGGGTCACACGTGGGAGAGGATTTTCAGACGGTGTTTTGGCAAAATGGACTTTGGCAATGATATTCATGCAAAATATTTGTGATGAAATTGAACAATTCTCGGATGTACATTACGCAAAATCAGAGCAGCATGTGGACATGCGAAGTTCTCGTATCTACAGAGACAGAAGTGACTCAATTAGACTGCAAGAGTTGCTTTCTCAACATCCCCCCTTTCCAGACATTGATGCCATAATGTCATTAAGCAGTGGTATTGTTGGAGGAGCAGATGTAAACTGTCATTTGGCTCAAGAGGTTGGCATGGAAAGGGTTATGACAATGGTCGCTCATGGGAAATTTTAAAACTGTGACCTTCAAGAGGAAAGACAAGGTTGTAACCCTTGCATCGGTTGTCAGTAGTATTAAAGCAGGAACCCTCAAAGTAATTGCTATTGATCCGCTGACACTTTTCCAAAGATTGTGTATTTCGAAACAGTCTGATGAAGACTTAAAAATGTTTTTTACTTATGAACTTGCACCCTACCCGATATCGCTTTTCTCCGAAGAAGGCATACGGAAAGGTACAAAGTCTTCATTATACATGGCTTTCACCCCAGTCGATTGCAAAGAAATTGCAGGGAAGAAACAGTTTGCTGTTATAGATGGAGGATACCTCCTACACAAAGTTATTTGGCCTCAAAATGCTTCCTTTGCTACCATATCTAAACATTATTCTTCATTTATTAGGAGACATTATGGATCGCGAGTTGTGGTTGTATTCGATGGGTATCCTGCACGTACTGGCACCAAAAGATCTGAGCGATTGCGGCGTATGAGGATGCACCATTTCCCTGAAGAAATCTTTAAAGTGAATACTATCAACCAAGTCGCCCAAGAAAATTTTTTTGGCAAATAATCAAAACAAGAGTCGTCTGATCGAACTTCTGAAAACCAATTTTGAAGAGTATGATATTGAAGTCAAGCATGCTCAAGAGGACGCTGACTTACTGATCGTCAACACTGCCATTTCAAAGGCAAAAGAACTTGAAAATGTGATCGTAGTTGGGAAGGATATCGATCTGCTAGTTCTGATGACAGGTGACAGGGTTAGACCAGTCATTCAGCAACTTATTCTTTCTTAAGCCTAGGAGAGGGAATGCTGGCAATGTGTTATTTTCAACTATATCATTTAAGTTCGACCCAGGCAATATCCTGTTCATACAAGCATTTAGTGGATGTGATGCCACATCAGCCATCTTTAGTCAAGGCCAAATTAAATTGTGCAAGATTGTCAACAAATCGCCTGAAGTGAAGAAAGTCACTAAAACATTCATGGATCCACTCAGCAGTCACGATGACATAGCTGCAGTTGGAGAAGAAATTCTGAAAACATTATACACAAGCGACATCCATTCCGACCAATCCTTGAACACTTTGCGATTTAATCTGTTTGCAAAATCAGTCTCCAACAGAAAAATACATCTCGCACGACTACCACCTACGTGCGATGCTGCACGCTACCATTCCTACCATTCCTACAGGTGCTACTATCAAGTTCAAAGCTGGTTAGAAAATGGCACCAACCCGGGGGAATGGGGTTGGGCGTGCAGCATAGAAGGTCTATTGCCTGTTGACACAAAAAGAAATTCAGCATCTGAGAATCTTCTGAAGAGTGTGTCTTGCGCTTGCAAGAAAGGGTGTAGTGGACCCTGAGCTTGTCGCAAGGCAGGTTTGAAATGCTCCAGCAAGTGCAAGCACTGCAGTGACATGGGGTGTGACAATGTCGTACCAATTTCATCTTTGGATGATACTGAAGAGGAAGATGACTTACTCCACCAGCTCTTGGAACCACTGCAACACGTGGATGAACAACTTGAGGATGACAACTTCCTTCCACCTCCGACGGTTGCTGAACCCGAAGAAGAACACACATCTTCAAAACGTCTTCGAAGAAGATAAATATGTATGTTTTCAGTTTTACTTATTAATTTCCTTTCTTTAATTGTTTCAAACCTGTATGAATCTTCTTGTAATTTTTATATAAATGTTAAATTTCTGCAATTTGTGTTTTTGAAGATAATTAATTGTTTTTGTACTTTAAACAAGTTTGGCTATTTGTGGAGATTATTTAAATTTAATTTGGTGCATTGGTATTATTATTCATTATGTTAATGTATTATACATAGAAAATTAGTTGAACAGTTTACAACACAATTAGTTTACAACACACACGTCATGAATTTTTGCTTATTAATGCTTTATTATTATTTCGCTTATTATCACCCCCATATTTATTCATTCACATTCAAATATCGCTTCTGTGTAGGTAGAACATCAGAATAAAATGTAGTGTGAAGTATAATATATGTTGCAGTTGTACAATATGAACATGTGCTGTTATTGGGATCTGATCGAGTCGTCTGCGAAATGTGAGGGGGAGAATTGTGACTGCGGGGTCAGGTGGGCAAGGGGTGTTAATGCGTTTTTTTACTAAGTAGAGAAAAAATGTCAGATTTTAAGAAGCTGTAGTGCGCTTACTATTTGTGCTATGAAATAGTTGTAATAGCAAAAATTGTAGGAAATTTAATTATCTTTAAATTTTGTATTGAGAAAAAATCGCAAAAGTCGATCGTTTCTGAGATATTTTGAAAAAACCAAAAAAAGTCATAAAATTTCGTGGTTTTTCGGCCGCCAAAAGTTCTCCCGGGGTCGGCCATGTTGGATAACTTGGTTTTTTCATGTTGGTATCAGTATATACAAATGCAAAAAAAAAAATCTTCTACTCCACCTTTTGCAAGGTACAATGTATCTACTGACTGGACTAAATAGCTGTATCAACTATTTGTAGACAAAAAGCTCTAAAAAGTATAAAACCGATCCACCCTTACTAGCCGATGCACGGGGACAGTAGCTTTGCTAGAAATTTGTTTATTTTCTTTTATTTATTTATATATTTTTAGGGGGGGGGGGTAGCAAATTATCTTCTTTCCCATTTCTTGGAACTTCTATAGGTTTATGATCTCCCAAAATCCACCCTTGGCGACGTCACTGCACGGAGCACGTAATTCTATAAAAAGCGGAAATCAAATTATTTCTGCTGTACTCTGACAATGCCAGCCAGCATTGATAACAAAAAGCTCCTTTATAAATCTGTCATCAGGCCAATTATCCTTTATGCAACCCCTGTTTGGGATTACGCGGCTGACACTAATGTCAGACGACTCCAAACTGCCCCAAATAAAATCCTCAATTCCATCATCTATTAGAAAGGCCCTTGAGGGTACCTCAAAAGTTCAGTTATTCATAACGACTTTAAAATTCGCACCATCCGATGTGAAACCAGAAAATTGTGGATTAAATTCCATAGTAACCTATATAAAATCTCTAACGAAGTCCTCCGGTTACCGGACGGATTACGATTACGGAAAATACAGAAAAAAAAAAAGCCAAAGGCTATTCTAGACCTTATCAGCGGCTTTCCAATCTAACACTCCTTCTCCCTTAATTCTTAACCTACCCATTAAAGGCTCCATTGCCTATAGGTTGTAACTGTCATACTGACTTACTAATAATAACAACGGATGTACCAAACTACAACCAATCCTTATTAAATTAACATCTCTCACGAAAAGCAACTCAGCAAACTTGTGTTATCTTCAATATTTTCTTTATATTGAAAAAAAAAAAAATTGTTCATTATGTCACTAAGTTTTATTTCTGAAATTGGGACCTTTCTAGACAAAAGTTTGTCTAATTAGAGGTGAGGAGTCTGTGCATCGGGAACTCTGGCCCTTTGCAAATTACTGGCTAGCTGTAATGGGTTTCGGTTTTGTAATTTGAGAGGAAGGGAGGGTCGTTTCAATCCCGTTTAGCCTATGTACACGGATTTTTTATTTTGTTATTTTATTGTATAACTAACTTGTTATATGCAACCCTGTTATATTTTCGTATTTTATTGTATAACTACCCTGTTGTATGTCTCGGGCAACGTCGAGTACATTTCCCAGCTCTGTTAAATAGCAAAGGTATTCTTATATTATCAGGATCGTCCGTGCTTAATACGGGGCCCAGGGTAAAAAAAAAAATTTTGGGGGGCCTATACAAATAAAAAAAAAAAATCAGCATTCAAATTTATTGTAATAAATATAAGAATTTTACACTTAACTAAATTGTAGAATTTCATATAAGAATATAACAAATAAAATTAAATTTCCTGGCTTTTTATTCAGCAAAATCATTTATAAGGCATTTAAAATCTTAATATTCCTTAATTTCGTGTTCGACAGATAGTAGGATTAAATTATTTAATCTTTTTTGGATCATTCCTTGTCGTAGGTAAGTTTTTATTAATCTTAGAAAAGCTTCTTTTCGTTTCGGCTGTGCTAAAGTTGGACTTTCTAGCTGATCCGGTTCTCAAGCTATTCCCCAAAAGCGCGTACAATTCTATATCCTAAAGGCGATTCCAGGATGGGCTGAGTGATAAAATTTAAAATCCAAATATATTAACATATATCATGAAAGACAGCGATATGCCAAATATGAACTTTCTAATTACGAGTTATTTCTGAAAACCGAGAACATTTCTATGGCCGTCAATCCATGAGTTTTTAAATCCCAAGAATTAAAATATACTGCAGAAAAATACGACATACTAAATTTTGATTTTCTAGCTGGTCCAGTTCTCGAGTTATTTTCTACAAACGAGTACATTCCCTTCCCATGGCGTGTCCAGGACAAGCTGGCCCGATAATGTTTTAAATCAAAAGATGTAAAATGTATTCCAAAAGATAACGCTATACCAAATTATTACTATTATTAATGGAACTTCATTAGTTAAGTTTAACTTGATTAGTTACTCCTCAACGACTTGAACTACATTGACCAGATCAAGTTAAATAGTAGGTTCGTAATAAAGGCAACAGTGCTAAAAATAATCAGAAATAAAATTATGTGGTTTAAGAAATAATGAGAAAGCTGAATAATGGGAAAGAGGCATATACGCAGATATTGACTAAAATTTAGAATTTGCGTTATTTAGTCAGCGATTTTACCCACCATAAGTATACAATTCGTAATATAATTAATATAATTTTTATTATACATCACATTTTGAAAAAATTATATCATTAAAGCGAATAGAGAGAATAATTCCATAAGAATTCCATGTATGTTCAGGTATAATTTTAATCAAAGCATTTGCATTTTAAATCACGGACCACGCCTATTATTCGCTGCTAGTACTCAATAATAATTTAAAAAAAAATATTGAATAACACTTAAGACGTTTTACAAGATACATACTAAATAACCAATTTTTTACGGAAATAAAAATTTATATCGTAAATGTAAAGATTTACAAAATAATGTTCTAAAAATATAAACACAAACTGACATACTCACGGGGAATAAATAGGACTTTACTCTTTTTTACGGAAATAAAAATTTATATCGTAAATGTAAAGTTTTACAAAATAATGTTCTCAAAATATAAACACAAACTGACATACTCACGGGGAATAAATAGGACTTTACTCTTTTTTACGGAAATAAAAATTTATATCGTAAATGTAAAGTTTTACAAAATAATGTTCTCAAAATATAAACACAAACTGACATACTCACGGGGAATAAATAGGACTTTACTCTTTTTTACGGAAATAAAAATTTATATCGTAAATGTAAAGTTTTACAAAATAATGTTCTCAAAATATAAACACAAACTGACATACTCACGGGGAATAAATAGGACTTTACTCTTTTTTACGGAAATAAAAATTTATATCGTAAATGTAAAGTTTTACAAAATAATGTTCTAAAAATATAAACACAAACTGACATACTCACGGGGAATAAAAAGGACTTTACTCTTTTTTACGGAAATAAAAATTTATATCGTAAATGTAAAGTTTTACAAAATAATGTTCTCAAAATATAAACACAAACTGACATACTCACGGGGAATAAATAGGACTTTACTCTTTTTTACGGAAATAAAAATTTATATCGTAAATGTAAAGATTTACAAAATAATGTTCTAAAAATATAAACACAAACTGACATACTCACGGGGAATAAAAAGGACTTTACTCTTTTTTACGGAAATAAAAATTTATATCGTAAATGTAAAGTTTTACAAAATAATGTTCTCAAAATATAAACACAAAGTTACATACTCACGGGGAATAAATAGGACTTTACTCCCCCCCCCCCCCTGTCCGCAGTTTGCAGAGTAATGTAAGTAAAAAACACACTTAGTCCCAAGAAAAATCATTATGTGCAAGCCGCTGTATAAATAAACAAGAAAGATCAATCATGCATAAAGTATTGATTATGAAACACTTTCCAACTTCAATGCAATTTTATTTAAACATCTCTAAAATACGACACATTCCTCGGTAATACTTTTAAAATTATCACAATACTACATTAATTTATTATATTTGAAAACTTCATCGAAAACAAATGAACTTTATTCAAATGACGGCATTAAAATATAAATTGTCTGGTTTAAACATCTCTAAAATGCGATACATTCCTCGGTAATATTTTCTAAATTATCATATTACTGCAAATAATTTATTATATTTGAAAATTTCATCGAAAATAAATGAACTTTATTCAAATGACGTCATTGAAATATAAATCGCCTGACTCTCTATATAAAAGCAGCATTTCATTCATAAACGTTTTTCCATTCCTTTCATTCATCACAATACTACAATAATTTATTTTATTTAAAAACTTAAAACCATGGAGGTACAAGTAATTTAACTCTATACTTAAAATTTCATCGAAAAAATCGTCTGCAACTCTATATAAAATCAATGAATGTTTCATTCATATTAGCTACTAGCTGCATACCCGTTCTTCATACGGAGTATATAATATAAAGAAACTTACAATTCGCAATCATGTGCAAATTTTGTTAAAATATTAAATTTATTGGTCCTAATGAGAAGTTTAAGAATATCTGTTCTCACTATGCACAATTATCTTCACGGGCAGATCTGAAGAATAAAACATCTTGGCCCCTTTTGTAAGCAAATTTACAAAAAAAAAAAAAAAAAAAAAAAAAAAAAGGAATTGAATCAATATATGCAACTCCGTACTACTTATATTGTCGCAGATTAGAAAATATGCCAGTGTGTTAGTAGAAGATTATCCGTATTACAATATGAGTCTCAAAAATCTTTGCCAAAATAAAAGAGATGACGTAATAAAATGAAAATATCAATAATCCCCGTACTCTTTATACCAGAAGGTCGTAATTGATTCAATATATGCCAATATATATCAAAACATATGCCTATATACTACTACTTATATTCTCGTAGATTAGGAGATATACCAGTGTATTTGTAGAAGATTACTCGTACAACGTACAATATATGAGTTTACACATTTTTTGTCATAATAAAACAATTGCATAATAACTTCAAAATATCAATAATCCCTGAATCAATAATCCCCGAAAATATTAATAATAATAACGTTTAAACCTGAAGACCGTAACTGATATTATCCAGTCAAAAATGCTAAAATGCTATAAGAAAAATCAAATCGTTCTTTTCTAAAATATATTTTTATATCCATTTATTTATATTATTCAAATCGAACAAATAATTATTAAAATTAACAGACAGATTTAATTTAATTGCGTTTCTGAGCAACATGATATAAGATAGAATCTTCCTCATAAACTGCGAAATTAAATAACCATTTTGATTTCTTTATACTTTTCATTGTACAGTAAAAGCTTGTGAGAAATAAACCATGGAGATAGATTTCCCATTTAAATCATGTTTTAAACAATTCATGTTTTCAGAAAGTGACTAATTAGCGCAAAAAATCTCCCATCAAACTCAGAGATAAAGTTTGAATTCACTTTCAAACGATTTTCAAGCTTTTCGTTTGGATAAACCACGGAGTTAGAGAGTAGAACTCCTAGGAAAAAGTTTCGTTTTTCATTAATATCTCGACAATCCCTGGACTTAGATACTCAAAACTTGGGCTAAATTTATGCGGGGCTATTTCAAGGCTATCCACACAATTTTATCAAATTCGGTTCAGCCGTTCTCACGTGATGACGGGGCAAACAGACAGAGAGATTTTCAATTTTATTTATATAGATATTGCAGACTCCATGAGCTAAATAATTTTGCGTTAAAGAAATGCAGCAGTTCTTATACAACTAATTTTACATCTTTTAGTGTTTACATTCTCCATTAGTAAAAATTAGGCTTCGTTGTAGAAATAATCATAGTTGGATGATCATTTAAACTCAAATATATTGTAATTGCGTTGTTTCAGAATGTAGATGCACAGAATTTAAGCAAGAATAAAGCGGTTTTAGGACGGATACAACACTCAATATGAATTAAAAAGAACTTTAAAAATCACGATTTTGACACAAGATGGATGACATATTTTATTGTGAAGTGGGTCAGGTGATCTCCTCATGTAATGGTCACGTAATCTCTTTATATAAAAGGTGTAAATATTATTTTAATTTTCATTTAACACTACTGAATATATTTTGCTGAACATTTTTTTATATCTTTTGTGGAATAATTTGAATATTTTCTAAAACTTTCGAAGCAATTTATGAATTTTAAATTCGCTTAAAAAATGTTTGAAAAATTAGGTCCCATAGGGTTCAATGTATTTCATTTTTTCAACCCGGGTTCAATCCAAAACTAATTGGGTGATATTATTCATTTATATTCCCATAGGTCTCACAGACCGTCTCAACAACTTACTAAAATTTCATTTTGATAAAGCCATTTTTACAGTAGTTATCGTGCTAACGGATAGACAGATAGACAGACAGATAGAATGAACAGTCATAAACACTTTTCAACTATATTGTAAAGTGTTAAAAATATGATGTGGCCAGCACATGACTTTACTATGCATTTACTGCAATGCATTTACTACTTTTACAGTAACAGAAAACAAGAAAGATCAAACATGCATATAGCATTGATTATGAAACACTTTTTAACTTCAATGCAATTTTATTTAAACATTTCTAAAATGCGATACATTCCTCGGTAATATTTTTAATATTTTCATAATGCTAAATTAATTTATTATTTTTGAAAACATAAAACTTCATAAAAAAAAATGAACTTCATTCAAATGACGGCATTGAAATATAAATTGCCTGGCTTAAAATCTCTAAAATGCGATACATTCCTCGATAATGTTTTTAAAATTATAATAATACTACAATAATTTATTATATTTGAAAACTTCATCGAAAACAAATGAAATTTTTTCAAATGACGTCATCGAAATATAACACGCTTGGCTCTCTCTATAAAAGCAGCATTTCATTTATAAACTTTTTTCCATTTATTTTATTCATCATAATAATATAATAATTTATTTTATTTAAAAACTTAAGACCATGGAGGTACAAGTAATTAAACTCTATGCTTAAAACTTCATCGAAAAAATCGTCTTTTCTCTGTAAAATCAATGAATGTTTCATTCATATCAGCTATATTGCAGACTCCATAAGCTAAATAATTTTGCGTTAAAGAAATGCAGGCATTCTTATACAACTCATTCTAGATCTTTTCATATTTACGTTCTTCAGAAGTGAAAATTAGTCTTCATCGTTATAGAAATAATCAAAGTTGGATGATCATTTAAACTCAACTACATTGTAATTGCGTCGTTTCAGTATGTAGATGCACAGAATTTAAGCAAAATAAAGCGGTTTTAGGACGGATACAACACTAAATATGAATTAAAAAGAATTTTAAAAATCACAATTTTGACACAAGATGGATCCATATTTCATTGTGAAGTGGGTCAGGTGATTTCTTCATATAATGGTCACGTGATCTCTTCGTATAAGGGGTTGTTGTTGTTGAAACCCAGACTGTCCGACCTACCAGAAAGGTGTAAGGTAACTGTTTGGACGGTCGGGAAGTGCCACCCAATTTAGACCGGAACCCAGTGGGGGAGGCATCCACAGGGACCGTACCCTCCTTCCCCTACCACCAACCTCTCGGAAGGACTTTCGGACCCACATGTTTAACGTGATCGTACTCCGCATGAACACGGCGGCAGTTTTGGCAGAGGCTGGAATCGAACCCGGGCCTACCGAGTGCAACTCCAGCGCGCTAACCAATGGGCTACCGCTCCCCCTGTAATTATTATTTTAATTTTTATTAAAAAAACTACTGAATATATTTCGCTGAATTTTTTTATATATTTTATGGGATAATTTGAATATTTTCTAAAACTTTCGAAGCAATTTGTAAATCCCCTTAAAAAATGTTTGAAAAATTAGGTCCCATAGGGTTCAATGTATTTCATTTTTTGAACCCGGGTTCAATCCAAAACTAATTGGGCGACATTATTAATTTATATTCCTATAGGTCCCACAGACCGTCTAAACAACATACTAAAATTTCATTTTGATAAAGTCATTTTTACGGCAGTTATTGTGCTAACGGACAGAGAGACAGACAGAATGAATGAACAAAGTCATAAACACTTTTGAACTATGTTATAAAGTGTTAAAAATAGGTTATTCTTATAGTTGATACTTATATTCTTTCAAAGATATGGAATTTTTGTCAATTAGTCGTCATTTTAATTGATTTAGCGTCATTTTTATCCATTTAACGAGATGTTCGTTAATTTGGCAACATTAAAAAAGCCTCCAAGTTGGCGACATTCCGCCAAATTCATCGCCAAGCGTTATGGACGGAAAATTAAGTTGTTATAGCAGATAAATGACTATTGGCGTTCAAATACAAAAGTATTACTCAAAGTATCTTTTCTCATAAATGGAACGAGCTAGATCCACGAGAATGATGTCACCCAATTTATTGCATGATATTACAAATGAAAAGTGAACATGTTTCTCAACAGTTTATATCTTTTTTATTAACACTTTACAACAAAGTTGAAAAGTGTTTATGACTTTGTTCATTCTGTCTGTCTGTCTGTCTGTCTGTCTGTCTGTCCGTTAGCACGATAACTGCCGTAAAAATGACTTAATCAAAATGAAATTTTAGTATGTTGTTCAGACGGTCTGTAGGACCTATGGGAATATAAATGAATAATATCACACAATTAGTTTTGGATTGAACCCGGGTTGAAAAAATGAAATACATTGAGCCCTATGGGACCTAATTTTTCTCACATTTTTTAAGCGGATTTAAAATTCACAAATTGCTTCGAAAATTTTAGGTAATAGTCAAATTGTTCCATAAAATATATAAAAAAAAATTCAGCTAAATATATTCAGTAGTTTTTTAAATAAAAATTAAAATAATAATTACACATCTTATATGAAACGATCAAGTGACCATGATATGAAACGATCACATGACCCACTTCAAAATGAGATATGGCATCCATCTTGTTTCAAATTCGTGATTTTTTAAAGTTCTTTTTAATTCATATTGAGTGTTGTATCCATCCTAAAACTACTTTATTTCTGCTTAAATTCTGTGCATCTACATACTAAAACAACACAATGACAATATATTTGAGTTTAAATTCTCATTCAAATTTGATTATTTCTACAATTAAGCCTATTTTTCACCTATGTAAAATGTAAACAGCAAAATATGTAGAATGAGTTGTATTAGAATTACTGTATTTCTTTAACACAAAATAATTCAGTCCATGGAGTCTGCATGGCTGACATGAATGAAATATTAATTGATTTTATAAACAGAAGGACGATATTTTTCGATGAAGTTTTAAGCATAAAGTTTATGAATTGTAGCTCCATGGTCTTAATTTTTAAATAAAATAAATTATTATAGTATTGTGATGAATGGAATGGAGAAAGTTATGAATGAAATCCTGCTTTTATAGAGAGATCCAGGCGTGTTATTTTTTCTATGACGTCATTTGAATTAATTTCAGTTGTTTTCGATGAAGTTTTCAAATATAATAAATTATCGTAGTATTATGATAGATTTAAAAATATTACCGTGGAATGTATTGCATTTTAGAGATATTTAAACCACGCAATTTATATTTCAATGCCGTCTTTTGAATGAAGTTCATTTTTTTCAATGAAGGTTAAGCTTTCAAATATAATAAATCAATGTAGTATCGTGATAAGTTTTAAAATATTACCGAGGAATGTATTGCATTTTCGACTTTTTTAAATAAAATTGCATTGAAGTTGGAAAGTGTTTCATAATCAATGCTTTAAGCATGATTGATCTTTCTTGTTTAATTTATGGAGTTTTTGATAAATTCATTTGAAAAATGTGCAATATCTCGAAAATGGTTCATGCTAGCGTTCTAAAGTTTATGTCAATCGTTTTCTAATGAAAAATGACATAAGAAATGTGTATTTGCGCAACTTTATTAAAGGTTTTGGTTTTTTGATGATTTTTTCAAAATTTCACTCGGAAATTTAGAGGGGTTCTGAACATTTGATTGTGTTTAAAAACAATAAACTTTCAGTATTCACGAATTGTAACTTTTGTACCAAATTTGATTCGAATCGCTCCATTCGTTAATGAGATATCATCTCCACAGACTCACTGACAGACAGACACACACACACACAAACTGACATTAACTCAAAAATGTTCGATTCGTGATCAGGGATGCTTGAAACGTGCTCTCCTGTTGAAAACTCGAATTCGAATTCTCGACCCCGTCATAATACTTCCCTTATACATTATACTATGTATATAAAGAAAGCAATAAGTAATGGAGGAACAGTTGAAAGATATTATGGCTTTGAAAGACGGACAAGAAACCATACAAGCCGGACAAGAAGCGATAAAAGTCGGACTATATGAAAGAAAAGTTGAAACAAGAGAAAGACGCGGGCCAAGAGAAACAGAGAGCCGTGAATGTCAGAGAAGCCGAATTGAAGGAATTAAATCCGAGATAGAAGAAGAAATTAAATCCGTTGAAGCCGAAATAAAAGAAGAAATTTAAACTACATGAAGCGAAATGCAAGAAGAAATTTAAACTACATGAAGCGAAATGAAAGAAGAAATTTAAACTATACAAAGCGAAATGAAAGCCGGATAAAAAGAGACCAAAGATAAGGTGAAAGAGAATATGAGATCAGTGCAAGTGGATATGAGAGCAGTGCAGGAGGATGTTCATAGGAAATTCGGTGATGCGAATAAAACTGTGAAGAGGCTCGAAAGAAGAGATTAATGGCTTGTGGAGCGAAAATCCCCAATCACCAATACGGATTTCTGCATGATATCACTATGCAAAGTGAAATTTCCTACGCCTGGAGAACAAAGCATGTGCCATGTGGACGAATTTTCGAGCACAATTCGATATTATCGCAGAAGCGAACGATTGAGGCGAGAAAACAAAAACCTGTCAACTCTGCTTTCCTTTGATGCCTTGCGGCTGATGTTTTACAGACGCTCCCAACAAAAAAATGCCTTGGAAAATTGACTTTGAAGTCTTGGTGATTGCTTTGGAACTCCACTATAGGGAGAATAATCTGAAAGAGACAAGCACAGTTCAATTGAAAGTTCGTCGTCAAAAGTCTGGAGATAATCTACAGAAGTTGGCGTTTGATATTGAAAGACTCGCAACTATCCTTTGCAGACTGCCCTATGGATGTTAGAGAACGTCTTACAGCTAATTTTTACAGATGCTATTCGTGACCCAAAAATTCATGTTCTTGCAAGGAATTGACAGCTACACTGGCCCTAGAAAGCAAAGCATCTTGTAGGCTTCATCGATCCGTCGCATGTAGCGCGGCTACCGATAGCACTTTAGAATCCGAGATGCTGCATACTAAGGAAGGAACTGTTAGCGATCCGTAGATCATTTCCATCATTATCTCTTGGAAGGAAATTCCTTCTGTGGATTGATCACGCTGCTCTCAGCTGGCTCCTCAGTTTTAAGAATCCTGAAGGGCAAGTCGCAAGATGGATTCAGAGACTTCAAGAATACGACATGGAGATTCGGCACCGAAAGGGATCGTCTCGTGAAAACGCTGATGCACTCTCGAAAAAATTTTGTCCTTTGAACTGTGCACATTGCTTTCGTGTTGAAATGAAGTTTGAAAGCCAGATTTCAGTGACCACACTTCAAATTTTCTACCAGATTCCTGAAGTGATGAACTTTCTCGGACCCAAAGAGGAGACAGATATATCGAGCCTATCTTGATCTACAAAGAACAAGCTACTGAGAGATCAACATGGTTAGAAATTTCCTATTTCTCACACCTAAAACTAAACCAAACGATAGTGGGCACTGTGGGATTCTCTGCACTCGAGAAACGATGGAAGTGGGAGAGTGACGAAAGATGGAGCATCAGATGGTAGTGTTATTATTCCCTCATTCTAAAGTGTCTAGCGTACTCAAAGAAATACATGACACCTTCGGAGAATATTTTGGAATTAGCAAGACGCTGAACAAAGTTCAGGAATGCTTCTTCTGGTGCAACGAAAGGTTCGATATTGAGCTTTAGTGCACAGAGTGTGATGTTCGGAAGGGACTGAAGAAAACACGTGGGCCTTTTTAGTGTTACAATGTCGGACCTTTTTTTTGAGAGAATCGCATTTGACATTTTCGGACCACTACCATGGACAAATAACAAATACATTCTTATAGCAATGGACTATTTCACAAACTGGCCAGAAGCTTAAGTAATCTCTGACCAACAGTCTACAACCATCAGGGAAGTTCTAACCAGGAACTGGATATGTTGTTACGAGATTCTCTTACTCTTCCATTCTGACCAGGGAACGAACTTTAAATCTGGCATATTCACGGGACTGTGAACACTACTCCTCTTCATCCTCAATCGGACAGAATGATAGAGATTCAACAGAACAATACTTAATCATCTCTCCATATTCGTATCCAGAAACCAAGACTGGGACCGTCACCTACTTTTGTTATTGCTGGCTTACAGAAGTGCTGTCTACGAATTAACTGGTCATGCTCCATCAAAAATGCTGTTTGGCCGGGATCTACGACTAACGTGTGACCTGTTGCTCGGACGACCATGCGATGCCCCTTCTATCTGATGAATATGTTGTTGTTAAGACCCAGACCATCCGACCTACCAGAAAGGTGTAAGGTAACTGTTTGGACGGCCGGTAAGTGCCACCCAATTTAGACCGGAACCCAGTGGGGGAGGCATCTACAGGGACCGTACCCTCCTTCCCCTACCACCAACCTCTCGGAAGGACTTACGGACCCACATGTTTAACGTGATCGTACTCCGCATGAACACGGCGGCAGTTGAGGCAGCGTGCAATCTAGCGCGCAAACCACCGGGCTACCGCGCCCGAAATGTGCCAACAGCAAGCGGTGTTCCCATGTGGTCACCCACCCAAGTACTAACCGCGCCCGATGCTGCTTGACTTCGGTGATCTAACGAGAACCGGTGTTTTGAACAATGTAGGGCCGTTGGCTCATCTGATGAATATGTGAAAGATTTGCAGCACGGTTGGAGGAGGTTTATCGTTTCGTTTGTGAAAGGATCAACATAGTTACCGATAAAACGAAGACATGGTATGATACCAAAGCTAATAAAGGATCATTCTACGAAGGTGACAAAGTGATGCTGTTAAATCCTAAGCGAAGATCAGGATTTTTGTTGAAACTACAGCACAACTGGGAAGAACCCTACGTCATAATGATAAGAATAAACAGTGTCGTTTATCGAATTAAGAAATCGTCTTCAATCAAGCCAAAAGACGTCCATATGGACAGATTAGCCTCGTATTTTGGACGGCAGAAGGTTGATATTAATATGGACCTGCAGTCTTAAGGAGGAGGAAGTGTTACGAACATGTAAAATGCCTTCACTAGAGGTTCTTTAGAGAACCAGAAGGGAAAATACCTTTACAGGCAGCCATTCCTATTATGTTAATGTAGAGTTGTCATATTAGAACACTCGGTGAATGGTTGCTAGATTTGTAGATTTATCGCCAATTTGGCGACTTTTCGAAAGACCGATAACTTTTTCGAAATAATGAATATTCTTGGAGATACCAGCCCCTTCTGTAAGCTTCTACGGAGAGTATATAAAAGGAGATGTCGCTCAGTCGGAGAGCTGTTGACATGACACGAGCTACATTGGATAAGGTACGTCAATGTTTTGGGAATAGTATGGGCTGTTTTTCGAAATTAGTGGAGCATTTAATTGCTATTTTACTGTACCTGACAGTTGTTTAGTGATCTTGTGAGACAGTTATCAAGTTATTTGCTGTATATTGTTTCTGCTTATGCTATACTTGTAAATAAATTTTTGTTATCCAGAAATTTGGACTCATTCTTGTATCCTGAGAGTACACCCATGATTCCAGAGGATAAGTCGCAACAGTTATATTGAACTAAAATTATAAAAACACTGCATAAATTTAAAATATTAAATTATTGAAATATTAAAATATTAATTTTTAATTTTAATAATTTATTTGATTTTGATCTAATGAAACTATTTTAGTTCATAGCTGAAAAGCATGTACTTAAAAGTTTGGAAAATTAGCATAGCTTAAATGCTGTCTCTGCTTTAGATCATGTAAATTTCATGACTTAATATATAGTTATTTAATTTTATGTAATTTGTTAAAAAATAATAAAACACACACAACATAAAAGAATGAAATTAGCCAGAACAGAATAAACGAATGAAAAAAAAAAAGTGTGTGTGTGTGTGTGGGGGGGGTTTCTCATTTAGATCTCAACACTTGTTCAAGCTGCAGAATTAACTTTCTGAACTTCACAGTTCAAAATTTAAAATATACAGGCGGACCCTTGACTTTCGCACATTTTTAAAAATTCAATTTTTTAAAGCTTTTTGTCGATAATGTAAAAATCCTTCTCTTCCATGCAGTCACTCCCACGGAGCGCAGTAGCTCGAGCTGACTCACACATTGCCGCCTATTGTAGTGGACTTTTCGGAATTGTTGTGATGTCACTAGGGTTCCGAGCCGCGGTGGTTGGGGGGCCAAATGTCTACATTAAACAGGTTTAGTCTTGCATTAGCAAGTGATAACTATAGTGATAGCTACTTTTAAATGATATTATATGAGGATAATAATGAATCAGGCCTTCAAGGCAACTGACAGGGAAGGTGGGGCTACATTAAGAGATTTTTGGAAGAACTATGATATATGGAACTCAGTAAACAATTTAGAGACTCGTGGGCTGAAATAAAAGAGTCAACAATGAAAGGTTGCTGGAAACAATTATGCCCACAAATGATGAGGGATTTTATAAATTCTGAAACTGCGGAAACTATCACAGATGAAATAGTTAGCCTAATGAATGAACTAACCTTGGACTTCAAAAATGAAGATGTTAATGAATTGACTGAATCTCACTCAGTACCTCTGTTAAATGAATACTTAATTGAGCAACAAGAGTTAAATGAAATAAGCAATGAAAGTGAAGACGAAGAAGCTGATAAAATCGTTAAGACTTTGACAATCAAAAATATGAATAAAGCCTTCATGCATCTTGACAAATTTTTGACTATCATGGAAGAATGTGATTTCAATAGAGAACGTATATCTCAAGTACATAGGGTAATTGAGAAAGACACTGCATGTTATAGAACTCTTTATCAAGAAAAGAAAAAAACAGGGTGGTATTCAACTAACTCTTGACAAGTTTATAAAGAAAACACCTGAAAGCACTTCAACATGCCTCTTTAACTTAATTATGTATATTGATAAATAAATATTATTATTATTGATAAATAAATGTTTTAAAATACAATTTTTGATGGGTGTTTTTTACATCCCTCTACTTTCGAACATTCATTCGCACACATTTTCAGGAACCAATTATATGCGAAAGTCGAGGGCCACCTGTATGTCCTCTATCAGATATTCTTAAACTTGTGGCACATTTAAAAATAAATCAAATATTTATACAAAATATAATTTTATTACATTTTACAATACAGTTATATATATTAGAAAACACAATTTGTAAGTAATTTCAATATATATTGTAAATCTAATGAGTATAAAACATGATTTAAAAGTTTCTCTATATATATTAAAATTTTCACTACTCTTTTCGAACAAATAAATCCTAAATTATATTGTATAGGCGATCATAATTAAAGTTCACAATTCAAATTCCTTTAAAAAGAAAACTACTGGACACAGAAGTTTAAAACTTGGTAATATAGCAAAGAATGCCATGGGAATTTAGCTTTTGCAATAAAACTATTAGTTCATAAAGTCATCACCATGTGAAAGAATGACGCTTTATTCAAAGTTTGTAAGTACCATTTTTTCATACAGTACTATTCACTATCTACAAATTACACTGTGCAAGGATATAGAAGTTATGGACAGTCCGGCATATGAAAGTTTGATATCTTTGCTTCGTATGGGAGAAAAGGCTTGATAACATTTTTCCATATGAAAAGGCAATTTCAGAATATCACATAAAATACTGAAGGCCACTTTGAACATTTGTTAGCCTATAGTATGTTTTACCACATCACTAAGTATGAGAAACATTCAGGTTTGTTTCAGAAGAGATAGAAATATAAACTTTAATTCTGATCATCCTGTGCTGCAAAATAGTATATACATTTTAATTACCTGTTGTTATCTTCTGGGTTGTTTTGCTCAACTTATATTAAACCCTTTTTCATGCATTTTAGTTTCACATATGAAAGGAAAACTTTTGATGTCTATTCTATCAAAGTATGTGCAAATGTCTATCTAAATATACTACCCTTTTCCTTAATTTGCGCTCTCAAACTAGTGGTTGGTGTTCAATGAGGCTGTTAATAATTCCAAGATCAGTAGAACTGAAAATATCTACAAAAGACTAGCTAGAATCACTCCCAAAACGTCAATTTGGTTCCTTTCTGAAAGGAAACTAGATGATTTCCGTATTGCCTGTTGTTAAGTTTTGCCAAAGCTGATTTTGCTTTAAATTCAAAGTTGAATATCAGTGGTAGACTATTACCACCTTTTGTGGGAAGTAAGAAGAGGTCTTTTCAACTTTGGCTTACCGATGTATTTAAATTTTAATGCAATTTCAGAAAGTATGGTTGATTGTGAGTGTTGTAGTTTTTGGAATTAATAATAAACAGTGCACAACAGAAAAATTATATTTAAATGCTTTTACTGTTTAATCATCTAGGAAAACAATCTGTGTTGCAAATTTGTACTTTGTCTGCTATGTGTGGGGCTTTTTAGAAATTACTTTTGGAATATTTTTGAATCACAAAAATATAATAACCTGTCAATTATATAATAAACAATCTAGCAGTTATTTTAATTGCTTTAAATAATGACTGCTAAAAAAATTAATCAGGCACTACAGCTAGTTAACTCTTAAAATATGCAGGCCTATAAAGAAAATTGGCAGCAGTTCCAGTTCGATGAAGCCAAAAAGGTCTTGTAAAATATGTATAAATGAATGGCGTCGTGTAAAATAAAACTCTATTAAAGTTCATTAAATTCACTGTTTTCTGTCTTAGTTGTTTCATTTACACAGATCATATGGACCTATGGTAATTTAAGCCAGATACATAATTGAAATCACTTAATTTTTTTAAGTCACAGCAAATATTAAGCCAATACAAGTTTGACCAGTGGTGGCTCGCGTATAGGCACTGTGGCACTGAGGAAGCGACAGTGTTCTCTCTCCCTCGCAGCCTCGCGTGCAGCTTCCTATGTGCGCATGCAAACAACAGTCAAACACCACACCGCTGGAACTGTGAAGTGCACAGTTCCATAGAAAGGTTTTTGTATCTTTTTCATAAACTCAGGGATGGCTACAGACATTAAGTTTAAGGATTATATATTATACAAGTATAAAGAAAAAAATAAAAGAAAAAAGGACTCATTGTGATTATATTAAATGTTATCAATAATATCAAGTGGAAATAGAGGGTGATGCTGCAGTTCCACAGTGCCTATACACGAGCCGCCACTGAGTTTGACCATGAGTATTAGGTTTTACAGATCTGAGAAATTACAGGAGGGTACGGTCCCTGTGGATGCCTCCCCCACTGGGTTCCGGTCTAAATTGGGTGGCACTTCCTGGTTGTCCAAACAGTTACCTTACACCTTTCTGGTAGGTCGGACGGTCTGGGTCTCAACTACTATATCCTCTTCCCGACTGTCCAAACAGTTACCTTACACCTTTCTGGTAGGTCGGACGATCTGGGTTTCAACTACTATATCCTCCCCGGCCATCCAAACTGCTGCTCAAGTCTTCGGATGAGTCGGATGGTCTGGGTCTTCAACACTTCTTCAATCACTATAACCTGTTACCTTACACAATTCTGGTAGGTCGGATGGTCTGGGTCTCAACAACAACTATATCCTGAAAACTAAGAACCCAAATATATATCTGAAATCCAATTATATATCTTTGTATGGTTTACAAAGAGCTATAAATTACTCCCTTACTGTAAATAGCTAACACTTTTAGTTTTTTTAGGTATGAGCATTATAATCTTTAAAAATGAAAAATTTTCATTTTTCAACTTGACAAGATGATTGCTCAAAACTATGAGCTTTATAAAAACAAATTACTGATGTAGAAACTAGGTTTCCCACTGAACATTTTGGGTCATTTATTATTTATATATTTTGTAGTTTAGAAGATATTTCAAGTGAAATTGAGCAAAGTAAAGCAAAAATTCACCCAGAAGAAAACTTTTTTTAAAAAAACTTAATTCAACATACAAAATAAGTATAAATTGTTCAGGTTTTTATCTATTAGGTTTGGAGATATAAGCAAAGTTTACATTTTTTGTAAGCTTCCAATTTCAGCCATATACCCCAACCATAGATGTTATTCATGTTAAAATTACATTAAATGTAAATGACATGTTAAAGGTATTATATTAAACTGAATCTATTGAAAACAAAAAAATAGGTACTTTAATGAGGAATTCAAGATATTATTTTCCCTTTTGAGTGGGTTCTTCTTAATTAGGAAACTGGGAAAATATTTCAAGGAAATGTTTATATATTTGTTAAAAATATTAAAATATTTAAATTTATAAACCTTTTTAACATTTTTAAATATTACCAAACATGTAAGGATTTAAGCTGCTATAGCACAAGGAGATGGAAATTTTGGATATAGAAATTCATCAAGTCAAAAATGAATTTACTGTTATTAACAAAATATTAATTAATTTAGTAGTGTAATTAGCATTCTTAAAAATTAATTCAGTCTGCATTTATATTTTACATACATTAAATAGTTAATTGTAAAAAACTACCATCCACTATATCAGTTGAGGCTAACAATTTTTGTTTAAACTTAAAGTAAAGAAGTTAACCATAAACAATTTTGAATATTATACACATCTAATAAAGAAAAGTTTCAACTAGAAAGTTGGTAGTAAATAAAACAATATAAATTCTGATCAATAAAATGCAAATTAGAAAATTTAAAAATGATTAGGAAATAGATAATTTATATTAAAACATATTTAAAGAAATTGCAATAAATCTGCTGTATCTTCCATAAATTTCAACAATTTTGTTTTTCAAAATACATTAAATTTCAAAATACATAAATTTCACATATCTAAAATTTAATTAATCCATTTAATCATATTGAATACAAAACTCCACTTTAAATTAAATTTAAAAAATGAAATTAATACATCAAATTTTGCAATCATAACTACTTCTTAAAACTGCTACACATTTAAATGAGAAAAATAATGTCAAATGCAATTAGAAAATATTTCAGATTAATTGAAATGGAATACAACTCTACAATTTAAATTATTACTTAGGTTAGTTGTCATAGATTGCTCATCTATAAATTATCTTCTAAAACATTGAACATTTCATAGAAATATAAAACACATATAATCTTTTAATATAAAATATAATTAACTTTTAAATTCATTCATAATAGTCAATTAAAATGCATTCAAACATGACAGGACACATTTTTTTTAATACTGATAAAGCCCGAAAGTTGAGGCAATTTTTGTTTTTTGTCTCATATTTGAAGAAAATGCATTTTCATGCCTTTTTCTTTATTTGCTTATATTGGTCTCCATTTATGCTTAATATTGACCTAAAAAAAGTATACTTGAACTTTTTTTCCTAAAAGAAGTATACTTGAACTTGTGACACAAATACTTGTAAAGAAAATGGAATTGGAATGAGTTGTTCTCTCATATTGTTAGCAGTTGAGATGAGAAAAAATCCAGCTTAATATGAATTGCTAAGCAAATACTATTTGATGACTCCATTTGTTACAATTTAACTTTTCTTTCAAAAAAGAAATTAAATGTTAGTGAATGTGTGAAGTTACTAAATGTAGTTAGAGAAATGGAATTTGTTTCTGGATGAAATTAAAGTGAGTTAAAAATCCATTGTGAGTTAAAAATCCAAGCATGTTTTTTAGGAAATAATGACATGGGGAAAATAAATGCTAAAATACTCAAAAATGATACTGATAATTCAGTTTTCAGTGAAATAGATCCTTCCAAATGTCATAAGTTTTAAATATACTGCTATTACCTCCATAGAAGTCAAAAAATCATTTTCGATTCTAAAACACATTTTAAGTGTTGGAAAATAAGGTTCAATCATTGACAAAAACATAAAAAAGCAAAATTAAGTAAGTGATCGGAAATTTTGCAAAATGAGCTTCTATATAATTTGAATTTTTCAAATACTTTGCACTGAATAAATATCTATTTTTAGTGTTTATTTCGTTATTTTATTTTGCTTAGTTGCCTGCTTATTTTGGTATTTTTTCCACCTGAACTTCCGGGCTTTACTGATAACAATTATCACACTAATAGTTAAAGCGGAACTATATAGATAGTTCTTTAGTGCAATCAATCAATCTTTTGATACTTGAAAATAACAGAAAAGTTTTCTAGAATAACATATGAGTACCAGGAGTCAATGCATGTATAATGGGCCGATGTAAAGAAAACTGAATAAATAGATAGTCACAGCTTTCAGAGTACTTTCAACCTAGTTTGATCTAAAGTATAGTGTGCCTTGACACACTGGTTGGAAAGCACTGATTTTAAATATACATTTGAAAAATAAACTATGCATATTTCCTGTAAACTGTTGACATTTAATAAAACACCTTTAATTTGATTATTTGTAAAACAAGAATTTTCATTTGGAGAGTGCATTTGGTGAATGGCGATTATTACATCTGGTGAAAGATTAAAAAGAAAAAAAAAATTAGAGCAGCTTCTGGAATACTAGTATCAAATGATACATATATTTAATCATTAAAACAGTTCTGGCACAATTCATACACCAATATATATAAATGTCATTTTATGAATCTCATTTATATAATATTTATATAAAAATATATCACAAAACTGATTGATTGGAGGGCAAAATCATGAATCATAGATTCAATTTTTCTTGAGAAATCCTTCTGACTTCAAATTTCATTATTTTTCCAGATCCTGTTCTTGGAAAATCTTCCACAAACATAATATATCGAGGAACTTTGAAGTGACTTATCTGTAATAAATTGATACTGTTTAATTATATATAATTATACATGCATAACACACTACATTACTTTCTTCTGTTTAATAAATTAGAAGTAAAATGAAATACAGTGAATTACTAAAGTCAAAGAATTATTTAAATCCTGGGGTTTTACTATTAAACACAGAAGTTTAGAAAAGAGTAAAGAGTATTAAAGAGTATTAAACACAGAAGTTTAGAAAAAAGTAAAGAGAGAAAGAGAGAGTAAAGTGTTAAAAATACTTGGCAATAAGGTTATAGCAGACTATATATATTGTGCAGCAGACTATATATATTGTACATAGCGTGCAGTAGGTCACCACTAACTACATGCATAGTGTGCAGTAGGCCACCACTAATTACATGTATAGTGTGCAGTAGGCCACCACTAACTACATGCATAGTATGCAGTAGGCCACAACTACATGCATAGTGTGCAGTAGCCACCACTAACTACATGCATAGTGTGCAGTAGGCCACCAGTAACTACATGCATAGTGTGCAGTAGGCCACAACTAACTACATGCATAGTGTGCAGTAGGCCACCACTAATTACATGTATAGTGTGCAGTAGGCCACCACTAACTACATGCATAGTATGCAGTAGGCCACAACTACATGCATAGTGTGCAGTAGCCACCACTAACTACATGCATAGTGTGCAGTAGGCCACCAGTAACTACATGCATAGTGTGCAGTAGGCCACCACTAACTACATGCATAGTGTGCAGTAGGCCACCAGTAACTACATGCATAGTGTGCAGTAGGCCACCACTAACTACATGCATAGTATGCAGTAGGCCACAACTACATGCATAGTGTGCAGTAGGCCACAACTAACTACATGCATAGTGTGCAGTAGGCCACCAGTAACTACATGCATAGTGTGCAGTAGGCCACCACTAACTACATGCATAGTATGCAGTAGGCCACAAATACATGCATAGTGTGCAGTAGGCCACCAGTAACTACATGCATAGTGTGCAGTAGGCCACAACTAACTACATGCATAGTATGCAGTAGGCCACAACTACATGCATAGTGTGCAGTAGCCACCACTAACTACATGCATAGTGTGCAGTAGGCCACCAGTAACTACATGCATAGTGTGCAGTAGGCCACCACTAATTACATGTATAGTGTGCAGTAGGCCACCACTAACTACATGCATAGTGTGCAGTAGCCACCACTAACTACATGCATAGTGTGCAGTAGGCCACCACTAACTACATGCATAGTGTGCAGTAGGCCACCACTAATTACATGTATAGTGTGCAGTAGGCCACCACTAACTACATGCATAGTATGCAGTAGGCCACAACTACATGCATAGTGTGCAGTAGCCACCACTAACTACATGCATAGTGTGCAGTAGGCCACCAGTAACTACATGCATAGTGTGCAGTAGGCCACAACTAACTACATGCATAGTGTGCAGTAGGCCACCACTAATTACATGTATAGTGTGCAGTAGGCCACCACTAACTACATGCATAGTATGCAGTAGGCCACAACTACATGCATAGTGTGCAGTAGCCACCACTAACTACATGCATAGTGTGCAGTAGGCCACCAGTAACTACATGCATAGTGTGCAGTAGGCCACAACTAACTACATGCATAGTGTGCAGTAGGCCACCACTAATTACATGTATAGTGTGCAGTAGGCCACCACTAACTACATGCATAGTATGCAGTAGGCCACAACTACATGCATAGTGTGCAGTAGCCACCACTAACTACATGCATAGTGTGCAGTAGGCCACCAGTAACTACATGCATAGTGTGCAGTAGGCCACCACTAACTACATGCATAGTGTGCAGTAGGCCACCAGTAACTACATGCATAGTGTGCAGTAGGCCACCACTAACTACATGCATAGTATGCAGTAGGCCACAACTACATGCATAGTGTGCAGTAGGCCACAACTAACTACATGCATAGTGTGCAGTAGGCCACCAGTAACTACATGCATAGTGTGCAGTAGGCCACCACTAACTACATGCATAGTATGCAGTAGGCCACAACTACATGCATAGTGTGCAGTAGGCCACCAGTAACTACATGCATAGTGTGCAGTAGGCCACAACTAACTACATGCATAGTATGCAGTAGGCCACAACTACATGCATAGTGTGCAGTAGGCCACAACTAACTACATGCATAGTGTGCAGTAGGCCACCAGTAACTACATGCATAGTGTGCAGTAGGCCACCACTAACTACATGCATAGTATGCAGTAGGCCACAACTACATGCATAGTGTGCAGTAGGCCACAACTAACTACATGCATAGTGTGCAGTAGGCCACCACTAACTACATGCATAGTGTGCAGTAGGCCACCACTAACTACATGCATAGTGTGCAGTAGGCCACCAGTAACTACATGCATAGTGTGCAGTAGGCCACCACTAACTACATGCATAGTGTGCAGTAGGCCACCAGTAACTACATGCATAGTGTGCAGTAGGCCACCACTAACTACATGCATAGTATGCAGTAGGCCACAACTACATGCATAGTGTGCAGTAGGCCACAACTAACTACATGCATAGTGTGCAGTAGGCCACCAGTAACTACATGCATAGTGTGCAGTAGGCCACCACTAACTACATGCATAGTATGCAGTAGGCCACAACTACATGCATAGTGTGCAGTAGGCCACCAGTAACTACATGCATAGTGTGCAGTAGGCCACAACTAACTACATGCATAGTATGCAGTAGGCCACAACTACATGCATAGTGTGCAGTAGGCCACAACTAACTACATGCATAGTGTGCAGTAGGCCACCAGTAACTACATGCATAGTGTGCAGTAGGCCACCACTAACTACATGCATAGTATGCAGTAGGCCACAACTACATGCATAGTGTGCAGTAGGCCACAACTAACTACATGCATAGTGTGCAGTAGGCCACCACTAACTACATGCATAGTGTGCAGTAGGCCACCACTAACTACATGCATAGTGTGCAGTAGGCCACCAGTAACTACATGCATAGTGTGCAGTAGGCCACCACTAACTACATGCATAGTATGCAGTAGGCCACAACTACATGCATAGTGTGCAGTAGGCCACAACTAACTACATGCATAGTGTGCAGTAGGCCACCAGTAACTACATGCATAGTGTGCAGTAGGCCACCACTAACTACATGCATAGTATGCAGTAGGCCACAACTACATGCATAGTGTGCAGTAGGCCACCAGTAACTACATGCATAGTGTGCAGTAGGCCACAACTAACTACATGCATAGTGTGCAGTAGGCCACCACTAACTACATGCATAGTGTGCAGTAGGCCACCACTAACTACATGCATAGTGTGCAGTAGGCCACCAGTAACTACATGCATAGTGTGCAGTAGGCCACCACTAACTACATGCATAGTATGCAGTAGGCCACAACTACATGCATAGTGTGCAGTAGGCCACCAGTAACTACATGCATAGTGTGCAGTAGGCCACCACTAACTACATGCATAGTGTGCAGTAGGCCACAACTAACTACATGCATAGTGTGCAGTAGGCCACCAGTAACTACATGCATAGTGTGCAGTAGGCCACCACTAACTACATGCATAGTATGCAGTAGGCCACAACTACATGCATAGTGTGCAGTAGGCCACAACTAACTACATGCATAGTGTGCAGTAGGCCACCAGTAACTACATGCATAGTGTGCAGTAGGCCACCACTAACTACATGCATAGTATGCAGTAGGCCACAACTACATGCATAGTGTGCAGTAGGCCACCAGTAACTACATGCATAGTGTGCAGTAGGCCACCACTAACTACATGCATAGTATGCAGTAGGCCACAACTACATGCATAGTGTGCAGTAGGCCACAACTAACTACATGCATAGTGTGCAGTAGGCCACCAGTAACTACATGCATAGTGTGCAGTAGGCCACCACTAACTACATGCATAGTATGCAGTAGGCCACAACTACATGCATAGTGTGCAGTAGGCCACCAGTAACTACATGCATAGTGTGCAGTAGGCCACCACTAACTACATGCATAGTATGCAGTAGGCCACAACTACATGCATAGTGTGCAGTAGGCCACAACTAACTACATGCATAGTGTGCAGTAGGCCACCAGTAACTACATGCATAGTGTGCAGTAGGCCACCACTAACTACATGCATAGTATGCAGTAGGCCACAACTACATGCATAGTGTGCAGTAGGCCACCAGTAACTACATGCATAGTGTGCAGTAGGCCACCACTAACTACATGCATAGTATGCAGTAGGCCACAACTACATGCATAGTGTGCAGTAGGCCACAACTACATGCATAGTGTGCAGTAGGCCACAACTAACTACATGCATAGTGTGCAGTAGGCCACCAGTAACTACATGCATAGTGTGCAGTAGGCCACCACTAACTACATGCATAGTATGCAGTAGGCCACAACTACATGCATAGTGTGCAGTAGGCCACCAGTAACTACATGCATAGTGTGCAGTAGGCCACCACTAACTACATGCATAGTGTGCAGTAGGCCACCACTAACTACATGCATAGTATGCAGTAGGCCACAACTACATGCATAGTGTGCAGTAGGCCACAACTAACTACATGCATAGTGTGCAGTAGGCCACCAGTAACTACATGCATAGTGTGCAGTAGGCCACCACTAACTACATGCATAGTATGCAGTAGGCCACAACTACATGCATAGTGTGCAGTAGGCCACCAGTAACTACATGCATAGTGTGCAGTAGGCCACCACTAACTACATGCATAGTATGCAGTAGGCCACAACTACATGCATAGTGTGCAGTAGGCCACAACTAACTACATGCATAGTGTGCAGTAGGCCACCAGTAACTACATGCATAGTGTGCAGTAGGCCACCACTAACTACATGCATAGTATGCAGTAGGCCACAACTACATGCATAGTGTGCAGTAGGCCACCAGTAACTACATGCATAGTGTGCAGTAGGCCACCACTAACTACATGCATAGTATGCAGTAGGCCACAACTACATGCATAGTGTGCAGTAGGCCACAACTAACTACATGCATAGTGTGCAGTAGGCCACCAGTAACTACATGCATAGTGTGCAGTAGGCCACCACTAACTACATGCATAGTGTGCAGTAGGCCACCAGTAACTACATGCATAGTGTGCAGTAGGCCACCACTAACTGCATGCATAGTATGCAGTAGGCCACAACTACATGCATAGTGTGCAGTAGGCCACAACTAACTACATGCATAGTGTGCAGTAGGCCACCACTAACTACATGCATAGTATGCAGTAGGCCACAACTACATGCATAGTGTGCAGTAGGCCACCAGTAACTACATGCATAGTGTGCAGTAGGCCACCACTAACTACATGCATAGTATGCAGTAGGCCACAACTACATGCATAGTGTGCAGTAGGCCACAACTAACTACATGCATAGTGTGCAGTAGGCCACCAGTAACTACATGCATAGTATGCAGTAGGCCACAACTACATGCATAGTGTGCAGTAGGCCACCAGTAACTACATGCATAGTGTGCAGTAGGCCACAACTAACTACATGCATAGTGTGCAGTAGGCCACCAGTAACTACATGCATAGTATGCAGTAGGCCACAACTACATGCATAGTGTGCAGTAGGCCACCAGTAACTACATGCATAGTGTGCAGTAGGCCACAACTAACTACATGCATAGTGTGCAGTAGGCCACCACTAACTACATGCATAGTATGCAGTAGGCCACAACTAACTACATGCATAGTGTGCAGTAGGCCACCACTAACTACATGCATAGTATGCAGTAGGCCACAACTACATGCATAGTGTGCAGTAGGCCACAACTAACTACATGCATAGTGTGCAGTAGGCCACCAGTAACTACATGCATAGTATGCAGTAGGCCACAACTACATGCATAGTGTGCAGTAGGCCACCAGTAACTACATGCATAGTGTGCAGTAGGCCACAACTAACTACATGCATAGTGTGCAGTAGGCCACCACTAACTACATGCATAGTATGCAGTAGGCCACAACTACATGCATAGTGTGCAGTAGGCCACCAGTAACTACATGCATAGTGTGCAGTAGGCCACAACTAACTACATGCATAGTGTGCAGTAGGCCACCACTAACTACATGCATAGTATGCAGTAGGCCACAACTACATGCATAGTGTGCAGTAGGCCACCAGTAACTACATGCATAGTGTGCAGTAGGCCACAACTAACTACATGCATAGTGTGCAGTAGGCCACCACTAACTACATGCATAGTATGCAGTAGGCCACAACTACATGCATAGTGTGCAGTAGGCCACCAGTAACTACATGCATAGTGTGCAGTAGGCCACAACTAACTACATGCATAGTGTGCAGTAGGCCACCACTAACTACATGCATAGTATGCAGTAGGCCACAACTACATGCATAGTGTGCAGTAGGCCACCAGTAACTACATGCATAGTGTGCAGTAGGCCACAACTAACTACATGCATAGTGTGCAGTAGGCCACCACTAACTACATGCATAGTATGCAGTAGGCCACAACTACATGCATAGTGTGCAGTAGGCCACCAGTAACTACATGCATAGTGTGCAGTAGGCCACAACTAACTACATGCATAGTGTGCAGTAGGCCACCACTAACTACATGCATAGTATGCAGTAGGCCACAACTACATGCATAGTGTGCAGTAGGCCACCAGTAACTACATGCATAGTGTGCAGTAGGCCACAACTAACTACATGCATAGTGTGCAGTAGGCCACCACTAACTACATGCATAGTATGCAGTAGGCCACAACTACATGCATAGTGTGCAGTAGGCCACCAGTAACTACATGCATAGTGTGCAGTAGGCCACAACTAACTACATGCATAGTGTGCAGTAGGCCACCACTAACTACATGCATAGTATGCAGTAGGCCACAACTACATGCATAGTGTGCAGTAGGCCACCAGTAACTACATGCATAGTGTGCAGTAGGCCACAACTAACTACATGCATAGTGTGCAGTAGGCCACCACTAACTACATGCATAGTATGCAGTAGGCCACAACTACATGCATAGTGTGCAGTAGGCCACCAGTAACTACATGCATAGTGTGCAGTAGGCCACCACTAACTACATGCATAGTATGCAGTAGGCCACAACTACATGCATAGTGTGCAGTAGGCCACAACTAACTACATGCATAGTGTGCAGTAGGCCACCAGTAACTACATGCATAGTGTGCAGTAGGCCACCACTAACTACATGCATAGTATGCAGTAGGCCACAACTACATGCATAGTGTGCAGTAGGCCACCAGTAACTACATGCATAGTGTGCAGTAGGCCACCACTAACTACATGCATAGTATGCAGTAGGCCACAACTACATGCATAGTGTGCAGTAGGCCACAACTAACTACATGCATAGTGTGCAGTAGGCCACCAGTAACTACATGCATAGTGTGCAGTAGGCCACCACTAACTACATGCATAGTATGCAGTAGGCCACAACTACATGCATAGTGTGCAGTAGGCCACCAGTAACTACATGCATAGTGTGCAGTAGGCCACCACTAACTACATGCATAGTATGCAGTAGGCCACAACTACATGCATAGTGTGCAGTAGGCCACAACTACATGCATAGTGTGCAGTAGGCCACAACTAACTACATGCATAGTGTGCAGTAGGCCACCAGTAACTACATGCATAGTGTGCAGTAGGCCACCACTAACTACATGCATAGTATGCAGTAGGCCACAACTACATGCATAGTGTGCAGTAGGCCACCAGTAACTACATGCATAGTGTGCAGTAGGCCACCACTAACTACATGCATAGTGTGCAGTAGGCCACCACTAACTACATGCATAGTATGCAGTAGGCCACAACTACATGCATAGTGTGCAGTAGGCCACAACTAACTACATGCATAGTGTGCAGTAGGCCACCAGTAACTACATGCATAGTGTGCAGTAGGCCACCACTAACTACATGCATAGTATGCAGTAGGCCACAACTACATGCATAGTGTGCAGTAGGCCACCAGTAACTACATGCATAGTGTGCAGTAGGCCACCACTAACTACATGCATAGTATGCAGTAGGCCACAACTACATGCATAGTGTGCAGTAGGCCACAACTAACTACATGCATAGTGTGCAGTAGGCCACCAGTAACTACATGCATAGTGTGCAGTAGGCCACCACTAACTACATGCATAGTATGCAGTAGGCCACAACTACATGCATAGTGTGCAGTAGGCCACCAGTAACTACATGCATAGTGTGCAGTAGGCCACCACTAACTACATGCATAGTATGCAGTAGGCCACAACTACATGCATAGTGTGCAGTAGGCCACAACTAACTACATGCATAGTGTGCAGTAGGCCACCAGTAACTACATGCATAGTGTGCAGTAGGCCACCACTAACTACATGCATAGTGTGCAGTAGGCCACCAGTAACTACATGCATAGTGTGCAGTAGGCCACCACTAACTGCATGCATAGTATGCAGTAGGCCACAACTACATGCATAGTGTGCAGTAGGCCACAACTAACTACATGCATAGTGTGCAGTAGGCCACCACTAACTACATGCATAGTATGCAGTAGGCCACAACTACATGCATAGTGTGCAGTAGGCCACCAGTAACTACATGCATAGTGTGCAGTAGGCCACCACTAACTACATGCATAGTATGCAGTAGGCCACAACTACATGCATAGTGTGCAGTAGGCCACAACTAACTACATGCATAGTGTGCAGTAGGCCACCAGTAACTACATGCATAGTATGCAGTAGGCCACAACTACATGCATAGTGTGCAGTAGGCCACCAGTAACTACATGCATAGTGTGCAGTAGGCCACAACTAACTACATGCATAGTGTGCAGTAGGCCACCAGTAACTACATGCATAGTATGCAGTAGGCCACAACTACATGCATAGTGTGCAGTAGGCCACCAGTAACTACATGCATAGTGTGCAGTAGGCCACAACTAACTACATGCATAGTGTGCAGTAGGCCACCACTAACTACATGCATAGTATGCAGTAGGCCACAACTAACTACATGCATAGTGTGCAGTAGGCCACCACTAACTACATGCATAGTATGCAGTAGGCCACAACTACATGCATAGTGTGCAGTAGGCCACAACTAACTACATGCATAGTGTGCAGTAGGCCACCAGTAACTACATGCATAGTATGCAGTAGGCCACAACTACATGCATAGTGTGCAGTAGGCCACCAGTAACTACATGCATAGTGTGCAGTAGGCCACAACTAACTACATGCATAGTGTGCAGTAGGCCACCACTAACTACATGCATAGTATGCAGTAGGCCACAACTACATGCATAGTGTGCAGTAGGCCACCAGTAACTACATGCATAGTGTGCAGTAGGCCACAACTAACTACATGCATAGTGTGCAGTAGGCCACCACTAACTACATGCATAGTATGCAGTAGGCCACAACTACATGCATAGTGTGCAGTAGGCCACCAGTAACTACATGCATAGTGTGCAGTAGGCCACAACTAACTACATGCATAGTGTGCAGTAGGCCACCACTAACTACATGCATAGTATGCAGTAGGCCACAACTACATGCATAGTGTGCAGTAGGCCACCAGTAACTACATGCATAGTGTGCAGTAGGCCACAACTAACTACATGCATAGTGTGCAGTAGGCCACCACTAACTACATGCATAGTATGCAGTAGGCCACAACTACATGCATAGTGTGCAGTAGGCCACCAGTAACTACATGCATAGTGTGCAGTAGGCCACAACTAACTACATGCATAGTGTGCAGTAGGCCACCACTAACTACATGCATAGTATGCAGTAGGCCACAACTACATGCATAGTGTGCAGTAGGCCACCAGTAACTACATGCATAGTGTGCAGTAGGCCACAACTAACTACATGCATAGTGTGCAGTAGGCCACCACTAACTACATGCATAGTATGCAGTAGGCCACAACTACATGCATAGTGTGCAGTAGGCCACCAGTAACTACATGCATAGTGTGCAGTAGGCCACAACTAACTACATGCATAGTGTGCAGTAGGCCACCACTAACTACATGCATAGTATGCAGTAGGCCACAACTACATGCATAGTGTGCAGTAGGCCACCAGTAACTACATGCATAGTGTGCAGTAGGCCACAACTAACTACATGCATAGTGTGCAGTAGGCCACCACTAACTACATGCATAGTATGCAGTAGGCCACAACTACATGCATAGTGTGCAGTAGGCCACCAGTAACTACATGCATAGTGTGCAGTAGGCCACAACTAACTACATGCATAGTGTGCAGTAGGCCACCACTAACTACATGCATAGTATGCAGTAGGCCACAACTACATGCATAGTGTGCAGTAGGCCACCAGTAACTACATGCATAGTGTGCAGTAGGCCACAACTAACTACATGCATAGTGTGCAGTAGGCCACCACTAACTACATGCATAGTATGCAGTAGGCCACAACTACATGCATAGTGTGCAGTAGGCCACCAGTAACTACATGCATAGTGTGCAGTAGGCCACAACTAACTACATGCATAGTGTGCAGTAGGCCACCACTAACTACATGCATAGTATGCAGTAGGCCACAACTACATGCATAGTGTGCAGTAGGCCACCAGTAACTACATGCATAGTGTGCAGTAGGCCACAACTAACTACATGCATAGTGTGCAGTAGGCCACCACTAACTACATGCATAGTATGCAGTAGGCCACAACTACATGCATAGTGTGCAGTAGGCCACCAGTAACTACATGCATAGTGTGCAGTAGGCCACAACTAACTACATGCATAGTGTGCAGTAGGCCACCACTAACTACATGCATAGTATGCAGTAGGCCACAACTACATGCATAGTGTGCAGTAGGCCACCAGTAACTACATGCATAGTGTGCAGTAGGCCACAACTAACTACATGCATAGTGTGCAGTAGGCCACCACTAACTACATGCATAGTATGCAGTAGGCCACAACTACATGCATAGTGTGCAGTAGGCCACCAGTAACTACATGCATAGTGTGCAGTAGGCCACAACTAACTACATGCATAGTGTGCAGTAGGCCACCACTAACTACATGCATAGTATGCAGTAGGCCACAACTACATGCATAGTGTGCAGTAGGCCACCAGTAACTACATGCATAGTGTGCAGTAGGCCACAACTAACTACATGCATAGTGTGCAGTAGGCCACCACTAACTACATGCATAGTATGCAGTAGGCCACAACTACATGCATAGTGTGCAGTAGGCCACCAGTAACTACATGCATAGTGTGCAGTAGGCCACAACTAACTACATGCATAGTGTGCAGTAGGCCACCACTAACTACATGCATAGTATGCAGTAGGCCACAACTACATGCATAGTGTGCAGTAGGCCACCAGTAACTACATGCATAGTGTGCAGTAGGCCACAACTAACTACATGCATAGTGTGCAGTAGGCCACCACTAACTACATGCATAGTATGCAGTAGGCCACAACTACATGCATAGTGTGCAGTAGGCCACCAGTAACTACATGCATAGTGTGCAGTAGGCCACAACTAACTACATGCATAGTGTGCAGTAGGCCACCACTAACTACATGCATAGTATGCAGTAGGCCACAACTACATGCATAGTGTGCAGTAGGCCACCAGTAACTACATGCATAGTGTGCAGTAGGCCACAACTAACTACATGCATAGTGTGCAGTAGGCCACCACTAACTACATGCATAGTATGCAGTAGGCCACAACTACATGCATAGTGTGCAGTAGGCCACCAGTAACTACATGCATAGTGTGCAGTAGGCCACAACTAACTACATGCATAGTGTGCAGTAGGCCACCACTAACTACATGCATAGTATGCAGTAGGCCACAACTACATGCATAGTGTGCAGTAGGCCACCAGTAACTACATGCATAGTGTGCAGTAGGCCACAACTAACTACATGCATAGTGTGCAGTAGGCCACCACTAACTACATGCATAGTATGCAGTAGGCCACAACTACATGCATAGTGTGCAGTAGGCCACCAGTAACTACATGCATAGTGTGCAGTAGGCCACAACTAACTACATGCATAGTGTGCAGTAGGCCACCACTAACTACATGCATAGTATGCAGTAGGCCACAACTACATGCATAGTGTGCAGTAGGCCACCAGTAACTACATGCATAGTGTGCAGTAGGCCACAACTAACTACATGCATAGTGTGCAGTAGGCCACCACTAACTACATGCATAGTATGCAGTAGGCCACAACTACATGCATAGTGTGCAGTAGGCCACCAGTAACTACATGCATAGTGTGCAGTAGGCCACAACTAACTACATGCATAGTGTGCAGTAGGCCACCACTAACTACATGCATAGTATGCAGTAGGCCACAACTACATGCATAGTGTGCAGTAGGCCACCAGTAACTACATGCATAGTGTGCAGTAGGCCACAACTAACTACATGCATAGTGTGCAGTAGGCCACCACTAACTACATGCATAGTATGCAGTAGGCCACAACTACATGCATAGTGTGCAGTAGGCCACCAGTAACTACATGCATAGTGTGCAGTAGGCCACAACTAACTACATGCATAGTGTGCAGTAGGCCACCACTAACTACATGCATAGTATGCAGTAGGCCACAACTACATGCATAGTGTGCAGTAGGCCACCAGTAACTACATGCATAGTGTGCAGTAGGCCACAACTAACTACATGCATAGTGTGCAGTAGGCCACCACTAATTACATGTATAGTGTGCAGTAGGTCACCAGTAACTACATGCATAGTGTGCAGTAGGCCACAACTAACTACATGCATAGTGTGCAGTAGGCCACCACTAACTACATGCATAGTATGCAGTAGGCCACAACTACATGCATAGTGTGCAGTAGGCCACCAGTAACTACATGCATAGTGTGCAGTAGGCCACAACTAACTACATGCATAGTGTGCAGTAGGCCACCACTAACTACATGCATAGTATGCAGTAGGCCACAACTACATGCATAGTGTGCAGTAGGCCACCAGTAACTACATGCATAGTGTGCAGTAGGCCACAACTAACTACATGCATAGTGTGCAGTAGGCCACCACTAACTACATGCATAGTATGCAGTAGGCCACAACTACATGCATAGTGTGCAGTAGGCCACCAGTAACTACATGCATAGTGTGCAGTAGGCCACAACTAACTACATGCATAGTGTGCAGTAGGCCACCACTAACTACATGCATAGTATGCAGTAGGCCACAACTACATGCATAGTGTGCAGTAGGCCACCAGTAACTACATGCATAGTGTGCAGTAGGCCACAACTAACTACATGCATAGTGTGCAGTAGGCCACCACTAACTACATGCATAGTATGCAGTAGGCCACAACTACATGCATAGTGTGCAGTAGGCCACCAGTAACTACATGCATAGTGTGCAGTAGGCCACAACTAACTACATGCATAGTGTGCAGTAGGCCACCACTAACTACATGCATAGTATGCAGTAGGCCACAACTACATGCATAGTGTGCAGTAGGCCACCAGTAACTACATGCATAGTGTGCAGTAGGCCACAACTAACTACATGCATAGTGTGCAGTAGGCCACCACTAACTACATGCATAGTATGCAGTAGGCCACAACTACATGCATAGTGTGCAGTAGGCCACCAGTAACTACATGCATAGTGTGCAGTAGGCCACAACTAACTACATGCATAGTGTGCAGTAGGCCACCACTAATTACATGTATAGTGTGCAGTAGGTCACCAGTAACTACATGCATAGTGTGCAGTAGGTCACCACTAACTACACTCTGAGTGTGTCGTCCTCTTCCTAAATGAATATTTAAAAAATCCTCTTCAAAAAATCAAACAAAATAAAAAAAATTCTCCATTGAATAAAATCACATCTCACATAATTATTATCAGAATAAAATCCTAACTTATGTAATTATCATCAGAATAACATGATTTTTGTACAAAGTACCATTAGAAATCAAATATGCCTACAGATCCAATTTGAAGCATATATCTATAACTTTGAGAAAGTTAGAATTTTTATTTTTAATCTCCGTCTGTTTATCACAGCTGGTCTTCTCATGTGAACTAGGGTCATGTTAGTCAATTTTTGACAAATGTGATATATTGGCTTCTGTCACATTGATTTAAAGCAAAATTGTTGAAAATTGTTCAAAATTTTGCTTAAGCATTAATAACAGAAAACTAACTGAATTTAAAAAAAATTAGTATGAGTTATGTTGCAATCTGTCAAAAGCACTGAATTTTGTAGCTGTATATTGCATAGTTTTTCTACTATGCCACACATAAACAAAGAGACAGACATTCTCTTATTAAGATTATGAATGCAATTTTTTATTTTATACAGTATATGTAAATTTCACTTTATTACTATATAAAAAAAGTACCGGTGAAATAAAAATTCAATAGGAAAAGGAAGAAAAATTTACAGTGCTATACATCTTTACATTTTTACACAATGTTAACATTTAGAGGAGTAAACATGTATTTCACTGCACACCAGACATATAATAATGCATTTTGGTGAATTTTGATTGGTATAAAAAATATTTTCTCAATCATTTACCTTCCCTTGACAAAATTTGCGCAGTTCCTCTTCAGTGAGTTTTTCTCCACTTTTGAGACAGACCCAAGCACACAATTCTTCTCCCATCCTTTCATCGGGTACTCCCACAACCTGATTCAGAAAAGAAAAACTGAACTTACAAAATATATCACTTAATTCATATAGTATTAGGACTAGGGAGGTGATCTTAGGATCATGAATCCTAAGATTCTGGCTAGAACATGGATACCAAAATCCCAGGAATAGAAAAGCTTAAATCTCAGAAGAGAAGGTTTATCGTAATTCTTACAATTTATGAAATTATATTTCAATTACGTCAAATTGTTACAGAGAGTGATTTCATCAATTTAATAGAACAAGACTTCACCAAAATAGTATTTCAATTTTATAAATTTGTCTGATATATAGTATACAATGCAAATTAGTTCTAATTTTATGTAGTTATCCTTAAGCAAAATGGAATTAAAAATTATTTTAAAATTCTATACAATATTTAACTGTTTTATTGGCTATATTGAATAAATTGAATAATTAATGTATGTAGTGCTGAACACTGTGTTATATGACAATGGTGTAAATTACTTTGAATCATTTCCATGAGTCAAAAATAAAATATGAATTCTTTATTACATATTTGTTTGTTTTTTAATATAACTTATAGTAGATGCAGTACAGTAACTTTGATTAAGTAAATTAAGCAAAACGAAATTCGCAATCCTGCAAGATTAGAGGATTGAAAAATTCTCAACCCCCCGGTATTAAAAATAATCATCCAGATTCAATCCCTAATGAGAACCATACAACATTATATATTATACGCAGGCTTTATTGTAATTCACAATTAGTTTGTCTTTGCTAGATGAACTGTTGTTTTTCTTGTCTTGCAAAAAAAATGTATTTTGCATCCAAATGCAATTAAAGCATTCATAATTTTCTACCTTATACTAATCATTAATAAAGTTCTTAACTTCTAGGCTCAAACTGTAGAACAACAGTTAGAATAAAAGGTATAGGAGTTAGCTTACTTGTGCTTCCAAGACAGCTGGATGCGTGTGAAGAAAATTTTCAATTTCAACAGGAAATAAGTTTTCCCCACCACGAATGACCATATCTTTCTTTCTTCCCACAATTCGAATCCATCCATATTCATTCATGGTACAAAGATCTCTATGAAATAAAATGGTCATTGATTTTTAATGAAGGAATTGATATCATCGTTACATTTTTATATTTCAAATAGGGAACCTGGTCACATGTAGTGTCCAAAAGTTTACAAACTGGATCTACAGGTCAAGATACTAATTTGTGGTTATTGACTTAACGATTTTAGTATCCATTAGCTCACATATTAAAGGCTAATGTTTTAATTATTTTCACATACATAGTACGATTATGCCATTTAGTTTGCATTCTTGTGCATTGCTGAGAATACATAGTTATTTTTTCCATCATTACTACACATTAGGCTGATTAAACTAGCTTAGTTTTATATTTTGGTTAATTATTGAAACTAACTTTTTAATTATGTTCACATACATAGTGCGATTGTGAAATTTAGTTTGTATTTTCATGTGTTGCTGAGAGTACTCGGATCTTTATCCATTCACCTACATTCTCTTATTATGAACATCAGATTGACTAAATTGCTTATTTTATATTTTGGTTAATTATTTTGTGATATTTGCACACATAGTGCGATTTCATAGTTTGTATTATCATGTTTTGCCAAGAGTACACAATTATCCTTTCGATCTACTTCTATCCAATTATTATTACACATTTGATTGACCAAACTAGCATATTTTCATATTTTGGTTAATTAAGGTTAATTTGAATAATTATTTTTATATAAATAGAACTATTATGTACTTTATGGTAAAATAAAAATTGTTTTCCCAAATTCTGCAAATCTTTTTTGAATATATTGAGTAATACATTTCTAAATATTTAAAAAGTTATGCAAATTAGCCTTGTGCTAGTATATTCGCTATAGTATATTCACTAGTAATATTCACTAGTGTACCTTATAAGCAGGGCTCCCAAAATCATATAAAAAAATAAGTTCAGAAATACGCTATAACACACATTCAAATTCTCTGATGCAAATTTCAAAAATTGGAACTGCTAAAATATCAGAACAACAAATTGCAAAAACATGCAGGATATTGCATGATATGGATAAATAAATTTGATAAAATATTGCATACTTTAATTTTTATTACTTAATATTTAAATATATCATTTTACATATTTTCTCTTAATAGCTTTTAAGCCTGTTTATTAAACACAACAAGTGCAGTAAGTATAAAATTCAAAAATTCATATTTTCATGCTACTTTGTTCCAAATTTACATGAAAATATGAAATTGCCAGATATAAAAAATAAAGTATACAATATACCTACCACCCTAAAAATATTTACAATCCTCTTCATTTACAAATGTTCGAGGGAATGACCATTTGAAATTTGAATTTCAACCCTTGTAAGCGGACTTAACCTATGAAGATTTGGTAACATACATTCCCTTAAAATTGACAACATACCCACCTGATAAAAAAATACTGCAAATAATATGAAGCAAAAGACTTAATAAAAATATTATTAACATAATTTTGTATATCTATATATTTACCATGATGTGCTAAATGATAATTGTACTAATTTTCTATTGTACCATTTTCATACATTAAATAACTATTATTTCTACTTGCATATTTATTGGCACACAAAACACACACATAGAAACTTTGGTTTTAATTTGGCACACTGACAAATCCTATTTGCCATCTCTAGCTTAGGGCTTCAAGAAACCTATATTTAGCCCTGCTTGCTGAGTTGGGTTAAAGTATAATGTATCTTTCAGGCACAATACCAAAATTTGTTTTAGCCAAGTAAAGCTAGAGCTTTTTTTGTAAAGCTAAACTTAAAATTATCAGCTTTAAACTATCTATCTAAACTACTAGAATATCTTTTAAATTATTCTAAACTAGAAAATGTACCCATCATTGCCTGAGAATTAAAGCAAGGATAAATTGAATTCATTAATCTAAAAAAATAGCAAAATAAATATATTTTATTCATATACATAACAGTGAAAATTGTCCACAATCTGTGTACATCAGAGCAATGATACGACCATGATAAGACCACACCCAAAATCAGAAATTATATCCTTATACCTACAAACACCAAACTCAGTATGACCTCTCAATTAGAAAGAAAAGTGCATGATACAACCTTATCCCTAAATGCCCCCCCCCCCTTCAACTACCTTTAAAATGTCTCCGATCACGTGTGACTAAGCAGAAAAAAAATATTAAAATAGAAACTCTTTTTTAAGTATATGCACAGCTACCAGAGTGAAGGATGAAAGAACACTTTGTTCCTTGTCTGTGGTAAAAAATGCAGACATCTAAAATCTTATAGGTTCGTTCACTTAATCACTAAAATTAAAATTACTTATGAAATAAAAAAAAAAAATTGCTTGTTAGAATATGAAGATATATACAAAACTTTTTGAAAAACTATAGAATTGTGCTAATTTTTTGTTTTTCACATGCAAAGAAAAAGTATCACATAATCTAAAAAATGCAAATTTTGATGTATTTGTTAATACATCAAAATAAATAAATATGAAGGAATTGTCCTATGGTTTCAGTTCAAACATTGTTGGAAATAACATTCTTTGACCTTTTCGATGGTGTCAAGATGAAAACTCCATGACAATATTTTCAATCGTAAAAGAAATGATTTGTGGGAAAATGCTAAAAAATTAATTTGAATTAAAAATAAGAATAATAATAATAATAATGGCCGTATGATGCTTATAACTTCCTACTACAGACCGTGCAGATGAACAGGCATCTTTCTTTATTATCATGCAAGATTTATGAGTTTATGTTTTCCGTGAAATCCAAACTGATAGAAGCTTGAAAGTACATTACCCAGTATGGTACCAATTTGTTTTTTCCAAAACTTCATCTGTTTTCTCTTGGTCTTCCCAGTACCCCAAAAATACTGCATGGCCCCGAACACAAAGTTCTCCTTGCGTGTTCACAGGAACAAGGCATCCTTTGTGATCAACAATTTTAAGCTACATAAAATATAATGCAACATCATAAAATTAATGAATTCACCAATATAGTGTACACCACGAATCAGCAAGAAAACAGATTTGGCATGTTATTGCTGATTCAGCAGTTATCAGTAGCATATCATTTTATCTTGAGTATTGTATTGTTTACTTTTAAAAAGCCCTATAACCATTTCAAAAGAATTTGCCATTAAGCTAAATGGAACATGGTGCTTGAGCTTTGTGAAAGTCTTCCAAACAGAAAAACCCGAAAATCAAACATATAACTTATCCATAGACATAGAAAAAAAAAAAAAAATCAGGAATAATTTTAAACACTTTCATGAAGAAAACAAAATATATGTTTTGTTCCAGAACTCCCTATAAGAAAACTTATCTAATAGTGTAAGAATATTTCTTAGTGTTTTGTTCAGTTGGATTTTAAATTTGATTGTTTTCATTCTATATTAAAAAATTACAAATTGTTATCCTTCAAATATTCATTATAATGACAATGGTTTAACTCACTCTGCTTTAGCAATGGTTTTTGTACAAGTTGCCAGACAAATTAAACTAATTAAATGAAATTTTTAAAATAAATCAGTAAACAAAAAACAAAACAATTTTTTTTAATCATAAAAATATTAAATATTATAGATGTATTAGTTGGTATTTGTAGGTGCATTTAATATTATGGAAAATGCTTCCTAGAAATTTTGTTTAATTTTTATTGATGAAGACTGATGGATATTATACAAATTTATATGGGAATAAAATAATTTGATGTCACCTTTGTTTGCTTTGGTTGTATTCATTTAGAAGTAGAAACCTCCTGGTCAAGTAAAAAAGATATGACTATAATCTTGTTGCTATACATTTTGTGACATTTTGTGTTGCTATACATTAATGTATAGCTGAGTGATAGACATTATTATATATACCATAAATGCTCAAATATTTAAAATTAATTAAACTCTAAATTAAAAGAAAAGTTTAAAATTTGAACTACTCAATAAATGTAAGTAAAACATTTTCAACTTTAAATATTTAAATTGAAAAGAAAACAAAGGTATTTCTAAATTTAAATTATTTTAGGCTAAACAAAATGTGATGTATAAAATTAAAAATCATGTCACATGATTACAAATTATGGATAGAAAAAAAATTATTAGTCAGCTAAATATTTGACTTCCGAATTAAAACATATGAACTTGTGTGCATATGATATAACCATAATTACAAAATTGTTTTTATTTAAAAAATTTGGTTTGATAATGATATCAATTAGGTGAAGGTTCATTAATTTATTTACTTAAAAAATAGAGAATTTAAAGCACTCTTTCTTCAAAACATTTTTGAAACTCGGAGAGAACATGCATGTCGAAAGCCCAGACCATCCGACTCGTCCGTGGACTTAGAGTAGCTTTTTGGATGGCCGGGAGAACATGCATGTAAAATATCTATGAACACCTTACTTCACTAAGGAGCATCGAGTTAATGAGCTGCAAGCACTCTGACGCTCATGAGCAACAGGTTATGGACCTCTGCTCTAGATTAATACTAATTTAATAATAACAAACGTTTTTGAGTTAGTAGGATATGGATTGCTGATTACTTTATTGATAATCATTTTAAATAATTCAAAATTTGTTGAAATATTTTTCTTTTAATCAAGAGTTCAAAAATTTGTTAAAATATGAAAGACTCTAAAAATGGAATTTTAATATAAAAAAATATTAATGGTACAAAAATACCTCAAGATATTCATAAGGCTGCAAAAGACCTTTCACAACATCCTCAAATTCACAATTAAGTCCATTTGCAGCAACAGCTGGGCTATTTTCTGTAGAACCATACGCTATCTGCAAGAGGGAAAATGTATATTTAAAACTAAATTAAAATGAGTTTCTTTATTTGTATCAAAATAACACAAATAAAAATTTATGCAATTTCATTTTATTTGCACACAAAATTTGGACTTCAGACTGATGAATACGCTAGGCCAATAAGTTCATTTTAATAGTACTTTCCATTGAAGAGTATTGGAAAGTTCTCAGAGATGAAGAAAATTGCTGTAAAGATCTTAAAGAAATTGCATCAGATTCTATCAGTCAGACAGAATTATCAGGCCAATAATAAAAAGAAAAGAATCGGCGGTGGCTCCAGTTTGTTGGAGCCAAAATGGTTTTGCGTGAATAGCATTTTGTAAAATAAAACTTCAGTAAAGTTTAATAAGTTTATTTGATTTTTTCAAACTCATTTGCTTTATTTACTGGCTTTCAAAACACTACAAATTACTTGCTAACTGTTTATAACTATCTAGTACCTTTAGTTTCTTCTCTGATTTCATCAGGATACTACAACTATAGACTTCACGCCAAATAATTAAATTACTTTACTAACTTGCTTGGTGGTATATAAATTAAACTTATACAATACATGTGATGAGATTTTAGATTCAAGTTAATCTATAAACTTGCATGGCCGCACATAAATAAGTACTTGAATATTTCAATCTATTCTGTTCAAATATCATCAATCATTAAACATCTTTAGAATATCCAAGTTCATTTAATCTCTTAATTTTTTTAAACAAAATAAAATATATCATATTTATGCACCGATATTTCACCAAGGAGTAAGCAAATAGATTGAGCTGAATAATTCTGACATTTTAAATATTACAGCTTTTCCACCCATCAGAAAAACCAGGTAAAAATACTAAAATATTTAGATTATAATCACAATGCTTTGAAAACTAAGAACTCGATCCAAAATCCAATTATATATACTTGTAGAGCTTTCAAAGAGCTACAAATTTTTGCTTATTATTCATAGTTAGCAATTTTAGTTTTTGAGATATACGCATTACAAACTTAAAAAATGGAAAAAACAATTTCAATCTTCTTCAACTTGACAAGACGATTACTCAAAAACTATAAGAGCTTTTTTAAAAATAAATATAGATTTAGAAACTAAATTTCTTAACACATATGATATTTCAAGTGAAAGTAAGAAGAAGAAAGAAAAAAAACACTCGCTCAAATAAATACTCGCTCAAATAAGTATTTTCCAAAATAAAGTTCAAAATATTAAAATATTGAAATTATTTTTATACATTCATATACTGGACTATATTTCCAAAACTTATTTACATTTTTTTAAGGTTTGGAGGTATAAATGTCCGTAGTGTTTACATTTTTTGTAAAGGTTCGATTTCCGCCACACATACCCCAAGCATAGATATCATTCACATCAAAATGTCTAGATATTTTACATCATTTTAAATCTTATGTTCAGACTTTTGAAGCTGTTTCAAATATGGGCTTAAGCAGTTTGGACAGAAGAAAAGACTAAAGTATGTAACTTTTATGAAAGAAATCTGTGAGAAAATAGTTTTGCAAACACAGATAATTCTACATAATTTCCTTTTTTTAATAAGTTAGCTTCTGTTACTACGGCCAATTGGGTATGACCACCAGTATTGGTCTAGCTGACATAACTTTTTGGCAATCTTTGGGGACCACCTATATTTGGATGAATGACATTAAGAGAAATTACTATTTTTTAATATTAAACATAAAATCCCAGGGTCTCTCAATAGCTCAGTCATTTGGACTGTCATGCAAAATCAATAGACTTAAAATTAAAATAAATAACAATTGCATAATATGACCATGACAAGCTGAGGAACTAAGTTACCTTATCCACATTTTACTATAAGACAAAATGCTTTAGCAGTTTGGTATAGCACAGTTTAGGGGTATTTTTTTTTGGATACTTTTAATATTCTGCAAGGAACCAAAGTATATCCAGACTAACCTTGACAACTACCTAATGCTGATTTAAATTTTAATGAAAGAAAGTTGCTATTTTCCTTTATTTTAGCTACATAAGTTCCTCATAAATGGTGATTATATTTTACATAAATAAAATGAGTGTTTATCCTTGTTAGGCTTGCAAGTCCCCATATAACAGAATGCAGAGTTCACCAAAATACATAATTATGTGTCTGATATGCACCAAAATACATGTTTACCCCTAAAATTTTTACAAGTGCATGAAAATACGCAATAATTACGTTTTCTAGTAATAAAATGTAAATTTATTTTACAATCTTTCTTGTTTCATTTTTAATTTCCTGTACATTTTTTTTTTTCATTTTCACTCTGCTATTTGATTATTAAAAGTTTACTGTATAATATAATTTACACTGATATGTTAATAATAACTTCTTTTCAAAATTTTAATATGTTGTTAGTTATGTGACAAATATTTGTTGCTAAAAAATTCACATGCAATTTTACAGTTATGGTTTATTAATAAAATGAATGTATACTGCTTTTCAAACATAATAAATATATTTTATTTATAAATATAGTGAGAAAAATTACTATTTATTAACAAAATATAGGTATATCTTTGGATAAAACCCTCCATTAGTAAAACAGCATTTCATTACATGAAATATCAAAATAAAATATGTTGGTTTGAATGCATGTGCAGTATGTTTTTCAAAAACTGCACAAAGATTAAAACTAAAATGCACATGATTAATCTAACCTACACTTTATGATTGACCATTTTGTATTTTACATGTTACTGCCAAATTTAAAGGGTGGAAACAAATTTTGACCTATGGCTATTAATATATAGATAATTTAATGGCTGCAACTTGTACATACATGTACAGAGGACAGATCCAATTCTTTCAGAATATCCTTAACAAGAGCTTCTGGAGAGGTTGCACCACCAATAACAGCTGGAAAAAAAAATATTTATGAAATAACATTTTATTACATGCAAATATAAATAAATACAACAAAATACATTCACAACAAACTAGCAGACCAATAATAATGCATTAGGCAGCAATACTCTCTATATTGATCAATATAATATCCCATTACTTTATCAGCTTTTGCAATATGCAATGAAGTTATGTCCAGTGGACTTTCAAGAACAAGACCTCCTATATAATAATAAATACAATCTGGTGATTTAAAATTTCTGTAAATTAAAATGCTAATAATTTTGTGCCAGTTGAGCAGAATTTAAAATCTATTTTAAATTTGACAGATTTGTTAGTCACTGGCATCTCCAATATGGTTTAGGTTGAGTATACACCAAATTCAGAACTCTTTTGAGCAAAATCATTTTCCTGTGTATTGAGTATTTTGCTGAAAACAAAATAAATAACACACAAATACAAGGTAAGTTTACAATTCAAAGTTAATGCTTGAAATATAGAAAATAGAATAATCTATTTTAACAATGAACAATGCTTGTTTGCCCACAACTGGCTTAAAATTATATAAAAATTTGTTTTTTTACAAGGCAACACCTGCAGAAATAATTATTGGTTGAAATTCTGCTAATATGTTGTTATTCAGAGGCATATTTAAAGAAAAAAAATTTTTTTTTACAAAAAAGGACAATATACAGTCTTATTAAAAATATAAATAAATGATGCATATCTATAGGCTGTATCCTTTACTTTGATAGTTGTACTTTAATTTGTGGTTTGAACTTTTGCAATATGAATTAAACAAAACATTGGATGTACAGTAAACAACTTTTTCAGAAATAATATATAGATATAGAACTACTTGTTGTGATAAACATGCTGCATGGGCCAATTTGAATAGAGTAATTAAAATATACTAATGTGTAATTGCTTTAAGAGCTTAATGAATAATATTTATAAAACCAATTACTCCATTCAAATCAAATCCCTGTAACAAATTTCTCACTGATCAGATTCTCATGTCAATTCTCATAATTTAAGTTGGCCAAATAAGCTAGATAAAATAAATTTTGAAATTTGTATAGTGGTTGCCAGGTATTGACATGAGAACCTAAATAAAATATATAAAATGAATCATAAAAAATACATAATCAATCCTCAATTGAATATGTAAAAAAAATATTTATTAATTATTGTGAAAATATGTATTTAAGAACTTTATATTATGATAAGACAATATTCATAAATTCTATGATATTTGGATTTAAAATTGCTTTCAACAAATTCAAAAGAAAAATATTTTTTTTTAGTAAATACAATATTACTTATATAATTATGCAATGAAAATAAAAAAGGAATAAAATAAAATAAAAAATATTTTTTACACTCATAATATGTCGAGTAAATTTTGTAGATCAAACCATAAAACATATTTTTTTTTGCATATTTGTACTTATTCTTGATTTAACCTATAAATGATATTCATAACAGCTGAACATCTTCAACCAGTACCTAAATTCGCATTTTTTTTTGTGTGTGAACTTTCTGTGTTATGCATGGGATTGAAAGATGTTTGATTTGTTCGAATATCATCTTTACAATCTTTTCTTTACAATCTTTTGTTTTGTACATGCACATGGTTGAAAATTAATTCAATTTCACAAATCCTTGAGAATTAAACAACACGACAATAGAATCGCCTTGTCGATAATAAAATACTATGTAGCATTTAACACTATCTCACAATGCAAAAGAGTAGAAAAATAAATGAAAAAACAGGGAATTTTCTATAGTAAAAAATGAACTTGTCCGATCAATACATATGGACAAAGTATTAAATTCAAAACACAGCCACAAAAACTGTAAATCTTCTATCATACTTCAATCTTCAAAACAGGCATTTTGATTTTGATCAAAATTTACATTGCACTGAAATATTCACTGCAACTCAAAGAAGGCCGTCTTCGCTCCGACAGAAAAGTGAAGAAAATCGCATTAGCATGAGAAATTGCTCCCAAGAGATCAGAAGCAGAAAAACACAGCCACACTATTTTTTTTTTTATGACTTCCTCAAGTCATTGATAGAGGCCATATTATGTATTTGCCTTGACTCCCAATACCACTCTCGACTTTCAACATATTCTTTTGGAACTATTCACAACAACTTTTTAAATCGAACTGGAATATCTTTCAGAAGAAAAAAAAAACATTACTATAAAAAGAAATGCCACCCCCACCCCAGGAGAGGTGGGGAGCTTACCACTTCCACTTTTAAAACCAATTTGCATGCCAATTTTCATGCAACTAACTAAAAAAAATATAATAGATATGATCGCTTTAGGCTAAGGATGCTGGGAGAAACACATACTTGATGCTTGCGATTGGCGCAGATATATGGTGTCATATTCGCCAAAACCAATGTAAATGAGGGGATGAAGATTTTACTCCTCTGCCCTGGAGTGATTTTGCTCGAAGCTGTTCGGAAAAGATATACAATAAAATGACCCTGCAAAATGGTAGAAAACAGAGCAAAATAAATAACCTATCACATAAATCCCATTGAGATGTCTTAATTTCTGAGTCTTGACAACTGAAATGGGCTTGCAAACAGTAAAGGATTTCCGGATTGTAAAAAACATGGGAGGTCTCACTTTCATTTCCAGATGCATTGTTCAAAGAGCCATAAAATTAAAATTTAAAACATTTGAAGGAGTGATGACTGAAAGTGTTTACGACTTGTTTACTGTATACTTCTTCTACCCAGATCCTGGGAAGAAATCTTCCTCCTCGACCACCTGTACGTTGAGGGAAAATGTCCGCATTGTGAGAAAATACATTTTTGTATATTATTTAATAAAAAATGTTATGGTGAGTTTGAATTTCTAAACTCATCACAACACTACTACAAACAACTACTTATATTTCTGTACCCAGTGGACTAAGTTCTTAATTTGTCACAGGCAGATACGCCAATCTATCCGTGGCAAATCCAGAGCATGATTTCATCTTACAATGCAATGTTTCATGGGTTTCTTTTCTGGATAATACTTTAGGTGTAAACAAACCATATTTATTTTAAATTCCAGAAAATCTGATGTGGTGGCACATTACTTTACCTACATATTTAAATCAGTTTCTTCCTGCTTTTACTTTCTTATATTCATAGAAATGAGTTTTATCACCAAAATTAATATACGAAAGCAATAGTTATTTAAAATTAAATCAAATGTTTAGTTTTAAATAATTTCTTGCTTTATTTGGCAACTTGATGCAGTTTTAAATGGTTCCAAATCACCAAAAATTCTGATAAACAGAAATATCCTGAGAATAGTTTAAGAGTGATTTTAATCTCATTGTTATAAAATGTTTTATACAAAAGAACTACTTTCCTAATAACATGATACATAGTTACTCATTTAACTTTTTAACGATTTATGAAAGGAATAGTTATTTAAAATTAAATCAAATGTTTAGTTTTAAATAACTTCTTGCTTTATTTGGCAACTTGATGCAGTTTTAAATGATTCCAAGCACCAAAAATTCTGATAAACAGAAATATCCCTAGAATGGTTTAAGAGTGATTTTAATCATTGTTATAAAATGTTTTATACAAAAGAACTACTTTCCTAATAACATGATACATAGTTACTCATTTAACTTTTTAACGATTTACGAAAGGAATAATTATTTAAAATTAAATCAAATGTTTAGTTTTAAATAATTTCTTGTTTTATTTGGCAACTTGATGCAGTTTTAAATGATTCCAAATCAGCAAAAATTCTGATAAACAGAAATATCCTGAGAACGGGTTAAAAGTGATTTTAATTCATTGTTATAAAATGTTTTATACAAAAGAACTACTTTCCTAATAACATGATACATAGTTACTCATTTAACTTTTTAACGATTTTTGAGGGTTCATTTTGCAAAAAGAACCAATTCTATTTTTGATTCATATTAAAATCTTATCAGCATGACATATAACTTATTTAAATGCAAAAATTTATAGAACTCAGATGGATAGTTTTTGATATTGAATGGATGCAAACTTCTCTGCAGATACATGCCCAAATGCCATGCTAAAACTAGCTGATTTGTGCTACAGGATGTTCTAAATGTTTAAATCCATCAAAAATTCGAATTTAAATTATTAACCCTATCACAATACTCTCTCTATATGTATACTACGAATTGCAGGGAAAGTAAAAGGAACTTGGTGCACTCAATCTGGCTATTAGTCTGCAAAACCTGACAAGCCATCAATTGCAATCTCCTATTGTGCAAGTCACTGGTCATAGGTGGGCAAAGGCAGATGTATGCAATTTAAATGAATGACTTTTATGAATACCTTGTTTTAAGGATCTTATATCAGGCTTGAACTCTCTGTACCTGTTGAGTACATCCATGTACATAGTTGGAGTTCCATATATAACTGTGCATCTGTAATAAAGTAGAAATAATCACATGGTTAAGACACTCTAAGCTTGCATACAAGCAACTAGCAGTAATCTGAATAAAAATTTTGGCTGCTCTAATGTGAAAACAAAGAGGGCTATGTGTTGGTCTAACAATATCCAATTCGTTTAATCTGCTTTTGTTATACGATAGACCAAACAGTAGTAGATTTATAATTTTGGAAGCCATATGCTAAATTTTACATGTCCCCCCAAGACTTGATAGTGATTTATAGTATAAATTATAGCTTTGGTGTATTTAGTATGATTTTATACTCAAAGCAGTCCAAGAGAATACTATTATAGAAATATACCACCATAAAATTTAAAAAGAAAATGTTAAAAACTGAAAGCACTCTTCTACTATGGCAAAATATTGCTGTCAAAAGCAATGCCTGATTAGGGTTTCGGGGAGCCCAGGGCAAAAGAATAAGAGATCCCACATGGAGACTATCTAGAAACAACTGGCCTCATTCTGGGAAGGGCCTGTAGGATTTAAGCCCCGAGTTTCAGCCCATGTAGCCTGATTACTCTGATAAAAGTAATAGTATGAAAACTATAAATAACTAACTCAAGACATGAATTTGTTTTTTTAAATTTACTTTAAAATTATTCTTTTTAAGCAAATCTTTTAGTTATGGTATTTGTGTAAATTAAAATAAAGAAATAGAATGCCACCATAATTGCAAAAAGCATATAAAATTATGTGGCATCCATGCTACATCATAGCTAAATAAAAAAAATATTAATTTACACTTATTACATGCTGTCAGGATACAAAATGTGGCACTGTCATCAGGGCTCCCATGAAGAGATTTGCTTAGGGTCCCTGATGTTGTAAATTCACCTCGAGTGATTGATCTAATTTTTGCACTTTCCTTGATTGTTCAGTGACAAAAAAGAAATTTTATATATATGAAAAAAAAAAACTTTTAAATGAGTCACTCTTTATATATATATATTTTGTCTCTTGGTTGCCCTTTCTTCTAATGGGTTTTAAAACTTCATATTAAATTCACTACTGAAGCCACATATAGCTGTGGATGAGCCTGAGTACCATTTGTCAAATTTTAAGTTGTATAAAAATCTCTGCCAGTAGTTGGTGTGCATATCTGAATTATTTTAATCTGTGGCAGTGATGAATCTGACGAATGAATGAATGGATACAATAGATCAAACTTTAAGTAAAGTTATCACTTGCCTATACTTTTCAATGGTTTGTAGAGATTCTTTAGCATTAAATGTAGTAGAAGGAAACACACATGTACTATGGTATATCACTGCACTAAGTGATGCAAAAACACCTCCAAAACAATGAAACAATGGTACCTGGCAACATGAAGTGGATCGCTGCAAAATAAAGCAATGCAGTTATTGAAATATATCACTTTACAATGCAAAACATTTTAAATGAGACTCAGTCTAAGACATTGGTTTGTTGTGACAAATGTTATGACAAATGTTGTCAGAGATCAAAGGCACAACTTGCTTTATATCCTAAATCTAGTTTAACAATGAAGTATGGTTTCATAAAATGAATCTATCGAAACAGTTTTAAAACAAAGTTGTATTTAAAATATGCATTACATTATCAAATAATTAATTTTAATTTGTGTGACTTAAAGAGGTCATGCAATAATAAAATAAATTGTGAATAAACATTTTTATGATTGCAGTTAGACATAGAAAAATATTATACTCAATTTTTAGCATTTATAAGTACATTTAGTATAAATCTTCTTTCTACTGATTTAACAAAAGTTTTACTTATTATCTCAAGATAAACTGTATTTTTATGAATCGATGTTTTACATTAAGAACTTTTACAAGCAAATGTTTTAAGGAGATTCAAAGCATACTATGTCTTTTACACACAATTTGGTTTCTTGGTACAAATAAAAATACTTTTGATAATCTAGATAGAATTGTTTGATTTATATAAATGTGTTAAAAACAAGTCACAATTTGTCACAGTTGCTGATATCACACACTTTTTATGATTTTAAAATCAAGTCATATTATATCACCAGAATTATGTCTTAAATTTCCCCTCTGCATTAACGGAAATTTTACTTTTGGAGCTAATTATGCAAATTACAATGCTGCAAAAATGTTGTTTGTATTTTACATTTCATCCTTTTCTGAATCTCCATTAAGACATTTTTTATACATAATGAAGCAGAGTAAAGAAAATTTTAAAAGATAACTCCTTTTGGGTTATTAAACTACTCATTTTATATAGAAAAAATTTTAATGGGTAAACTTCAGAAAAAGGTATGGCAAAAACGCTCCTTCAACAAATTAATAAGAATTGCAAACTTTAAATCATTTCAAAATAAAAATATGAATTAGATCTGTTTAAAACTTTAATTTGAAATGTTTTGGAAGTGTATGGAAGATTGGTACAAAAATATTGGCATTCTTTTATTAGAGCAAATTTAATTTTTTGTCAAAATAAAGGTGGTAGAAAATTTGCTTAAAAACAACATTCAGTTAGTAAACCATATCTTTTAAAACAAAAATACACTTAAATAATGTGTTGATTTTTAAATGATAACACAATATATATAAAGAGTCACTTTTTAGAAGGGGAAAAGGGAGAAAGTATCAAAAAATTTACAAAATTTTGATTTTTTGAAACAAAAAGCAGCAAACCTATGACTATTAAAACCATTCTTTCAATATATTCAATATAAAGAAAATTTGGAGTATTTTTCAAATTAAAACACATAAAAGGTAAGATTATAACAAAATAAATGAAAAGAGCAATTTCTATGTTTTTACCAACAAGTTATATCCCATTCTTCTTCCAGCAATCAAGGCATTGTTCACAATATTATGGTGAGTTAATAATGCTCCTTTGGGATTGCCTGTAGTACCCTAAATATATATTTCTATTAGAAGTAATAAATACAACAAGGTTTAAAACATAATGGTTTAGTATATAGAATGAGAGCCTTCATTCAGCTTTCTTATACATGAAAGTTCCATAAAGTTTAGCCCACAAAAAAAAAATATAATGATTGAACATGATTTGCTTAGATTTAACCATGAGATCTAATCTTACATAATAAAAGATGCTTCACTGTCTTTCTGTCTATCATTATCACTTGAAGTGGTATATCGGAGTATTAAAATAATTTAAAAAGAAATTTAACTTTACTAAAACCTGGAACATCATGCTACAGAAGCAGAGTTCAAGCACCAGAATGAAGTAATTTTTGGGCATGTGAATAGTGGTATACAGCATTGCAAATTTATATTAAATAATATTTATTATATATATATATATATATATATATATATATATATATATATACAAAACAAATAAAGAATAATCACAATAGTTACTCAAAAATACAAAATACCTAATAAATGCTAAAATGTGAACCCAATTGGCTCAATTTCTTGTTTCAAAGGTTAATTCCCCAGAGATCACAGGAAACTACTAAAATGCCAAAAAAAGTAGGCATGCAATATATTAGCAATAATTAAACACTTAAGTTAGGTGGAATTAAATACACCAATATTTGTACAAGAAATTATTTATTATGCATGTAAATGAATTCTATGATATTCTCAACTTAAACCACAATTTCACAATTATATTTCATATTTGGTTGAGTAATTAAATTTTCCAAAAATACAGATATATTATTATTAGGTCAAAACTAATTAAATAACATCAAGTACATATTACATTATATTAAAAGGGATTCTAATATTTTAATTCTTAAGCAATTCTAATAAAAGGTAATTTTAGTTAGAAATCTGAGTAAAAGATCATAAAGTTAGAGATCTGAGTGTTATGAGTATTTCTAATCTATGTATGCCATCATTTCGCACATAGCACTCTCCTGTGGTAGATAAATCTCTAAGCTCATGGATCACAGCATGTCAAATCTGAACTTTAAAAACCACAATGCATGTATTATCATAACACAAAAAATGAAACTGCCGCACACTGCAGCATAAATTTAAGTCTTCTGATGCTTCGCTGAACTGAATTTGTAGGCAGTGAATTTATCCAAAATGTTGGTGAATTTTAAGCACCCCTTTATTTATCCTTCAATGGAGTACACTTTTCTCATCAATTGAAACATAATTCATTTTTCACAGCTTGCCACTCAACTAGCTACGTTAATTTCTGCCTTTGTGGCCTAATTTATTGCCATGGTGAAACCTTAAATTTAAAGGGCTCTTTCCAGAACTGCTGCCACTTATCTGATAAAACATCACTCCACGCTCTCATCAACACCAACGAATTTCATTGTCAACAAAAAGGAGAAAAAACAATTAACTTCTTCTATTTGAAACATTAGGAACATGAAAATTCAGACTCAATATTTTGAAGAAAGGAATTATTGTTTTTTGAAAAAAGGTACTTTCTGCAGACATGAAAATTTAGAAAATACATGCGCATTTTGAATAAAATGAAAGACTTTCATACATCATAGGAACACTAATTTAACACATAATTTTAAACATAATGAAAGAAGTTTTAAACAATTTAACATGATAAATGTAAATTTAAATCATTTGAAAAATTGCTAGAAATTAATGTCGAAAATCTTGACACAACAGTGGTGGAAAATTGAAGCATTGGACATCAACAAATTTTGCTACAGAGGAACAACAAAAATATCACTCAAAATAATGTTATTTACTAAAAACCCCTCTGCCATTAAGCCAGTTACGATCAAACCCCAAAACCCTTTTATAACTATTTTTAATGTGTATTAACTCTAAGTTCAATTTTTAGCTTGTCTTTTAACTTTAACTCAACTATTAAGTTCATTAATTATTTTAACCATATTAAATGATGAAAAATAATATTTTTTAATTTCATCCTGGATGGGGTAAGACTAATTTATATTTATAATCAATCTTTACAGCATCAACCCTTTAAGCGCTGTTGATGAGTTCAACTTGTCATGCATTGCATTACCGATAAATGTGGTTGACGAGGTAGACTCATCATGCACTTTGAAAGCTGAGACTCCTGTTTGTTTGACGGAAAAAACTCGTCATATGATTGTGTATGAGATATTGTGTTTACAATCTTCCCCACTAGATGGCAGTAGTAGTCCTACAAACTAGATTTTATCAGAGACAGTATTTCGTACAAGTTCTAGTTACCTTTGTATTTCGTATCACAATACAGTACGAAATTCATCTTAATATGATACAGTACGAAAAAGGATGAAGGTTTATTATAAAAAAATATCCAGGCACTTGCTTGATCAAATTACCTTCAATGCTTTTATTCTATAGAGAAAGGTAACATCCAGAAATATATCACTTATGGACTTTAGAATTGAAATCATTGAGGAAACAATACAAAAATCCTATGATTCTACCAACATGGCTGTAAAATCAGAAAGGCAAAGTCATGAAAATCCTCCTCTTCATCTTACAAAGACATTTTGATAAATATATACTTCCCACACCCTGTGAAATAGAGCCAACTAAGTGATGTGTTGTATGTTGTGCTTCTAATAAAACTGGCAAGACACTTGGGAAAGAAACCAGGATATGGTGTCCAATATTGTGAAGTTTCTCTTTGTTATACCATGTTTTAAAATTTATCATACTAAGAGGAACTATAAAAAATTGGAATTGTATGTTTTTTTACTTACTTATCTGTTATTATGCATGTTTATTTACTTAATACTTATTTCAGTAAAACACCTTCTTATTCAATGTGCAAGCAGTGGGGAAAATGGTATGGGAGAAAAAACTCCCCGCTGCAGTGAGCGCAAAGGGAAATAAATGACATGCTTAAAGGGTTAATCATGATCCAAAAGGTGCGATTTCCTGCTGTAATGCACACATTAGAAAAATTGATCTTTCTGTCATCTGGCATCAAATATGCGACCTTGGATGGATCCAAGACTTATAATTTTATATTTGTCTTGTTAAAAGCTAATAAATGACATAAGTTTCATCCATGTATTCAATGGGGTAAGTTGAGATAAAAAATACAAGAGAAGCTGTGCAAAAGTAATATTTGTTGCATTAAATTGCCAATTGATTTGTTGCATTAAATAACATTCATGAAAAAAGTTTTATTAGTGTGTAATAGAAACTTTTCTAACAGTTGGCAACAGAAATTTGAGCTTTTCAATGTTAAATAGCCCCATGAGATTTTTAACTATATTAAAAAATATATATATTTATTAATATAGTTCTTGTTTTAAAATATGCAGTAAAAAGAAATGCCGTCACAAATATACTGAAAAAAAAAATTACATAAAATACATACATCATTTATTCAAAAGAAATATTCATATATCCTTTTTTAGAGACTTTAGTGATCTAGGATTACAAAAAGGGACTTTTAAGGACCAAATATGAGCCCTGATTAGAGTGTGTATAAAAAGTGCATTCCCTAGGGGTGCCAATAATGCAAATACAGTGCTATCTATACAAGTCTACAACATATTGTATTTATAGGACAAAGATTGTTGTTGTTCTGGACTTTCATAAGACAAGATTTACATGAATCTTAATGTTCTTCTCCACAGAATTTAAATTAGATATGTATACGACTGATCATAAATATGAAGTAATAATTTTATTCAGCAAATTGTGAATCCCTCCCCCTTGCCCCCTCTTTCTCTCACACGCATACACAACACACCAAGTCTGGGTAGCTCATTTAGCAACGTTAAAAATAGAATTGGATTAACTGAGTTATAAAGTAATTCTTTCAAACAAAGCAGGTGGATAAAGATTCCTTACAAGCTTCAATAGTTTAGTTAGTCCTGTCCTGGCCATGATTTCATAAAGTATAGGATTTTTTTTACATATATATATGAAGGGTCAACGGTCGTATCATGCTGAAAACACCGGCTCTCGTTAGATCACCGAAGTCAAGCAGCTTCGGGCGCGGTTAGTACTTGGGTGGGTGACCACCTGGGAACACCATGTGCTGTTGGCACATTTCGGGTGCGGTAGCCCCGTGGTTTGCATGATGGATTTGCACATTGCCACAACTGCTGCCGTGTTCATGCGGAGTACGATCACGTTAAACATGTGGGTCCGTAAGTCCTTCCGAGAGGTTGGTGGTAGGGGAAGGAGGGTAGGGTCCCTGTGGATGCCTCCCCCACTGGGTTTCGGTCTAAATTGGGTGGCACTTCCCACCCATCCAAACAGTTACCTTACACCTTTCTGGTAGGTCGAACGGTCTGGGTCTCAACAACAACAACATATATATATGAAGTGTAAATGCTCCATAAATTAACTATTTGAATGTAACTACTTAATACAGCCTATATCATGAAAATTCCAGGAAAAACCCATTGTGTAGTAGATATGATGCTTAGATTAAAAGATGAAGAGCCAAGTTGCATGTTTAGAGCAAACAGAATGAACACTTTATGTGTGCTAGATTTTCATAATACTCCTAGCATGTAGTGCAAAAATGAAGCATTTTTTTTTAGAAAATCCTTTGTCTCTAGGTAGTATGGCCACATATTATCTTTACTTAAATTAAACCTTCTCCATTAATTAAATATCTGGAATATTAAAGAACAGCAGATTTCATACATATAATATTATTAAGAACACTAATAAAAACTTGCCTAATAAATAACAATTTAAAAAATTAACATTTAAAATTACTTACAGATGTAAACTGAATATTTACTGGATCATCAAACTGTATTGACTTTTCAATTGTTGCCAGTAGTTCATTGCTCTCCCTATTTCCGGCATTCAACGCATCATTGAAAGTCAATGTACCCCTTGTATAGATAAAAAGTCAACTTATATAACAGTATAACAAGAAATAGAGGTTTGTTTCATACTATATGCATAATTTAGCATATATTAAAAAAAGTGTAAATAAATTTGTAATTTAATATGTGGGATTTGGGAAAAGTATTGAAAATGAGAAAGTATATTTATGAAAAATTTATTTATGTAAAGAGTATCTCACATTTTTACTTAAATTAATTACTTTTATCATTTATTCAAATCAATGATGCTGAAGAACCAAATTCTTATTGTGGGATTTAAACCATAATTGAGTAAAATAAAAAACTTGACTTCGCACACAATCAGTTATAAACTGGATCACAATTTAAATGCAGTGCAAATATAAAAAAGTATAAATACATACATTTCAGAAAACATTGAGTTTTATCTTCAGATTATGTTGTGATCTAGTCAAATATTTTACATTGTGATCCAGTTTATTATCATATTTTAAAAATAAATGTGTTTAATATAAAAATAGCATTAATATATCACTTACTCTTTTGCGTGGTTCGTAATCATAATTATTCTTTCCAAGTCTGGCAAACTGCAACAGAACAACAGAATTAATTTAATGCAAATTAATTAATGCATATAAACTATTCCAACTCCTGTGCAATTATCTTACTTCTTGCTTTGAACTTTTGCAAGGGAACAGTTTGGAAGCTCTGGAACTATTTTACAGAATGTCTCATAAAAATCTTTCTTTTTGAGTTGATCCCAAGAAACGATAGCTTTGCATCTGACCTTAAAATGTTAATATATATATAAAAAATGAGTCTATAAAGCATGCAACTTTGAAAAACAAGCAAACAGATGAAAAGATAACAAAGTAAAACAGATGTTTTGATACACTATGGTTATTAGGAAAATATAATTTCAAACTCAGGTGTGAATAAAAGTAAATTAGGAATATATTTTCTGTTTCCAAACCCTTCACAAAATTTTACTTTTCAGAAAGGGAGCTTATGATAGTTTGTTTCAAGCCTCTAATCTTCCACACATGGTGCTAGAAGTTAAAACTGTATCTTCCATCTATGTACATATCATTTTGCAGAACTCAATTTCCTCTCTAGGCAAATGAATACAGTTGGATTCACTGTAATGCGGCCATCTTTCAACACTCTTCCCAGTAACCTATCGCATGTGCATTGTATTCTTTTCTATGTTTAATTTGTTAAGCTTTCATAAATCTAGTATTTACCTAGAACATATGCTATCCTTATTCACAGATTTCAAACACTTCGATATGTCAACAAATGGGAAAAGTTAACTCTAAGTGTCTAATGTTTTAGAAAATACCTCTTTTTAAAAAATTTTGCGGCATGTATAATTTTGAACCACAGAATTTTCTGAATGGTATTTTTAACATTTGAAATTTTGTGAAGAGATAGTTTGCTATTCAATAAATTGCTGAACTGTCTTCGTTCGTTTTCTTTCCCGGCCCAGACACTGACCTATCAGATTCCTTGCTTTTGCCCACGTTTTCTTCACTAGACCAGTACTAAATATTTTCATCCACATTTTCTTTAATTGGAATTTAATTTTGTAAATATCTTAATTGTAACTCTTTAATTGTAATTTAATACTGTAAGTTTTTTATTGTAATTTAATGCTGTTTGGCATTCTCAATCCCAGTTTCGATTTGTTTCTGACTCTGATAAATTTATTGTAATTGAGAATTTAATGAACTCTTCTCTTTTTCGTGTGACTTGCTCTCGTGGTTTCTGCCCCCACCCTCCCTTCCTACCAGCACTTGCAGGTTGGCAGCCATCCAGGACAATTATTGGCTCATCGAAATACAAGCAACCATCCAATCAGCACCCTCTACAGAGCTGAGTGCCAAGGAAAATCAACTCCATATGCTAAATCCATACAAAGTTGACAAATTACAATGCTCGATATGGGGGTAAGTGACTTCGGTCACCGGCACCCTGAAACGATGCGTCTTGGCTATTCAATAAATTTAATGAAGGATCTATCTATTTCAAACAAATACAAAGGACATAATAATGCATATTATTAGTCTGGAGTATTTTTCATAAACTGCATATAACGTTTGTGAAAAACAAATTTAAAAATAAGCATATGTGATGGTTTACAAAAAAAAGGACCTAGTTGCTGGCAATTTTACTTCTTAGATAACATGGTATATAGCCATAATACTAAAATCTGTACCCTTTTAAGTTTTCAGTGGATTTAGGTAGCCACATGCTTCTCAAATATGGGAAACATTTTTATTAAGCTCTGTATGCTTTCAATTATGAGGAATTCATTTTTTTTCTATCAACTAGGGCTGGAAAAAAAAGTTTTTTTTTTTCTAGAAACAAAAATTAAATAAACAAAACAAAAAATCATAGTTTGACACAAGATTTTAATCAATAGAGTTTAAACTAGCCAACTCTGCTGTCAACCCCAAAACTTTCAAGTTGTTTTTCTCTGTTTTAATTTTCTAGCTAAATTAATAATGCACAATTTGTAAGATGAGTTGTAATTATCGTAAGGACATGTGGTTTTGTTTTTTAGAATCAGCCGAAAAAGTTGTACTTAACCAAAGTCATAAACACAATTTTAAAATTTCCGTCAAATGGGCCCTTTTCTTGTAAACCATCATATATAATTACTACAAATAAGTATTACCTTTTTCAGACAAAATTCTAGTTCAGAAGCTTGATATGCAGGATTAATATTCACCTACAACAGAAATATTCAGTACATGTTTACACAATAAATCATAAGAAAAAAGAAATCAAATGTGAGCAGCACAAACTCAATTTCATTTTCTCTTTCTTTCTTTCCTAATTCATTGAGTTTAATTGCACAAAATAGTATGAATAATTATTTAAAAGTACATTGAATTTACAGTTTAAATTAAACTTTTATTGTTATTTGGTGACATTGTATATTTTAAAATGTTGGCATGGAAAAAACTTTAAAAAACTCAATTACCTCAAGAACGGTTCATCATAGAAAAATGGGGATGGTTTAATTTCCTTTATGATCAAAAATTACATATAACGAAAGTATTTGATCAAACACATTTCAGCATATTTATTTTTTTATTTTAGTGTTTGATAATTTTGCAGGCCATTTTGAAAAACAGAAAATCCATTATGTTTTTCTAAAAGTGGTCTATCTACCAAATTTTGGGAAATTTTGTCACTTTGTTGGTCCATGGATGCTGTTATAGAAGTGCAATCCTAAAAAGGTGTAGGTTGAAGAATTGAGTGGGGGAAAAATTGTGTTAATTTAGTGACTCTTTTCTAAACAAGTTTATGACTTGATTTTTAATGTAACAATAAGAATTTGTTAGAAATAAAATGATAGATGGATCATTGATCGCCATAGCAGCTTTTTATTTGTTTATACAGTAGATTCGCATATAGCAAAGTTGAAAGAACAGAAAAAATGTGTTATAACTAATATTCGCAATAACTAAACAGTTTAGGTATGAAATAAACAATAAAAATGATGTTATCTGGCTGCATATTGTGAAACAAAAAAACATTATAGTACGGTTGAAATGTATTTCTCTTTTTATGTTAGAAAAAATCAGCTTTCTTTTGAACATTTCAATTTATAATACATTTCAATAGAACTTTTCCTGTTGCATCTAAATTGTCACAGGAGTTAATCTTATGGGCTTCAAAATATTAACATAAATTTTGGAGGCCTACCAAGACAATTTTTTATGTTATCCTCCATCTTTTTAAATCGAATTTGATTTCTTCTGATTCAGAAGACATATTATCAGCAACTGTAGCAATAATAACATCGTCAGTCTTTTGGGTTTCCAATTTAACACAATTATAGTTTGCAGCATAATCATCAAAAGCAAGATTTCTTAGCAAAACTCCTTTTTCTCTTAATCTATTACACATTGAATTATCATCATACACAGGATCAAAAATAAAAGATTTTTAGATTTCTTTTAAAAACCTAGCATGCACTCAGCAGGTTTTCTCTGTTTGCATATATTTATTTGCATTAAACATCATGACGAGCATCATCTAAAAGTCCACAGGCAATTTATATGTATATAGGCTATCTCAATATATCTGGGGATGTGTTTAGGTTCAATGTATCTGAGGATGAAAGTTTGTTACCAAACTAATTGTTGCTCCTAGGATTTTACTTTTACTCCAAGAAGTTCCACGAAAATAATTCCAGTTTTTACCCCTCCCACATTAAAAACTTTGCAAAATCCAAAGTACAGGTATCTAATTGTTCACTTCACTATAAATGGACTTGACCGCATTTTAAATTAGCCATACAGCCATTAATGCTTTTGTGTTGGTATAAAACACTGCTATAATAATGAAAGCTGGGTTGTAGACACTAAAAACTTAAGAATTAGATTGAAAACTTTGACAAAATATTCACTAGTTTTACCCAGTATAATCACCATAGGTACACTAGTTCAATTTTGATATCACTGTAACCACATTATTCTCAATAAATACCATTGCTATTAAAAATTGTCTATTTATATACAGTGGAATGCCATTTAAATGTTTCTCATTTATATGTTTTTTCTACAAGAGATTAAAATCAATGTTATTTTATTTTAGTCATGCGTAAATCATTGGGATTTTCATTTATACATTTTTTTCTTTTTGATGCTATGTGATAAAAATCTTTTTAGTAATTTACAAGTTGAATAAATACTATCGAGACAACTCTAAAGCAGAAATCACATGTTTCGTTCAGTTGCCTACTCTCTGTGTGTATGTAACTTATCTCTATATCAAATTCAAATCAGTTCTATGATGTTTATGAGATAGACAAAAAAAAAAGCTTTGAATTGTTATGAATGTCTTTTCAGATCATCTCATTAATGCATTGAAAAATGTGTTGCCTATTCTAGGAATGAAGCAGAAAGATACTGAATTTGATTTGATTGCACCATGGTTGCCTCCTTCTCAACAACTTCTTAGTTTCTTAAAATTCGTTTGTCATATATAGTACAATGCGTGTGTGTTTTGGGGGATACTTTTGTACTCATATTTTGTTGTTTACTTCAAGATGTATGAATGTGTTTAATATTCACACATCGCTTTCAGTCAACCAGAATTTGCAGATTTTGTACTTATAAATATCAATACTGATGGTAAGGTGGGAAACAAGTAGGCGTTTTATCTAAGATGAGGAGGTTCATTCAATGTTTTAAGATTTTTAAAATCCATGAGAATATGCACTCTATGTATAACAAAATTGCTTATCTTGAGGTAGAGTAAATATCTTCATTGCTTATACAGCAATGTCGAAAACATTATGAAGTTATTATGCCCACTAAAATACTCTTCTACTTAATGTTATTAAGTAGAAGAATATTTTAGCAGGCATAAAAGTAACAAATGTTTATGTGCACTTTAGTTATCCTATGTGTTTGCTCTATCAGAGTACAAAATAGTGCCCTCTTCAAAACGAAAGGCTCTTTCATTACAAGAAGAAAAAAAATCTGATGCGGGCAGCATATGACTTTCCCTGCAGACTAAAATTCATTTTCTCCTTATTTCTCTAATAATTCATTAAATTCAGTTTAGTTGCACAAAATAATACTGAATTTGCATTTTGAATTCAATTTTTATTTTTATTTGGTAACTGGGCATTTTTTCAAATGCGGCATAACAAAAATGCAAAAAAAACTAAAATATCTTGAAAATAGTTTGATCTAGAGCAGTGTTCTTCAACCTTTGTCATCTCGCGGAACCCTTTTTTTGAGATATTTTTTTATGGAACCCTTCGTTCAGTAGCACACCCAGATTTGATTTTAGGGGGGATGTGTCATATTACGTATTACATGTTATGAACAAGTTGCGTATCTGCCTTTGTTATAAAAACTTTATATAAGATATAAATTTGCATTAATTCAAACAAGAAGATAAATATTTCATATAAAGTATTTGTATTAGACATATATATGTCATATGAAATTGAAAACAAAGAAAAACAAAACAAAAACAACGAATTGTAGTATCGACTCGCGGAACCCCTAAAGCATTTGAGTGAAACCCTAGGGTTCCGCGGAACACAGGTTGAAGAACACTGATCTAGAGTAATAGGGTTGATCTTATTCATTTTCTCATCAAAAATTACATATAAAACAAGCATTTAATTGATAGAATTACTTATACATAGTCTTATATTACTTATACATAGTCTTACCAAAATCTAAAATAATTAGATTTTGGTGATTTTTCAGGCCATTTCATAAAATAAGACATGTTCTTCTTTTCCGAATCGCACCGAAATCTAATCAGACACAGGATATTCTACAAGTGACTTATCAACCAAATTTTGAGAAATTTGGTCAATTCATCTTTTAACTAGAATGGATACATGAGATTTTTGAGATCCATTTACATATTTTTATTAGTTATGCATTTTTTACAATAGGTCCTTTCAAAAATGTATAACCAGCATTCAGCTATATTTAACATTTAATCCTAAGTTACATATACATAACAGTTATAGATTTTAACACTGTACACAAGAAAAACTAACTATTAGAAGGGGTCACTTTTTAATACTATATATCACTGGTACTTAAGATTATATTCTGTGAGATATTTTGAGAGGTTGAATAAAAACAATAGTAAAAATCTTAGAACCATAAAAAAAACTTAAAATTTTTATTTTTAATAAATACTTTTACTCAAACTTTGAAACTATATTGACAGTAGGTAGTTTTAAACAACTACAAAAAATCTTGCATAGAAAATCCTAAAGTTCTATACATATCCATATGTGTACAAAAATAAAGCGGTTTTAGGATGGATACAACACTAAATATAAATTCAAAAGAATTTTAAAAATCATGATTTTGACACAAGATGGATGGCATTGATAGTTTAAACTCAAATATATTGTAATTCCATTGTTTCAGAATATAGATGCACAGAAATAAAGCAAAAATAAAATGGTTTTAGGACAGATACAACACTAAATATAAATTAAAAAGAACTTTAAAAATCACAATGTTGACACAAGATGGATGCCATATTTTATTTTGAAGTGGGTCACATGATCTCTTCATATAATATGGGTGTAATTATTATTTTAATTTTTATTTAAAAACTACGGAATATATTTTGCCGAAATTTTTTTCATATTTTTATGGGATAATTTGGACATTTTCTAAAACTTTCTAAGCAATTTGTGAATTTTAAATTCACTTAAAAAATGCTTGAAAAATTAGGTCCCATAGGGTTCAATGTATTTAATTTTTTCAACCCGGGTTCAGTCCAAAACTAATTGGGTTATATTATTCACTTATATTCCCATAGGTCCCACAGACCATCTGAATATACTAAAATTTAATTTTGATAAACTCATTTTTACAGCAGTTATCATGTGAACGGATGGATGGACAGACAGACAGACAGAATGAAAGAAGTCATAAACACTTTTCAACTATGTTGTAAAGTGTTAAAAATTAGTTTTAACTTCTTAAACTCAGCCTCTATTTATATATGTATAGAGAGAGAGTTGCAAACAAGTATATTCATTCTAAATATATTGATGTTGTTTTCATGAAAAGATTCTTTTCACATATATTTATTTAAAAAGGGTTTTCTAAAAGTATATTTACTGATAAGGACTCTGTAGTGATAATAATGAATTAATTGATGTTGGAAGTTGTTGAAGACGACTGTGGTACATTGTTAAAGGATAGTGTTCAAATAAAAATTTAAAAATTAAATTGAGTTTTACTTGAATCTTCATGTATTTTCTAGAAAAAAAAAAGGATTCTCAATCATGGCACTTTCTAGTATATTATCATTTTAGTATATTATATTATCAGTGAAATAAACTTAAATTTATAAACTAGCAAAAAATTAGCTGTAAAACCTAACTTATTTGATGTTAAAAGTGATATGAAATTTTTTTCCCCTTTATTTAAAGTACATACGAAAAATAATTTTTACAAAAATAATTTTAATCTTCCAAGACTGCAAAACTAAAGCTTTTTTATGGGTTCTCATAAATAGATCCAGATTTATGATAGAAAAAATTTAATTTTCAATGAGTTTTCGAGTTGAGCAAATGATTCCAGGATTTTTATAATGTGTATGAACCTTACTTGGACAACAATGCCTAATAGATATAGATTATTGTTTGCTTATAAGTCTTTATTTACAGCTAGTCCATTCATTTGCTCTCTATAAGAAGAGTTCAAGTAGAGAGCAAAATAAAATTGATAAAAAAGTATTATTTCCTGTAGATTTTTCTACATACATTAAGATTTTCAGCAAATATTTCTTTTCCCTTCAATAATTTTTCAACACATCTTTTAAAACTTTTGATACAATAAAACCATCTTATGAAGAAATTATAAGAGCCTAAGAAACTTTTAATTATAGTAATAAAATGTCTATAAAAGTACAGAAACATGCAATTGTAGTGTTAATGTGTAATTGTAGATATCTTAATACTGAATTAAATTTCTTATGACAACTATGAAGATGAAAAGAATATAGCAATATGAAACAATACCAAAATTAAGCCAGCCTTTGCTGTTGCATACTGCACTATGGGCCATTCATAACAGTTAGGACTGAATATGGCTATCCTGTCTCCTTTTTTGAAGCCAAAAGCAATCAATCCAGATGCTAGTTTATTCACCTGTTATATAAAAGATAAAATTCTTTAAAATCATATATTATAGAATGATTTTAGGATATCACACAATCATAAAATGAGAATTAAATTTAAAAATTTCTGTTTTGTACAAGGCGTAACTCTTATCACTTGAATAGAGATATAAAAGTGAAAATATCAAATGTTTATAGTATTATGCAATAAATATTTCATATTTTATTTAATAAATATTTCTACTAATAAAGAGTTTAATGTATTTTATTATAAACTGGAAACTGTGTCCAGTGTTGTCCAGAATTTAAAGCAGGGATTAATTGAATTCATTCATTAAAGTTTTTGAAAGGCTTAGTCGCCATTGCATGAGCACATGCTTTAATTATAAAACATACGTGAGCACATGCTCACCCCAAATAAGCACCTAATCACACCTTACATAGCTGCTCGGGAATGTAATACGCCTTGGTCCTGGTGCTGGACACATTAAATGCTACGTCTTAACGTGACTGCATATTATGCCCTAAATATGCCTTTTGTCCTCTGTGCAGGTCTAAAAGCTATTTTGATATGCCCTAAATAAGCTCTTTTTATACACCACACCAAATAATCTTTTTGGATACGCCCTAAACAAGCTTTTTTGATATGCTCTGAATAAGCTCTTTTGATATGCCCCAAATAAGCTCTTTTGATATGCCCTGAATAAGCTTTTGTGATACACCCTAAATAAGGTTTTTCAATTGCCATAAATAAGCTTTGATTCATCCCAAATACGCCTTTCACCCTTTGATCTTTTGATATGCCCTAAATAAGCTCTTTAGATACATACTAAATAAGCTCTTTTGATACACCCTAAATAAGTTCTTTTGATTTGCCCTAAATAAGCTCTTTCGATATGCCATAAATAAGCCCCTTTGATTTGCCCCAAATATGCTTTTCACTCTCTGATCTTTTAATGTGCCCTAAATAAGCTCTGTAAATATATACTAAAGAAGCTCTTTTGATAAGTCCTAAATAAAATCTTTTGATACACCCCAAATAAGCTCTTTTGATATACCTAAATAAGCTTTTTCGATACACCCTAATACTGGTGGCGGAGCCATAGGGCAAGGGGGGGGGGGCAGCTGCCCCCTCTAAGATTCTGATCTGGAGGCAATGCCCCCCCTAAAATTTGATTATATATACTGCTAAAAATTTATAGTTTCCCCTCCATACCTAAAATAATAAAAGCGTTAAGAAAAATTGAGATGCCACATATTTTTTTTCCTGAGGAAACTGTCTGGACGAAAAACAAAAGTTTTCTTTCTCTTGTTCTCTAGTATCTTTTATAAGTATACGTTATTCATGTGGTAAACCAACATTGCCACAAATTCATAAAATGCCCAAAAGATGCAATGAAGGATTGTTACCTTTTATTTTTCAAACACCCCAAGATTATTTTAGAAAAGAATATTTCGAATTGCTGGATGTCCTAATATCTTCCTTATGTGACCGTTTTTTAAACAAACAAGTGCATTAAACTTACGGAGAGCTTGGAAAAATATTACTATCACCTGCAACAAATACCAATGAAATGAGCTTAGAATCAGAAGAGTTTGAGGATATCCTTAAAACTTACATAAAGAAAGGTCGACTAAAAATTGCAAATTAGTATGCTACAGGATTTCATAAAATCTTAGGGTGATAAGTAAAGCATGATTTACACTTCAAAAATATTAACAACATTTCTACAATACGCAAAATTTTGAGGAGGGACAATGAATTATCGTCAGATACATTTAGCAAGGTACAGAGACTCTTGCAAATATATCTGACTATACCTGTGATGTGATAGTATAGAGTGGGAACTAACTGCACACGTTTTGGGACCTCTAGAATACGAAAAAAGTATTTTAGCTTGACAACTGAGTGTGTGTCTGTCAGTCTGTGCAATGTATGAATCCACTCTAAAACTAATGGATCAAATTTCATAAAATTAGGTAAGTAATTCACTTGTATGTAGCCCTGGTGCTGATTAGTATTTGGTAAGATTCGAGATAAAAGAACCTGCCTTTTTTTGAGAAATAGTCCTCAAAAATTGTCTGTATCCCCTCTATCTGAAGAACTAATAGACTAAATTTCACAAAATTTGTTAAATAAGTCAATTATGGGTTATTCTGGTGCTGATTAGATTTGGGTACAATTCGAAATAAAAGAACCTGCCTTTTTTTGCAAAGTGGCTCCAAAAAATTGTATGTATCAACTCTAGAGGAAAAACCAATTAACCAAATTTCACAAAATTTGGTAGATAATTTGCTTTGGGGGAAGCAACACCTTTTCAGAAGCTAGACTTTAGCTTACCTGTGAGGGTGGAATTTAACAGTTGCGCGTTTTTATTACTATGCTTCTTTCAAAACACAGTAGAAACTAAATTTCAGCTTCTAGATATGCATTTTAATGGGAAAAATACTTCACGTCTCATTTTTAATTTCGAAGCATCTTATTTTCAGAAAGTAAAGTGTGACAGTTTGCTAAAACAGACATACAGTATATTCACAAAGTTATTTTAAAAATTATAATAAATAAAAATATCTTTAAATTAGATTTTAAACAGGGAAGGCTCAACTTTTGAGGCTCTATGGATGCTACACCGCTGCCTAAATAAGCTTCTTTTGATATGCTATAAAAAAGTTCCTTTGATTCACCCAAATACATCTTTCACCCTGTGTGTGGGCATAACACGCCTTAAATATGGTCTTTTGATACATCTTATATAAACTCCTTCGATTCACCACATAAGCTTCTTTGATTAAAATCAACAGCAAACTTTCAAAATGAAAATTCTTGCGAACTCTGATAATATTTCAGATTCTAGTACTAACTCGCAATTCCAATAAAGATGACATCAGTTCCGCTGCTGATGTCAGAAATACCAACTCTTGGCTTCTAAATTCTACATTGATCCCGTTCCAAGGTGTGCTCAAGGATGTGGGATAAACCTGTTTATTTCTCATCTCATGTGCAGTTACGATTCTTTTGAAAGTTCTTGAGGTTTTACATAAAAATTCATAATTAATGAATGGAATAGAGCAGAAATAGAATTTTTCAATTGGAGCAGTGTGTGAGATTTAGAAAAGCATCTGATAAATTATGATGATGGGATTGTCAGTCAATTATTTTTTTTTCACAATATAAAAATCAAATAAATTTTAAACATGTAAAAAGTATATATATTAAAAAATTAATGAAAATTTGACTATTAATAGTATGGATTCCATTCAAAGTTTATGGAAAAGAAAATTTCTCGATCTTTTGGATGGTGTTAAAATGGAAACTCCTCTGTGATAATATTTTTGGTCACTAAGGAACCAATTTGTGTGAAAAACTACTCAAAACCATGCTACAACATAAAATAATGCAAAAACTAATTCTAATTTTTAAAAAATCTCACCAAAACATACAGTCTCGAGTCCTGAAGTACCTGTGTATAAAATTTCATGGCAGTATGAAGTTTAGATTTTTTTGCTACAGATGACACAGGCAGACATCTTCCTTTATTATTATAAATATTTGATATTTTAATTTAATTTAATTAATAATGAGCAACTTTTTCTGCTTCTTCTAATATAATTAAAAATAAAGTAAAAAGTCATGGTAGCCAATGACAGACTAAAATGAAAGTAGTGATAAAAAATGGTCATCTACTTGTCACTTTTAATATTTAACTTATTTCACATATATCGGCTATTTTTCCATACATTTCACTTGTATACATTCTGTATAAATACAATATTTCTTTCAAAGTGTATGCATATAGTAAAAAAGCTATAAAACTGTAACATGTAGAAACACCATTAAAATATATTTTGGAATAAAAAATTTGCATTTAAAAGTGATGAAAACTATGGACCAGTGACAACTAATTGGCTGACCAGTGGCTAACTACTTTTAAACTTCAGTAGAAGAATAATACATTATAATTTACTAGTATTAGAAATATACAAGTACAGAAAGCTTATAACATGGTTTGCTTCATGTGTATTCACTTTAGCTCTCATAACATTGTTGCAGTTCACCATAATCAATTTTGTTTATATAAAAATGTACATTATTGGATTGGAGTAACTTTAATGTGGTTTGAAAAGTACACTAATTTTGGAATGTAACAACAAAGAATTTAATAACACTGATTGAAAAATGATGATTTTGTATAATATATGATGAAAGGGATGATGAATGTGAATTAACAGATGATAAGCAAAGATATAGATGATTTCTATAATGAAAAGTTATATTTTTATTCATAAGAACATAAAGGGACTTCACTTTATGGTTCTCAGGCTTGTGAAGATGCTTCTAAAGACAATACTCAAACTGAAAGATGTTAGTTCTATGAACTATGAAATAGGACAAAGTTCAAATTTAACCTATTTTAGGCTGTCTAATATGGGGCACTTTCAGCAAGATGTATGACCTACATTTCCCAGAGCAAGACCAGCATATCATAATTTGGTGCTTTTTGGTAGGCCTGATAAAGAAGGCTGCTCTTTTTAAAAATTCAAAACTGTTTATGACAAAACTTGGCTTATACCATTATTTTCACGTTTTATACTATTTTATATGAATTTTTATAAACTTTCTGAGTTTTAGAAACAGTTTGAGCTTTATGAATCTTAATTAATAAAGGAAGATGTTTGTCTGTCTGTGCAGTCTGTAGCGAAATGTCTAAGCATCATGTGACTATGAAATTTGATACACAGGTACTTTAGAATCCGAATAAGGGCACTTTGGTATTATTTTTTTAAGTTTTGAATTAGTTATTCTGTAATTTTATGTTTTAGCCTGATTTACAACGATTTTGGCTGATATTTGCACAAATCGATTCCTTAGTGACTTAAAATATTAACACAGAGTTTCCATTTTGACACTATCGGAAAGATCTCTAAACAAACTGTGAATGAAATCTGTACAATTATTAGATGAGTTTAAATTATTAAGACCATTTTAAACATCTCTGATTTTTATATTATGATATACAGAATTGACTTGTTATCCATCATTCATTCCGACCCCCCCCCCCCCCCCACACACACACACACACACTTGCATACTATATAACAAATTACTCTAGAAAAAAAAATCATAAACTCATCTGTTAATTAATTATAAATGTTTTATCTAAGGCATGTCTTTGATTTTTTTAATAAATTATGAAAGCACTGGGACCACTTGGACCCCTCCAAGGTCAAAACAGAGGACCACTCATTTTGTCATAGGGGAGTGCTTGAGATGGCCTGAGAGGAGGGTGCTTAAAAAAAAAAATCACCTTATCTATTGCCTGTACAGGGATAGTCAGACTTTCATGTTTACATGAGTAAGCAGTGTGTTGAATTGTGAGCAGCTGTATGGTAAATTGTAATTGTTATATTTGTTGTTATTGAGGAAAGCATGCACGATTTGATTTATGTAATTTTCAGATCAAGGCCATTTTATAGTTATTTTATGTGTTTTTTAGCCAAATGTTTTATCTAAGCAGCAGGTTCTTATTTGTAGTAAACACCTATTTAGAACCCAGGCAATGCTGGTTATTATGCTCTAATAAAAAACAGGAAAATATCAAATAACACCATAAATTCTTTTGAATATTGCAGTAGACATCCTTATGTACAATAGCTAAAGAAAAATAAAAAGAACAAATTGAATTTAAATTCTGGACACATTATCTTTATGCCTCTAAGAAAATACAATATAACTTAAAATAATTCCTTAACCTAAAATTATTCTGATCAAATACCTCTTGTCTAAATTCAGAAAATGTTTTTGAAATATCTTGATGAGCAGACACAAAAGATATTCGGTCACCGCTCACATCTGCAGCTTTGTCTACTAACTGACCAACTGTGGCACTGGATAAAACAACATCACCATGCATGAAATAATAGCTTTCTTTAATCTTCCTTTGAACCTCACTAATATTTCTGAAAAACAAATTCATTTATTAAAAATATTATGAGCTTCAATTATAAGGGTGAAATAAATTTAAAATCTTGAAAGTTGCAATTACACATTAAACACAAGGGTAAAAAGTGAAGATGTCTAATTTTTTCAAATAGACTCATTTGTTTGATTTTTTTCTTTGTTATTATTTAAAAAAAGTAAAGTGTCAGATACCTAAATAATTTATTATTTAAAAATAAAGTGATTTTTATATATAGCAAAGAGTTTAAAATTCCTTGATAGTGAGATTTCTATAACATAAAAGTACTTAAATTTTTGTATTTTTCAGCATTTTTTTTTTATGAAACTTTGTTTTTAAATGAGTTTGTTTTGAAATTCAAATAGGCAAAAATTTTAAATATATATTTATTATTCAATAACAAATTTCACATCAAGTGCAGACTGGCCATAGCACTATCAGTACAATTATTAGAATGAGTTGTTTAAAGGTTGATTTTTTTAATTTAAACTCTACCATATCATGTTGATACAAGAAAATACATGATCCAGTAAAGGTTCTAAATAACTAGGTTGATTTGATGATTTCTGTCTTTTCCATCTTGTTTCCTATATGAACAATCTCATATTTAACAATAATTACATAAGTTGTCAAATTGGTGTTAAACATACTATCTTCAGAGCTGGGGAAAAATACTTTTTAAAATTATCACCAATACTTGATGCAAGATACTTTGTGAAACTGGTTAGAAATTACGAGCAGAAAGTCAGGCATCAATGGCACCTAACCAATTTTCCTCAATTACCAAAATGTTCTATTTGGGTGCAATTTTGAAATAATTTATTTTGTTTATGTTATGCAGGTCATAAAATAAACCACCTTTTATCAGCGGTCTCACCTTTGACCTACTGTATGGACACATGCAATACAATACACTACACTATATGCTTTGGTTAGATTGTTAGAAGGAAAAGTAAACAGTTGATCAGTTGGAAATTGTGTTTACATGCAAAAAAAGTAGAAAAGTTAGGCATTAAAATTGACGACTGGGACTAAAATACTGGCTGCTAAACTGAAATTTATAGGTGAAAAATAAGACTAACAACTGCTAATTTTGAGAGATACAATAAACTGATATTTTTATCTGCTAGATACAATATACTAGGTACTTTTAGAAGAAGCTAAAGATAAAAGAAGCTTTTCAAAAGTAACACAGGCAGTCGATACAAGATACGTTATGAAATTGTATCTAAATGCAAAATACTAGTTACTTTCAAAGAAGCAAAAGATACAAGATATTTTATTAGTTTTGATCTATAAAAAGATATAAAAAATCTAAATTGCACTTATTTATGTTCCCTAAATTTTCTGAAGTTAATTAACTTAATGCTAATTATCAAGCGAGGTAAGCAGCGAACTTACATTAAACATATCTTTGAAAGCATTTTATTAATTTTTTGCAAATTACTTTTTCTTTCTTTCTTGAGATGCAAATCACATGCTTTGGCAAAAAATTTATAATTAGAGAAAATAGATGTACATTAATGAGGTGTAGTAATTTTGATATTGGGAACTCATGTCTTTTGAAATCTGGATATTTTGGTACTGTTTACTAAACACTTGTTGCTATAATTTCTGAAATGACATTAAAGCATTAACATTGTCTGCAATAATATTTATAATATAATTCACGCTGCAAGATCTATTTAAGAACAATATAAAATGCACTTATTATTTACATTGGCATCTTTTGAAATTGGGGAATTTTCATACAATATACTATACTTGAAGCCAAATTGGAAAGTATTGAGTATCCAAAAAGATATTCAATCTATTTGAAAAAAGAATCTTGATAAAAAAAATCCATGATACATTTAAAGACTTTGGTTGATACTCAATAAATTTTATATTAGCGATACTTCCCAGCCTTTATTATTTATTATCTTTAGTAAAATTTTCACCCAGTTTTGTTTATTTTTTTTATACAGTCATCCTTTCAGAAAGAGCATTAAGTTTAAACTATATTAGTTTTATACAATTTGCTAAAACATTTTCTTAAATCTTGGCTAAAATGTAAAAGTCATCAACAGACAAAAATCCCCAATTTCGGATAGTGTGCTTAAATAAAATTAATGCATGAAATTTGCTCCCACTACTTTTAGCTTGCAAATTAATTACTTTTTAATTGAAAATCTGAAAATATTAAGGGCAAATAATATTATAAAGAGTTTACCACAGAAATATAATTTTACAAGTAAGATATCAATCAGTATCATTTGTAACTGAAATAATATTAGAATTGGAAAGTGGTAATTTAGTGGTAGTTTGTTTAAAAAGCAATGAATGGTGAGGTTTGATTATCAAATTTGCTTATACTTAATGCAAAACTAACTTGACAACAGGGAGGTATAAAGAAGAAAGAAAGCCTCTGCTATGTAATATAGTCCATGTGTTAAATACTATGAGGGCTAGTCAAAACAGATTGAGAATGAATTTATTTTAAAAAATGCAGATGATATATGGCAGCAAAATAAAGCTTCGCACATAACTCAAATATTGCCTGTTTAGGGTAAAAAATTGTAAGTAAATCTGGCAATGCATTTGGCTGGAAAAACACAAATATACAATGAGCTCTTTTTCGCGTACGGAAAATGAAGTCTGTTCGTGATGAGCAATATGCAGTCTTGAAAATTTGCATTTGTTTATATAAATCAGCTACAGAAACATATGAAATGTTGTAACAAGCATATGGTGAGGCATTTTTGAAATCCATTATTACTGCTGATGAGAGTTGGCACCATTACGATCCTGAAAGCAAAGCAAAGCACAGCCAGGCAAGCAAAGTCTGCAAATCACAAAGTTCCCCCACTTCAAAGAAAGCCAAAGTTGTAAAGTCTGCAGGAAAAGTAATGGTTATTTCTTTTCTTGATTATCTTAGAATGGTTTATCAACATGCAGTCACTGAGTATATAATTGTTACTGGCCGGTATTGCATCACAGTTTTGAAGACCCTGACCAAACATATCTGACAAAAATAACCTGAGCTACATGCATCTGGTTGGCGCTTACATCATGATAATGCATGCACTCACATTTGCAACATTGTTACCTAATATTTGGCTTGAAAAGGAATAGAATGTGTGCCACACCCTCCATACAGCCCAGACCTAATTCTATACGACTATTTTTTATTCTCTCATCTAAAATCAGAGCTTTGAGGCCACCGTTTGGATTCATCAATGACTGTTTTGAAAAAGGTAGATGCAGTTTTGATATAAAGAATTTGGATTTTTTGATGATATTTTATGCAGTGATAAATTGCCAAATGTGGTAATCCCTTGACACGAAGTGGCATCCTGGGATCATGTTTTTCTGGCAACCCTTTCAAGCTTTCTGTTCAGCGATTCAATTTTAGTTCTGTTGTGGCTTAGTGTATAGAAATGCATAAAAAAAGTGAATATCATACAAAAATGAAAGATAGCACTTGTCAATGAACAAAATTATGTAGAAGCAGAAAATGTACATAGGAATGCTCATTCTTTATCAAAGGCTGCAATGTGAAAACAGCTGTTTGTGTAATGTTTTTTGAAATTCCGTAGTACAATCTTTTTTCTAAGTATCGTTTTCAGGAAATTTTGTTAAAGTACAATTTTTTTCTCTAAGTATCGTTCTTTTGAAATTTCATTAAAGTATCAGTTTTTATTTGCTAATAGTACAATATTTTTTTTATGTATCATTTTTCAGAAATTTTGTTATTTTTATTTAACAAATGCCAAGCCATTGACCACTAGGTCATTAGGCCACGAGCTCTCAATACTTTTGATACTACAGAAATTTTGTTAAAGCACAATCTTTTTTCTAAGTATCGTCTTTTTTTATACTTATTTATGTATTATATTTTTATGCATTTCTGATTATTAATTATATATTTTTATATTTGTTATGCACAAAGACTTTTCAAACACCATTTTCTTTGGTGCCAAAAAAAAAAAAAAAAAAAAAAAAAAAAAAAATGGTGGATTGTGCCAAATTCTTTATATTGAAGCTGTTCCACAGTTTTAAAGATGATGTCGAAAAATAGGTTCAAGCATATGTTTCAGGAGTGGCAGACACATTGGGCCAAGTATATAGAAGTTAATGTTGACTACTTCGAAAAAGAATATATGAAGATAGACTTTATCTAATGTATTGTGAGTAATAAATTCATTCTCATTCTTTTTTGACTAGCCCTCGTATATAATTAGAAACTGATATTTTGCTGCATAAAACTGATGGTTTGAGTTCAATCAATTCCCTAAATTAAAAATTACATTCATGTTTCGATATTTTCTATTTGAATAAAATATTATTCTTTATTGATACTAAAAAATGATTTTGTTATTATGATAAAAGGCTGGCCAATGTATGTATAATGGGCATATGAAGACAAAACAGAGTTAAGAAGCTCTATTAGCTTTCATATTATATTGAAGCTAGCCTTGCACAAAATTTAATAAATATACATCAAATATTGCTAAACAAAATTATTTCATACTTTCGTGTAACCCAATTTTTTTTATCACAATATAATTTTTTTAAATTTTCAGACGTAAACATCTTATATTGATTTTACGAATACATTAAAAAACTCAAGGCTGGCACTTTAACTAAAGAGAATCTGAAAATGCTAAAATAATTTCAGAGATTTTAGCTAAATATTTTATTTTGTCAGTTTAAATGGAGTAATAATTAAAACTGAAAAAAAAAAAAAAAAAAACGAGAGCTAAAAAAAAAATTAATTTTAAAATTAAAAAGAAACAATAGCACACTCATACCCAGTTGGTTAATGGCAGCTTTTGAATCAGATAAATGTCTAAACTCTTAATTATATTTCAGTAACGCTTATGATAAATAAGTATCCAAACCTACTACTCCCAATGATTTTTCAATTAAGCCTTAGATATTTAGTAATATGAATTTACAATCATGCCCTCATAGTAGATATCCGCATCTAAGGATCATTTCATGCTTTCTAGTCTCTTTAGCATGGAATATCTGATATCTACAATGGCAGAAAAAAAACTTGCTATGTGCTACAAATTTGCAAATTTTTATAGAGACCGAAGAATTTCCTCTTACCACATAGCCTGCATAAAAACAATGTAGAGAATTTTGAATTTGTATGTCACCATAGCAGTTCACAAATCTATTGCACATAGCAAATTTTCTTTGATGATGGTGTACAGTACTAAACTGTGTACACAGGGATTAAAATCGTTAGTCCAATAGAAGTTCGCAAAACAAATTTGTGGCACATTATATATTGTTATCATCACAATACAAAATACAAAGTAAAATGACTTTAATACTTTATTCTTTTAATATATAGCAATTTTCCCTAAAATATGAAATATAATAAAAATATTTTATAGAGTTGAACTTGAACATAAATAACTTGTTCAAAATTATTCATAAATTTAAATTCCTAGAAAATCTTTTACGCTGTACATAAAAACAAAGCAATTCGATTGTTAATTCACCTGTAGTTATTGCGACATGGTTGAATAAATTTAAATAAATTTGTCTGGAGTTTTAAAAACATTTTTAAAAGCACCGGTACAAACTACTGCCTAATACTGATGTAGGATAATTATCAAAGATGTTTGCACACCGTGTGATAACAAGCCGGATTTTACTTATCGCCAATGATTTCTCAAATCAACTTTTTAACAATGGTTTTTTTTATTTTGTAGTTGTTGCTGTCAAGAAACAGCAAGTAATCACAATGATGCCAATTATTATGTTAAATTATATATTTCAGAAATATAACCGTGCTAAATATTTAAGATTAATAAGATTAGGACAGAAATAATTTTTTATTCAAATATACGGCGTCTCTGGTTTCCATGACGATTTTCAAGAAGTTTAGATACTCAAGTCTGAAATTTTTTTATATTTTTATTTCTTGCAAAAAAAATTCTGCTCACAAGTTATAGTGATTGTAGTGATATGTGAATAAGGAAGCCAATTGTTTTATTTTGCTATGCGAATTTGTTTTATCAAAAGAAGCTACTATGACTTTCCCGAACATCAATATTTCATAACTTCTTTAAAAAACATTATTTGAATTCTTCTGGGAATATTTGAATTCTCGGTTTGATAATAAATTAGTTTTGAGGATAAGTTTTTTAATATTTTTTTAACAAAAATAAACTGAAACTACGATTTGCAATTTACATATAGTCGGTCACAGTTACCTGTCACGTTGTTGTTTTGAATTGAACACACTAAGAGTTGTGTTTTGGAAGTATCACCGTATGAAAAAGACATAGATGATTAACATTTAAGAATACCATTAATAAATATTCACAATGTGGCGAATGTGCCGCAAAACTAGTAAGTGAAATTCTGATTGGTACATATGCCTTATTGAAAACTTTATCCCGAAGCATTAACTTCTTAAATATTCAGTTTCTAAGATATTATCTTCTGCGACAATAAAATAGAAAAAAGAAATAAACATTAAATTTTTTGTTTACTCTATTTATTACTGCAAATTATTTAGTTTTATTAAATTGTTTAGCAGTTATGAACTTTTCCATAGAGCACACTAGGACGGTTTTAAAAGTATAAATTACAGAAGTTATCTACAGTTTCAAGCCCCCCTGTCAAAAAAGACATTTTGAATATTTTGCATTCAAAGTATCGGATCTTTGCGGTTTACCATTCGTAATTTATATGGTTCCTAAAGGGATCTTCACAGACAATACTTCAGTTGTTTCTATCTGCTCCATTACTTAAGACAGAAATAGGGCAAGTTCTGATTAAACGTGATTTGGAACAGATGTAGTTATAATCCCTTTTTCATTTTTGTCGATTTTAGGTGAGATTCTGTTAATCCCAGCTATAATTTGGAGAACATTTCATTCTGATAACCCTTTCCACGTCTTTTTTTACCCTTTGTCGCCAAGATAAAAATAACGTTTTCTGCGTTTTTCTTGCCTTTTGTTGCCAAGGTAAAAGTTACCCTTCTGTCGCCATTTGTGCAACAGTTGATCTTCAGCAATTGAAACATGAGCCTATGCCTGCTAAAAAAAATCACAGAATTTGGCTCCTGCTGGCTGTCAGAGGTCGTACGGAGCAATAGCTGTTTGTGCAACAGGTATTTTGTGGCTCAGAGCACAATATAAAAATAAAAAAATTTTCTGATTTTTACATTGGCGACAAAAAATGTGAAAAACATTGCCAAAATGGAATGTTGCGATTTTTACCTTGGCAAAAAAAGGCAAGAGAAGATGCGGAAAGGGTTGCCAAAATGGAATGTTTTCCAAATCATAGCAGGGATTTCCAGAATCTGGCCTAAAATCGCCAAGAATGGAAAAGGGATTATACTACATCTGTATCTCTGATTTTTTTCTTTGTACTCCAGTCGGTTACATTGAATGATTCTAAAACCTAGAAGAGGTACCTTTAGAATTGGCAAATTTACTCCCAGTACTCTCACACCCTTCAAATGGCTGATAACAATGCCATTGGTATGGATGTGGCTCCTTTCCTGACTGCACAATCTTCTCGAGCAGTTGTCTGTCTCGGGCATACTGAGCCTCCGGCATTTACATATAGCTTCTCTGATCTACTATTGCCAATGCAGAGTAACTACCATATTGCTCCAACCAAGATGGCAACTATTATGTCTATTGGACCAACCGACTTCCCATAGACCGATGATGCGACCTCTCTGAATCCAACAATTGTTTATAGTACTATCCAGTATGTCTCAAAGACATCTTTGTACACAATTTGCAATATTAAAATGGAAAATCCAGTTCCAATTGCCCTTCAGTGAGAACATTAGTAGTTTTAAATTCTGCATGATGTGTCATTCCCATGCACGTTGTATAAGCCCTATGACACCATTGGCTTGATCATTTGCATGCTGAATTTTATGGCTGTAGCTTAATTTTTTTTTTAGGGTACGTATATATTTTTTGCAACAGAGTCAGTGTTCGAAATTAGCGGTCGTTAGTCGTAATTTGCGACTAGAAATTTCAATTTCACGACTAGATTCTTCAATCTGGTCGTCAAATTTGACACCTAACAATACTGTTGTTAAATATCAGTCTTCCCTTTCCCTTTGACTAAATTACGATCTCTGGTAGAAGACTGGAGAGCGGTAAAAAAAAAAAGCGGCATTTTATACACGCCCTCAGTGATAAATCTGCAGGTGGTACACAGACAGTAAAATCTCCCTCTGTCTATTCAGGGAAAGACAACATTGGGAGCTTTATTGTACTTCATCTCACCCCACCCTTCAAGACCTGAAATTGCACTTCTGAAGAATTTATTTGTTTGCTTTATCCTCAGACATTCCGATGTCCGAGACTCCAGGTATTTAACGAGTTTCTATTAATCCCCTCGTGAATCTACGTGTCCTACTTGGAAGAAAAGGGAGTGATCCTCCCTTTTCCTCCTCGCAGAGTCTTTATATTCTAATTGCTTACTATTATAGAACACACTATGTTCTAGATTAAATCGTTTCAGCATCTTGAAAATTTGATCAGCTAATATTTTGTTATCAGACATTGAAAATGACGTTTTTATAGTTGTCAAGTGAAGAGATAAACGGCATTTGTCCGCGATCTTCATTATATTTCGTTTTATTGTGAACATATTTTTTCACTTCTGCAGTTTGTTTGCATCATCTAAAACGTTTGTAATTATTTCGTACATACTATATTATGCAGACAGACTATTTTCCAAGCGTATTTTTAATGACATGAAAGGCTATTTTGCAGCAGTATCGCGATAAACGGCATTTTGTGCGATCCTCGTTTTATTTTGAAAGTATTTTTCCACTGTTACAATTTGTTTGCATCGTTTAAAATGTTTGTAATTATTTTGTATATTATATAGAAAAGCTATTTTTAAAACGTATTATTAGTGAAATAGAACGCTATTTTGCAGCAGTATGGGGGAAAATGGTATTAGTGCACGATTTTTCCTCATGCAATATGTTCCTATCTTTCTTTCTGGTAGGTTGGCATCTATGCATTTTTTATATCAATCCTTGAAATTAATGTGATTCATACTTTTTTTTATTATTACCCAGGCTGTCTAGCTCACCCAAAGGGTGTAGATGAGTTTTAAGGGTGTGATTTATATTTTGTCAAAGCAACAAGAAAAAGTGTAGCAACTATAAAACAAAAACTTATTATTGACTTGCAAATACTGAACCCTAGCTGCCAACTCTGCATTTCTTCGTGAAGCTCTGATATTTGCATTGACTGCCGATCTCTGGACAAATATGCAAATTCTCCCCCCCTCCCTTTTTTTTAAAACTTTTAAAATGAATATAGTAAACAGATTTTAAAATGAAATTCCATACTTTGACGAAATTGGCTACAAAAAATGACTAAATTTCGCCCAAGATTCCCTTATATTTTAATTTTAAATGTGTTTAATTCTTATATTTGTAAATAATATGAGAAAGATTATATGGAAATGTCACTAAAATGTGCATTTATACGTGATTCTCAGTTTATCCCGTTTTATTATCACATATTTTCCATTTTTGCAATTTGTTTTTATTAATTAAAACTTTTATATTAATTGTTATTTTAGCTTATGAAAATTAATTTTCAAGCATGAAATGAAGGGGTATTGGGGCAATGATTATATAAGATGACCATAATTTAAAATTGTTAATTGTTAAGTTTTTTTTTAAATTTTTTGTTTATGTCCTTTTTGCCAAGTAAAAACAAATTAGCAATTTTTTCTATTTATTTTCTTTTGGGTTTCTTTATCAGTTCATTTTAAATTTTAAGAAAATTTAAAACAATTTTTAATACAAAAATCTGAATTATTCCTTGTTTATATCTTTAACAAAAATGGACATTTAAAAAATAGTTGTTATTGTTAGAGATGTCAAAATGGCAAGTAGCCGGGTCTATTTGGCACCTAGAGTCAAAACTATAGGCATCAAATGACGCCTAGTTCAAATTTTTAATTTCTAACACTGAACAGAGTGTATATATCCTTTTTATACATTTTTAACCTTCTAGTATTTATAATTACGTTTTGATTTAAGTGCATAAATACTTATAAATCTCCTTTTTGTTTTTTAGTACTTTCCCGTTGGCAGGTAAATAAACAAAATCCTGTTGATAATAAAATTCAGAAAACTTCTCAAAAAGCTGTACTTCTCTGCAACACATCTCAAAAGAAAAAGTATGTTTTTCTTTTTATTTACACATTTTGATTTCATTTATATATTTCATGATCAATGTTCTTAAATTAACCTCAGGTTATGGGATTATAATCCCCTGACATCATCAAGGGGGATGGGAGATTAGTGGGGCCATATCGCCACTCAGGAACCCATTTAATTTTGAAGAAATGGTATATGGAGAAATGGAAAACAAAATATTTGGTTACCAACTCCACCTCTTCCAGAAATTTTTTGTGATGCTTCTACTGTAATCTATTATAGTACATTAAAATTTTAAAATCTTTAATAGAGAAAGATGTGTTTTTATTAGAAAGGGACTATTTAATAAACAGTCCAGGCTTTTGATATAAAAACAGGCACCTTTAAAAAAATTTCATATTTTATGAGAAGGGAATGTTTTTTATATGTGCTGAGACCAGGTTTCCCATTAGAGCATGAGACTGTATAAATATTGCACAATAGAAATTGATGTGAGGTTTTCAGGCATCTTGAAGCAATATGCTTACCTCTCTTCAGCCTCTGTCTCCCATTTCCCTTTGAGTTCAGTGATCATGCCCTGCGGAAAATATGTACAACATGCCTTTGATTCTCAATGGGATTTTGTGCACCATCCTTAGTTTAAACCTCCTTTACTTTCATCTCATTTCCTGATTCATCTTCCATTGATAGATAATTGCATTCCAAGGAATTAACTGACCTTGAATCCACCGTCTAGTCGTTCATCTCCTAGGAGGAATCTAGAATAACAGGGTTCCTGCTATAAAAATTAAGTGAGACTTTATCACCTTAGCAAAAAATGTGAGGGATATTTATAAAACTTGAGTTAGAATTCAAAATTTTTTGTTCCAGTGAAACAATTTTAATTTATAAACATTTGCATGGCATCACAGTTAACAAACAATGTATTTATTTATATAATAAGCAAAACAAATATGCAAATGACAAAACTTTAGTGAAATGAATTTGCATCCCACAGATGCAGGATGTCTGCATCAGCTAAGATTTAGTATTTGCAGAAGTTTGTCTTGAATCACATTTTACAGCTACTGAACATTTTTACTTTCCTTACATATAGTATAATGTAGAAGGAAAGTATTGTGATAGGGTCGGAAATTCGAATTCAAGTTTTCCATGCGAAAGCACATTTTAGGTATCCCTGAACACGAATCAAATGTTTTAGAGGTGATGTGTGTTTGTCTGTTTTAGAGGTGATGTGTGTTTGTCTGTTTTAGAGGTGGTGTGTGTGTGTGTGTGTCTGTGAGATGTGGATATCTCATGAACTAATGGAGTAATTCGGATGAAATTTGGTGCAAATATTACAATCCATGAATATTGGAAGCTTATTATTTTTAAACTTAATCAAATGTTTAAAAGACCCACAGATTTTTTAATGAACTTTTTAAAAATCAAAACCTTTAATACAGTTATGTAAATGATGGTTTCTTATGTAATGTTTCATTAGAAAAGTATTGACACAAAAATTAGAAGACTAGCATGAACCGTTCTCGAGATATTGCACATTTTTCAAATAAATTTATGAAAAAACTAAAAAAATCATTAACTATTGTGAAATATGTTCACTTTTCATATGTAATATTATACGATAAATTTGTTAACATCATTCACGTGGATTTAGTTCATTCCATTCACAAGAGAAGATACTTTGGATAATAGTTTTTATTTGGATGCCAATAGTCATCTACTTACTATATGGGTCATTTTCACTGTATGCTTACATTTGAAGAATTTTTTTTTTTTTTCAACTTCGAAATTTTCTTTAGAAATTGAAACACATGATAATGTGTATGTTTGGTGTATCTATAAATTCTGCAAATGGAACACTTTAGCCTTTGATATAGTATTTAAATGCTGCTGTAGTGCCAGCTGCAGGACAATTTGTCAAGTCCATTACCAGACAAAATCAACCAAGATTATATGCTTTAATGATTACAAAACTTTCTAGTTTCAACTGATTTCTGTAGGACTTATGTCCCTATAATTAAAATCATAATCACTTGCGAATAAATTATTAAATAAATTAAAGAGATGCTGATAGTAAGCAGTTTTGACTTCATACTTATACGTAATCTTTCTTTTATCATAACTAGAGAAATCTCTCTAAATTGTTGAATTTTAGGAAAATAATGACTATTTATCTTAGCTACATGCAAAGATATAATCGGAAAAAGCTGCAAACATAATTTTTTATGATTAAAAACTGTGTGGTAAAGGATTTGACATTGGTTAACAAATTTGACGTTAAGTAACAGATTTGACATGACTTACCCTTCATCCTCAAATTTGGCAAAGGAAGAATTGCCTTTATCTGATCAAAATTTACATAAGATACATCATTTTCATCTGTGCAAAAAAATTTCTTACTAGAATCAGTGGCTTTCAGACACATTATCTTGATTTCACCTTCCTCATCTATTTCACTTTGAATAATAGCTGCATATTGTTTTTTTCCATATTCCTCCAATAACATGCATCAGTTCTGAAGCTGCTGTTAAAAAAGAATCGTTTAAATTATTGTTTGAATACAGTAATGACATTTCATCATCAGACATTGAAATGTTGGAATATATAAAGTCCTTTTTAGAAAATTTGTGTATTTTTCTTGGGTCATTCCTTTTTTCTAAACTATCTTTTTTGCAACAAGTAAATTCCTGTAGTGGAAAACACTCACAAATCCCAGTTCTTTTGTAATAACAACTAGCATTCCTATGAAAAAGTTTTCCTTTTTCAACACTGATGATTTGATGCATTTGAAATGTTCCATGAAGAGTGGGAATATTCTGTGGCAACTTTTCCTGAAGGCAAGAATGCCAGTTTCTTTAATAAATAAAAGACTAATGTTTGTTTTTTCCTGAAGCTTCTCATAAAGTTCAGTGACATTACTTATATTTTCTCCATAAGCAACCAAGCTATCTTCTGTTCTCTTAACTAAAGCTCCTATGCTGTTAGCAGCTCTTTTGCTATGGCCAGCCTCAAATAATGACCATCTGCCTCTCTGAAAACCATGGTCAAATAGCAAGTGATTAAAAAGATAGAAATTTTTCTTTTGGCAAACTGGGTTGTAGGGCCATCAGAAAAAAAAATGAATAATCGAAATGTCAGGTGAAACTACCTTAAGAAGATCAAGAACTGGTTTTAAATGAGCCCATATGGCAGCAGGATTATAATCGTTACTTGGAAAAATTGAAGAAAAGGAGATGGACTTTTCTATCTCACCAATATACATAACTCCAGTGTGTAATGTAACCTGTGCTCTTGATGCACCAAAGTGGTATGTTTGTATCTCTTCTCCTAATTTACAAGCATAATTTTCAGAGAAGTCAATATGCAATAATGCTTCATTCGATGTTAACTTCTCCTTACAAGTATTATAAGCCAAGAACTGTTGACTTATATTAAAAGTATGCTTTTTATAACATATCTCGTTTTGAAATTCTTCAATCAACAATGAAATGGGGTCATCCTTTTTCTCTTTTGATATTTTTTTCACATTAATTTCTATACTTTCACCCTCAATCAATTTTTGTAGATGTAGAACTAAAGAATTTACCATTAATAACTATTTGTGTCAAGTCCTTTACCTTCAAGTCAAATCCATTACCAACAACATGGTAACAGACTTGACATTACGAAAAAAATTGCAACTAAAATTTACATGTATAAATAATAATATAAGAAGGCAAAGTAGAGGGCTTATGAAACTGGCTAGTAAAAAGTATTTAGGTATGAGAATGTAAAATTTATATTTTTAGAATCAAAAATGATGGTAACAGACTTGACATAATAAAAAAATACCTCAAAGAGGATTGACTCTCCACTACACACATGCTTCTCAACTAAAAAGGGAAACTGGCTGCCAGAAGTTATTTGTCCAGTTTGGTGATCTCACTGAACATGTGCTACTATCTTTTGGTACAATTATCAGGGTTTGTTTTATGAAAATCATATGTGGTAACGGACTTGACGAAATGCAAGGGACAAAGTGTTTTTATTAATTTCTTATAAAAAAAATAATTTAGTTCATTTATATCATAAATTTGAAGCATTGATAGTTTATCTAGTGTCGCAGTATGATGAGCATACTGGACATATTTGGGCAAATTTATAAAATTATGGCATTGAATTATTAAAAGTTTGAATTTAATATTGTGAATCGAATGGAAGAGCAAGTAACTGGCACAATGACATTGACCCAGTCAAGGGCAACAATTATTTCAGGAAGGTGAGAAACACACCTGAAACAGCTGTAAAAGTGCCACTGAACATGACAAATGCCAACATAGGAAGGGCACATGAATGGCAGTCCCAAAGGGAAATTGTCACTTAATGGTTTTTACAAACAAGATAAGAAAGCCTTGGAACAAATTTAGAGGCAGTAAGTATTCCCATGCCAGACATCAAGCAAGAGTAGATGGCACCATGATAATACTCTCTGCAAAGTTGAAACCAGGCAAAAGAAACATCAAGGGAATACTTGATAAACACTCTTTTCGTTTTTACCGCTTTTCCCAGAGAAGAGGGCAAAAGGGGTAAGGCACTTACGGCGAATGATACGGACTGGTACGAACGCGGAGGGATACAGCGGCAAAACTAGATCAAAGTGGAGCCTGAGCACGGCTGTATACTTCCGCAGTTGGAACTTCTACATATAGCCGAAGCTATGGACTATAGCCAGATATAGTGTATCTTATCAAGAATTATTTTTTTTTTCTAAAAATCTTGTAGAATTATCTTATAGATCTTGTCTTTATATCGTATCTTGAATTTTCATCGAAAGCTTCTTAAAGTAACTGACTGGTAAAACTTTCGTGAATCACCTGAGTGGGGTGAGGCATCCCATAGCCTCACCTTACTAATATGCTTTATTTTGTGGAACAAGTTCTGCGTATGCAAAATGTTTGAACTGAAAGAATTACGAATGCAGTGATGCAAGGCCTCTTCGTCTTTGTTTTTTTGAAAATGCTATATGATTTAGCTGTGAACGTCATAAAATGTATTCGATGAAGAATTGTGCTCCACAAAGTTTATGATGGTAATCATAGCAGCAATTTTTCCTGAATGGAGTTAAAAAGAAAGACTGCATAATTTAGTCTGAACCGTGAAAGAAAAACCATAGAACTCTTCAATTAAAATGATCTAGTGAACTTACAAAGAATTTAATTGACTCTGCAAAGTGAGGAACTAATTTTTGCAAAGTGAAACTATATCATCAATGTCGAACTTTACAAAGAAAGACTCAGTCATAGAGACTATGAGAACTCAAAATAAGTGCAAGATAAATAATAGTGTCTGGAACTCCAAGAGGTAATAAAGTGCCTTTGAAAGAGATTAAGAAAAAGAGATTAAGAAAAAGAGATTAAGAAAAGAAAGATTAGAAAAAAGAAAGATTAAGAAAAAACCATAAGAGATTAAGAAACAGAAAACTCTTACCTGTTTATTAATTGTATCTATATTTAATGTCTGATAAAATATGATTTAATTTAAAATGAAAGTAGTTGAGATGAAGGTAAAATTGTAAACAGTAATTGTGCATTATGAAATTAGAATGCATTAGTTTGAATTTGTGTTGCAACATGTATAAATATAGACGAATATTTAATCAAGAAAAATTACATTTTATATTATAATATAATTGATGTTTGCTAATGTGAATAAATGTCTTTGAATTAACCTATAAATTGTGTAGTGAATTGACGGCCATAACTTAGATCACAAATTCTTCTCACGAAGCCAGAATTTATCTGGCATGCACTCTTCTGAGTGATTAAAATCTTCTACGGTGTGGTAATGGGTATAGATTAAAAGTAACTTTATCCAAAATTGAAAGATTTAGTTTTAAACTAATCTCTGTCTTTTTAGGACTTATTTGGAAATAGTGATAATTAATCTAAATTATATACTTATTGCCATACTAAGATATGGGGGCTTTACTCACTTACGAGATCTCCCCATATCTAGTAATTTATATAAATTGCCTTGTTTTTGTAGTGGTAAAAGAAGTAAAAAAATAACTTGTTAAATCACATGAAACTTGTGTGGAACAAGCATTTTTCTCTATCACCACAGAAAAAAATCTATATATTTGAAATTAAAAAAAAAAATATTATTGATTTTGTTATAAATATGTTGTATAATATTCTTTAAATACAATATCAAATTAGATTGAACTTTTTAATATCACATTATGTTCTATACAAAAATTATTACTCTGGGATAACATATGTAAGCGTATTTTGAAAATGACCCATATAAGAATAACCTATTTCTCTGTCATTAATGCTTGGCGAAATTTCGGCGATAAATTTGTCAAAATATTGCCAACTTGGCGATTTTTTTAAATGTTGCCAAATTGTTAAAAATGATGTTAAACCAATGAAAACATTTTCATGGATGAAAATTCAATATCTTGGAAAGAACAAATGAATCGACTATAAAAATAATTAATTTCTTCATCCGTCTGTAATGCTTGGAAAAATATTTGGCAGGAAGTCGCCAACTTGACAACTATTTTATGTGATGCTAAAGTGATGAAAATTTCGCTAAATTTATAAAAATGGCATCAAATAAGAGTTAATATTTTGTAAATTTTGAATTTTGTTGCATGTTGAGCCTTTAGTATATAAGTAGTATATATTTAGTATATATTTTACCTTTTAGTATATAAGAAATCCTCTTCTCTCCATTTGTCTGTAACACTTGATGATACGTTTGGCGAACTTGGCAAATAATCTAGTGAAATATTGCTAACTTAGTGATATTTCACCCCTGATTGATGGGGCGCGGTAGCCCAGTGGTTAGCGCGCGGGAATTGCACTCGCTAGGAGCGGGATCGATTCCCACTGCTGCCAAAACTGCCGCCATGTTCACGCGGAGTACGATCATGTTAAACACGTGGGTCTGTAAGTCCTTCCGAGAGGTTGGTGGTAGGGGAAGGAGGGTACGGTCCCTGTGGATGCCTCCCCCACTGGGTTCCGGTACAAATTGGGTGGCATTTCCCAGCCGTCCAACCAGTTACCTTACACCTTTCTGCAGTGGCGGCTTGTGAGCGACATGTAGAGGGGGGCGCTCATCTATGTATTTATGCCTATATATATGTTAGTAATATATATATATATACATACATATATATATATATATATATTATATATATATGTATATATAAAGCATATGTATATACATATACGTATTTTGGGCATAGCAACGGGAGTATTAAAAATATAAACGACGGATGTATTAAGTAAAATAACGTACCTCCCACCTGCTCGCTCGTTCATAAAAATCCTGGACACATGGAACGTATCTTTCCTAGTGAAAAACATTACAAGTCCTAATTTACATTAAAGTAAAATTGTAGGGGCTAGTTAAACTAAAAGTTATGCCCAGGGAGTTGACTAAAAAATATGCATATTCTAGCGATACGTGCCGATGGTTCAGACACTATAGCCACTACAAAAAAAAAAAAAAAAAAAAAAAAAAAAAAATCATAAAAATCCTGAACACATGGAACGTATCTTTCCTAGTGAAAAACATTACATAGTCCTAATTTACATTAAAGTAAAATTGTAGGGGCTAGTTAAACTAAAAGTTATGCCCAGGGAGTTGACTAAAAAATATGCATATTCTAGCGATACGTACCGATGGTTCAGACACTATAGCCACAAAAAAAAAAAAAAAAAAAAAAAAAAATAGACACTATAGCCACCCGTAAAATCAAAATCGATGGATTAGGAGGTGAGATAGAAAATTGGGGGGGGGGGGGGGGGTAATCAAAGTAAGAGTTACGCTCGTGGATTTGCCATATTAAAGTTGCATATCCAGGTGACATGTACAAATGGTAGAAAGACTCACTATAGCGACAAGCCGAACCAAAATCGCTCAATTAGGAGCAGATATGTAAAATTCTGGGGACTAGTTAAGCTAAAAGTTATACCCAGGGGTTGACACAAAAATATGTGTATCCAAATGAAATGTACAAATGTTGCTCAGACTACATAGTCACCAGCAGAATCAAAATCGCTCAATTAGGAATTGAAATGTAAAATTATGGAGACTAGTTAAACTAAAAGTTAAGCCCAGGGGTTGACGCAAAAAACGTATGTATTATATCCATCAAATATGCATATCAAGTTAATACGTACATGTGGGTCAGAGACTATAGCCACTATCTGAATCAAAATCGCTTTATTAGGAGTCGAGATGGATAAGTGTGTGTGTGTGTGGGGTGGGGGGGTGCTATTTGAAGTAAAAGTTACGCTCAGAGATTTATCACTATAAAGATGCAGATCCAGGTGACATGTGCTAATGGTGCTGAGACTATAGCTACTAGCAGAACCAAAATCGCTCAATTAGGAATAGCGATGTAAAATTGTGGTGGATAAAAGTTACGCCCAGAGGTTGACATAAGAAACGTATGTATATTATATCCATCAAATATGTATATCAAGGTGATACAGATGGTGCAGAGACTATAGCCATCAGTAAAATCAAATCGCTCAATTAGGAGGTGAGATGGGAAATTGGAGGGGAGGGGGGGTGCGTAACTGAAGTAAAAGTTAATCTCAGGGATTTCTCACAACGATGCATATCCAGGTGACATGTACAAATGGTGCAGAGGCTATAGCCACTAGCAGAACCAAAATCTCTCAGTTAGGAAACGAGATGTAAAATTGAGGGAGCTAAGCTAAAAGTTACGTCCAGGGGGTTGGCACAAAATATATATTCAGGTGACACGTACAGATGGTGCAGAGACTATAACCATGATTAGAATCAAACTCGCTGAATTAGAAGCCGAGATAAGAAATTTGTGGGCTACCTCAATTTAAATATAAGCCTAGGGCCAATATTATAAGTCTAGAGCCAATTTGGGGGCTACCAATATAGTCGCCAGCGGTCGGGCCAAAATTTCCAGAAAAACGACGTCAGATAAAAGGATCGTGTTGAAAATTTAATTTTTAAGTTTTTTAACAACTTAGAATTTCTTAATTTTTAGGCATTTTTTAATGTTAAATAGCTGAAAAAGTAAGACAGCTGGGTAAGTCAACTCAAACTAAATATCCGAAATAACACATTTATGAAAGTGTCACTGAAAATAGCCTATATGTCACAGTGTGCCAAAAATTGGAAACTCGTGACGTTTAAAAAATTATTTTGAAGTCAAACATATTGAAATTCGTCACCAGCAGATCAACCAGAGCATAGAAATAAATCCCTTCCGGAAGAACAGAACAACAGACAAACTACATCAGAAATGACGAAATGCGAAACAACTTCAAAAATTAAGACAGCTGGGTGGGTCAAGCGATCCCTTAAACTGAGTGTCCTAAACAAGGCACTTTATTCACGATAGCCAGAAACCCCTAAAATATCATAACCCCCCCCTTCCCATCACCACACACGTACACTTAATTCTCTCATTTGTTCAAATGTTTTAAACTTCCAAATTTATAACAAGGACGAGAATAAGAACAAACACATTCTTAAATGTAGAAAATTGAAGCCAAATTAGCGAAACTGAGCCAATTTGAGAAGTCCCTCTTCGTGTTTTTCAACTCTTCTGTTTCTTTTTGGCTGGGGGCGCGCTCAGTCCCGCGACACAATCTACAAGTAAATCTGCAATGTCTGGTTTTTTTTCACGCCAAATTTCTAATATTGCTCCTATACCATTCTTTCACTCAGGAGATGCTGATCGCAGGGACGTGGCTTTAAAAATATCCCTGGATTTTCCCCTATGTGTTGAAAATTCTGTGCAATACAGCTTTCGTGAGTCGACTTTCTCCGAAGAAAGGTGTAGTGCTGTCATCTAGTGACTTTTTTCATAACTTATTTTTAATAATTCTCGAGTTAATTGAACCGAAAATTCAGATTTTTTCAATAGAAATTGTAATAAATCTGTACAACTAAAAATATAATTTGGGGTGTTTACTCAATGGTGTCGCGTGTACTCGCGGCCCCCCCAATGGCCGCCACTGCCTCTCTGGTAACTTCCCAACCGTCCAAACAGTTACCTTACACCTTTCTGGTAGGTCGGACGATCTGGGTCTCAACAACAACCCGTGATTATGAAAATATCATCAAAATTGTAAAAATGATGCCCACATCAGATTTTCACTCATTTGACAACACATGACTTTCTTCATATAATGCAATGAATTTACTACTTTTACAATAAAAAAATAGGTTTTTCTTATAGTAGATATTTATATTCTTTCCAAGATATTGAATTTTCGTCAATTAGTTGTCATTTTCACTGATTTAGTGTCATTTTCATCCATTTGGCGAGATTTCGTTAATTTGGCAACATTAAAAAGTCGCCAAGTTGGCACCATTCCGCCAAATTCGGCGCCAAAATCTTGCCAAGTGTTATGGACGGAGAAATAAGTTATTCTTATAGCAGATAAATGACTATTGGCGTTCAAATACAAAAGTATTACTCAAAATACCTTTTCTTATGAATGGAATGAGCTGGATCCACGAGAATGATGTCACCCAATTTATTGCATGATATTACATATGAAAAGTGAACATGTTTGTCAACAGTTAATATATTTTTTTTAATTTATGGGATTTATTTGATAAATTCATTTTGAAAATGTGCAATATCTCGAGAACGGTTTATGCCAGCATTCTAAAGTTTATGTCAATTGTTTTCTAAGGAAAAATTACATAAGAAATGGCTATTTACATAACTTTATTAAAGGTTTTGATTTTTTCAAAGTTTCACTCGAAAATTTAGGGGGATTCTGAACATTCGATTACGTTTAAAAAGAATAGGCTTCCAGTATTCACGGATTGGGATTTTTGTACCAAATTTCACTCGAATCGCTGTATTTGTTCGTGAGATATCATCTCCTTAGACTGACTGACACACACACACGCACACATACTTTCACACACACAGACCCCGTCACAATACTTTTCTTATACATTATGTATATAAGGAAAGTAAAAATGATATCTAATTAATGAATTAAGTATCAAAATATTTTAATATATAAACTATATTGCCTACTGAGGATGCTATCAATATTAATTATTGTTAATTTAGAGTTGTGTGAAATATAAATTAATTGGATGCTTTGAAATAGTATTGCATGTTGTCATCAAGAAATGTGCCAAATGTACATTTCAATGTTAAAAACACTGTACCGTGGATCTTATACTTAATTTTCTTACTGTCAAAGAAGTAAATTCATTGCATTATAAGGAAAGCCATGTGCTGCGCACATCAGATTTTCTTTCATAGCATTTTGGTAAAATATAGCTCAATTAAAATTTGGGAATCTATCAAACATCAGAAATGTTTGATGTTTGGTAACAAAATTTTAATGACACACATTTGGCTGTAGCAAACAGAGAAATTAAAATTGTATTTTCAATGGAAAAACATGTTTCAATCATCCCTGAACTTGAATTAAATGTGTTTCATGTGATGCCTGTTTGTGTGTGTCTATGGAGATGATATCTCACGAATGAATAGAGCGTTTCGAAAAAAATTTGGTACAAAAATTACAATTAGTGAATACTGGAATCATATTGATTTTTAATTCAATCAAATATTTGGAATGCTCCAAAATTTCAAATGAAATTTTGAAAAAATTATCAAAAAATCACGAATTTCAATAGAGTTATATAAATAATTATATATTATATAATTTTTCATTGGAAAACAATTGACTCAAACCCTAAAATGCTATCATGAACCGTTCTTGAGATATTGCACAATTTTCAAATACATTTATAAAAAAAGTCACAAAATTAACAAAAGTATTAACTATTGTGAATAATATATGCTCATTTTTCATATGTAATATTATGCTATAAATTTGTTAACATCATTCTTATGGTTTTAGTTTGTTCCCTTCACGAAAGAAGATACTGTGGGTAATAGTTTTGTATTTTGACTTTTAACAATTTCCCACCAGTCATTTATCTACTATAAGAATAACTTATTTCTCCATCCATAAAATCTTGCTGATATTTTGGCAACGAGTTTGGCGTAAAATCACCAACTTGGTAACTTTTCTTAAATGTTGCTAAATTGATAAAAATGTCCCTAAGTTGATATAAAAGATACTAAATCAATGAAAATGACAACTAATTAATGAGAATTCAATATCTTGGAAAGAATGTAAGAATTTACTGTAAGACTAACCCATTTTCCCCCATCCGTCCATTCGTAACATGCTTGGTGAAAAATTTGGTTACAAATTTCATTGCCCTTCTCAATTACGTTGAGAATGAAAATGAGAATTTTATGTTTCACCTTACCTTCGCATATAGTATCGATAACGGGAAAGGCATTTTCGATTCCTACTCCCGGGGTCGGAGAAAATGGGTTTGAAAAAGTATTTATTTATCTCCTAGAAGCACCTTCATGATGACCTACAATGCTGAATCTTTGCAAAATTTAAGTATCGACCATTGGACAGAGTCTAATGGTCTATAATTTTCAATTCCTCCCATGGACAAAGCTGACGAATATGTGTGTGGGGGAGGGGGGGGGGAGAGCAAAATGATATATTACTTGGGTCCAGGCCACATTAACAGTTTATGATAAATACCATTATCTTATAAAATAGGGGAAGTAGGGGAATTGTACATTTGCTGAATAGGAGACCATGAGTGGAATTTTTTCCCCCAAAGAGTCTTTATAGACTTCCAGTTAGTTACCTAGAAGGCAGAATATTTATTTGCACACTTATAGTATCAATCATAGGACAAAACCTAACAAAGTTGGATTTTCAATTTTTTCCACAGGCGAAGCCGCCAAATGCTGGGGGAGGGACAAAATTATGCATCACCTAGGAGCCAGCTTCATATTAACATTGTATAGGAAACGGTAATTGACGTATAAAATAAGGGGTAGTAGGAGGCCCATACAATTGTTATGTAGTGGTTTAAAAATTCTGTTTCCTGCACAGACCATGGGGGTGGAAAAAATGGATTTGGAAAAGTATTCCCAGATCCTCCAGATCCCTGCCCCCTGTTCACATAGAAGATACACTTATAGTATCTGTGCACTGAAGTATTGAACCTGAAGTATTGAACTAACAGTATTGAATGCCTGAAGTATTGAACATTAGACAGTACCTAATGCAGCTGGATTTTCGATTTCTGCCTGCCAAAGCTGCCTACAGGGAAGGGGGGTGAGGATTCTTTTTATAAAGGCCCAGACCACACAAATAGTTTATGAAAAGAAGGTCCTTAACTTATAAAATAGGGGTGGTAGGGAAAGTCTTGCATTTGCTGAACAAGGGCCAGTGTTTCTTTCAGATCTTTTTGGCCCGGGGGGGGATGGGGGAATGAAACTTTAGGAGGCCAAGTTTTCTATTTGCTCTATCTAAATATATCTAAATGCAGTTACATAAATAGAAACTAGGTTAACATAAGATGTGTCTGTTGGGGGGATAATCTTGTGTGGGGTTTTTTCCCCTTCGGATGTATGCCTGAAAGAAGCACTGATAGGGCTCTGAAATTTCTTGGTAGCACTGATCACTAGGGCGGAGAAAATTACATTTGGAAAAGTTTTTCCAGATCCCAAAATTTTAATGATTCTACATTTCTAAACTAATAAATAGACAAGTGATATTGTAACTCTGAAAAATTAAGCTAAAATCCAAAGTTGTCATTCTACATGGTTTGCAATGGGAAATACATTTTTGAAACTTAACATATTTATTTTAAACTGACAGAGTATTGGACCAGATTCTGTATCTATTACTTTACTCCCATAGTTTTTCACACAGTAAGGAAAAATTAGAGCCATAAGTTGAAATTGATTTTGATTTGTTAATAAAATACTGAAATGTCTTTAACAACTGGATCAACTTTGTCTTTTAGAATGTTACAGTAACATGTTTTTTGTTTGCTTAATTTTCAGTGCTGTATTACTTTATAATAACAGGTCTATGCCACAACACTATAAATTTACGTTTGTAGTTATCAACACAATTTACTATTGACATCTTGTTAAAATTAAAGAGAAACACATCTCACTGCAAAGAAAAGAAGTAATGATGGAGCACCATTTACATTTTCTAGATGAAACAGGAACTAAAATATGATTCATTTTTTTCTTTCCATTCGGCAGGCTGTTAGAGCAAGCTAGTCGTGTAATCGAGTGGGGGGCAAATTTGGTAGGATAACAACTCAGCGACATTTAAATGCTACCAAATTGGTAAAAATGAATTGATGAAAATTTAATATTTTGAAAAGAACAAATAAAATGACTATTAGCCCATTTCTCTCTCTGTCCACTTGCCAAAAATTTGGCGGGAAGTTGTCAACTTGACGACTATTTTATATGTTGCCAAATTGATAAAAATGGGAGGTAATCAGGGTGGATAAAAATCGTGATTTTTAAAAAAAAAATTAAAAAAATCGGATTTTTTTAATTTATATTGGCCTTTTTCAAAATCAATTTTTTATATTTTTCAGATCAGAAGGTAGGTTAGACCATATTAATGTACTGTATTATTTAAAAAAAATTAATTGAATATATATTAATATAAGATTAAAAAATATATGCAGGGGTTAAAAAGAACCAGAGACTTTAAATTAATAGGTTTTTTTTTAATTGGGTTATTTTATTGGAGAAGAAAAGCCATATATTATCTTTTTTCCTCCCTGCTATTTTAGTAAATTAATCTACTAATTTGCTTTCTATATCTATTATACAACACAAGTTTAGCTATCCTCTAGAGTCAAGTTTGCAACAGAATCTGGTGTCCTGGGTACTCCTTCCAAATAGTTGAAAAACAGGTTTATTGGACTACAGGTGGATTAGTGTCCAGAGAGAAATACTTCTTTGTCAGTTGCAGGGATGCCAATCTAGATAATTTTTAGCTAGATATCCACACATAATTTTGACTTCATCTAGCTAATGAAAATGGGCATCTACATCACGACTACAAATCTAGATAATTTTAACGTCATCTATCTAATGAAAATGGGTATCTAGATAATGCCTAAAAATCTAGATAATTTTATGAAATTTCACCAATATCAAATATTTTTTTTGTAAAATTGAGATGGTGTTGGTAATTGTCTCAAAAGGAGCATAACAGTTTTTTACTAGCATGAGTTATGTAAAAACAAAGCTCCGGTATGGAATGAAAATAAAGCTACTGAATGCCATTTTAACAGTTAAATTAGGACTATTAAGACACACGCATATGGGAAATGTTATGATTATAACCCCCTCCCCCCCAATTTTGAAGGACAGAGAAGCTATGGTTACATATCGAAAATGTACAGCAAATGAAGTTTTATCGTTTCTCAGTCAGGCACTTCAAATTTTACAGATGAGGATTATGATTCGTTAATGTGGAAATAAAGTGTTTTATATTCTTATCAGAGGTGGAGCTACAATTTTTCTCAAAGTTTTTTTTTCTACTGTGATCAAGAGCAAAAAGTACCAAAAAGCCTTAGTTTTTGTACTGTATAGGTTGGGGACTATCGAATTAAAGAGAGGGAGGGACAAAGGGGATAATGCCCAGGGGCCCTATGATCTTAAGAGACCTCAGAGTGATTTTTTAAATCCTTAAAAAATAGGTGAGGGTAGGGATTGGTGGGGGAGCCCAATCTACTAAACTGCTTAAGGGCCGGTCAGTCCTATTCCCAACATTGTTTGCTATATTGGTATGCGCCAGCAAAAATTACAAAAAAAGGACGGAACCAAATTTTCTTATTTCTATGGTAAAAATTATTACAGCACATATAAATAACATTTTAAAAGGTATTTAAAATTTTTGTAGCTTGAAATATGCATGTAAAAACTGTATCGCAACCACTGATCCCAATAAATCATCACAAGAACAATTAAAATGTTAAATATTATCTAGCTATGTTTTTAGATAACTGACAGAAAATCTAGCTAATTCTAGATATATTTTGAGTGATTTTTAGCTATAAAATTAAAAAATAGGTTGGCAACACTGGTCAGTTGTCATTGTTACTTGATTTTATACTGCAAGCAATGAATAGTGTTATCTCCACTGACTGAGAGTTAAGGAAAGGATTTCAGTTTTTTTTTATATACTCAAAAGATGTCTTGATGTGGAATTTTATTATTTTAAACATTTATTCTGTTCCAGGTTATTTTAGCATAAAAATACAAAAACAAACTTCAAGAAATAACAAAATTAAAAAATGATTTTAATCAATGATTTTTTTTAAAAAATCAAGTGATTTAAATCATGATTTAAATCAAGCCGATTTAAATCAAACAACCCTGGAGGTAATGTAATGCCAATTTTGAATTCCCTTATATGGCAGGCATACCTTCTAGGGTATAAAAATGATCTCTTTGTTTGTCTGAACACTGGCATTGGAATGCGATCCTTGGCATATCTCGTTTAAGAAAATATTTTCCACTTATGCAATCTGCTTGCATCGAATAAAATTTTTTATAATTATTACGAGTTGTATTCAAAAAGTTGTTTTTCTAATATATTATTAATGAAATGAAGGATCATTTTACAGTATTGCTGTGTAAAATTATCAGTTTGTAATTTGTCTAGACCTTAGTATTTATGTGGAAGAATTGTTGAAGATGAGATATTTTAATTTTGTGACATAGAAAAATTTAAATTTGTATGTTTCCATTTTGATAGATGTAATTACTATATACACAATGGAGTTGATGCATTTTTAATTCCATTTTATAATTAACAAGATAAAGTAAATGTGTGTTTATTGGAAGCATTTTTACATGAATTCAAAATTTCCTCTTTTTTTATCCTTCTGCAATCTCATGCCTGAAGTTAAAATCTGAAAAGTAAGATTTGCAGAAACAATTAAAATTTTCTCAAGACTTTTTGGCCTGCTTAGGTAGAAAAAAATGCTGAAAGAATTAGTAAAAGAGACATCAGTTTTGTAGATAGTAGACAAGTTTGATTAAAAGGACTGCCTCCAACAGAATTTTTAGGCCCTTATGCAACAAATGAACGGACCTTTTACTACCTCATACTGCATAATCTATTGGCCTTTTTACAAAAACTGTTTATACGACTTATGCATATATTAAATGCAATCTCTTTGTCAATGCTTCTGAGAACTCGAGAAAATAATAAAACATTCAAAATTTCATAGAATTTAATAAAATATGTTGAAGTAATTTTGGCTATTTCTTTTTGTGCATACTTCTTGGTATTATCTTTAGGTGCTAAAATGTTTAAACAAGTCTATTAAGTATATATTTATGTAGTAATTTATATATTGATGAAAAATAAATAAAATGAATAAATTGAAGTTTGAAAATAATGTAGAGTTTATTAAATTTATTTGATGTGGGCTGCTCCCAAACCTTGGGGACCTGCTTGCTGCTAAGCAGCATTTTGTCTACTTCCAAGGGGGCTCCAAAGCCTTATGAGACAGTTAATATCCCTGGATTTGTTTGGCTATTTTTAGATAATATTTAACACTTGTGCCAATAGTGCAATGTGTTTCAATAAAGTGCAATGTGTTTTGATGATGTTCTTTGTCAAGGAGGAGGGGGAATCCCACCACTGAATCTGCTTCACCCTTTTCTGAAGTCAAGAGCTGCCACTGAAAAATATATTGTTCGCATAATGCTATCTTTATGGAAGGTTAATTTTTTATTAATATTTCGAAAAACCCTGGTTCTAGAAACTCAAAACATGGACTAAATTTTAAGTGAAGCTATTTCACTGCTACCCATAAAATTTCATAAAATTCGGTGCAGCCGTTGTCCCTTGATAATGAGTCATACCCACAGACAGATTTTCAATTTTATTTAGATAGATAGGGTTCAGTACTATCCATGGTTTCAGGTATCCACTGAAGATCTTTGATATATAAGTGGATAAGTGGACTAACAATAAGTGGAGACTACTGTACACATAGTCGTAAAACTCACTGATATGAGTCATTCCCAAAGCTTTGGAAGTAACAAGTTTTCTTACTGCCAGTGTAGATGTCAGCTATTTCTTGTTGAAGACCACTCTAAAGTTTGAAAATAGCCCACAGATTATTGTTCCTGCACTGGGGAAGGGGAACAACGCCGAAATCTTACAATGTATTTGAGGTAAAAGTTAAGTTAAATCGTAGACGTAGACAAAATGAAGGAGGTAGATTTTTAGCACAATTTATTTCCTGTAAATATAATATTGCTCAATACTATTATAAAAATTAAAATTTGTTAAATATGATATACTTAATAAAACACAATTTTTTGTAAATTTTAACTATTAATTTGAAGGGTCTTTAAAGAAATATTTGGCTTTTTTTTACTCATCAGCATTTTTGTAGAATAAAGTTTTAATTTTTATTCAATTTCAGATATTCTGATCAGAATCATGAAAATAAGCAGCATGCAAACAAACATGGTAAAACATGTTGGGATGATCCCCAATTTCAATTCAACTTTTTTCATATATCAATCCTAGAAACAGCAGGATGGTTGGTAAGTTAAAATTGCTTTATTTTATATAAATTTATTTATATTATGAAAATTATATAAATTGTCTTTTGAAAGTTAATTAATTATTTGAAGTAGTTTGAATTTTCAATGGTGCAAGTTTTTTTATGTATTTAACCTTTTTCAATAATGTACTGAGGTACATTATACTATTAGTTTGAATATAATTCATTGCAATATTTTTTACACTGTTTCAACATTTCTACCCTTGACTACTACATTTGATGACATTTTATTTCCAAATGTTTCCAGTGAATTTATTTTCATATGTTTCACTTACAAAGATATTTTACTTCACTTGTAAATTAGACATATTTTGGATCTGAAGCATAGAAAAAAGGCCATATTTGCCAATTGTTTTAGCTGAAGCAAAAGTTAATCATGTTATTTTTTATACACGATCAATTGATTTGTTGCAGAGGAGATTATTTTGTAGATTGAGTACAAAGCTTTTACTTAATTGGTTATTATTATCCTTTTTAAGAGTATATTTAAAGTCATTTTTTTATGTTTCTGCTTTAGATTTTTTACGTAGTTTTAATTGGTTATCATATAATTGGTTGTTAATAATAACTTTAAATTATTTTATCAGGATTTAAATAGTATAAAAGCCAGTTGAATTTCAAAACTTTCAGGAAATATGAAATGTACTGCAATCAGCTTTGCAAATGGTTTGCAAAATATTCCAGAAAAAATGTTAATATGCTAACATTTTATGTAATTTTATATAAGGTTGCTATTAGTTATTTTGTAGTTTCTACATATATTTTATACTGTAACAATATAAAATTATCAAAAATTATACAGAATTTTTTCTTTTTTTTTGCCTGCCTTATATTTTAAGGTTTGAATGGATTAAATTTTTTTTAAAGTAGCATATACATATTCTACACAGAATTGTAATATGTAGCATTGTCTCTTGTGTTTGATGTAAATTTTGCATTTTAAAAGAATTTAATATAATAAATATGATTATAACCTAATAAAAAGCAGCTGTTTCAAAATTTGCATGAACATGATGTACATCAAATGTTGATAACCTTTCAATACTTGAGAGCTAGCTGCATTCAACTTTTCAGCGGACTATTTGATGTGGAAAACATAAGAATGTTAGTATAATAAATGATAGATACGAAAAAATTTTGACATGCTATTTTTAGAGAAAAACAGTGAATAGAAATAGTAATTTTATCTAATCAAGTAATTTTATCTTGATGTGGAAAACATAAGAATGTTAGTATAATAAATGATAGATACGAAAAAATTTTGACATGCTATTTTTAGAGAAAAACAGTGAATAGAAATAGTAATTTTATCTAAATCAAGTATTAAAATTGAAATTAAGTATAACTTGATAAAAAATTAAATGAAAAATTAATGAATTACAATTTAACCCTTTGCAGTTCTGTGTCAAGAGAGCCCAGAGATTGAAAATTATTAGCTCCAATCAGATGCTGGGTTAGCTGTGACATAGCTTTTTTATACTAATTACTTATATTATAATATAAATGCTATCTGTAGACTAAATATTATATTTACCAATCTCTAGCCACCAATCTTTAGCCATCAAAATGGCATCTACAACGAGGAAAGATTGCAACCAAATGAAATTAGTGATGTTTTAATTGATTCTGAAAGTGATAATCAGATAAGTGATAGTGAAATTGATAATTTGGAATGTGAGAAAATGTGCAAAAATGTTAATAAAATATAAATAAATCATTATTTTTGTTAATATGTGTTTTTACTTGTTTTCCTTCCAAATTAAATAGATTCCGGGTGTAGTAGCTTGGTGAAAATAATCCAAAAATAGCCAAACAAGTCTGAAAAAGTCATCAAATGTTCTTAATTTGTAATATATTTCTTTATTTCATAGAAAAAGCAAACAAAAGTTCAAAGAGATAATATATATATATATATATATATATATATATATATATATATATATATATATATATATATATATATATATTATACTCCTGTTTGTAAAAAAATTGCAACACCACAAAGGAATCATCAGAATTGAATGAAATTTTTTCACAAATGATCTGTATTGATACAAATAAATGATTAAGTTTACAAAGCAAAGAAAAACAATATTACATGTTGAAAATCAGTATTTGGTAAAGCCACCATATGCTGCAATAAGTGCTTCTATATGATGGGGCATCGAATCAAACATATTTTGAATTTGTACCTGAGGAAAAGCATTCCAGATTGCTTCTATTCAAACCCAAAATTCAGCCATATTAGCTACGGGACGAGCAAGACGCTGACTAATGAAATCCCAGGCATTTTCAATAGGTGGCATATCCAGTGAATTGGCTGACCAAAGGAGAAGCTGTATCTGTTCTTCTAAAAAGAAGTCATGGACATTTCTAGCAACATGTGGACGGACATTGTCCTGTTGAAATACAGCTTCAGGAATGGTACGATTTCAAGCCCCAGAACTTTTCTGATGTACCGGTTGCTGTTGAGATTACCCACAATTCTTAGCCAACTGAGATTGTCCAAGATACCAAATGGTGCCCCAGACCATCACGTTTGGTATTCGTCTAGTGTGATGTTGGATAATGCACTCCACTCCGGAAGGTGGTGTTCACTGCTATAGCATCTAACGTGGATGCAGCCATCATTGTACCCCAAATTAAAGTGGGATTTATTGGAAAAGACAACTTGTTGCCAATCGGCACACCAGTGTCTATGTTGATGAGCCCCATTGTAGCCATACTCATCGATGGTTTTGCGTTGGGGGAATCCTGTACAAAGGAATTCTTACACACAGTCCATGGTGCAGCAGATGTCGACAAATTATTGAAACATACAGTGACACACATGTAGCAGTGCTCCAACATTTTGCCAACTATCGAGATTAAGCTGTATGGTCCATTACTGCCATGCAGATAAGGTGGCTATCATCCCATGCGGGTGTAACATTTCATCATCCACTGCTGGATTTGTGATTCGTCTGGTTCTCTTCAGTCTATTGCTTCCACGCTTGGATCACTGTCATGGCATTACTCTCCATACAAGCTGCTATTGCACGATAAGAAAAACCTCCTTCACAAAGGCCGATCATTCATCTTCATTCAAACTTCGTAACTTGCTCTTATGGCGCCCTCTGTCGTGGTAGAGGCAAAGTGACTTCTCATGAAATGGTTACTGCTAGCAGGCAATCATAGATTATTTTCAATGTTCCACTACAGCTCTCTATTTATACAACTAAAACAGCAGTTCAGATGGTGCTGCTCAGCTCACGCATGGTACTGAGTACAAACATCTTAACATGTAGCAGATTAAAAGTCTGTATCACTTTCCATATTTACATGCATTTTGTTATCATAGCAACCATCCTATAGTCATAGCATTATAGATAAAGCAGAATACAGTTGTGCCGAATCCTACTTCATTACTGAAGGAGGTTGGCAAATTAAAAAAATGTATTGTTTTGGAAAAAGTAGCAGGGAGTCAGATGTTTTTATGTTAACATTACGTAACTGCTAAATGTAAATATAGGTAATTCAAGCTATAATAAGCAAAACTAAATAACAGGGAAAGAAATTAAATAAAAAAAATAATAATTTTGACTGATGTCAAAATAAAATTTTGAATTTTTCTTCCTGATCAAATTTTAAATTTGAAAACAGAAGTCAAAATAATTTAGAATTAAAAAAATATTCATGCAACAATTTTTGCTGATTCAGCACTTCACCTGATGAGCTGTAACTACTTATTTTTTTATTTGTTTGACTTGTTTTATTTTGTTGAGAAATTTCATTTTGTTGGGTAATTTTTATTGTGTTTCAAGACTATCCAACTTGTGTTGTTGTTTTTATGACAAATTAACTGGTATATTTTTCATGAGCTTTCTGATTGTTTCTCCCAAGTAAACTGTGATTGCTCCATTGGTTGTCTGTTTTCTATTTGGGACTTTTCGATCGTCCTAGGTATATATACTTTTTAGTTCTTCTATTTGTAGGTATCTATTAATAGATATTTTTGATATCATATGATGCACATCAGGCAGCTTAAACATAGATACTTAAAGGCTATTTTATCTCTCTTTTTGGTGCACTTTCCTCCTTCTAAAAATGCCTCAAATTCTTTGGACTTTTAAGATTTATTCCATTTAAGGATTAAAATTTCCCCATTTAAATCCAGTGCAGTTAAAATCTGCTGTAATTGCCGTATATTTGGGAACTTATCTGAATGTTGATCATTCCCAAGCAGATGCTTAAAGCATGTTTGGTTGCATCATTCCAGGAATTGCCATTATCCAAGAGAATCTCACAATTTGTTCCAAAGCCTGGGTGCACACCTGGTGAACTTCAGACTCTGGCCATCGATCTCTCAAAATAGGTCACTGAAACTCAAGCCTATCAAACCTCCCCCCTCTCCCTCCTCAGAAATTTTCAGAAATTAAAAATTCTAGTACTGAAACTACTAATACTGGAATTATCTTCCCTGTTGAACCCACTTATGTAAATGCTTTTAAAAGAAAATGGATCTCAGAAACCCTCAGAAAATGCTGCTACCCCCTTTGACCCCCTTCTGGAAATTGCTCTGGCTTTGCAGAATTTATGCAGATTGGTGCATGTGTTAGTACAGGAATTCTCAAAACAAACTTGTGGTGGAAGACTATCATCGATACGGAAGATGTATCGCAATTACTTAAAATCAACACAACTTTTCCATTTCATTTTAGGTAAATTAGATTCACATTTTGTGCTATACCACCACTTAAATTGAATTGTCAGTGGTTTTGTTACAGAAGCTATTAAACTTGATTAGACAAACTCAATACCACTCAATTTCCAAATTGCTTATTTTGAACAAAAATCATTCTTGCACTCCATTTTTTTCCAAGCACAGCCATGCCAATTATATAACATGGGCATAATATGCCCTAAATAAGTGTTCATTCACTTAACATTGGCAAAGCAACTCAACGAAAATACTTAGTATTACTTGTGCAAAAAAGTCACAAAAAGAAAAAAGTTCCTTTGCCCCTGAAGTAAAATTAAAGGAAAATATTGATATCTCGGTGAATTTTCATCTAATTTAAATAAAATTTTAGCATAATACTCGTTAGGACAGAGGAAAAACATTTTTTTCCAAAAAAGTTTGGGTGTTGAAAAAGTTGCCATTTGACCTGAATATTACTTGAGTGAAATATTAATGCCAAATGAAAATGCCTTCAGTCTGCGTATTTGCTTTACAGTTTGAAATTTAAGGCATAATTTGAAAGTTTTTCTGGTTCTTTAAAAACTTGCTCGCTGTCCTCTTTAGTGATAAAATATATTTATTATTTTTGTTATTTCATAAAAATTTTTTTTTCAAGACAAAATAATTGTCTTCAATGTTAAATATATGACAACAAAGTTGAATTTCATGAAAATCAACAAATTTACACACTTAGTACAGGTGATATATTTTTTAAATATCAAAGTTTCATGCTGGCTGTTTGACCCTGTCCTCTTAGCATTCTTCAACCAATAAGCCATAGAAACATAGAAATACCAAAAAATTTCTACAACATGTGACTGACATAGTGTAAATGATCACACTGTGGCTGTATTTGCTTCTGCGATATTACATGATGCCAAAATGAAAAATCCTACTACATAAACAGAAGCAAGGTAAGACAGGAACTTCACAAGATCCATTTAATTTTAAGGAGTGAGCTAAGTAAAAGCACAGCAGAACTATCTGCAGGTATTATATTTCAATGGGAGGTAAAATGAAACTGCATGCTGAAAGATCAGTAGTGCAATTATATTTTTTATTTAATTGCAATTATCGAACACTAAGCTTTATGTTTGGTACATATATATCACTATTTTGAAAGTGACATCAAATTTTGCCTCTAAAAATAGTTGTGTATAGCATCTTTTATTTTATGCCAAATACATTATTAATTCCATTTTAAAATGGAGCAGATAACACATTTATTGTTCATCCAAAAAATCACCCTGTAATGGTATGTTCATGTTACCTTAGTTTACTTTTAAGGAATTGTATAGTCAACATGCTATTTCCTATAATAAACTAATAATTATTTTTTCAATTTATTGTATATAGAACGTTTTATTTTGTGTTATTAAGAAATTATTTTACATATTTATAATCATATTTATCTAAAATAGATAAATGTTTTCTGCTGCTTGATTGTTAATGTTTTTCAAGTTGTATTATGCAAATGCTACATATTTTAATGATGTATTACAGGGTACTGCAGCTGTACTATGTTTAAATTTTCATCTTAAACACCTGAGGAATATTCTTGAACATGACGCACCTTATTCCAACTGCATTTTTTCTAGAAATGTTTTGGCTATGCCAAAAAACTCAGTATTCAAGGATTGTTCTCTCTTAAATGTTCCTGTTTTACCACAAGTGGTGTCTTCAATAATAAATAATGCAGAAGAAGACAAAGTAAGTTTTGAATATCTGTGATTTTTGATTTATTAATTATTAAAATTGTTCCGGAAGTTTGATTAATCCAACATTTCTCAGGTATATAATTTAATATTTCAACTATTAGAGTCTGTTTAAAAAGTATCTGGGACCATTATGGACTTGGTCTAATTTCAAATTTTGAAAAATGAACTTGGTGTGGAAATTTTGAAAAGAAACTTTCATAAATGTTTCTAGAAATTGGAGTGCATTTGTGCATTTCATTTCTTATGTGAATAAGACATTCTAAATTTTAGCCAATCATTTTATAAAATTGCAAATTACATGACTGAATTAATGAAACGTTAACCATTTGTAATGTTGTTAAAATATATGAAAGTATCAACAATGTTCATATTCAAAGAAGTGGAATTCATACAGGAAAAGATCGTATGAATTCCATTTCTTTGAATTTGAAATTAATGAGCTCGTTTCTCTTACCAACACTTGTTTATCATAATTTTTTTTTTTGTGTGTGTTTTATAATAAATTCTACAGTATGTCTGATGGCTTGGCTATGGGTAATCTACTCAGTCCTATTCTCAGTTATTTTGAAGTTAAGCTTTTTGAAATTATCCAGTTTGTTTATTATACTTGTTATGATGATGACAGTTTTGCTCTTCTGGATCACACTTTTAATGACATCGATGGTATTTTGGATATTTTGAATTCAGTTTCCTATGAAATAGAAAAGAACAATCATCTTGCATTTCTGGATGTCTTGGTCATCCACAATGATGATAAATTTCTCATTACAGTCTTTCGTAAATTGTTTTCTGTCTCTCTACCTGCACATAAAAATTCCTGCCATCCTCCTAACTAGAAAATTGCTACTTTTGATACGTTTGTCCATTGTGCTTTGAACGTTTGTGCTAATATAGATTTGCTCAATTCTGAGATCAATTATTTAAAAGCTGTTGCTGTCGATCAAGGTTTCTCTCCCAGCATTGTTGATCGTGCTATTCAAAAATTTTCTAAACCTTCCTCCAAACTAATTTCTGAAAAAGATTTCAATAACACTATCATTTTACCATTTTTTCCCCCAAAGATCAATCAGTAGATTGTTAAATTTCCTAAGAAATTGAAATTCAATATTGTGTATAAACCTTCTAATAAACTCAGATTTTCTAAACTTAAAGATCCTTTTGAAATTTCGAATAGTTGGGACATTCACAGTATTTCTTGCCAGTGTAATTTTTCTTATATTGGTCAAACTAAGTGTGCTTTAAAATTTCATATTAAGGAACACGAAAACTATGTCAAAAAACAGGAATTTAATAAATCTTCAATTGGTCAGCATTGCTATCAATTTGACCATCGTTTTGAGTTTTCTACTGCAAGGATCATACAGAAATGCATGTCGATCTATGATCTTTATTTTTTTTTTAAGCCTTCCACATCCACAAAAATTTTATTAATTTAATTAATGACTTATCCAGTATCTTGTCTGCGGTCTGATGGAATATCTTGTAAAAAAAAAAAATAAATAAATAAAATAAATAATAAATAAATAAATTTCGCTTTCTTTCTTCTATTTCTATGTGGCTGTTTAGTATCTTTTTAATCTCTTGTTCGTGTTGATGGGTGGGTTTCATTTATCTTTTGTTCAGACTTAATTTGTCTTGTCGGAATATTCCTATTGTGTTTTGACACGCGTCAATCTTATGGAAGACCCAGGCCACCCGACTCACCCTAGGGTATGTGCAGCAGGATGAGTGGCCGCACACGTCAGTCTTGTGTTGTTACTTCTCGTTTTGTGATTGACAGATCTGTTCTTGCTGTTTTCGGATTAGCTCTTGCTGAATCCAGGTATATGGCTATATAATCCCATCTGCTTCTTTCATCAGTTCCAATTCCTCTTTTGGGATTCGGGTTCTCTTGCACTGACAAAGGGGATCCAGCATATCCTTTAAACAGCTGTATGCTGCATTATCATGTTATTTGTGCTTATTTACATTGCTCTTGTCCATATATAATTCATTTCTTACTGTATGCTGCAACTCTATGCAGAAATAGGTTCTATTGTTTCATGTGAGAAATGTATACTAATAAGTCAAAATGAAAATATTTTGCTGCAAAAATATAGTCACAATATTGCAACAAAGCATGCAATATTTATTACACAGTTTTTATAAAGTTGTTTTGGTATATTATACATTTATTTAATTTTTAACTTATACATATTTGTTATTTTAAGCAGATTGCATTTTATCAATTTTTTTACTTTCCCCATAGACTTCCTTTTATAGACTATAGACTTGCTTTAAAGCTAATCAATAATGCATGCTTGACTTTTCTACAGCAACTCCATTTTAAATGATTAATTCTTTCTTTTTGTAAATCATGGTTTATTTTGAAGGCTGGAAAGGTGCCATATGAAGTTATTCAAATTGTTATTTTATACATGTCCTAGATGTGCTTTTCTTAAATACAGGCATTAATGTGGGCAGGAGAGTAAATTACTGTAAATTAAGAGTTGGGATATCAACTTTGTCAATTATTGCCTTCAATGAGGAGTATTTGTCATGAAAATATTTTTTGATAATATTTTTTCATTAAATGCCTATTTAAAAATCATTCAATCTAAAACAGGATGCATAGAACCTGCTGTTAAATTGTTATCCGTTGATGTTTTGTAACTCAGAAATATTTCTAGGCAACTATAAGAGATAAAACACCAACGTACGTCCTCTCTAGGTATGGTTTAAAGCAGTATTTTTCAAAGTGTGTTCTGCGGAACTCTAAGCATTCCACACCATCATAACAGGGGTTCCACAACATGATAGTTTTGTGTATATTTTCTTGAAAAAAAGAAAAACATGAAATTTGAATGAATAATTTGAACCATAATGGACTTACTCTCACTTTAAGGTTTTGTCATAAAATTAAATTTAAAAAAATTCTGCAGCCAAAAAGTTTGAAAAATATTGATTTAAGGGAGTTAAAAGTAAAGGGAGGAATGGAAATAAAAATAGAATGATAAGTTTTCCAGTGTGCCATGCATTTTAGTCTTAATTATAAAATAACATACAGTTAAAAAGTCATCTAATTTATTAGCCAGCTTTAAGCTCAATGTTCCTCTCTGAAAGCTTACAGAATTTTGATAAGACATTTTTTGTGTTAAAACTCTAATTTGATAACATTCATATAAATGTTTTTAATGAAATAAGCAATTCATAGATTTCAGCTTATTATTTGCAAGTGTAATCATTATTCATATTAATTGCTTCTCTAATTTTTTTTTTTTGCATTTTAATAATTTGGAAACATATCATATTAAAATCTCCTGTTACATTAATTGAATATTTCTGCTTCAATTGAAAATTAATGTATCTGAAAAGATATGGATTTTATTTTCGATATCTGTTAATTATGTAATTTTAATGTGAAAGTTACTGAAATTACAAATAAATACCCAGAAACTTGTAAATTTTATATAATTTTGGTTTCTTTCATTTGTAGTAATTTTCTTTTGCATAGAAAATGTTATACTTTTCAGAACTCTATATTCCTCTTTAAGCCTTGTATGTGTTATTTACTTAAATTTCATTTAAAAACATTTAATTCAGTGTAATAGATGGTTTATAGTAACTTTATATTACATAAAAAAAATGCATTTTATTCTTTTTAGGTATCGAATGATACTGATATTTTCGAATGTGTTAGAAACCTTACAGAACAGTATGCAGCTGCTGTACAGAATTCTGCTGGGCTTATTAACTTGGATAGAAATGACAAGAAAGCTTTTCGCCATTTTCAATCTGCTGCTCGTTTTGGATCTAGTCAAGCATTTTATAACTTGGGATTATGTTACGAATTGGGCAAAGGGACAAGAGTCAATTTAAATAGGGTAAGTTTAGGTTGGTGTTAAGTATTCAAATATTTCATACATGGGTTTCTGAACACATAAAATTGTACATACTATCTTTAAAGGATTGCTTGAAAATTTTATGATTTCATTCATTTATTTAAAGTGTTCCAGTTTATATCTAAGAGTAGTTTATTATAGATTTAAGAAATTTTTAATTTTTGTTAAAAATATTTATTTTTATATACATGTTTTGTTTTATTAAAAAAAATTATGAATGAACCATTTCAGTACTTAAGAGAATATATGCAACACAAACTCTAACATTGAGTATTGTTTCATATTTCAAGCCTGATGAGACTATATATAACATCATCCACAGTATACATAAGAGCTGTAACAAGTAGACATGCAATGTACACAGGTATTTTCAAAGTTTAGCTAATATTGAGAATACATTTTAGGCCAAATATTTATTTAGTCTTTTTATTACTGCTGCCTATCCAATCATAACAAGTTTACTTTGCCATATTTAACTCTGTAACACTCAAAGCTTATTTTAGCACTATTTCTGTTAATTTTCTTATTTTATTGTTATGCATTTAAAAAGACTGCAGCAAATAAATGTATAACAGTAAAACTAATCTGCCAATTTTTCGGGTGGTGGGGGATAAAAATGCATTGTCATTCTCCTGTGACATTTTAGCAATTTTTCTGTTATTATTTTTTATTTTATTGTTATCGTGCACTTAAAATGTCTGCAGCAAATTTATCACAGTTAAGCTAATCTGCCATATTTTTTGGGAGAAAGAGACCCCCCCCCCCCCGAAAAAAAAGGATGTCAAATATGGAAAACTAGCAGTATACCTGTTCTTTGCATGGAATATGTAATATAAAAATACTTAAAATTCACAATTATATGCAAATACCTATAGGGTCCATTCCATGTCAATTCACCAAGACCATGATACCCACCAACTTTGATTTTTATGAAACTTTTTTACTTGCTACTACCACCAAGTTATTAATCCACATAATTTTTTTTCCTCTAGACCGTATAGTTTCTGAGATATAAAATGTCCATGTATTGGAAAATTGCACATAAATTACTTTTCCAAGACTCCGCTTTTAGTGACAATTTAAGGAAAAAATTCATATCTCTGTGTCCAATCTACATATCACTACTAAATTTTTACCACATAATACATATCTATTATAAAAGTGTGTGGATTTCAGAAAAAAAAAATCTGTAAAAATATTGCCTACTTCTGAGGGACACTAAAATTTAATTTTATTAAAAAAAAATGTGCAAAGGCATCTTTATTAAGTGAGTAGTATGGTGTGAGGCACAACAGTTATCACAGTGCTTTTTTTTTTTTTTTTTTTTTTTAAACTGAACCTCAAAATATGGTCTAAAAGGCTGAGAAAGGGAAATGGTGGCATTTTGATTGCTAATATTTTTAGTAGCTGGAAAGGCAAGTTCAGTAAAGAACTACAGTGTCATTCCATGTTATATCACCCAATTAAATTTTGAAATGACACTCACCAACTAAGATTTTCATGAAACTTTTTTTACTTGTTACTACCACCAAGTTACTACTTCATATAAATTTGTTCCTCTGTAGACCACATAGTTTCAGAGATATAAAATATTAAAGTTTTGGAAAATTGTACATAAATGACTATTCCAAGAGCAAAAATTCATATCTCTGTGTTTATTTACATATCAGTATCAAATTTTTACCACATATCAATAAAAGTGTAAAAAAAAATTTTGTATAAATATTGCCTAACTTTGAGAGACACTAAAATTTAATTAGTTTAATTTTATTAATAAAATTTTAATCACAAAGACATACTCATTGAGTATTATGGTGAAAAATGAGTTACCATTTTTTTTAATTGCATCTAAAAGTATAGTTTAAAAGTGATTAATATCATTTATATTGGAATTGAATTTATGGTATTGCCATTCCGAAATATAAAATTTTAATTTTAGATGACCATCATATATGGTGTTCATCAGCATAAATGTTGTATAGCAATTGATTGATTTTAATTATCTCTACGTATATATTTTTTAAAAGTATGAAATGTATATGTTTTAGACCTGGGCCCAAACAATGATAGGCCTGATACGACCTGCTTAATGAATTTATCCGGTCTGAGGGAACTTTGACAATAAATAAAATATAATTGATTCAGCATAAAAAGTCCTTAATTTCTGCAAGGCAATTGTCAAAACATAAAATTTTGGATGGTAAAAAAAGAAACATTTTCAGATACATGTCAACAACTAGAAGCCCAATTTTCTAAACCAAAAACAATTCCTGGTACATGTGAATTTTACCCCTATATCTGAAGATTGTATTGGAACATAGAGAACCAGCTTTAATGAAAACTTCACTATTTTCTTTTCTCTGAAGGGCAACCGCCTGCATTCATGATGTCACAGATCTGTACAAACTCATACATTGCATGTATTTATGTCAATCTCTGTTTTTTTTGGATTGGTACTTTCAAAACATGAGGATGAAGATGATGTAAAAGTAAAGTTTATGCATCTGTATGGTTCTGCACTTCCCCTGTATGGCCTGCACTGGGCTTCACAGAAATAGGACCTGCCATGTTCCTCCTGTATGTAATATAATTTTATATGCTAGGCCTCCCATCACCAAAGCGTCTTAAAGGATGTACTACTTCTCTGAAAAGGAGGCTGTTTTTACACAATGCCAGTACAATAAGCATCTTAGATGAAAAGGTAGATTAATTTTTTTGTTTATTGAACGAATTTATTCTATTGGTTGATTATCCTAATTAGTTATAAATACCTATCAATCTTTACACTTTTTAAATCTTTATCCCTTAACCAGAGATCATCCTAGAATTTTTCCAGATAAGTGAAAATACTCCTTGACTTACTTTGAAGGAGTATTTTGCTTTCCATAGCAGTAATTTTTAATGAATGAACCCTCAAATCTCCAAAAAATTATCAAATTTATTGCATTTTTTATAAATGCAATGACAGTGTTACCACCCAATAGAAGAAATTTTTCTGACTTTCCTATGTTGAAAAAAAAAAAAGTATTTAAAGAAATGGTTCCTTTATTTATGCTTATCTGGAAATAAACAAATACATTATATTTTTGACAGTCAAAAATGTTTTGTAAATTGTATTGTTAAACCTGCTACATTTTCTTAAACTTTTATTATTCTCTGAACTCATTTAAATTAAAGTTATTAGGATTACTACCTATAAACTGAAAGATGAAACAAATGTTAATTTTTAATTAAAAGTCTAAAGATGTAAATTTAGATGCAAATTTTTAGTAAATCTAGTTTATGCTTTTGAAATGGTTGTTCAGTAGCCCCTCGTTATATCGTGCATTCGGATATATTGCGCTTCTGCTATGTCTCCCAATTTTTTTTTCTGATATACAATGCTGATGAAGCTGCACTATACTGGAGTTATTGTCAAACAGAACACAGGATTTTAAGAAAAAGCACGACTTATTCTGGATACAAAAAGCAAAAGGACAGGGTAACACTTCTTTTTGCAGCAAATAAAGCAGGAAGCCATAAGTTGAAAATGTTCCTTGTAGGAAACATCAGAAACCCTAGAGTTTTGAAGAATGTGAATAGAGAGAATCTGCCAGTGGTATACGAAAGTTCAAGAAACACTTAGATGACACAAACCTTATTCAAAAAATGTTTTTTTAATAATTTCATCTCACCAGTTCGTCTTCATCTGAGAAATAAGTGTTTGGAAAAAAAGGCTTTGCTCCTAATAGACTAATGCAGTGCTCATCCTGGTGAAGAAGAACTTATGCCATCAGATAGAAATATCAAAGCTATGTTTTTGCCACTAAACACAAGTTTTCTTAAACCAATGGACCAAGGAATAATCAGTATGTTAAAAAAAAATTATTGACAGGAGTTACTGAGCAACCCATTGTTTGTTGAAAAATGACACTGCCTGAAGCAATGAAAAGTGTGAACTTTTAAAGATGCCATGTACATTTTCCAAAAGGCGTGGTCCGCTGATAAATCAGAAATCATTTCCAAATGCTGGCTGAAAGTTTTAAATAATGTCGAACTCAAGGATATTGAAGAAGACTCAATAGAACTTCTAGTTCAAAAATCCAAGTCGCTCGATTTAAATGTGTGCGAAGATGAAGTGAAAGATTGGATTAATGAAGATGATAACGGACCGACTTCTGAAACTCTTTCAAATGAGCAGATCATATCTCATGTACGAGAAGAAGTGGACCCAAAAGATGCTGACAGTGATGATGAAGAAGCGAGTCCTCCTTCTGTCACCATCAAAGAAGCCGTGGTTATGCTTACGAAAGCCTACACAGCATTTGAAAGATGCAACTCAAATCATATAAGTGAGATGCAGTTGATTCATTTTCACTCACTGATATTTTCTAGAAAGCAAGTTCTGAAAGAAAAATCGAAGTAGCTGACATTAGATTGTATGTATGTACTTTCTTTGTAAGAAAATGAAGTGTTTACAATAATCAATTAAATGTGTATGTGCATTTAGACATAAAATTAAAAGGTAAATGGAACCTCTCTGTCTTTATTATGTGATTCTTTTTTATTGTACTTTTTCGCTCCTAAATTTTTATTATTACATATGTTCATAAAAGTACAATTTTTATAATATTGCCCGATATATCACACATTTTGTCATGTCTCCCGACAAGCGTGATATAACGAGGGGCTACTGTATTTCTAAGTACCCAAATCATTAATTTAATACCATTATTTAAGAAAGTATTCTTCATTTCATTAATAGTATATTTGAAAAACAGTTTCTGTATAAAACACAAAATACAAAATTTTTAGCCAATGCAAACAGATTGCAAAAGTGGAAAATATTTTCACAATTAAGCAAAATATCGGAGAATCGCATAAAAATGTAGGTTTTCATGAAACTGCTACCAAATAGTTCTTTAATACATTTAAAAAATGGCTTTCTTATAGACAATATGTAAAAATTATAAAAATTTTATTTGATGCAAACAGATTGCAAAATATGTTCATAATTAAGTGAAATACCAAGTTTTGCATACAAAAATGCAGTTTTGTGCAGTATTGTTGCAAATTAATCCTTCATTTCATTAATAATACGTTTAAAAAATATATTTTTTGTATAGAACACGAAATTATAAAAATTTTAATTGTTGCAAATAGATTTCAAAAGTGAGAGGAAGATAATCATTGGTCATCTCTCTGATGACACAGTGGGAATTGGTGCTTGCAAGTGCTGATTTCACAATTGTGGGGAAACTGGTTTCTAGGAGAACGGGAAAACTCTCTATCTCAAAATTCGTGACATTGTTTTCAAATTCGGAACATTTGCTGAAAATCGTGACCTATTTCATATTTCATGACTTTTCCCGGACATTTGTGACTTTAGATAGACACTATTAATTGGTAATTATTGAAGACTTTTCTTTCTTTTCAAAATCTGTTTTCCTTTTCAATGCGTAAAAAGGCACATTACTTCATTTACAAAGTGTATTTGCTTATTTTATAGCGTCAAATATGTGTATAGAGGTATTATGTCGATCTGCACTTAACAATTGTAAATTTAGTGTGCTAGACCAGATTTTGTTATTTCAATTATTTTGATAAAATATTTCTTGTCATGAGCTTTCTCCACATCACTAACTTTTGTAATTTTAATTCTTCATATCTATAATAATAAAGAAAGATGTTTGGCTGTTCGTCTGTGGGGAAAAATCTAAGCGACATACATACTGCCATCAAATTTGGTACACAGGTACTTCAGGATTTTTGAAGGTGCACTTTTGCAAGATAATTTTTTAAAGTCGAATTAGTTTCTTAGTTATTTTATGTTTTAGCATGATTTTGAGTGATTTTAGCACAAATCGGTTCCTTAGTGAACGAAAATGTTATCACAGAGTTTCCATCTTGACACCATCAGAAAGATCAAAAAATTATTTCTCAAAAAAATTTTGAATGTAATTCATACTAATTAATCATAGACAAATTTTCATGAATGTATAAAAAAAATATATACTTTTTGTATGTTGCAAACCGTAATCTCCCGAAACAAGAGACACTCGGTATATTCTTGCAGAGTTTCCATCTTAACACCATTGTCATGGATTTTTTTTTGTTATAAGCTGGCGTATTGTTAAAGCATTCTTTGGTTTTTGATAATTCACTGAGAGTTCCAGCACGATTGTACTCAAAGCTTTGCACCTTAAGATATGTCATGTTCATTTTCTAGAAGATTACTGCATTACCAGGGATTTAAGATACAAATCTCTGATAAAAGCAACACCAGAACTCGCAGCATATTCCTGGAAATCAAAGAGTTTTAATAATAGTATAGCTGCCAATGCTTCTGATTTACCCAGCGAGTTTCCGATCTTCCGATTAGAAACCAATTTTTTCTGATTTTTCTTTCACAAGCTAAAAGTCCCTACTTTTCCCTGATTCTGCTACAAAAATTCCCTAAAAATGTCCCCTCTTCCTCTGAAAATGATAAACAAATTTTCTTCACTTCCTTTCTGGCAACTTGCAGATGTATTCCATTCACATGGAATAGCAGTCGTGAAAATGTACCAACTGGCATTGAGTACTTATAACACACTCAATGATTGGATGAATCATTTTGTGGAAAAGTAAGAGTCAGGTGCAGAGATACCAATTTTTATGGATTTTCCTCAGTTTGTACTGATTTTTACTTCATCTTACGTTTTTACGGACATTACTCCCAAAACCACAGAAAATCCCGTGAAATCCATGCATCCCACCATTCAATTCATATTCGCTGCTTTGCTGAGAATCCAAAATTATCAGTTTGCATCCATATTTTTTTCTTTTAATGATTTCATATCAGAACAATAGACCTAATTAATTTTTATAGTGCGAGTAAAAATAAAGAAATATTTTATTAAACAAATTATATTTTGCTTAAATTATAAGATTGTACCAGTCAGTCTTTTTTTTTTTTTTTGGGGGGGGGGGGGGGGGGGTTGCTGAGAGTACACGATTACCTTTTTCCATCTATCTCCATCCCCTTATTATTGTACATTAACTTGATTAAACTAGCTTATTTTCATAATTTGGTTGATTATAAAGGTTAACTTTTTAATTATTTTCATATAAATAAATAGTACGATCGTGAAATTCAGTTTTTTAATTTTCTTTGTGGCCATTGCCGAGAGTATGCAATTGTCCTTTTTCCTCGATTTCCATCTCCCTATTGTTGCTTATTAACTTGGGGCTAAGCAAGCTTATTTTCATATTTTAATTGATTATAAAGGTTAATTTTTTTAATTATTTTCACATAAATAGTACGATCGTGAAATTCAGTTTTTTTTTCATGGGCATTGTCGAGAGTATGCAATTATCCTTTTCCATTGATCTCCAGCTCCCTATTGTTACACATTAACTTGGGGCTAAGCAAGCTTATTTTCATATTTTTATTGATTATAAAGGTTAATTTTTTTTAATTATTTTCAAATAAATAGTACGATCATGAAATTCAGTTTTTTTTTCATTGGCGTTGCCGAGAGTACGTAATTATCCTTTTCTATCCATCTCCATCTCCCTATTGTTGCACATTAACTTGACTAAACTAGCTTATTTTCATATTTTGGTTAATTATAAAGCTTAATTTCTTAATTATGCCATTTACCCTCTATTAGCCTTTTTTCTCTTTTCCCTATTTTAGGTTATTTTATCCATTTTTTTAAGTATGATGTATTTATTTTATGATGATTTTGCATAACGTCGATGAATTTGCCTAAAGTCGTGAATTTTTTTCTGTGAATAAAAATCTACAGATTTTCAGCCATTCAGAGTTGGCAGCTATGCAATAGGTTCACTTTTAACAAAAATAAAATAACTGTTGAATGGTTGTACAGCTATACCATGACCGCTCATCTTAAATCCCGGACAGTGCTGGGTACATTTTCTAGTACTAATTTAAAAATTGCAAAATTGTCTCATTATAGTGTATATCTATTGTTATGCAAAGTGTCTGCATAGAACATTGTTTAAAATATTCGCACTTAAAGAGAATAACTTAATTCATAAGTCCACCATTTTTCCTTCACAGCTTTATAGACTATAATTTTATAATGCCACCATTTATAGACTATGCTTTTATAATGCCACCATTTATAGACTATGCTTTTATAATGCCACCATTTTTCTTTCACAGCTTTATAGACTATACTTTTAGGTTCAATCAAATAAAAGGGACCTGATAACAATTAAAAATAAGTGACCTGATAAATTTTAGTGTCCCCAAAATAGGCAATATTTATACAGTATTTTTTTTCTGAAATCTCATACTTTTACTAATATGTGGTAAACATTTGGTAATGATATGTAGATTGGACACAGATATGAATTTTTTCCTCAAGTACTGCTTCTAGAAGCAAAGTCTCGGGAAAGTCATTTATGTGTAATTTCCCAAAACTTTGACATTTTATATCTCACAAACTATGTAGCCTTGAGAGGAATAAAATTACATGGATTAATAACTCGATGGTAGTAACAAGTAAAAAAAGTTTAATGAAGATCTGAGTTAGTTGATGTTATTTCAAAATTTAATTGGGTGATTTTATATGGAATGAATGATCCTATAATATCCTAAATGACATTGTTATTTAAAACATTCTAATAAAATATTTAATTTAGTTCTCTTAAAAAGAAGTATAAGAATCTATTTTTGCTATACGGAATTATCTTCACAGGCAGATCTGAAGAATAAATCATCCTGGTTCATATGTAAACAAATTCATCAAATATATTATTTAATTCCTACTAAGCGACAGGATTATCAAGGAAATTGAGCTTAATTTTGCAAAATGTTGATTTTTTCTCAATTAGGCATCATTTGCATTTATTTTGCATCAGTTTATCATTTTGCAACATTTTAGGAGTTTGGTGACTTTTTAAAGTAGTTGCCAAATTTGTCATCAAGTGGGACAGCCAGACTCACAGGTGGACTCTACCGAAACATTGTTATACATACTACTATCCCCCTAAGAAAACACAATTAATTTAATTTATTTAATGTCATTTTCATCAGTTTGGCACTATTTTTATCAATTTGGCAACATTTTAAAAAGTCGCCAAATTTTCAATATCCCTCTAAATTTTTTGCCAAGCATTACAGATAGATAAGTGGAGAAATGGGTTAATTTAAATTGAACTTAATTTTGCAAAACATTGAATTTTTTCTAACTCCCCTTTTTATAGGAGGTGGGGGACTATCTCGCTCCCTTTTAGAAATAGAGAAAAAAATCAATTACAAAGTTGTAGAGCATAGTCAAATTAGTACAAAAGTTTTTGTTTGATAGCAAAAGTACGAATAATTTTCTTAAAAGATATTTTAAAAGCATGCGATTTTTTAAACTGTGAAATCATCTGCTAACAGCTGTATGGCAAATGATTTTATAAATTTAGCTTGAATGCTAACTGTTTTATTTAATAGATGATTTTTCGGTAAGCATCATCATAATCGAAGCCAGAACAATAAATAAACCAATCTGAAGTTGACAGAAAATTTCATCTACAGTATTGTATCCTTATATTCTTATGCTGTGTGTTTGCCACTTAGACTTATTTTGATTTTATGAGCCATGTCTACTATGTTTGCTAATGAAGAATATTGCAAAATGATCCTTATTTTTTGAGAATGTTTCAGGAATGTCAGTGCAGCTGGATATACAGTTTAATGTTGTTATATGCACAGTTGAATGCTGTTTTATTTGGGGATTTAGCATGTATTCTCTAGTTTTCAGGGTTATTTTCAGTTTTTTTGTTAAACAAATTTTTATATTAATTTGGTAATACTCTACAAATTTGTGATTGACTTTTTCTCTATCTCTAAAAGGGGCAAAATAGCCTCCCACCCCCACTTTAGAAGGGGGTTAGCCCCCTGAACATTGTCTCATCATGTAATGCCATAAGGGTTTCCTATGCAGTTGTATTAAAAAAATAACTATAACTCTCTTCGTTCTCAAGAAATTCCCCTTGATATGCATTTTCCTAGATGCCCTCTATACATGTTTTAAATCAACATACAAAGAAAATAAAAGAAATCACAACTTGTAAAATCAGTAATCTGCATTTTTGAAACTTATATTCTAATATATTAAGGTATTTATTATTATTTTAATATATTTAATATCTATTTCTTACATTTTGCATTGTTATTGCTTACATTGTGTTTTGTCAGGATTTGTGGCAATCATGTATTTTTGTATCTAGAGACAAAAAGGTGCACCAAAGTTTTGACAGTTTTTAAAGGGTACACAAAAAGGAAGTTTATGTAATACTCGAGTATCAAATTCATTATTCTGCCTAACCAAAAATGTTTTACATGCAGGCTGCATTTTGCTACAGAAAGGCTGCCATTAAAGGGCATGGTCTTGCTTCTTTCAACCTTGCGATATATTTTATGAAAGGCATGGGTGGACTTCCAGTTGATGGCAAAACTGCTAAGCTGCTTTTAAAAGAAGCTGCAAACAAAGGTGTGCCAGAGGTATGCTGTTATTATACTATATTTTATTAATTACTAAAGTCAGAAAGTTCAGGCAAAATGCTATATTTGCCTTATTTTGCCTATTTATACAAGTAGTCCCGAGAATCCACAAGGATTCTTTTCCATTCATCCCCATCTTCTAAATATGAGTCATTAGATGAGACTAAGCTAGCATATTTTCACATTTTGGTTAATTGCTAAGGCCAATTTTTAAATTGTTTTCTCATAAATAGGGGGATTATTTATCGCGTACATTAAAGGTCGAGATTAGCGGTCGCCACATCGCCAGTGGCGACTAAGGAATTACTCTTGGCGACCGTAAAATGTAATGTCTATCGCCAAAAATGGCGACCTGCAAAATTTACATGTTTCTATATCAGAACGTCAAAAGTCTAATCTCTGTGGAGTTTCAGGAACACCCGCACGGATGAGCTTAATTCCTCTGAACCAAACCCAAATTAGACAGTCGGTAAACAAGACTGGTATCATAAAGGGTTTTTCATTGTCGTCCCCCCTCCCCTCGGGAGAATATTCCGTAGGTATCCTATTTATTTCTCCCCAACCCAGCCGTTAAAAGTCTTACTTGCCCATGGCGATTCAACTTAAACGATCTATTAACGAAATCGTGATCGGCCTAACTGCGATAGTCTAAAATGACTCTTTTCCCAAACAATCCCTCTGGGGAGTGAGAAAAATGTGTCAAAAATCACCACAATACTGCTACGGCTGTTAATTTATTGCACCTGCAGCCGAGAATGAGTGCTACTGCTATCCACATTCCTATCTCCTTCCTCCCCGTGATCTCCGATATGTTTACTTTTGAGGCATGCCCGGGCGCAGCGCATTCTATCAATTGACCCCAACAGCACCTTACCGAAATTCGGAGTGGCCCCACTTTTACATACTGTACTAATAGAGCTTTCATCATTTTTACATTTGCCTTAAATTTTTAAACTGTTTCCGAAAGCGGAATTAAAATCGCGCATTAAAATAAAAATGCCCCCGCTATTTTCAGCTTGTAAATTTATTTATTGGTTAAATATTCATAACGTATTTTGCATCATGATAAATTAAAAAAAATAATCCTTGTACAATAGTTTTGGGTATACGCTGTAGCTGGGAATGCCAGGCGCTAATAAAAGGCGTCAACCTTCGGGATGCTTTTCGGAGCTAAATTGCCGATATTGCGACGTTATGAATTGTTCTATTTCAACTTACATATATATGTACTGTTCATTAACAATCATATAGTAAATATGAACGACGATGGCAAAAATTGCGCGTAGTTGCTTCTATGCTGCCTAGATATAATCGCAAAAAATTCGCAATTGTTAAAGTTTCGGCGCGCAATAGTTTCTCCATCCGAGAAATTTCAGATTTCCTGTTATAGATGATACCTTGTTTTATGTTATTAATCTGTCATCGATGATGTAAAAAACTAAAAATGTTTGTATTCTTAAACTGTTTACCGCTTAGTTGTGTTTTCATTAGTGCCAACGGTAAACAATTATCAATTCAAAGTTAAATCGGCTCGATTTTCAACTTATCCGCGGCCAAAGTTGGTTCATGCCCCACCCCGTTGATTAGAAAATTCGAGTAAAGCAATAAAACGGCCTATGTTTTTAGCGATACAAACAGATATTTTTTAAATTCAAAAACGTCAAAATATTAAATAAAATCCAATTTCTTCAAAAGGATAAAGAATTTAGTTGTTATAAAATAAACATATTAGAGAAATTTTACAATAAAAATGGTTGCTAAGTTTATAATGTCCGATAATATAACGGGAAAAATGACCGAAATATCGGGATCGCGATAATTTTAAAATTACAGACTAAGTGATCAAAAGGTAGAAACAAGAATATAGATTATTTAAAAATCGCAGAAACTCATAGGTAAAATCCCATAAATTAAAAAAAAAATGAGTGGCCGGATTTCTTAATAAAAAAGGCATAAATATTAATAGTAAATGCTTCATCAGCTGTGAAAAAAAAAGATCAAAATAAGAGAATTTAAAAACTTAAGAAACAGGCATATTCAGAAATAATCTGTAATTTTGGCAAAAAATTAAAGCTGACAAAATGTTGAATAAGTAAAGTGTTATGGGAAAAAAGGAATTTAACATTGACCCCAAAAGTATTTGAATCAGCTTCATGGTAAATGAATTTTTTTAGATGACTTGGTAAACAATTATAAAACACTGAAAAATTCCTATAATAAGAAAAACTTCGGTAAGATTTAAAACAGGGTTAAAAAATGAGTGACAATAAATGTTTAAAATATTCAGAAAATGATAAATGAAAGATCAAAATTTTGAAAACTTTTAGGAAATGGAAAAGATGGGGATACTGACAGCGACTTGCAGAAAACTTAGATTTAGAAAAAACACCTGAAATAAAGTTTTGAAAATGTATTCAATATCCAAAATGAGAAGTTAGAAATAAATGCATGTTAACAATATTACTCATTAAAAAATAAATATATATTTATAAACTTGTGTTATCAGAAAAATTAAGTTTTGTATTTTGCCAATCTCTTAAATTTCCCCTAATTTTTACCCCACCTCCTCATCAAATAATAGATCTTAATAATAGAAAAGTAGATCTATTATTTAGTTTTCCTTGTTAACATAGTAGTCTTTCACTTAACTGAAGTACTCGCCATCTTAAGGTATGGAGAGAAGGATCTGTTGTTTTACTTATGTCTACCATATAATAAACCTGTAAATAAGTATGGGTAATATATCAGTAAATTTTTTAATTATAAAATATTTAAACACAATTTTGCATAACATCAAACAAGTTGAAAAAAAAAAATCGCACATTTTTCAGTTGTCAACAATTGGCCTCATCATGAACCTACCAGCCAGTGACTGACTGCTTTGAACCCAGGCATTGTTTACAATGGGTTTTATTCCTTCCCTTTAATTAATGTTCCTTATTATTTCCTATCAATAAGAAATGTATTAGCACTTGCATTACACATGAATATTTATAACCATCATTGTTCTTTTATGAACCCCTTATAAATATCCTCCGCCCCCACCCCCCTTATATTATAAAAATTTATGTTTGTGTATATAAAATGATGCATAAGTAATTAAGTATTTCTATCTACTTTTCTGATCTTAAGTAAGCAGCCTAAATTATGAGGATTCTAACTATTATCTTCAATTTGTGCAGTTAAAAAAATTAATTTATCAAGAATATATTTTAAAGTAAGAGATATGTAATTATAAAATTTTCTGTATATTTGCAATTTTGTTTTGTTAATTTTTTTTTTTTTTATGCTTTGAATTTAAGTTTTGAAATAGATAAATTATCTGTATCTTTTTTACTACATGTGGGCCACATTATGCAATGCATTCTTTAGCTAAAATTTATAATTGTGCCCTTTCGTATGCAATGTGCTCCTTTTTTAAAGTCAGCAACCTGCCCTTTTGAAATCCTAGAATGGACCCTGTAAATATATATATATATATATATATTAGAAAGAAGTAATAATAAAAATAATTAATTCAAGTAATCTTGAAATATTAACATCACCATAGAAGCAAAACCACTACCATAATGCCGATAATAGAAAAGATCAGCACCGGCTCAAATTCGGAGATTAAAAAGAATTAAATTCATCTTCAGGTCTGAGTATTTAATTCTATTTAACCCAAACAAATGCCTGTTTCAGATTGGAAAATAGTACATTACTATAAATGTCCAAACTCGGACTAGAGGCACCATAAGATAAAAAAATGAAGATAAGAAGCATTAGGAAAATTTGTATTAACATGTGGCAGGAATCCTTCTTCTTTCACCACATGTGTATGTGACCAACCTCAACAGTATAATAAATATCTAGAAGTACCGGAATGAACATGACGAAATACAACCTAGGAGGCAGTACGAACGTTCACAGCGACACTCCCAGACCCATCCAGAGAGTCAGAACAGGAGACAGGACTATTACCCGTATAAGCAAAATAGAATATGTACATGCAGCAAAGATGAAAATTCTTACTAAATAAGAGATTCATAGAAGAAATGGATAAACGAAAATGCCACTATACACCATTATAAGGGCCCTCGAATCGTAGTTTCAAACTGGTTAAAGTTACAAAATTTTAGCAAAAATATAATTGAAAACATAATATTAATATATCTTATTTTCAGATGTTTTTGATTTTTCTAATTTTTTTAGCTTATTTTATTACTTTTCATTTTTATTTATTTATATAATTAATAAATAATTATTATATATATATATATATATATATATATGCTTAGAGCAAATTGAATGTGTTCGTGGAAAAAAAAAATTGTTAGAAAATTGGGGGGGGGGGGGGAGAGAGATCAAAATCGAGTACAAAATTATGGCCACTAACATCATCAAAGTGGCCACTGAGCTTTATGAGGTCACTGGCCACTGGCTACTGTTGATTTTTTTTAATCTAAAGCCTTAGCGTACATTGTCGAACGTTGACTAGTATCTTTTTCCATAATTATTGCACATTAAATTGACAAAACTTGCTTATCTATATATTTTGGTTTATTATTCATGTTAATTTTTTAATTATTTTGACACTGTGAGTCCACAAGTATCCTTTTCGATCCATCTCAATCCTCTAAAAATTAATCATTAATTGATCAAACTAGCTTATTTTCACATTTTGGTTAATTATTAAGGTTAATTTTTAGTTTTTACATAAATAGTGCAATTGCACAATTCAATTGCCCAGAGGAATTTAACAGTTTATCTAGAAGAATTTAATATTATCCGGTGATGAAAGCAATATTATTTGTTCCTCGTAATAATGCTGTGTCAGAGTGTTTATTCTGTATTGTTAGAAAATATGAGGCTGGTTTTAGGCTAAATTTGAATGCATACACATTATATTATTTATTACTTAAAAAAATTAATAACATGCCAAATGTTCTGTATTTTTCATGTTTTAGAAAGCAATTATGAAAGTCTGAGCTAGAGCAGACTGAAAAACTAAACACTTAAATTTAGTTTAAGCTAAGAATATTCTGTTTTCTCAAGGATTTTGAAATTTCCTTTTTGTTCAGTAATGAAGACTAATGTATTCATATTATGTTTGTTTAGTTATAATGTTAATTAAAATTTGAACATCTCATATAAAAAATTTGAAATGTTTGATCAAATATTATTCTGATTATCATTGCGAATGATTTTTTATCACAAATCGAACCACTTACTGAAAGATTACTGAAAGATTACTGGAAATTTCTTGTCTAGATTAATTACATAGACTATAACTGAAAGGTTGGCATCTTTGTAAACAAATATTTTTTCCGATATATAAGTCACCTTTTTGAACCCCAAATATGACATGAAAATTCAGGAGTCGATTTTTACACCGGATATTAAAATGCACGTCCTTAGATTGGCTCGTGGCTGGAGTGTGAATCAGTTTGTTGATGTTAACCCTTCTCCAAATACAAAATGCTTAAGAAAATTTGTTGTTTACTTCTTAATAGTATGGATCCTATTCTTCAATGGATTCTGTTTTGTCTGCTCTCCCCTCGTCCCCACCCCATCCCCCTCAAATATCTGACAAGTTTTTTGCTCAAATTTAACCTTCTTGCAACAGCACATTTTTTATTTTCATTAGTGAACGTATCAACTTTCAGCTTGAAATCAAATGTGTATGTTGCTTCTTTTATTTGGAAAGCCATATTTTTCATAAATCTATATAAATAAAATTGAAAATCTGGCTGTGTGTTTGTCTCATTATCACGGGAGAATGGCTGCACTGAATTGGATGAAATTTCTTAGGTAGACTTGGAATAGTCTCACGTAAAAATATAGTCCATGTTTTGAGTTTTTAAGACCAGGGGTTATCGACATATTAATAAAATATGCACTATGAAACCTTCCATTGAGATAGCATTATGCAAACGATCTTTGTTCCACGAAATTATTTGAAAAAAAAAAAAATGATATAATGTTGCTAAGCAATGGAATTAAACCCAGTGAGCTTATATTTGAAAAAAAAAAATATCATGTTGCTAAGAAACTGAATTAAACCCAATGAGACAGCAGTAAATCTATTTTAATTTAAATAATAAAGAAATATATATAAATAAATTTTATTGGAATTGCATTTTTGATTGGAGTATATCCATTATGGCCTTTGGATTTAACATGTATAGAGATTATTGATATTTTCGAATTCTTACACAATCTGTTTTATTTTGGGGATACATTTTTAAAATCCATATATTGTAGTACGGTATATCTTCTAATACATGAGTATAATCTTCTAATGTATGAAAATATAAGTAGTACGCCTATATAATGTTGCAAAATTGATGAAAATCTTGTCAAGTCGCTAAAAATGTCACCAAATTGATTATAATGATACCAAATAAGTGAAATTAATTTTATTCTGAAAGGGGATAGTAATATAATGATGTTTTAGTAGCTTTTGACTGTCAGTCCAACTATCCTACTTGACAACAAATTTGGCGACTTTTTAAAATGTAGCCAAATTGCTCAAATATTATTACCAAATTAATGAAAATATCGTTAAATCGATAAAACTGTTGTCAAATTCATAAAAATGACACCAAATCAATGAAATTAATTTCGTTTTGAAAAATGATAGTATTGTAATGATGTTTCAATACCATTTGTCTCTTATTAAAACTTTCCAACAAATTTGGCGACTTTTTAAAATTGTACCAAATTAATGAAAATGCGACTGAATTAATAAAATGATGCTAAATTAATGAAAATGACTCCTAATTGATAAAAACTCAATATTTTGCAAAAATTAAATTCAATTTCCCTTATAATCCCTGTCATTTTGTGGGAATTAAATAATAGTTTTTGTAAATTTGTTTACAAGTGGGTTCAGGATGTTTTTTCCCCACAGATCTGCCTGTGAAGATAATTTTATTTTGTATAGTGAGAACAGAGATTCGTATGCATCTTTTTAGGAGAATTAAATGTTTTAATAAAATGTTTAGAATAACAATCCAATATAAATATTATAGGAATTTGCATATAATTGAAGTTTTAATTTCTTTATATTATATATTCCGTTCGAAGAATGGGTATACCGCTAGTAACTAAATAAGATCATATTGCAAAGCACAAGGTCATTAATACACTGACCTGACCTCTCAAAGGGATCAGCTGCATTCTTTTTGTTTTGTTTTATTATTATTATTATTATTATTACTGTTATTAGAGAAATCATCGAGAGGGGGTGGTAATTTTCTTTATAAGAAAAGTTATTTATTTTATCTACTGTGGTATTTTTCATATATTTTGAGTATTCTTAATAAAGTGTTTCCTTTTATCACAGGTATTAACTTTTTTAAATATAAGGATGTACAGATGCTAGAAAATAAATAAAGTATTTATAAGTTTTAAGTCATAAAGTCATAAAATATATATAATTTATAAGTTATGAAAGATTGATAGTGTATTTAGTGTAGTACTGCGATTAGACAACAGTGCCAAATCAATGTAACACCCTTTTCGGTGTTACCCTTCTTCGGTTCTAGCAGACATCTATCTAGATAAGTATGAAACAGGAACCCATATATTAAATGAAATGGTCTACATGCGATACGTGGATGATGTGATTTTATGTTGTAATGATGCAGATTTCAAAATGGATTTTAGTTTTTATCCACAAACTTTAAACCTAATAGAAACTCCTAGCAATTCAGATGAAAGTTTAAATTATTTAGACTTATGTATAGTTAAAGTTAATAATAAAACTTTTTCAAAATTTTTGATAAAAGAAAAAATTTTCAATTTAAAATAAACTTCATTACACCTTGGTCAAGTAATTTACATAAAAATGTTTTTTGTAATATTATCATTAACCAATTGACTAGAAATAAACGTTTGAATAGTAGGGAAAGTGATCAAAAGCATCACGATACAGAGTTTATAAATGAAGCTGTAAAACATGGTTACCCCATGGGCTTTGTAATCAAAATACTTTCAGAATTCACTGGGTTAACTGTAACTGAATGTAAAAGCAAATATTTAAACAGTTAAAACAGAGTCATTAGAAAGGGATGACTCACGAGTAGCAAGAATGGATGGTGGTGAAATGGACTACAAGAGTTTTACACATCGGACAGTTTTGGTAAGAATTTTGGAATTTGTAGAGACGGGTTTTTATAGGTACGTTCATATGTAAGCATATTGAGTGACTTGAAAAGTTTTTTCGTGTGTCATCCAAATTGAGATTTTGAATTTTTGCTGAAGGTTTTTGCTGTTCGGTAATTGATGGTATTAAGGCCATTCTATGAATAAGTATCGGCTTCCGGGAGTGTTGCCATGGCGTAAAGCATTGTTTAACCGGAGAGTGGGGGTTACAACTCCCCCCGGCCACTTGTGATACTTTTCGTTTTTCACATTCATCTTTTGCTTTTCTATGAATTAGGCATTCTTTTTAGAATATATACCATTGATATACATTGTAACTCTTTCACTACTACTATTTATGATAAGAGACATCAATTTAAATTTAATGTAAAATTCTTCCCACATTTCTCTTCTTGCCTTAGCAACCAAGTTTTTAGAAATCTAATCACTAGCTATTTGCTCCGCATTAAACGCCTGGATAGTAATAAGTGTACACTAACACACATTAATCGTCTCAAAAATCTTTGCTTAATGTACAATTTCCCCCCCTTATTTGTAGATCGCAGTATAAGTACAGTATTCTAAAGTCGTGGAAACACCATAAAATAAACACCGCCCCGGCGGGCAAAAATAAAAATGTAAAAATATTAAAAAACAGTAATTTCGATTACACTAAAAACAAAAAAATTTTTAAAAAAACCGCCTCGGCGGGTAAAGAAAAAAGTTTTTAACACACTCTTAAAACCGTTAAGGCGGATATCTAAAAAGCTAATAAAACAAAAAACAGGCTACGGCTCCAAAAAACAGTGTTATCCATTCTTTCAAAGTTTTCGATAATCGTGGTCACATCTCGGTCAGTTTCTAAACTCTTGGGTTTATCTCTCCGAAAGTATGTACTGCCACTTCCACTTCCTCTGGTCTGGATTATTCCCACGTAGTAGTAAGCGAGGTAAGCGTTCAAATTGTAGCATGTGGTGGACTCATTTGAAGATTTTTCACGGTGACGACCTTTCGACATGTGAGTTGCTCTTTTTTGCAAATTCGTATATTTGTGCGCTATATTTTTCATGTTCATGTCTATGTGGTATTTTATATTTCATGTTTATGTGGTATTTTATATTCTATTATTGAATTTTATCCTATTTGTTTTTTTTCTGTTATTCCGTTGTTGGGCACAGATTGCATAATATTTTAACCACGTGTTTTTATGCAATCATAGAAACAACGGATTTTAGTATATCTGTCTAGAATGTGCCCCTGAAGACGTTTCTGGCAGATATACTATTCTTTAATATGTTTTCCTTGTCCTGGCCTCTCCGTGCTCTACTTTTTCGGCCCTTCCTCGTTGCTTTTTGCTTTTCACAACACGCTTTATTTTGCTCGCTGTTTGATACTGTGGTTACTGATTCACATTCTTGCACTTTAGTTTTTGTTATTTTAATTTATATATATATATATATATATATAAACCAAAATTTTAAAATAATCAAAGAGTTTAAATATAATATGCTAAGCATGTGTAATTAGTAAGTTTAACAGAACATAAGTATATTAAAAAAACTGTACATTAACATTTTGCAGCATATAAATAATATGAAATTAATAAGTTAAATATGTGAATTAAAGTAGAACAATTGAAGAGTTATAATGAAGCATCCAACATAAACAAAACATTTGTTTACTTGATAAGACTCAAGAGAATGCTTGTCATCAAAATAAAAATCAACGATTTGTAAAACTGGAGTGAAGAACAATAGATTGAAGGCAGTGTAATTGTAAAATCCTTAAGGGGTGAATACAAAACATTGTCTTCAAATAGTACATTTCATTTAATGGTCTTGTTACTTTGAACAAAAAGGCCATTTTTCATCCCAATGTACTATAAATTGGTGAATGTAAAAGAAAATTGAAAAAATTAAAAAGAATTGATTTAAATGTGTAAAGATGGTTACCCTCCAAAAACTAGCATCACATGATGTCTAAAGATGGTGTTGCCAATTATAAAGAGCAATATCAAATCCATGTTGCCAAACTTAAAATTATGTAAAAAGAAAATCCATTCACTAGTATTAGTATGGAGAACCACCAGATAAACTGCATTCAAAATACATCAAATGCTTATTTAATGCACATAATAAATAATGATTATTAATTAAATCAATAAAATATCTTTACAATTTAATAAATAATTAATCACATATGTTTTAATCAATTCTTGAATTTAGATAAGGCAAATTACAGATACATTGTATTTATCTCCTGGCAGAATGCATTGTTAGAAAATGTATATGTATTGCAAAATGCTTAATCTTAGAAATAAATACCAAAAATAGCAGTAAGTTAATTAAAAGTAGTAGGTAGAGAAAATCTGAAAATTATCGCTATAGTGATAATACTAAAATAAGATGCTTTTACAATGGCCATGAAAGTCATTTGTAGTCTCTAACACTACAATAGACAAGTATTACAAGTAATTTGAGTATTGATAATATCTGCTCATGCATAATATTCATTATTTTTTTAGTTTTTCTATATTTTTCCACCTTTTCTGTTTAATTATACTTGAAAACCTGACTTCTGTTTGATTATACTCTGCAAAACCCTCAAAAACTTTCAGTTTTCTGATTTGTTAGATTGTAAATTTTAAAATAATGAGTCACTAAGAACAATTTAAACCTAACTGCTGTGACAGTGTTGGAAATGAATAACTTACAATTTATCTATGTTTCTTGATGATAATAAGAATGAAAAATAACAGTCTTGATTGCAACCATTTGTTAAATTCATAAACCCACTGTATGTTATCAAGAGGAATGGGAAAGAAGCAATGATAATACATATTGATTAAAAATAGCTTGTTTGTGTAAATATGACCTTTTCTCCTTATTTATTGCATGTTAAAAAAAAAAAAGACAATTTTGTGTATTTATGTTGATTTAACGAACCAACTAACAATTAAGCTGGGGTTTTATAAGAAAAATCCTGTTTGGATTTGATTTTATATTAATTTTAATGAGTGTGTGATTCAATTAACTTGTGGATATTTTGAGCAGATGCTACTGTATGTAATTTAGGATTTGATTCTTTATAATTAAAAAATTCAAATTTTTCTTTTAGGCCCAAATGTATGTTGGAATTGAACTTTTAGAGAAAGGAAAATGGCTGGATGCAGCTGCAATGTTTAAAAATTTAGCAAAAGAAAATGTGAGTTATGAAACTTTTCTAGTTTACTCAGTGTGGCTTAATATTGTACAAGTATTCTAAATGTGGAAAATTTAAATTGTGCTCCTTTGTTAAATTCATAAGCCCACTGTATGATTGAGTATTTCATTTGTAAATATCTATAACATACAGACCTTTGAAACTTGGAAGTCACATGCCTTATCTTAATCTGCAGTGTGTAATTTATAATATTTTTGAAATATTTTATATATTCATACAACACATTGTTTTCCTTTTTAAAAAGTTTCTTACTATGACTTGTATTATTTCTCAATGTCTCCATATGGCATAATGTTGTCTGCTTTGAAATGCAATTACTCAATCAGATTATGCATGTTAAAATTTTTCCTAATTTTCATGATCACAGTCCTCTTTAACTATGTGCCCCAAATCAGAACATAATTCTAAAAATTCCTTTCCTTTCTTCAGTAATTTATCTTCTCTTTAGTAAAAATTATAAATAGAATATAATTTTATTGTGTATGAATGTTTTTAATTTTTAAATTTGTGTATGAATGATGAAATTGAAATTGATAAAGTTTGTTGTGCAGATGCACAATTCACTTTATATTTTTTGTGTGCACCTAGCTTTAAATTTTGGGCCACTTTAAATTTAAAACATTCTGTTACAAAATATTAAATTTTTTTTTGCCATTTTTTTTGCCAGAAATGCTTGTGTGGACAAATATTGTAGTAACATATTCGAACATTATTGGGAAATGTGTTTTATTTTTGTGGTTATCTCGCACATCAGATATCTGAAATAATTATCTTTGATGAGTGTAATTAGATTTTTGTAATTTTTTTGTTAATAAATATCCTTCTAAAGAAAGAAAAGAAATAATAGTAGTGACTGTAGCTGATATTTTCTTTTCTTTCTTGAAATTTGAATATACTTTATTATTGAATGTTATTTAGTTTTGAAAATTTTGTGATTGCCTATTTCCTTCTTACCCCCCTGATTTTCTTTCATTCTTCTTGTACAGATATGGATGCACTATTGCACTTAAAATATAATATATTCTTTTCTGTTGCTCTTTACTTTCTACATCTCTCAAAAAAAAAAAAAAAATATATATATATATATATATATATATCTCAAAACAATCACTTCTTGTCACTTTTTTGGAGCATAAAACCTGTCCTAACAGCTGTAAATAGGATTTTTACAGTTTTTACACTCTGAACATAGTTTTATTTCCAACTTCATTACAATATTATTTACTTCTTGTATAACAAATGGTGTGTTGTTCTCTCTCTATATATCATCTCAAACAATTAACAATTTTTTAAAATAAAATTATACCTAACAGCCAGGGTTTAAACTGGCAAATAAAAATTCTCAGTGTTCTAACTAAAATCTCTAAAAATATTTTAGCATTTTCTTTTTTTTAGCCAAAGTACCAGTCTTGAATTTCTTTAATATTAGTGTGAAAAAGAAGTTTATGCTTACTATTACTAATTAATGATTTTTCCATTCTAATGTTATTTGAGATACAAATCATTGAAATCTCAACTATAAAATTATACTATTGAGGTAAAATCATTTGAACTATGAATAACAAGTGCTAATTGCCAGATAATAAATAAAATTATAGACAAACTTGATGCTTCCATAAACCTTAAAACTGAAATCAGTAGAAAACTGTGGCATGATTCCCTTCAGAAAATATACCGGGTGTATGTTATCGCTAATATTAATAATGATTTGCTAGCTTCTGAGCTCAAAGCACATGTCTCTAGTCCCCAGTCTTCTCCTCTTCCATCATGACCAATTTTAACCAATTATTAAATTTGCAGACTGAAAATAGGATGAGGGAATTTCTTATATTATTTTTACTTTCAAGCACAATTTAAATTCCTTTTGTTCAAAGCATGCATGTTATCCAAAATTCTAGGACTGATGTCAGGTTTATGAGCTTTAGCATTTTAGCTAAAATGGTAGGAAATGTTTTATCAAAATGCTAAAAAAAATTAAAACAGTTTAAACCCTGTCAACAACAATGCAATCATGATTTTTATATTTAAGGCCCACAGAATTTTTGCTGTTGTATAAAATGCTACAAAAATTCTAAATAAGCATTAACCAATTAAAAATTTCCCAAACTAAAATTTTTGACCATATAAAATATCAATACAAACATAATTTTGCATATAAGTAATAAATATTGAAAACACAATGTAAATACTGCACAAATAAATTCAGTAGTCCGGTTGGTAGGTTGGGACCTTGACCTGCTTGCTTACACTGATAAAAATACCCATCATATGCTTCATCATGATTGTATATATTTTACAACTCAATTGCATAGTATTTCCCATTGTGTTCTAGTTATTTATTCATATAATATGTCAAAACCATATTAAAAAATTACATTTTATGTTAATAAAATTTTGTTCATTCAGAAGAAATTGCATAATGCTGCAAATGTTTTACTGTTAATCTTTCTAACATTTCCTTAAAGAAAGTAGGCATATGAAAATTAGGTGACTGCCTTCTTTATGGAAGTATTAGAAAGTTTTATTCTAACAAGCAGTAGCTTTATTTATTGTGATGTTTTGTTGTTGCAAATGCTGCTTATTATAATGCTATAGCCAGGAAAGCATAAAAAATGAGTTAAATAAATGCAAAATTATGAAACTAGCTCAGCAATTTATTTTATTTAACATGTGCAACTTTACAAACACGGCTTTCAAGTAAAACAAGTTGCAGCACAAAAACATGACAAGATTTTGGACAATACAGAATATTTACAGCTACAAGCTGCAATAAAGAACTGATTGTTGGTCAGTTCACCCAACTCAAAGTCATCACAATACAGTGACGCAGCTCAAATTCACAAAACTTCAATATCAAATGTAAACTATTCCCAAAAGTCAAGTTTGCACTTTGAATCATCTTTCTTAAAATAGTAGACTCTTGCCTCCACCGATCACACAAATCATCATACACTTATCAGCTTTTACTCTGCCTATTGCATGTGCCATAAAATTTAACATTAATGAACTGGTTCACATTGTAAAATGTAGCTCAAATCAAGCTGAAACACTGAAGAAAATCTAGTTGATTTTCAAAATGATTTGATTTTTCTTGATTTGCTCTGTATTTTACATTGTAATCCAGCTTATTATTGATTGTGTGCAAAGTTACATGCGTTACTTCAAATTTAGCATTATTTATGATGATTTGTTGCAAATTTATGTTTGATGTGTATTTTCAGCATGCAAAAAATGGCCATCTGTATTGTTTTCCTTTGTTTTATACAGGGTGTCCCAAAAAGATTGAAACACACGTTAATTCTTTACCTGTTGGAAATAAGTGGGCAATGTTAATTGCAAAAATGTTGAAAGTAAGGTAGGAAATAAGATTATGTCAATGAAATAGTTCTCCCATTCATTTTCAAAAAGTTACACTTTTTAAATTTTTATACGACCCCTTGGACAAATTTGTTCAATCAAAAAGTTTTTATTTTTAATGCAACAAGATCATTTAAAAAAAACCTCATATCTGTAGTATCTTTAAAATGAACTGAATTATGATAAAGGAAAAAATCTGGCTTATTCCACTTTTCCGTACCATGTGAAAGACTGTTTTATCAGTGAAAATAGGGATCATAAACAAATTGACGATAGAAATTGTTTAGATCAAAAATACGTTAATATGTGTCAAAATTTTTTATCACAAATGCATCTAAATAAAGCATTACACAGACAGATCAATCCGTGATTGCAACGTGAGCATACACAGAATTCGCAAAAATGTCTCCTATGTATTATCACCCAGTTTTATCTTTTTTGTGATATGTCACAAATTTACATTTTTAATTTGATATATGGTCCCCATTCACAATGTTCAATTTTCAATTAAATATAACTCGCTCAATTTTAAAGATACAGATATGCTTTTTTTTTAATGATCTTGTTACATTAAAAATTTTCTGATTGACCAAATTTGTCTAAGGGGGTGGTATAAAAATTAAAAAAGTGTAACTTTTTGAAAATGAATGGGAGGACTATTTCATTAATGTAGTCTTATTTCCTACCTTACTTTCAACATTTTTGCAATTTACATTGCCCACTTATCTCCAACAGGTAAAGAATTAAAGCATGTTTCAATCTTTTTTGGACACCCTGTATACTACCATGGACCTTTTTCTAGGAATTACAGTACTTGTTATTGTTACCAGTATTTATTGTCAAGTATTAAAGTTTTCATTAATATTTTTTTAGATTCCTGGTGGTCAATATTACCTTGGCTTGTGTTATGAAAATGGTTGGGGTGTTGAACAAAATGAGGCAATATCTGCAGAATTATTTACTAAATCAGCTGCTCAAGGCAATAAAAAAGCTACTATTAAGCTTGAAAATGCATGCAATAAAAGGAAAAATTGTGAGTATAAATGTGGCTCATCCATTTTGTTTATTGTTTTTTATTAGGTTAATAAACATCCCTTTCATTCAACATCATTCCATCAATTCTTTTATCTAATACAGATCTAGTAAATCAATAAATGTATATATAATGTGCCGATTGTAAAATTCAGCATACACTTCTCACTGCTCCAAAAAAGTTTATGCAAGGTTGCCATCATATTTGGAAAATAGCAAGTAATTATAAAGAAATTTGAAAAAATGATAAAAATGTCAGGGAATATTATTAATTTAGTTTGTATTAACTCATAGTATTATTCCTCAGATATATGACATTCAGGTATGTCAAACCTTTTCTTTACTTCTTGAAAAGTGCAACATAATGAGAAGATATTGTATTTAGCTATTGAGTTTGATTGCTTTAATCTGCGAGGCTCTTGTGTACTTGGGGGCTGGACTATATTTATATATGAAAAAGTCTTATAATTGTATTATGCTATTTTTGTGGTAACTCTCTTTTAGTATATACTATTCAAATTACCTTTACATAGTATATACATAGTATTACCTTTACATGGTATAATAGTATATACTATTCAAATTACCTGATGTTGCCTGAGTTAATACTGAAATAAAATTAATCTGCAAAAATCTGAAATATTTAGCCTTCTCCCAATTAAGTTTAACAAACCAGTGAGAAAATCAGAATGACTTGTAAAAATTAAAAAACTGGAATAAAAGAAAATAGGGTGAATTAAATTAATGATGTGCTAGTTTTAAATGTAATAAAATGTATATTTAATTTTTTTTATGCAGTAACATTTTTACATTATTTTTACTGGACGAAAAATATATAAATAGTGCATTGAAGTATAACAATATACAGAAAAAATTACCATTTAAAAAGATTTTTTTTTAAAATTCTTGTATTATAATAATTGATGTTTTGTGTTTCTATTTCAGACATTAAAGAATCTGTTGAATTTCTTAGTGAGAAATCAAAAGTAACCTCCCTTCATGCTTCTTCATCAGTTCCAGAGTTCACTACCAACATAAAAATTACTCAGATTTCTACTCCATCTTACCTAGATTTAATGATTCCATTTTTGGCAATCAAAAGCAAGTTTATTGACCACAAAACTACTTTTATTGTAGGTGAAGATAAAGTTACTGAAGATTTTTCCAGCAGTTTCTTACCATGTTCATTAAGTAATATTCCCAGAGTCATGCAGGTTAAAACTTAGCCATAATTTTGTGAAATTATTTGTATATACTACCATATGCCTGTATATGTGTGAATTTACAAAAAAAAAAAAAAAAAAAACATTTTAAATTAGTTTGATAAATGTACAAATTTTGTTTAGATACTAGCTTTTAAGCAGTATTTCTCAATCTGTAGTTTATGGATCAATGATGGTTCATATGTGGTCAGTGTGCCGACAAATATAAGTAGTTATTGATTTTATGAGTTAATTTGTTTTCAAAACATGCTCATAACGTAAAAACTTATAAAGCATAAATTATTACGATTGTCTATTAATGGAGTTCACCATCACTTAGCAATAATTTTCTGTACATTGGAATTTTGAAATTTACACATCCAATCTAAAATGTTATATTTATAAAACTTTAGTATTTATTTATTGTAATTAATATTCATATTTTCAATTTAGTCAGTCTTGAAAAAAAATATATAGCAGTATTTGCATATGATAAGTAATATCTGGATTTTGCCTACTAGACACGTGAGCCATAAAAAGAAAAGAAAATTCAATATTTTTTACAAAAACAAAAAACAAAAATGAAATATAATTTGTACTTCAAAAATCTGATATTTTTTAAAAGTAGATTGATTGGAACCAAGAAAAATTTTGAATATATATATATATATATATATATATATATACACACTATAGGGCCTCCGTCCGTCCAAATAGTTGCTCAAGTCCTAGGATGAGTCGGACGGTCTGGGTCTTCAACACTATATGGCCAAAAGTATCCAGACACCTACCATTGAGAAATCAGAGAGGCATGTTGAACATATTAATAGAATGTTGGACTACCTTTTGCATCAATCACAGCCTGCACTCTTCTGGGGAGACTTTCCACCAGCTTTTGAAATATTTCAGCAGGAATTGCTTTCTATATGGCGATGAGCGCTGCAATGAGTCCGGCCTCAGAAGATGGGAGATTTAACCTGGTGCATATTCTGCGTTAAAATTCATCCCAGATGTGTTCAATGGGATTCAGGTTGAAACTCTGTGAAGGCCAGTCTAATTTCTCAACACCCATCTTTGCAAACCACGTCCACACAGCCTTCTTTCTATGGACAGAACAGTTATCCTGTTGATACAGAAACGATCCTTCCCTGAACTGTTGCCAGAGTTGGAAGTGCAGAGTTGTCAAGAATATTAACATACATTGCAGCATTTATGTTTTCCTTCACAGGAACTAAAGGGCCCAGGTCGAACTACAAAAAATAGCCCCAAACCATGATGCCACTGCTATCAAACTTTATAGTTGCCACAATACACTCAGGCAGAAAGCGTTTGCCTGGCATCCGTCAAATCCAGACGCATCCGTTGGACTGCGAGACAGTGTAGTGGGATTTATCACTCTGGAGTACTTGTTTCCACTGCTCTACAGTCCCTACTACATATAAGTTGTGTTCCTCTTGTTTATTAAAATTAAGCATTATGTTTTAACATTTTAGTTATTTAAAATGAATATATATATTTTTTTAATTAAGTAAATTAAAAGTCAACAAAAATGATTTAAAAATGAATATTATTGTTTTGGCCATAAAAACTGAATGTCCTCATATCTGCCAACTTGTATGAAACATTCATGCTATGTATGAATTAAGTATGTATTACATGATTGTATAACTAATTTAAAAATATGTACAAATTTCAAGAATTGCCATTTTTGAAAATGATACATATAATCAATTTGTCAAAAAAAAAGTTAATGAAATATGTTGCATAATTGCTACATACCTGGACATTTGATCGTGTAGGCTATTGAAAACAGGTTATTTTCCTGCAAGTCATATGAGCAAATATACATAGTTTTTTATGTGAATCAAAGCACATGCATGGATTGGAGTGTATGGAAAGTAGTTTGCAGGACATTTTCATTTAGTCTATACATACTAATACAAAAGTTGAATTTTAGGTTTAAATTGTATAATATTGTTCTAATTTTTAATTGCAATCATTAGTAAAAAGGTAATTGAAATCTGCTGGAAATATTTTCATTGGCAGTCTAAAAAAAAAATCATTGAAATCAGAAAAAAATTATATTACTTTAGAAACATTTATGTTGATGTCAAAAAAAAAAAAAAAAAAAAAAAAAAAAACTATCTAGAAACAACTTCTAGGAATCCAAAAGTATCTATTTCCATTCATGTTTTTAAAATTACTTAAATTTAAGTAAAACTTTCATTTCTTCATTGCATGTTTTAATAATAATAGCTAATTTAATAAAATATTGATTGTTTTTTAAGTACAATTTCTTGCATACATTTCACATCCCTGTGTTTAGCATCTTTGTCCGTCCATCCTAATCTTCACAGAATCTGAAGTTGGGGAAACACAACTGTTATATTTTCCTTTGTAAAAATTACTAATTATCTTTTTTAAAAATATTTTTCATAAGTGTGATTGTACAATTCAATTTTAAATATTTTAGTAAAATATATTGCACTTACAATTTGCATTACTGTGTAATTTTTGCATTGTATGTAAAAATGATTATGCTCTTTAAAATAATATTTTTACTTAAAAGTGTGCAATTCATTTTGTGTTCTTGGCATTAAAAAGAATCCAAATATCAATTTCTATCCAGGTTTTGTTTCAAACTAATCTCATTTGAAGAAGCAGAGCTCTCATTTTTTCATAATATTATTTTATTATTAATAAACAAATAAAATATTAATTTAAAATTAGTTTTACATTTATAAAAATTAATATTTAAATTTTCATGGACCAGTAATTTTTCGCAATCATCTTGTACTTAATAAGCATTTAAAATATACAGTTCATATAAAACTAACAATTTTTGTTTATAAATTTTGACACTTCTAAAAAAAGGATATAATTAATCTTCCTGTATATTTAGTTTCTTACATTTCATGGCATATGTTATAAGTAAATGATTGAGTTATTCATTTGATACATAAAAATTTAACACTAGATAGTGCTATGAATTTTATATGTATTTTATGTACGGAAGAGATGCATGCAGATTGTAGTTATGTGCTGTGGTGATCAAAAAATTGTACTAATTTTAGAAGATGGCAGGTATGCATCCTTTATAAAAATAAAAAGGAAATTGAAAATGCTTATAAAATGCTTTAATTAGAATTTAGAGTATAATATATATTTTGATGCATGCAGATGATACTTTGTAATTCAGTCATGCTAATACAAAGCTGCAAATTATTGTCACGAAAGTAAATTCCAAACTTTAAAAAAATAATGGAGATCACAATAGTTGGATGAAGTGAAAAAATATTTGCTACAGCGATATTATGATTGGGCCATCTCATCTGCAACTTTTTCTCATTTATTCATTGTCACAATCGTGCATTTTTGTAGAATATTTAATGTTTATTCATGTGTCTGTTGTTTTGTTCCTTTATCACATTGTTACATTCTTATTATTATGGTGTGAAAATACAAAACATGCAAGAGTATGAAACCGTGTTTGTAAAACAAAGCAATACAAAATTTTGAAGCAGAATATATTTGTTCAAGTATTGCAACAAAAACATTCTGGCTTAACAGAACATATTAGTATTTTATACCACTTTTGTATTTACTATTTAACTATTGTATCAATTGTAAATTTAGAATATCTAATTAAAAGATTAGTGGGAGGCTTAAAAACTACTAAATCATACTTAAAACATTGAAATAAGGATTTATAACCTTATATTTGTAGACTCTTTGAAAATGTTAAGGAATGAGTGCTCTGAAAGAAATTAAATTGAATGAGAAAAATATAAAACATTTTGATATATATGAAATTCTTAAAAGTGGTTTGTAGAATCCATGTATCTTCAAATTAGCTTAGCGCCCTGTGACATGTCTCAGTGATAAATATTCAAAGTGTAAATTAGATTTTATTTTATGCATAAAATATTTTGAAATCTATGTAATTATAACTTGCTTTGTTATTCTATGAACAATATCTCGTTATAATATAATTGACTATTATTGCATATTTCTTGAAATGCAATATCTTCCCATTCTTATATTTGTTATATAAATATATATTTATTTGCACCTGTTAATGCTGGGATATATGGGAGTGCATCCTGATAGTGAACTAAGGTATAACTGTAAAACAAAGAGTAAAAGGTTCTAACATTTTTGATAACTTTTTTTTATTCAAACAGAACATTCAAAGCAACCTACCTGCATGTCTGACATATCTAGTGGTCTATATGTTGTAAAATGCAGTTTGATGTGAGAAAATGCGAGACAGCACTGCTGGTTTAAAAAAAGTTCTATATTTTAAGTGAAATCTGGCCCTCAAAAATTTAGTCGTCCAAAACTTTTTTGTACTTGAATAAATTTTATTATTTTAATTGTTATTGATACACTCTGATTTGTTAAATATTTATGTTATCTGTTATTTTATTTAAATGGTAGTGAGAAAATTCAGTTTTTTATACGAGTATAAACTTCATTATATCACTCATTTGAATTCTTCATAGAATATTAACTACTAGATTAACTATTCACATAATTTGTATGACTTTTTCTGTAAAAGGAATGTTTATCAGAGTTAGTAAATTTCTTTCAACATAAAAAAAATGGAAAGAAATTTAATACTGTTCTTGAAATTTACACTGGAACTCCAATTACCCATATACAGGAACTCAAATTACAATATACAGGGTGTCCCACAAAAAGTGAATAGTAGAGGATATTTTGAACCGTTGGTTATAGATCCGTAGTTCTAATTGCAAAAATGCTTTAAATAAGGCAGGAAGTTATAAAATAGTAATTTAAATGCTGTACCATATTTTTGTAGAAAGTTAAGAAAATTAACTTTTTATACAGCCCCTCTATCAAAAAATGCCAAATTGCAAAAATTTTATCCATACCATATTTAATGTAACTAAAAAATTTTTTGGCTGTAATACGATCCAATTTGACATAGTTATAATTAATTAAAATTTTCATAGGGAAATAAGGGGCATACACAAATCAAATTCAGTTGCAAATAGTTACTAAAACTTTTAAAATTTCTTCAAATTTATTTTATACAAATAAACCTATTATGTCGATTCACAGTTTGTATTTAAGCATTCAAGTAACTGTTATCTAACTAGAGTTTGAATGCTGGCATTGTTCAGTAATGCCAAATTCTATCAGATGATTTTGATTTACAATAAATGCAACTGATCTAATGATACAGTGAGGGAATATTATCATCATTTCCGTAAAGCCGGCATCCTTCTAGAGATTTTATTCTGTGGCTGGTATGTCGATTGCAATTAACAGGTTTGTTTAATGTCGATATGGCTGAGGAAGATGAGTACTAACGGAAAATTAAATATATATTTTAACCTATTTCTCATTCTATCCATATGTGAGTGTTCAGGTCATAAGTGCTGAACATCCTTCTCAGTCTACCAATGAAGTACTGACCACATATTTATAATTCGACTTTTTTCGATAGAGGGGCTGTATAAAAAGTTAATTTTCTTAATTTTTTACAAAAATATGATGCAGCATTTAAATTACTATTTCATAACTTTCTACCTTATTTAAAGCATTTTTGCAATTGGAACTATGGGTTTACAACTAACAGTTCAAAAAATCTTCCACTGTTCACTTTTCGTGAGACACCCTGTATCCTTACATATAATTAGACTTAGTTTATAGTTATACCCCTTACTTTGAGGATAAAAATTCGAAATGCACATATAAGTTGACCTCTCTCTTCCCTTTTAAAACTGGTATATTTGAAGAAATATAATTATTTGTAATAAATGGAATAGCTTAGGCAGTTGATTCTAGTTCCTTCTATTGTCCTACAAGAGAAGTAGTCTCTCCCCCCCCCCCCCCCCCCCAAAAAAAAAAAAAAACTACTTCTGTCTCTGTATTGTGATAGTCAGCAAAAACATTACTGTGATACTATTTCTTGTTAAACTGTACTTTTATTATTCTTGCCTTGTTTCTTTTCATTGTTGTATATTTAGATATGATGAAAAATAATAAAGCTTTTTTAATTACATGAATGATTTATTGAGTTGCAGAAGATCAAGACTTAGTTTATAAAAGTATTGATGGTTACATAATTAGTAGTGTATTTGATATCTTTAACACGCATTGCTGTTAAGATTTAAGATTATTACTAGATAGTATTTAGGAACTACTACCTGACTCAAACTTGCAGTTTATTGATTACAAACCCAAGACTAAATAGGTTAGACCAACAAATATCTCCAGGTCAAACTCCTTCATTCGAAATGGTTTTTGTGGAAAAGTGAAATTGTTCGATTGCTGGTTGTAGTGGTGTGGAAGCAGTTGATACAATACTTCTATTAGAAAAGTGCAGGCTCCGATTGCTTTGAAAAATTGTCACTTCACTCCATGAAACAGTGAGCGAAAAGATCATAACGTGGTTCACAGGTTATTAAAAAAAAAATGCTTTTTCTGATGTTGCTTAACAATATTTTAATTAATTTGCATCCTTCAGATATGGGGATGGTATGTTTGCTATGGTTTTTATATTAAAATACCTTAAACCATGTTGTATATTTTTCTTACATTTTGAAATAATAACAGAAATTAATTTCAGGTCAATTAAAAAATGCTATAGTAATTTGAGGTTGTATATTTTTATAGCTATGGCTGTTCGAAATATTTGCAATTAAGCTAACTGCAAACAAGGAAGACATACTGCTTTATTAAAAACAGTAAAATGATTTTAATCTTGACCATAGCTGCCAATCTTAAGGGATAGAAATTAGGGAGATTTTCATATTGTGCTAAAATCCCTACAGTGTATCTAAAATTTTGTATATGCTGAAGGGGGAAAGAGATTTTTAGAGTAGGAATTTATACTGATATATAAAATAGGTAGTGATAATCTCAAATCTAATCTGAATAATTACAAAAAATTAATAAAGTAAATTAAAAATTAATGAAATAATTAATGCCTTAGTAACAATAACAGTGGCATATTTGAGAAGTTTTAATACTTTAGTGATAGCAGATAAGAAATTGCAGAAAGATCAGAAAAAAGAACATCTTGAATTCATTAAAAAGTGTGTGATAAATACCTGTTGTAAATAAAAAATTTAAAGATAGAAAATGGAATTAGAAAGGCATCAGCTCTATTAGGAATATAATAATCTATCAAAATGGATAAATCTAAATTGAAATATATATTTTATGAAATTTTAATTATAACCAAAAATTAATATATTTTATATCCTACTTTTAACAATTACATAAATAATAATATCTAAATAAGTTACAGACCTCAAAGCTAAAAATAAAAATACTTTATTCAAACTTTACTTATCTTGTTTATTCTGATATTTCTAATGTATAAAAACTGTTAATGATAAACGCACATTTATTGGTTACAGGGTGTTCTTTAACAATATATGTCTCCTGCTTTTGTTTTATTAGGGTATTTACATTTTACAAAACCTGGAGCCTCATGGAAAATGGAAAATATTTTCACAATTAAACAAAATATACCAAGGATCACATACAAATGCAGTTTTTGTGATGCTGCAGAAAATAGTTCTTTTATTTCACTAATATGTTTGAAAAATAGTTTTTATGTGTAAATCGCAGAAATTTTACTTAATGCAAACAAATTACAAAAGTAGAAAATATTTTCACAATTAAATGAAAATACAGTTTTTTATTACTTTCCTTATATACATAATGTATAAGGAAAGTATTGTGATGGGGTCGAAAATTCGAGTTTTTGACGGGAGAGCACGTTTCAAACATTATATGTCTGTGTGTGTGTGAAAGTATGTGCGTGTTGGTGAGTCTGTGAAGATGATAACATACGAACGAATGGAGTGATTCAAATGAAATTTGGTACAAAAATCACAATCCATGAATACTGGAAGCCTATTATTTTAAAACACCATTGAATGTTCAGAACCCCTCTAAATTTTCGATTGAAATTTAAAAAAAATCATCAAAAAATCAAAACCTTTAATAAAGTTACGCAAATAGACATTTCTTACGTAATTTTTCTGAGAAAATGATTGATATAAACTTTAGAACACTAACATGAACCGTTCTCGAGATATTGAACATTTTTCAATAAATTTATCAAAAAAATCCCATAAATTAAAAAAAAATATTAACTGTTGAGAAACATGTTTACTTATCATATGTAATATCATGCAATAAATTTGATGACATCGTTCTCATGGATCTAACTCGTTCCATTCACGAGAAAAGATACTTTGAGTAATGCTTTTGTATTTGAACGCACAATAGCCATTTATCTGCTGTAAGAATAACTTATTTTTCCATCCATAATGCTTGGCGACAAATTTAGCAGAATGTCGCCAACTTGGCGACATTTTAAATGTTGCCAAATTAACGAAAATCTCGCCAAAAGGATAAATATGACGCTAAATCAATGAAAATGATGACTAATTGAAGAAAATTCAATATCTTGGAAAGAATATAAGTATCTACTATAAGAATAACATTTTTTTTAACTGTAAAAGTAGTAAATTTATTGCATTATATAAGGAAAGTCATGTGTTGCCCACATCAGATTTTTTTTTTGCGATGCTGCAGAAGAATAGTCCATTTCACTAATTATACGTTTTGGTTTTTACATATAAAACACCACATAATTATAAAAATTTTAGTCGATGCAAACAGATTATAAAAGTAGAAAATACAAAGTTGTAAAAAAAATATATGTGCACCCATAAAAAAATTGAGCTAGTCACGAAATTCAGCATGCAAATGTTGTTAAGAGTTATGCAAATGATCAAACTGTCAGATGCCAATGATGTTATAGGACTCGTGCAATGTATACGAGAACAATGCATCTTGCAGCATTTAAAATGACTGGTGCTCTTACACACAGGTATTTGGTACTGGATTTTCTGCTTTGATACTGCAAGTTGTGTAAAAATATACCTTTGAGATGTACTTGGCGGTTTTACAAACAGTTGTCGAATTTAGAGAGAGGTTGCATGATAGGCCTAAGGGAAGCAGGTTCATCCAACAGACGTATCAATCACCATCTTGGAGCGATATAGTGGTTTATCTGTGTTGGCAACAGTGAATCAAAGAAGGCACATGTAACCATTGTAGAGCTTAGGATGCCCCAGACAGACAAAAGCTTGGGAGGATCATGCAGTCGAGAGAGGAGCCACATCCACACCAATGATATCGCAATCAGCCATTCAAAGGTATTTGCCATCCTCCATGCATCCTGTATCAAGGAACACTATTAGGAGACAACTGACAGAAGGTGGGATTAGGTGTCAATACCCATTAAGGCACCTGCCACTGACCCCTTGACATAGGCAGAGCTGTCTGGATTGATGCTCATCTTGGTTAGCTTGGATAGTGTCCAATTAGAGGCATGTTGTCTTTAGCGATGAATTCCACTCCTTTGTCAGTGCTGATGACTGCAGTATACATGTGGAGGACTGCCTAGCATTCCAATCCTGCATTTATCTCTGAGCAGCACAAGCCCATCACACATGGTGTGACAGTTTGGGGAGAACCATCTCGTGGAACAACCGATCTCTTCTAGTTGTGCTGCCAAGTTGTCAAGTTGCTCAGGTTCCATTTACCAAGACAACGCTTGACCACATACTGCATGATTTTCTCAATGTCTTCCAGGATTTAATAACCTCTTATGGCCATCCAGATCCCCAGACTTATCACCAATAAAATTTATCTGGAACATGCTTGGACGGCAATTACAGCCTTCTCAGAATTAGCTGATCATCAGTTGCAACATTTGTTACAGAATCTTCCTCAGAGGGACATAAGCAACTTAATTGATTCTATGCTGCACTGAATATCAGCTTGTATAACTGCCAGGAAAGGATTTACCACTTACTAAAATGTCATTTTCTTATTGCTACTATTTCCCAATAAATTTTTTTTGCTCCCAAATTCTAATCATTTGCTACTCTTTTCAATTGATAAATACATGCCAAGTTTTGTGGCTCTAGCTCAATTTCTTATGGGTGCATATATTTTTTTTATAATAGAGTGCATTTAGATCCTTTTTAAAATACAAATTGACATTTAATGGTTGCATATAAACTTATGCTGATTTGGGCATATTTGGAATCCATAATGTTCAAATATATATTTGTTAAAAATTTTTCTAATATTACATTTTATAATACAATTTGAATTAAATGTTGTTTCAATATTTATGTACATTGATACTTTTGATTTTTATTGAGCTTTGTGAACTTGGAACAGACATATCACACTTAAAACAGACAAAATTAAGTAAATTTATATACTGGTTTTTATTAAAATAAAATTTGTTATTAGTAAACACATTTATTTATCAGCCTGCCTCCTTTTAAATTACACTCCATCAAGACATTATCAATCTCTATGTGAACTTTGACTTGACTATTTTTTTCTATCAAATGGATCTGACCAAACCTTCATACCTAATCAAACAAAATAAATGTATCTTAAACTGACATAAAAATGTATTTTTAGTTCAACATGAGAGAGCTATAAAACATGGTAGAGTATATGAAAATGTTTAAAATGAAAAATCATCTTACCACCAGGTTGAATAGCTTCTTGATCGATACCAGCTCTAGTTTCTTTTTGGATCTTTTCTAGATAAATGTCATACAAATTTCAAATTAGAAAATTCAAATCTTTTTGTTTAATTTTATTAATTAAGTAATAAATTATTTAAAAAAATAGCCAACTATGTGTATCTCTAATTACTACAGAAGGAAGTTAAATATATGAAGTGTATATTTGAACTTCTATTTTACAAAATATATTATTACACCTTTACCTTACACCTTTCTGGTAGGTCGGATGGTCTGGGTTTCAACAACAACTACAACAAAATATATTATCTAAGGTCGAAATCAATCGCTTTTAATAATTTCTTGAATATAACATACCAAATTATTAGTTTCTTTCAATTTTCTAAATTAAGGTTCCCCCAGTCCATAAAAATAACTATAGATCCTCAGATTTTTCAATTTCATCAAAACACTTAAACTATTCAAAAGAAACAACTTTATTAGAATGAATGCCACAGTTTTTCAGATTGCTGAACTCTATTGGGTAGCAGTTAATCCCTCAATAAAATCCCAGATCAAATCAAGAGGTTTGTTTAAACATAGTTATAATCAGAGAAAGAAAAGTGATTTCATGCAAAAAACACCCTCTTCATTTATTTATACTTCAGTATGTATGACATTTCACTTCACTGGGCAACTTTTATCCCAGGTATTATTGCACATTATTAGCTATGGAACTGGTCATGCTGGATTACCCAATAGTCACATGCTTAGAGCATCAATAAAGAAGGAGACACCAAAAATAGGAGCAATGAATCTAATAACATATTGCCAAAACAATTGTTTACAGCAAGTCTTGCATGTCTAAAATTTCCCCCATTTATTTTGCTACAACCTCTGATTAATATGGTTTATCATAAAGACCATGATTTTATTCTCATGAAATCTCTGAGAAATCAAAAGACATGTCAAAACTTTAACTAAAATACATTTTTTCATTCAAATAAACCAATTTTCAAAAGAGCTATGCCATTCAGAAATTGATATATCAGAAACACGTGATTTACAAGCTTCAACTGTTTCTTCTGGGTTGTTAAATCATTGACCATGCATTGCATTTTATTTTTGATTGTTGAGAACAAGAAAAAATCAATGGGTGCTAAATCAGGCGAATAAGGACAATGATTCATCAAAGCAATTTTTTGCATACTTCAAGTAATTGAGATAGTTTGAAATGCAGTGCGTGAGCTTGCATTGTCATGATGAAAAGAATGTGATGTTTCATATTATTTCTGATTTAGGCAACAGATTCTAGCAAACAAATTGCCATATACCAATCAGAATTTACCAAAAAATTAAGCAATCATTTTCTTTGTAACATTTCATGCACAAATAACTTTTGTTGGATTTGGCTCATTTTGAAACACCCAAACAGTAGATTGTTGTTTTGTTTCGAGTTCATACAAATAAATCCACTTTTTGTTACCTGTTACAATGTCAAAGACATGTTTTGAGGCACCAGAGTTGAATCGTTTGAGATTTTCCTTTCACCATTTGACACAAACATCCTTTTGAGCTTGAGTTAAATTGTGAGGAATCCAATATGCATACCTTTTTGACTTTTAAATGATCATGTAAAATTTGCACTTGAGTCCTTAAAATATTCAAAGAAGTCCCAATTTTCTCATATCTGACATAATAATCTAAAGTGATCATTTGTTGCATAACATCAATGTTTTATGGCATCACAGCAGTTATTGGTCAACCTTCACGAAATTCATCACTGACGATCCTATGTCCAAGATGGAATTCTTTAAACCAGTTGTAAATTGTTGCTTTGGATGGTGCTTCGACACCAAAATCCAAATTCATTCAATCGAGACACTGTTGCTGTGTCAACCCTTGTCGAAAGTCATAAAAAATCATAGCTTGAAAATCTCCAACTAAAATTCATGTTTTGTCACTACCGTATTAACTTCAAAATGATGCCATAAAAATAATTTTATAGCATTTCTAATTTTTTAACAGCCAATATTCACATGAAAGTTCAAATTTTAAAAAATGTCATCACTGAAAGCTGTTATTTTTGGTATTGCCACATTTTAAGTACTAGCCTCTCACAGTACACATCAAGACGAACAATATTTGCAATGGAATCTAAGGTCGCATTCCACTCATAGTGCCAGAAAAGAGTAAAGTTACATATCCATGTTGATCCTTCAACAGTGAAAAAACAGATTTAACCAATTTAGAAGTTACATATTTCCATTTGCATCAGAGAAAGGCCCAAAGTGCCCAATCCTCTGGGCGGGATATGTTGCATTCAGGAAGTATCTGACCTCAGTTGAAAAGTTTGCTGGGACTGGGACCCCATCATGCATAAATCACATGTCCCTCTGTGTGGTGAGTAGAACACCCTGCAACAGACCGGAAAGTACTTGCTCCTGGAACACACAATAAACTGTGCTGGTAACATTCCGGCAAGAGGTAAGGTCTCACCAAACAATCACTAAGAAAACATGCCCAAATGTTGATGGCAAATCTCTGCTGGTGTTTATGAGGGTCAGTGACATGTAAATTTTCTTGAGCTCAAGTGTGGTGATTGTGACTGTTGAAAATGCCTTTCAGTTCTTTTTTGCACTGTTAAAGAATCAACATGAATATGTAACTTTACTCTTTTCTAGCACTATATGTGGGGTGCAGCCCTAGGTTCCATTGTAAATATTGTTCGTCTTAATGTGTACTATCACTCCTCTTTTTTTTTTGGTTGAAAAAAGTTTACAATTACCCTGTATATAAAGGGAGGGAGGATGCACCATAATTTTCAATGCTTAAATCCTCAAATAGTCTATTGGTGGTATAATATTGTATCATAGTCTAGCTAGTTAGGATTATGAATGAAAAGGATGAGAGCTTTTTAATTGAAAATTATTAAATCTACCAAAATAATAAAATGTAAAATTTAGTAATCAAAGTTAGGGTGCTGAGATAGTAGTATACATCATTCTAGTAGTAAACACCCATTCACTTTAAGCCATTTTACATCTCAAATATAGTTTTAATGTTTGCAGTTCAATATTTCATCATAGTCTTATTTATATGACAGAATATCAACAGGAGATGATCAGAGCTGATAAAATGCTACACCACACAATTTAGAATCTTTGAAAATTTAGTAAGGAGCTAGTGGTGAATGCTGTGTTATGATTTGATCTGGTGGCGACGTACCAAATTTGTGGCAAAATCCCTACTGTAGTTACATTATGTAACACATTAGCAGTTACATTACTAATCCCTTGAGTATTGTGATGCAATTGATAATGCAGGGGGTAGGATGTAAGATGCATATCCACATGACTTGGTTTCTAGAGGATTTTGTCCTATGTGTTTCTTACAAAACTGTTATTTCAATATAATCAATACTTGTGTTTGACAAGAGAACTTTTGTTCATTTTATACTTTAAGCTTCTTTTGTTGTTTTTGAATAATTAATTTTAGTTTATTATAAATATTTAGTGATAAATGTACTTTTATGCTAGTTAATTTAGTATTTTAAATTATTTCGTAGTTTAGATTTTGGTGGAAATTTTTATTTTTAAGAGAAATATATTTTTATTAAAAGGAATTGGGAGTAAAATCCACAATATTCAAACGTAATCACATATGCAGCTATCTATGTATGTATGTTCCGATTACTCAAAGCCTCTACTTTGCCTAGAAGCTCGTTTTTTTTTTTTTTTAACATAGGTATCAAACTGGGAATGGTTATGAAATTTTTAAAAATTTGATAGATTTTTAAATATTTGTAAAAACCTCATTTTTAGGGCAAAAAAGAGGTGTGTGTGGAAAAGCTATCTCCTCATTCAAAATTAAAGATTGAACCTTGTTTTTTTAATGAGAGACAGATAAATTTGCAAGACCCTCTAGAAGCATTTTTGATAAAGTTGATAGTTTTTTTATACAGATTTTTAAAAATTCCCCAAAGCATCGTAAAATGCATTGAGAACAGTGGCTTGAATTTCCTTTGCAATTGCATAAAAAAAACATAAAATGCATGGAGAAAAATATGGTTAGAATTTCATTTAAGACATGATGGTGAGATCACAGACAAGCATCTCACTTGTGAAACTGGGAATCCCAGATGGCTGGTGCTTCAGTAGAAGGATTTAAAATTCAGAAATTTAAATCCAGAGTTTTACATATAGATTTGAATATTTAAATATAAAATTGTAATAGTATAAACATTCCTTGAAAAAATCACTTTTCTATGATAACTTTTAAAGTTAGCAATTAAGATTTTAACTCTGCTTAAATAAGAACAAATTATTTTGAAACAGCTGTAAAGCTTTTGTAAACTGATAGTAACTGATTGTAAACAGCTGTAAACTGACTTTTTGATGTACAGTTTTGTTAAGGGGGGGGGGGGGGCTCCTATAAATCTTAGTTTTTAGAAAGAGGGTGGCATGATGGGGCAAGCAGGGTAGCCAAAAGAATGGGGGCTCCTTGAAAAGGGGGCCAGGGTTCGTTTTAAAATCGTTTTTCCATCTTAGTGACTCTTGCTCCAATTTTGATGCAATTTTTACATTTTTACTCTGCAACCCACTCGACTGCATATATTGAGACAGGGTGTCTGTAGTAATACTTACTACGGCTCCGCCATGGGCAGGACTGGAGGCGGAGCTAATGTGACGTAACACATATACGTAGTGAGATATGTCAATCAAGAAGCAGAGATTCATACTATTATTTAGCTGGATATAATTTTTTAAACAATTTAAGGTTATTAGATGTATTTCAGAAAGATTTTCATTAATTTGCCATTTATGTGTTCTAAAACATGGAGATTTAATTTTTTTGTCTTCATCGTATTATGGATGGATACATTTCTATATAAGCATCTTTTTCTATTTAAGTATGCATAATTATCAAAACTCAGTTAAACTGCGATTCATATTTGAGCACATAATTTAATTTTTGAAATATTTCAGCGAGCTGGGTATTTTTCTTTGAATTAGGTGGATTTTAAAACATCTGATTCATTGTAAATTTATCTTGTTTGCATTTTTAAAATCATTTTAATTATCGGTATTATTTTGTGTTGAATTTGAGTTTTTATTACTTTTAAGTTTTCTACAACATATTTAAAGCTTGCAAACATGAATATCAAATATTTTTATTCTGTTTTTAATGTTTTCTTGCCACAATTACGAATGACTAGCAAATAGTATTGCATGATTCATGTATGTAGTTACAATATTTCACAACTACCTAATATTTCACCTACTGAATTTTATAAACAATGACCCCCCACTATGACCCCTTAATCTGTTGCTTGTAGTACACTCCCAAAATATTTAGTATAATATACCATTAAAGCATTGACAATCTAAAGTACTTCATAGAAATGCTGTTGTGAATCCGAGATTTGATTTAAACTTTTGTCAACTTTATATGTTCATGGATGTAGCTATCTTATCTGCAATGAGAGCAGGGTGCAAAATAAGCAATATCGCATTGCAAATTGCGATAGAAAATTTGTGTTTTGCTATGTAAAAATAAATTTGAATTGCATTTTGTGACTTAATTTTAAAAATCACAACAAATGATTTATAAAGGTAAAAAAAAAAATATCTTTCCGCAAACGTGCATAGCTCCTGTAATATTCATTTTTTTTTTTTTATATTTTAAACCCAGCATCTTGATATGTTTATAGCTACATTTTTTAAGAACTTGTGAAATAATAGTTGTGAACTGCTAGTCAAAATATCGAAACTGCTACACAAATGAAATTTTGATTAGCTAAGCAGTTTGCTACTGAAAAATATTCCCTTATTTTGCACCCTGAATGAGAGCCTAATTCAAACTTTGGGAATATCTTTTATAGGCGAAGTTCTCTCAAGAGTTTAAAGACCATAGATTAAATGGAAAGCTTGTAGATTATAAATGTATATGATAATGTTATTGTTATGCAATATTGGAATATTCTTTTATATCCTCACAGTTTATAATAACAACCAGAATTTTAGAGACAGGGTGGGCAAAGATGGAGTGGAGAACCTTTACAGTGCTAGATTTTGTTTTCTGTTATTCAAATCTATGGATGCTTGTCATTACATTGAGGCAGGGCTGTCCATAAAGAATGGTGGACACTACTCGAGTAGGAGGAAGAACTACGGACTCAACAGGAAAACTTGTAGATTATAAATATAAGAAATGTTATAGGATATTGAACTATTTTTTTTGAATATCTGCACAGTTCATAGATACAGTCAGAACTTCAAAGAAGGGTGGAGGCGATGATCAAATGGAGGGAACACTTTTAAAAGGTATAAAATACCATGGATTGACTGGAAAACTTGTTGATATAAATAAGATGGAATTTATATCAACAAATTCATCCATTGTTGAAACAATATTGACATATTTCTTTCAACAACAGATGGAGAAGAGATGACTCTCAAATTTCGCTGTCTTGCCCATGTCAATGGTACTATTTGAATGAACTCTGTTATAATGAATATTTTGGAAAGGTATCAAAGGACCATGGGCTGAGCAGAAAACCTATCGGCAGGTTTATCTCTTTGAATTTTCCCATTATACCTCAGCAACTTGGCACTGAAGTATGTACAAAAGCATGAAATCGGTCTAACTATGCTGGTCATTCCATTGGGAGAGCTATTTCAAACTATCACCTATTGGCAGGTTCTTTTTTTATGAATTTGCTCATCCTGGCCTCAGTAACTTTGTGCTGAAAAGGGTAAAAAGCACGAAATTGGTTTACAGATGCTGGTCATTTCATTGGTGTAAACTGCTATTGAAAACTATCACCTATTGGCGGGTTCTGCTTCTATGCATTTGCCCATTACGGATTCACCAACCTTGTGCTGAAGCGGGTAAAAAAGTACAAAACCGGTTAAGGTTGCTGGTTGTTTCCCTGAGAGTTCTGTTGCAAACACTGGAAACTATCACCTGTTGGAAGCAATATACAATATATAGACCCACAATATACAATATAAAGACTTGCAATATTTCATACATGTAACCCCAAAATAATTATAAGCATTGGCGACTATTGACAGTCAAATGATCACGGCCAGTCTTCGATGCCTTTGCGGAAACTCAGCTTAGTTGTCCACTACTGAATTTCTTGATTTAGTGACTATTTTTTAATACTGTAACCACAAGATTATAAAATTATACGTATTTTATAATAGAAAAAGTATTACAGCGCTATATTACTTACGATATTCTTCTACATGAAAATAAGGATATATTACGGTAGGATACAGAGCTAATCCTATAAAGCCTGCTATTCCTCCTAAAAAGGCAAAGGACCGAAATCCTTTAAGTTTAATAGACCCCATACGAAACAGAACGTTAGGATTTATCGCGCGGACAATTTTACATTACTCTTAAATCATTATTTTTGCAAGGTTATTATATTTTTGTGTGCTATTCAAATTTCACTTGACTTGAGGTGAGATGAAATCATTGAAATGACAACAAAGTGTTGAGTTGTTTTAAAGCAGAGTTCTCAACTCTCTTTTTTGTTGAATGTCTAAAAAGTTCCTATTTTAAAGCAATTATAGTGTAAATATTTTTAATTTATATTTGATTGTTATAAGATACAGGGCATTGAGTTTACAGAGAGTTATTTCTGTAAACTCCTTTATCTCCATGGTACGAGCTAACCGGTTTGCATTTGTATGTTCGGAAATTTTGTCTCTAGCAGAGTGTGACTTTATTTTGTTTTCACAAGATGACATTTAAAAATATTTCGATAAAGTAAAGGCCTCCTTTTTCACTTTTCAATCACTTGATTACAACAATGGAATAAAAGTCTACCCCTCATGTTTTGAACTAACCGATCAAATCGGTAGACGTAAAGTAGTGCACTGCATGAACGAGCGCTAAATTATTGTTGCGGACAAAAAGTAACAATCTACTATACATTCTTGTTTTATAAGTGTTATCTCTATTTTGTCTCTATATATTCGTATATTTTTGTTTAAATTACAGACTATTGCATTGCATTGAGATTAGGTTTCCATAGAAGTGCGTCGTATTAGTTTCTCTTATGATTGTTAATTATTTTTAATTATTTTATAGATAATAGATTTAAAAAACATTCATTTATTGGTAAGCTAGTAAGTTTTGTATACAGTTTTCGTATGTTCTCAAAAGGGTTAACGGCGTTTATATATTGCATCCAAAGTTGATTTAATGTAATGATATAAGCTTTATAAATAGACGTGTTTCATCCATATAAAATTTAAAACATAAGTTGAATATTTTTAATACTCTATGATCTATGTGTTAGAATATGTAGATTATTTTAAAACGATTTTAATTTTTAGTTTGTTCTTTGTATAAAATTATTTCAATCAGTGTAAATTACTGTTGTCAATGATCTACTTATATTTTTTATGTTCAGGCCTGCATGCTAATTTGATACGAAAACTATTAACTTTATTAAGATAATTTTTATTTGAATCTTATTATTATAACCATAAACTAGTAGGTAACCTACGTTCTTGGAAGGACAAGTCATCGTAGTTTTTTGATTGAACTAGTACGGTGTTTTATTGTATACAATTTTGGCAACATTTTATTTATCTAGCTCTTGAAGATGAGGTTTATATTTACTCGTGAATATATATATATATATATTATATATGTTTTACTTTTATAACCTTCAAAATGCAAATAAAGGAAAGCGCTTTTCTGTTCTTTTTATTGGCGGACTTCTTTTTCTTCTTAAAAAATTGCTAATGCTGCTAAAAATATATGTGGACCAGTTTTGAGCGCTGTTCAGAACAGAATAGTTCATAACTGGACTTGCAGCACAAAATCTTTCCATGTTCGTAATTTTGTAAACCTCTAGTGACAATATCAGTAAATCACACAGTAAGCTTGAAAAGTAAGTGGTTCACTATCGTCATAGGGGTTTTTTAAATTGCAGTTAGCACATTTTCTTATTGCCAGTGCGATTATCTGCTAGTCCATGCAGGAAAGTGTAATACTGGTCCCTGCACTAGGAATCATTTCTAGAATTAGGAATGTGTAGGTATTTGTTATCATGGGGGAGGGGTCATATTTGTCTGTCTTCTAGAGTTAAAATTGAATTTTGATTATAATTATTTAAATCTAAATGCAAGTAGTTAATAAAACTCCATTAATATTAAATTGAAGTGTTAGGTACCTTTTCTGCTACAGACATTACATCTGCACATTCATGTTTGTATGTAGAAATAAAGTATCACAGTGTTAATCTACAGTGTGTGTACGGAGGAGCATTTAAAATAAGGAAAATGATGTATTAAAAAATGAAATTGTGCATAAGTATGCTACTTTAACATTGTACTTTAAATCCAAGATGAGACTGAATACTATTTTAACACTTCATCCCTGAGCAAATTAAAAATGAAAAGTATCTGCATAGAAAACATTTTATGATATTGAAACAAAATTTGTTTCAGTTTTATAAAATATTCTAGCTGTATATCAAATTTAAAATTCTAGTTTTTAGAAAGAAAGGCGGATTGGCATCATCAGACCGGCCAGAGTATGATTTGCGCAAACTATCTACTGCATCAGTTACTCCCAAATACAGCTTTTCCTCAATTCTCCTTTATGAAAAACTAGTGTTCCACAACAAAATTGAGGGAAAAAAAAAAAAGCACCTGATTAAACAAAAAACAAAAAAATTAAAAAACTAATTTTTCATATTTAATATATAATTTAAATAAGGTGAGTTTGCCAAATTCTGGCAGTATTGCACATTCAATCTGAGCTGTCAACTAGGGCTTCCAAAGCTAACAAAGACCTCTATTTTTCTGTTGTCACCCCAAAAATAAACATTGCTTAAATCAAATAAAGATTGTGAAACTAGCGATGGGATATTGCTTGCATCGAAACTTAAAATCTTAATATTCGTGAAATATAGAAAAAGGAGGTGCTTTTACATTTGGTGCATCACTAATATGAGTACGCCACTGGGTAAGCGGAGCCCTCATTAGAAAAATGCTCATCTTTGGAAAATATATTCTAATTTTATGTAATAGCAGTATAGCACATTAAATTTGTACAATATTCACAACAAATTCTAAATGTCAAAACATTGAAGCTATCAAAATGTTTTGTCAGCATCGAAAGTTTTACAATTATCTAAACAAAAGAAATTAGTTTTAGTACTTTCAGAAATGGCTTGAAAGATTTGAATTTGAGCATAATTTGATTTACAGTAAAAAGTGTTTTACAGTAAAAACCCATCAGTGATTCAAAACTCTATAGTTAAAATAAACAATGATAGCAATTCTTATATGTTGCAAAACAATTTTAGACTGTAATTTTGATGATTAAAATTACACAGTGATGACACTGTGTAATTTTATTAACTTTAATTATTTAAAATAAGAAGATAAATTTTGAAGAGAGGAATTTAATTAGTACTATTTTATTCATATGAATTGGGATAAGTTTAAAAGTTTTGTCTTAAATTCTTTTAACTTTTTTTAGAAACATGGGCCAAACATTATCAGAACCAGTAACGGTGAAGGAAACCTCCAGCTGTCACAATGACTTTTTAAAGGTTGGAGCCTCTTGTATGCAAGGATGGCGAATCAGTATCCTTTTGTACATAAATATACTAGTATTTTTATGGTAATTGATTTTAAGTTCTTATATTTGCTTGCTGCTTTTTTCTTCAAAGTTTAACCAATGTCTTGCTAAAATATCTATTTAATTTTCTAAATAACTGGCAACCAAGTTTGTCAAAATGTATAGAACATTTATTCCTCAAAATTTTACTAGTACATGAAAATATGCTTGTTGAATTTCAGTGCTAAAATGTTATTTGTTCTTTCTTATGTTTTAATTTCTGTATAGGTAAATATTTTCATTTTCACTGTGCCATATATATATGTTATTAAATGTTTACTATGATAAAATTTGCAATTGATACAGTAGTAAACATTATTATTAGTATTTTTTAATTAAATATGTTATGTAGGTACTTTTCCATAACAGTCTTATGTTACAAAATTTTAGTTACTAAATTATGCATATATGTAATTTTATAATTACTATTTGTCAATAAAATATATTTATATCTAATATTAGATTAAAATTACTATTTAAAATACATTAACTGATCTGTTATTTCTATATTTTTTAAATCTAATATAGTTATGTTGTTGTTGAAACCCAGACCGTCCGACCTACCAGAAAGGTGTAAGGTAACTGTTTGGACGGTCAGGAAGTGCCACCCAATTTAGACTGGAACCCAGTGGGGGAGGCATCCACAGGGACCGTACCCTCCTTCCCCTACCACCAACCTCTCGGAAGGACTTTCGGACCTACATGTTTAATGTGATTGTACTCCGCATGAACACAGTGGCAGGTTTGGCAGTGACTGGAATCGAACCCGGGCCTACCGAGTGTAATTCCAGCGCGCTAACCAATGGGCTACCGCGCCCCCTAATATAGTTATGTGAAAGTTTTCAAAATAATTATGTTTAGAATCTATATATATATAAAGAAGAAAAGTATGTATGTATGATCCAACATCACGGGCGAATGGCGGAATCGAATTTGGTGAAATTTAGTGGGCAGTCTTGAAATTGCTCCACTTAAAATTTAATCCATGTTTCGAGTTTCTAACACCAGGGGTTGTCGCGATATTAATGGAAAACGAAACTTTTTCCTAGGAGTTCTCTCTAACTCCATGATTCTCAATGAAAAAGATTGGAAATAGTTGGTTTAAAATGTGAAAATCAATTAAATCTCTGAGTTTTGTGGGAGTTTATTGAGCGAAAATGTTTCATATTCCGGTCAAATTTTAAGGTTAATTTTTTTAATTATATTTGCAAAATACAAATTTTTCTATTTTGAATAATGGGTATGAACCCTGTGATGGAATATTTTCCAAAAAGTGGTAAAGCAATGTTTTAGGCAAAAAGGCAACCATTTTGGCAGGGATATAATTGCTATATTTTTGTTAAATTGCGATCAATATTTTTTATTCTCTTTAGTGAAAACTTGTATTTTATCAAACATAAATGTTTGTTTTTATTTTAAAGTAATATTCACCGGATAAACACTTTATATATTTTTTGTTTTATAATTTTTTGTCCTGAAGTTTTGTAAAATTTGTGTCCTGAATTTTCATATTCTACCAGTACTACCCATGGATGTTTTAAATGTAATGTTTCTGTATATATTTTTTATAGTTGTCTTAATCATTTTTCTGAAAAGATTACCAATTTTTTTTTCTAATATTGCTATTTAATATCAAAATATCCCTACTTAGATTACGTACATTTCTAGTAATATTTTGCAAAATTATCATAGAATTCCATCCATCCGCCCTCCCCGTGAAAGCAACCTTCTTCCCTTTTTCATTTCAATTTAAATTTCTGAAAAATACAACCCAAAGCATCGGAAAAAAATTAAAAGAATTCATTATCGAATTTGATGAAAATACAAATTGCTTCTTTTAGCTGAAAATTCCGAGTAAGCCTCTACTCTTCATGTTTTTTATCACATTTGAAGAGGTGGATCGACTCAACAGAATTCTACATGTTTCTTTTAGCAAAAAATTTCCCAATAATTGCATCCCCTGTATTTTCCGAGATGTGTTTGAGGGAACGGATCGACGGAATGTTACTGTGATATAGAGATGATAACCATTACAGATTTTCCGTAATTAGGAATTCCTGAACAAAATAACTGCAGAAAATACCTGTAATATTGCAAGAAACACCTATTATTTCTCATCTTTCATTTTTGCATAAATAGTGCGATTCCACAATTCAATTTGCCCAGAGGAATTTAACAGTTTATCTAGAAGAATGTAATACAATCTGAATCTGGTGATGAAAACAATATTACTTATTCCTCATAATGCTGTGGCAGAATGTATATTCTGTATTGTTATTAGAAAATATGGGGCTGAATTGAAGTTAAATTTGAGTAGACTTATTAAATTTTTTTTATTACTTAAAAAAATAAAAAACATGTTCAATGTTCGGTATTTTTCATATTTTGGGAAGAAAGTCTGAGCTAGAGCAGGCTAAACAAGAAAAATCAATCATGCTTAAAGCATTGATTATGAAACACTTTCCAACTTCAATGCAATTTTATTTAAACATGTCTAAAATGCAATAAAGTCCTCGATAATATTTTAAAACTTATCACAATACTACATTAATTTATTATATTTGAAATCACAATACTACATTAATTTATTATATTTGAAACCTTAAACCTTCATCGAAAAAAATTAACTTCATTCAAATGACGGCGTTAAAGTAAGTATACATTGCCTGGTTTTAATATCTCTAAAATGTGATACATTCCTCGGTAATAATTTTAGAATTATCATAATACTACGATAATTTATTATATTTGAAAACTTCATCGAAAACAACTGAAATTCATTCAAATGACGTCATAAAAAAATAACACGCCTGGCTCTCTCTATAAAAGCAACATTTCATTCATAAATAATTCCCCCATTCATGTCATTCATCACAATACTATAATAATTTATTTTATTTAAAAATTAAGACCATTGAGCTACAAGTAAGTAATCTCTATGCGTAAAACTTCAGCGAAAAATATCTTCCTTCTCTTTCTAAAATCAATGAATATTTCATTCATATCAGCTAAGCAGACTCCATGGACTAAATTATTTTGTGTTAAAGAATTACAGCGATTCTTATACAACTCATTCTATATATTTTGCTGTTACATTTTACATAGGTGAAAAATAGGCTTAATAATAGAAATAATCATATTTGGATGAGCATTTAAACTGAAATATATTGTCATTGCGTTGTTTTAGTATGTAGATGCACAGAATTTAGGCAAAAATAAAGTAGTTTTAAGACGGATACAACACTCAATATGAATTAAAAAGAACTTTAAAAATCACGATTGTGACACAAGATGGATGCCATATATCATTTTGAAGTGGGTCATGTGATCGTTTCATATCATGGACACGTGATCGCTTCATATAAGAGGTGTTATTATTATTTTAATTTTTATTTAAAAAACTACTGAATATATTTCGCTGAATTTTTTTTTATATATTTTATGGAACAATTTGAATATTGCCTAAAATTTTCGAAGCAATTTGTGAATTTTAAATCCGCTTAAAAAATGCTTGAAGAATTAGGTCCCATAGGGCTCAATGTATTCCATGTTTTCAACCCGGGTTCAATCCAAAACTAATTGTGTGATATTATTCATTTATATTCCCATAGGTCCTATAGACCGTCTGAACAACATACTAAAATTTCATTTTGATTAAGTCATTTTTACGGCAGTTATCGTGCTAACGGACAGACAGACAGACAGAATGAACAAAGTCATAAACACTTTTCAACTTTGTTGTAAAGTGTTAAAAAAACTAAACTAAATTTAGCTTAAGCTAAGCATATTCTGTTTTCTTAAGGATTTTGAAATTTCTTTTTTTCTAATAATGAAGAATATGTATTCATATTATGTTTATGTAGTTATAATGGTAATTTATTTTGAACATTTCTTGATTTATCCGCTATGCTGGTTCATGACTAACATAAATTCATTGCACGGGACTGCAGGAGCATGGGATCTGCTCAGCCACAGACTTATGTCTAACAATATGGACACTGTGTGGGCAGCAGTTTTTTAAAATATTAAATTGGGATTTTATAGAGTATTTCAGAATGTTATTTGTTTGTTTAAAATCAAGTTTTTATTTTTCTCTTCTATTTATTGGCAAGTAAATAGCACTTTAAAATTGAAGCTAATATTTATTTATATATATATATATATATATATATATCTGTGTGTTTTCAGAAAAATATTTTTATAATTAATATATGACAACAAACAATTGAAAAATATTAACATTTGAATGTATCTTGTCATTTTGAGCTCATTCACACCTCATTGACGAATGAGAAAATATTAAAAAGCAATTTAATATTCTTTGTAAATTTAATAAATTCTAAAATTATATAAATTCAATAACTGTAATTGTTAATGAACACAACTGCTCAAGACTATAAATTTTTTCATATACAATTAGCTTTTGTCAATGATAAATTTTTCACAGCAAAAAATTCAATTTAACAGTGCTCCGTAACTTCATGCCTTCAATTTTTTTTAAGTACCCTTTCTTGGATAGCAATACGCTGCCCTTTTTTAATTCTTGGAAACTTTTAGGATGCAATCATCCATATTAGATATCAATTCTTTTCCTTGGATGGTCTCATTTTTGTCCTTGTTTTAGTTGAAAATTGTCATGTTTGGTCCTTTTTTAAATTGAAAATGGTCCCTTTTTTTCCCCCAGGAACATAATAAAAATTTGTTGTAAGCCTTGCAATTATGGACACCTAATAGTCACATTCCGAGATGCTGCCCGTCAGAGCCACCCGCCAGGAGGGCTTAGCTGCAAAGAGCGTGCCGTAGGCAGCTATGACTTATATAATGCAATGCTTTTTTTTTTCTTACATAATACAATGAATTTACTTCTTTCACAGTGAAAAAAACAATGTATAAGATTCATGGCCCTATATGTTCTGGTGTAATTTTTATCAGAGTTTTGCATCGTAAATCCCAAGCAATGTCGGGTAATCGCTGCTAGTCTTATCATATAAGAAAAATTGGTAAACTGAACTTGGAAATTATTAAAATATCCTCTTTGAAGAGGAATTGCCTTTTGAGATGCACAGCAGGAAATAAAATATTTATCAAAGAGCATTTGATGTTACTTTGTTCCATTCATCATCTGTAGGGTGTGAGTCAACTTAATGAACTTTTTAGCCTTTTAATGAAGAAACAAAGAAAGCACTTTGGTTTTTCATCTCTGCCTTCAGACATTTTGATCAGAATTCATAAGCTAACAAAATTATAAATACAGAGTTATATATATCTTCATTACATTTATGCATTTAAACTTATTAAGTATGCATACGGTCTGCATAGAAAATTATTTACATTTAGGTAAAATAACTTAATTCATAAGTTAAAACAACTTTACTTGATTAGTGCAGTATTAAATCTCTACTTACCTTTGCGGCTACTAAAAATATATTAGCAATCAAAATTCCGTCATCTTTCTTTTACAGCCTTTTAGATTATATTTATAAGTTCAATTAAAAAAAAAATACCCTGATAACTCCCGTGCCTCATGCCATAATACTCAGTTATCGAAGAAGTTCTGCACTTAATTTTTTTAATAAAAATTAATTAAATTTTAGTGTCTTTCAGAAGTTGGTAATATTTATACAGTAATTTTTTTCTGAAATCTAAACACTTATTGATATGTGGTAAAAATTTGGTAGTGATATGTAGATTGGACATAGTGATATGGATTTTTTTCCACAAGCCTCATGCCATAATACTCAGTTATCGAAGAAGTTCTGCACTTAATTTTTTTAATAAAAATTAATTAAATTTTAGTGTTTTTCAGAAGTTGGTAATATTTATACAGTAATTTTTTTCTGAAATCTAAACACTTATTGATATGTGGTAAAAATTTGGTAGTGATATGTAGATTGGACATAGTGATATGGATTTTTTTCCACAAGTACTGCCTCTAAAAGCGGATTCTCTGAAGGAACTTATTTTGTTTATTAGTTTTTGTATTTGAAGATACTATTTTGACCACTCTATCCTTTTGTTTCTGAGGTGACTAAATTAACTATTTTCAAAGTTATGACCCAGTCGCAGTCCTGTATGCCATATGAATTCTGTTTATGTGAAACTTTCACGGAATCAGGAGTCCTGGCCCAGTACTAAAATAAAATGGTTGTAATGAGTTTCAACAATTTTTTTAACCCTATTTCTTTGCATATACAGTCAAACCTGTCTATAACGATACTCTAGGGACCGAGAAAATATATCGTTATAGACAATTTATCGTTATAGACAGGGCTGAACTTGCTACACTCTATAATGGAGGTTATTTAACATGGGTGTGACATTATTATAATAATATATGTTGAACTTGCATGACTGAATAATACTGCAGTGTTATATTGAACTTACAATTTTAATGAATGTATTACAGATTAGTAAAATAATATAAAACATATGTAGTATCTTATGAACCTAAATCATAAGATTCAAATTGCAGTTCGGAAATGTAACACGGCGTATATTTTAACTACATTTCTATTATGCAATTAAAAAATGGATAATTATAATGATAAAAATAAAATTGGAGTTATATGTTTAATTCAAAAATCAAGAATACATCGAAATGGAAATCAAATACGTACCATACACAATTCGAATCCTTAAATAGGACGAAGGAAAATTTAACGTGCGAAGTAATCCGATATTTTCGTTTGTTTGGATTTTGCAGAGAATGCAGCCCTCATACACATATTTTCTAAACCTTCTAGCGAATTCAGATATACATCGAACATTTGGTAAAGTAGGAATAAAATTCTGTAATGTTTCGATCATTTTAACAGCATCTTCAGCTGTTGAGTTGGGTGATGATTCCGTTCCACACTCCTCATCTTCCACTTCACTAACATCATCATTTTCTTTCAGTTCTACAATTATGGGACAGTTCTACATCGGTGCTACATCGGTATATACAATACCATATTCAGTTCTACATCGGTGCTCCCACTGAACACTAATAAACCTTCATCCAAATTCAAATAGTCTTCTGGGTTTATTGAAGAGTGCATATTCGTGGAGACTTTGAATGCATTCAAAGAATTACTTAGGTGCAGCACACAATTTTCTTCTTTAAAAAGATTTTGTTGAGAATTCTCATCGCTGTCAGACTGTTCTTCATCACTGCACGAGCTGAAATTAAAACCTGCCTTCCGTCAACAATTTCGTATGGTAGATGACTGCACAGAACTTCAACTGCCAGTGTCATTTATGTTAAAGGGTTTGGTAATCTTGAACAGTAGAGATAACAGTAGAGAGTAATTTGGTACAGATCTTCGTCGGTAGATAGAACATTCCCCTTTAGGATGAACTGCCTTTGTGTTAAGTCTGTCATTGTAAAAGTATTGGTCCAAAGTCCAAAAAGTCTTGTACATAACACAGGGAAAAAAGTTTGAAATACTAAAATTTATCGTTATATACAGGTTCACTCAAAAGCAAATTATTACTATAGACAAGTTCGATATATACTAAAACTATAGGAAATCCGTCGGGACCGTGGAAAATATCGTTATAAACAAGTTTATCGTTATAGACAATATCATTATAGACAGGTTTCACTGTATATATTATGTGAGATACTTTCTTCCATCTGTATGACAATGTCATTTGAAACCAGTGTGTATCTGCATATTTACCAATCTGGGAACTTGGATGGCTTCTCATAATACTTTTATTGAAGATAGTGAACTTTTTTCCATGAAATCAAAGATTAAGGTAAAGAAATTCCACTATGAAGAATGGGAGAACTGGGTCCTGTGAAGTAAGGGAAGATTGTGTTGCTAACTATGGAACAAGACATGTTGGGGAAGGGATTGGAAGTAATCCATGATAAAGGGTGGAATAGTTTCATGTTTGTTCTGTAGATTATACAGGGATGGAATAAATAGAGCATTGGCAGTTGTTCAGCGAATATAATTTTGCAATGTCTTTTTATAATCCTCTGCATAGATTAAAACTTGACCTGCAATGCATGTCGCCCATCACCCTAATTTCTGCTGTGAGGCGTTACTGAAGACACTATAGTTAGCCAAGAAGAGATCTCGATGAGAGTGTAAAAAGTGTATTTTATTGTGATGTTGCATCTTAGTTTTACTATAAAAAAATTAGTTTCTTATTTGATCAGTATGCACTTGTATCCAGCTAGATTTTATGCCAAACACAAGAGTAGTAAGGATTAAAACTTTGAATTGTGGATGTTATGCCTTATAATAAGGCAAGCTAAAAACAATTTGAAAGGTATATACCATTTTTCACATAAACAAAATTTAGTTAGAAACTTTAACTCTACTAGATATGGAAGATGCTCATACACATTTGTTATCATTGGCTGAAGACAAAGAAGCTTCTTTTTTTGCTGTCTATGATGGTCATGGAGGTGCTAAAGTGGCTGAGTATGCTGGTGACAATTTGCACAAAAAAATTGCTTCTCATCCTTCATATAGTAAGTAGTACTTGTGTTATTATATCTTATTTAATGAAAGGTGTCTCTGTGTGTGCAGTCTGAATGGGAAATCTACGCATTGTACGACCTTGCAAATTGGTACACAGGTACTTCAGGACCTTGAAGGTGCACCTCCACATTAGTTTTTTAATTATTTTATCTTGTAATCCTATTTACCATGATTTTGAACAATTTTAAAGTAAATCGGTCCCTTAGCGACTGAAAATATTATTATAAAGTTTCTATTTTAATGCCATGACAATGATTGAAAAATTCTCTTTCAAACAAAATTAGAGCGGATTTCATACAATTAATAGATGAATTTTCAGGAATTAAAAAATATATATATATACTTTTTGTGTGTTAAAGATGCAATCTATCTATAATATAGAATGCCCCTAAGATATTCTTCTGCAGTTCCTGTTATAGCACAATTAGAGTAACTTTTTTTCTTTCTTTTGGGGGGAGGGTTGTTATAAGCGGTCGTATTTTAAAGCATTTTTTGGTTTTCGAGAATTCGCAATGATTGTAATTAAAAGTTTGCATCTTAAATTCCTTGTAATGCTGGATATATTTTCTAGAACGTTTTGGCATTGCACGGGATTTAAGATGCAAATTTCTGATAAAAACTAAGTTGTAACTCACATTGAATTCTTCAAAACCAAAGAAAGTTTGAACAATATGCTTGCTTATAACAAATATATATATATATATATATATATAAAATTTAAAGTCTGTCTATTCTATATACTAATCCATAGTTTTTGACAAATTTTATTCATATTTAGAATGATTATATTTAATGTGTCAAAGGGTTTTTGCTATTCAAAGGTAGAAGTATTAAATTGTGACAAAACAGATAGATCGGCAACCATCAATAGTACATTGCATATTTAATTAAATAAAATGTTTACCCGAAAATTCTGTGAAATCTGTTGTGTCCAGCCCAGCCACTCAAATCAAAAATATTGGAACATCAGTATAAAACACTAAATAGGGCTCAAGTGGGGAAAAGTAAACACTAGATTAATTAAATGAAACATTTTATTAAAGTATTGCATTAAATGTTGGAATTATTTTAAATTTTTCTGATATCATCATGCTCTAGAATTCGTCATTAAAACATAATATCTTCCACAATAATTAAAATCAATATATATGAATGAGGAAGATTACTTATTAAAGCATTCAGAATTCAAGAAGTTAAATCAATTTATACAATGAAATTATAATTAAGGTACTTGCATACATTCGTCTTATCTTACCGAAATTAGAAGGAGCAGGGGGAGAGTGATGTCACAATGAATTATCCTGTCTAGAATAAATTAATGTTAAATTAAAGTTCATTCTGATTATTCATAATAAATTCCTGAAAGTGAACATTAGAATCCAGGACTCAGGAAAGCATTCCAATCACAAGTCCAAGGGCTGATCGCCCAATGCTTCCTCATTAGTTTTTCTGATTATTCATAATAAATTCCTGAAAGTGCACATTAGAATCCAGGACTCAGGAAAGCATTCCAAACACAAGTCCAAGGGCTGATCGCCCAATGCTTCCTCATTAGTTTAACTGGAACCTTTCGTAATAAAGGGTGGACACCACTTTACGGTGATAATATAAAAAAATCTGATGTAGGCAACACATGACTTTCCTTATATAATGTAATGAATTTACTACTTTTACAGTAAAAAAAAGGTTTTTCTTATAGTAGATACTAATATTCTTTCCAAGATATTGAATTTTCGACAATTGGACGTCATTTTCATTGATTTAGCGTCATTTTTATCCATTTGGCGAGATTTTCGTTAATTTGGCAACATTTCAAAAAGTCGCCAAGCTGGCGACATTCCGCCAAATTTGTAGCCAAAATATCGCCAAGCGTTATGGACGAAGAAATAAGTTATTCTTACAGCAGCTAAATGACTATTGGCGTTCAAATACAAAAGTATTTCCCAAAGTATCTTTTCTCGTGAATGGAACGAGCTAGATCCACGAGAATGATGTCACCCAATCTATCGCATGGTATTACATGTGAAAAATGAACATGTTTCTCAATAGGAAATATTTTTCTTTTATTTTATATGACATTTTGATAATTTTTTTGAAAAATGTGCAATATCTCGAGAACGGTTCATGTTAACGTTCTAAAATTTATGTTAATCGTTTTCTAATGAAAAGTTACATAAGAAATGTCTATTTGCGTAACTTTATTAGTGATTTTGCTTTTTTGACGATTTTTTCAAAATTTCATTTGAAATTTAGGGGTGTTCCGAACATTCGATTGCGTATAAAAACAATAGGCTTCCAGTGTTTACGGATTGTGATTTTTGTACCAAATTTGGTTTGAATCGGTCCATTCGTTCGTCAGTTATCGTCTCCACAGACTCACTGACACACACACATACACACAGACATCACTTCAAAAATGTTTGATTCGTGATCAGGGATGCTCGAAACGTGCTCTCCCGTCGAAAACTCGAATTCGAATTTTCGACCCCGTCACAGTACTTTCCTTATACATTATGTATATAAGGAAAGTAACAGGCATAATTCTGTGATGACTTTTAAATTTTGTGGTGAATTCATCATGAGCAAAAGTGGTGACTAACCGAAATCAACTTTTAACTACATTTTCAGCCAAGCAGCCGGATTGGAAATTACTTGTTTTTTTTTTTTAAATTTTCCTCCGTGCCTTCATGCACAATCTTCCTTTTTTCTAGTTCATGGAAGCTCCAGGCGTCATCTCACTCTCCAAGCATCACCTCAGTGAGGGAACACATTACACCGGGCTTGGGCACTAATTGGTCCAGGGCTCAATCTGTATTGCGGCAAAAGTAAAAATTCAAAACATTTCATTACCCAATGCTAAAGATCGCCGGCACCAGCGAGGTGAAGAAATAATGATCAGGTCAAAATTCCAAATAAGAACGGAACAATTTTGCTTTAAATGAGACTTTTTCATAAAAATAAATTCAAAACGCACAAATTTAGCAGGAGGATCAAAAAGTTGATATGACAAATGCCACTGTAGGTACACAGCTCATGACACTGCAGCACAATGCCACTGCAGCAACATAGCTCACGAGGCTAAAAACTCTGTTTTGAGTTTTTAGCTGCATGAGCTGTGTTGAGATATTAATAAGAAAACACCAAGTTAAACTTTCCATAAAAATAGCCTATTCTTTTTCAAAACTTTATTCAAAGATAATTATATTATATTGCTTAGCAACATATATATATATATATACTAATTGCCGAGTATCCGTCTGTCTGTCTGTAACATCTTTTTTACATACTTCCCATCTAGATAGAAACTTGCAGTTTGGCACACAGGTCAATTGTTCATTAAAATCCTCTGAAAAAATTGAATTTTCAAAATATTCTCAGTAGAGAGGATGCTCCACACCAAAACATTCAAAAGGTGAAAGAGTAGTTTGTTCGAAAGGGAGAATCTTTACAATTTGGTTTTCAAATATTCAGTAGAGTGGGGTCCTCCTTATCAAAGCATTCGAAATACGAAAAGATAGAAAACTTAATTCACAGAGATAGAGACTAGAAATTCAGTCCATAGGTAGAATATTTGAATAGAAGCAGGTGTACAATTTCATATTTCCAATATTTGCTACTTGAAGTATTTGCAAATCAAAATGTGCGATGTGCAACGGATTTAAATGCGATGTGTTATGTGGCAAACAATTTTTATTAAATCTTTTCCGATTTAAATAATAAAGAAATATTTATTTTATATAAATTTTGATAATATTTAAATAATTAAGAAATATTTATTTTATATCAATTTCGATAAAATTTAAATAAAATAAATTTTATTGAAATTGTATTCTTGATTGGATTATATCAATTACGGCCTTCAGGTTTAAAGATTACGGGGATGTTGATATTTTAAATTTATTACATTATCTGTTTTATTTTGGCAAAAAATTTTGAAACTCATATATTGTAATACGTGTAATCTTTTATTAATACACTGGTATATCTTCTAATCTAGCAAAATATAGGTAGTATATAGATTTTTTTTACCATGAATACACATATAGTAATAAAATCCCCAAATCTGAATTTGTAACGTATATATCCCAATAGTGGCCCAGATACAGGCATTTGAAAAAGGGTCATTTTTGCAAAATAGCGGCCATCTTGGATTTCGTATTAATGTTTAAAAATGTAATAGCGTGAGAACCAATGGCTCAAATGAAATAATTCTGCTACCAATTTAAAGCTATTTATATCAAGAATATAAGTGCCATATCAAAACAGTAAAAGAGATATATTTTAATATTGTTATTACATAAAAATTGCAAAAATCACCTTTGGATTGATAGGCAACTTTGATGGGCTATAAAAAAAAATGGCCCATAATATTTTTTTCTGAAACTTGTTTCAAATACTAACTAATATGTGTGCTTTAAGTACAAAAAAAAATTCTTATTACAGAGAAAAATAGTTTTAAAAATATATACATTTAGTTAACATTTGACATGCAATAAATACTTTAATCATTTGAAAAAAATAATAATGAGCAAAACAAAACATAGGAATATTTTACATACTAACTAGTATGTAAGCTTTAGTAAAAAAAATAGGATGTTAATATTTAATTTAATAACAAAAAATATGCTGTTATATGTATAGAAAATCAATGTAAAAATCTCTGGTATGCTGAAAAATTCTAATAAAAATCTTCCTAAAAAGTAAAAGCCATACAGTTATCATTCTTATTTTTATTTTCTTAGTTCAAATTATAAAAAGGGTATTTTCTATATTCAGTAAAGCTGAAGATACCCATTTTTTCCTAGTGGCCACTGGCTCCTAAACCAATTTCATCTAAGAGGCTGTACAATAATCTTTGGTCTATTGTTTATAAATGACAACTATCGTATAATGTTGAAGCTTTACAGCGTACATATAGTTAATTCCCCAAAAAATAATTTGTAATTAGATAATATAAAATACTCATTTTCATGAACAGCATTAAAATTAAAAAAATAAAATAAGCACAGAACTACAGCATGTTGATCACCAAAAAATATCTTTAAAAATATCACCCTACCAGCTCCAAAGGAAACACTGGGTGATATCCCCTATCCAGTTGAAACAAGTACCTAAACATAAACAAACAAGCTATTAGAGAAGGAAATGTTTCTACAGCACCTATATTGTTTCTGGAACATTTAAAAATACCTGCTTCTGGTCTTTATGTACATGAAACATCAGCTATCTATAGCCTCAGAATTTTCAAATCTAATAATACTCGTACAGTTCTGTTATATAAGTAATAGCAATTAACATATATTAGTTGTCAGAGTTCCTGAAACGATTACTTGTACTGCATCATCTGTTTTCTCTTAGGTTGAGTTCAAAGTACGATGCAATATTACATTTCTGGGTGACTTATTTCTTTCAAAGCTCATTTTTGCTCAAGTGTTCAGAGCTGAGTATGTTTAACAAATAAATCAGTGAATTGTGCTTCTATGATTATTTCTTTTATATATGTTCCATGATTAGTTTTTGTATTATGCTATACAAATTGAATGTTTTGTATTCAAGATTAGCAATGTGTCATTAAGTACTGAGTTTATTCCTGTATTTGTGTCCCGAGCGGTAGTGTAGTATATGCAAGGTTCACAAGGATGAATGTCTGAAATGGTACAGTTTAAGACAGAAAACTGGTGATCCATTTAATAAACATCTCATCAAAATCAGAGCTGCCCCTAGAACCAATTTCTCTCAAACTGTCAATGATAAATCAAGAATTACTCATTCCAGGAATAAAGCTCTGTACTTCTTGTTATTCTTCCTCACATTCTTCAATTAGTGAGTCAGAGGTTACAACTCCTGACATGGAGATGACTAATGATGCAAATTATAGGGAAGTCACAATAGTAATGGAACAATTGAATAAAACTTGTGAACTTTTGGTCAAATAAAGGTCAATAGATTTAGCTCCAAGAGAAAACTATAGTTATATGCAGGTTAAGGAATTAAGTAGCAATGTTTCTACTAAAACTGCTACAGTATTGTGTATTAAAAGTATTAATAAGCCACAAATTTCAAAAGACTTTATTTGCCCAAATTGCACGTCTATGATGGAAAAATTATTGAATAAGTTTTCTTTAGATGCATTTAAAGAAAAGTTGCAAATTTTAAAATTAGTCCAAGATTCATGGATAGTCCAACAAACAAAGACTTGTTATATTATTACAGAGAATTTAGTGAAAAAAAAGCAAGAAAATTAAAAGAAACACAGAAGTAATGTTATCAATGGCTAGTGAGATATAAGTGTTAAATTAAATTCTGATACTATAAAAAAGTTACTAGTTTTTATTTTAAGTCGTTTGTGTCCAGGAAAAAAATATTGCATAACTTTACCAAGTGAAAATGGGAAAATATTAAAACAAAAGAGATTACTTTTGCATAATTTAAAGAAACTGTATGCTGCATTTAAAATAAATCATAATGAAGTAAAAATCTATATATGCTAATTGCCAAGTGTCCGTCTGTCTGTCACGCTTTTTTTTAGGCACTTCCCGAATAGATAGACTTGCAATTTGGTACACGGCTTGATCGTTCTATAAAACCCCCTGGAAAAATTGAATTTTTCGAAAACGTTCTCTAGAAGGGGTGCTCCACACCAAAGCGTTCGAAAACTGAAATAATAGGAAAGCATACTTTGCCATGAGATATAAACGTCGAATTTGGTGTATGGATAAATCGCTTGAAAGGAAGAAAATGTGCAATTTCAGATTTCCAATATTTTCTATTTAAGGGGGTGCCGCACACCAAAATGTTTGATTTACCGAATAAATGAGAAACGGCTCCTTTAAAATTTGATAGAGGCTTGAAATTAGGTATATGGACTAATCATTTGATGAAAACACCCAAGACAAATATAGTTTTTCAAAAACGTTCGTTTAAGGGGGTACTTCAGAGAAAAACGTCCGAAAGGTGAATTGATAAGAAAACATGCTTTGGGATGAGATAAAGATTTGAAATTTGGTGTACAGGTAGATAGTTTGAAAGGAAGAAAGTGTACAATTTCAGTTTTCCAATATTTTCTACTTTAGGGGGTGTCTCACACAATAATGTTCGATTTTCAGAATGAAGTAGAAACACCCCTTTTAGAACTTGATAGAGACTTGGTATATAAACAAATCATTTGATAGAAAACCCAAGAAAAATGGAGTTTTTCAAAAATGCATGTTTATGGGGGTCGGTACTCCACTGAAAAACATTCGAAAGGTGAAATGATAGAAAAGGCATGCTTCATGATGAGATAGAGACTTCAAATTTGGTATACATGTAGATAGTTAGAAAGGAAGAAAGTGTGCAATTTCAGTTTTCCAACGTTTGCTATTGTAGGGGGTGCCGCACACTAAAATGTTCGATTTGACGAACAAATGAAAAACACCTCCTGTACAATGTGATAGAGGCTTGAAATTTAGTATATGGGCTAATCTTTTGATAAAAACCTAAGATTGTTACGGTTTTTCAAGAATGATGATTTAAGGGGATGCAACACAGAAAAATGTTTGAAAGATGAAATGATAGAAAAACTTGGTTCACGATAGGATAGAGACATCAAATTTGGTGTACTGGTAGATAGTTTGAAATGAAGAAAGTGTGCAATTTCAAATTTCCATATTTGCTAATTTAACCCTTTCGGGACGGCGGCATTCCGAAGCTGTCACGGCCCAAAAGACGACGTGCTTCGCTTCCGAACTGGTCGAAAAGGACGGCACATTTTTTGCGCTAAGCCTAACTCTCGAAAAAAATTCACTAAAAATCACCTATTCAACACAGAAATCTACTTTTTACAGGAATAAAAGAAATATTTATGTTCTATTTGATGTATAATTTTCATACAAATCTGAATACAAAATACTCGTTAGTTGCTCCCATTCTTTTATCCGAAATAAACGAATAATTTCACTGCCTATAAAACCCAAACAAAAAAAAATACTCTCTTATATTCCTATGATTCACCAACGAAATCATAACGCTGAAATAAAAATAAAAACCGAAACTCAATTATAAAATTGTTGATGCTACGAGAATTGCTCTGTTTGTTTATGTTACAAAATGATTTTCACCGCTCCAAATGGAGAAATAATTCATTCGATCCTCTTCTGCCAAGGTCATGCCTCTGCAAAATGCATTGAAGTTAGTTCCATGGACAAGTAATGCCATCTAGTTCACAAATTAAAACTTTCTGCGTAGTGGCACTTATAGGTGCCACTATCCGCTTGCGGTAAAATTTCCTCTGGCCCGAGTGAGTGCCGTTCGTCCTTGAATGCATGTTCGCATCTGGTACCTGGGCGTGCCGTTCGTCGCGAAAGGGTTAAGGGGTGCCCCACACCAATATGTATGATTTTCGGAATAAATAAGACCCGCTTCCTTTTAAATGTGATAGAGGCTTGATATTTGGTATATGGGCCAATCATCTGATAATAAACCCAAGATGAGCAGAGTTTTTTAAAAATGTTCATTTATGCTTCACAGGAAAAACGTTTGAAAGGGGAGATGATAAAATAGTATGCTTCGGGATGAGATAGAGACTTTAATTTTGTGTACTGGTAGATATTTCGAATAGGTTCTGGAATAGAATTTTGGGCCCCTAGGTCAACAATATTTGAGATCTTTGTATGATATAAAATACTTCTGGGTTCAAAACTACCTTGTCGCAATGGATAATCTTACCCCGATTATATAACAAAATGCACCATGGAAATTATAGTACCATGATCTCAATAGACTCAACTTCAATTCCATAACCAGGTTGTATCCAAAACAGTGTAAAGAATGCTATAAACTGATACACAAATGCCTAATAATGAAATATAGAGTTATATTAAATACCAAGAAAACTTTGGATTAGGAATAATGTATGATGCACTAATGAGTCTTTAAAAATAGGCAAGATAAGTCCAATAAAAATAATGTTCAAAATTTTGAGGCCCTTTGTAAATCTGAGGCTGACGCCACTGCTTACTGATTACAAACAAATATTGTATATTTTGTGATGATTATGCTTTAATTTTCATAAAAGTTTTAGTAAAAATGTTACATTTAATTGTTTTATGATACATGCACATTTTCCTCTGATGTAATTAAACAAAATATATTTTAATTTAATTGCTTTGACATTTTCCCTTATTGTTTGATTTTTTTTTTCAAATCTTTTATCTGGAAACCTTATGAGTATTTGGCGAAAGTGCTAATAATATTTGTTACTGCAAACCATTGAGCTGCTAACTGAATTCTTTGAAGTCACAAAAATTCTCAGTCTAAATAAAATTTCTTTTCTCAATTAAAATCCTCACTGCTTAACAAAGTTAAACTTTCAAAATGTTTTATTGTTTTATTGATAGTTCCTGTTTAAATCATAATAATTTTATTTTTCTTAATTACAAAAGAAATGGCAAGTTCTACTTTTATGCAAACTTTTGCAAATTCTCCAAGAATCCCTTGCACAAGTTCGCTGAGACCGATGGGTCCACTAAATGAATGCCAAGGGTCTAGCTAAAATATTTGTTAAATCAAGGTTCTACTGCATAAAACTAAAAAAACTAAAATCTTACCTTTAGATGTATTTAGACATTAGTTACGACTTTAAAAGACTGGCTTATAGAGCCGAACATTTTGGTTTGCATAAATCGCATTCTGCCTTAACTTTTCCATTTATATTTGACACACCACGCATCATTGTAATCCATTAATTCCCTTAATACATTTTCATCACTACCAGAAGTATTAACCATCTTTTAATGTTTTAGCAATAATGAAAAAAATAATGCAATGCATAGCAGATCTGAGATTGTCTAAGTTCTGTTTACATAAAAAAAAGAAATTTCAAGCTCCCTTCTTCCTTTTTTGCATACATAGATAGGAAAGAGCCATCTACCAAACAACATCATTCTATAATTCCAATAGGAATGCTAAGTAAAGTTTATAACAGAATTAATTTTTCTCAAAGACCTTTGCAAATGCTAAGCATTTCGTTTATTAGCAACTTTATAGGCGCCAGTTAAAAAAGGATGTTTATATTAACTGCTGGAAATGAATTCAAAGATTAGACAAAATATAGATTTTTTACAAATCATTGAATTGCAGTTTAAACACGATAGTTTGAAATCTAAAGAAATGTATTTTGAATATTTTGAAAATACAAAATACTCTAAAAATGTATTTTCGATACATTACCAAAATATTTTAACTTTTTCAGTTGAAAATACAAATTACAAATGTATTTTGAAAATGTATTTCAAATACATGTATTTTCGATACTGCCTAACGCTGAGTACGGGTATATCTTCTAATCTACAAGAATATAAGTAGTATGGGTATATCTTTCCATACAATTTTAGCACTTTCATTTTGGCATATATTGATTCAATTTCATATTTTTTGTAAATTTGTCTACAAACGGGACCAGGATGTTTTATTTTTCAGATCTGCATGTGAAGATAATTTTGTATTGCAAGAACAGAGATTCTTAAACTTCCTTAATAATAAGTTAAATAAGTCCTTAAGTTAAATAAATAATTTCTTTATAATGCATATTCCATACAAAGAATTGCTAGTGTGTTTATATAGCAAAATAGTTTCATTCAATTTGTCTGATTTAGTATTAATTAGGCTGTCTCTCATGATCCTAAATTGAAGCGAAGGAGGGTATTCTATATGCTTAATAACTGAGCTGGGAAAATGCTTCATGAAAGTAGTAAAAAACCTTAAACTCCTAAACATCCTTATTAAGAAAAATGCTTCATTCCTTACATAGTTTTGCAAATGAGTGTGTTATTTAGATGTTTTTCTTAAATTTGTTATTCTAATAAAAAAAAAAAAAAAAAAATCACTTTTAAAATCTTTTTCTTTGGAAAATCCAGATAAATTTTATTAGACACATTGTTATAAATCTCTACCAATGAAAGTTGTCCTTTGTAAATGATTGTACTTGGTGTTTTAAAGAATGCATTTATTTTTTTTAATATGTATACAGTATACATATTATATATACAGTATACCCCTTGTGACATTACTGTATGTGAATTAGGCATTTTCATTTATTTTTCTAAATATTTTTGTATTTTAGAAAAGGGGGATATTGTGGATGCTATCAAGTCCAGCTTTTTGGAGGTTGACTCTGACATGTTGAAAGGTAAAGCTGTTAGTTCTCTTTTGTAAAGATAGAGTATCTATAAATTTTGTGTCTGACTGAAATAAAAATACTTAGTAACAGTATAAGCAGTTGATTAAAAGTGTCAACTTATTTTGGAGGCAGAAACAGCCTCCTTCTTCAACATAAAAGGTAGAGCAAGCACACTCCATTGGCAAAACGGCATTTGCTATTAAATAAGTGTGTCACATGACCCAAGAAGGAAATCATTGCCAAATGAAAATAGGAAAAATGAAAAGCAAAGTCCTAGGAGTAAGGAAAAAGTAGAATAATTGAAAAATTACAGTTGTACCATTTTGTATGTTTATGAAAATTATTGTGTGTTATGTAGCTTTTCTAATGAGTAAAACTACTGAAATTTTGTTTTTTAAAAAACTACTTCAGGGTGGATAGCCTAAAATCGTCATCTATCTCTTTTCTGTGAACTCTAGAGTTTTAACTATAGTCTTCTCAAAACTGATTAAAATCTTATTTGAAAGCTTAAATTGTTTTCTTACTTTTGGTATAATTCACAGTTTATTTAAAGAGCATCTCATGTTAAATCAACCAAAAAATGAGATATTTTACCTCACCATCTCAAATTCTTTAAAAAAATTAACACAAATGTTCTTTTGAATGAGAAATGAAAAAAAGGTGAAAATTTGCAAAAACTGTTAGTTTCCCTTTGTTTTTATAATGTTTAAAAATTTATAGCTCAATTTAGAACTACTATTCCCGATTTTATAAGTTAGCCTTTTTCATAAACTGTTTATATGGCCTGGGGGTTCTAAGGCACCCGGGCTCGTATACAAAGCCTTCTTTTGCCCCAACATGTCGATGGCCCTATTTGCGACAGGTTCTCACTTGTGGTTTATTCATCAGTTGATGTACTTGCCTTTTTTTTCCCGATTTTTGCCTCCTCAGCAATTTTTCATTAAACCATTGCATAACTATGGTGGCAGACGATAATTTTCTGAATAGTTGCTGGAAAAGTTAACCACTACAAATATCTTCTGCTAAAAGTGCAAAGAAGGTTATTAAATGATATTTACTAGCACGGATTAAATGGAATTCACCAGCACGGATATAACTAGCAATGCACAAATGCATCTCCTTAGAAGTATGATAGATAAAAATGTTTTGATTAAGGTATGGTTTTTTTTATTCGTGTATTTCTATTCTCTTTTATCTGTGATTACAAACCAAAATTTTGTAATTTATGAAATTTTTTCCTATTCTCTATAGAACAATTTTTTTCTCTGTGCAGATTAATATAAACTATTTATTATTTCATAATCATTTTTTTACTTCCATTTCTCCTTTTTCAAAAAAGCATATAAAATATTTATTAACATGTGTATGATAAATTTTTTCATTTTTTAATATTTGTGAAGGTGGATAGTTATACATTAGGTCTATTAAGTTTTATACATAATTTTAGAACAATTATAATTGTGTTCTACATTATAATAGCTCAATTTTATCAGCATCAGATCATATCAGTTCTTCTCATAACGTTCTCTAGAGAGGTGTGCTCCACACCAAAACGTTCGAAAAGTGAAATGATAGGAAAGCATACTTTGCCATAAGATAGAGACTTCAAATTTGGTGTATGGGTAAATCGTTCGAAAAGAAGAAAGTGTGGAATTTCAGATTTCCAATATTTTCTATTTAAGGGGGTGCCGCACACCAAAATGTTTGATTTACCGAATAAATGAGAAACGGCTCCTTTAAAATTTGATAGAGGCTTGAAATTAGGTATATGGACTAATCATTTGATGAAAACACCCAAGACAAATATAGTTTTTCAAAAACGTTCATTTAAGGGGGTACTTCAGAGAAAAACGTTTGAAAGGTGAATTGATAAGAAAACATACTTTAGGATGAGATAGAGATTTGAAATTTGGTGTACGGGTAGATAGTTTGAAAGGAAGAAAGTGTACAATTTTCCAATATTTTCTACTTTAGAGGGTGTCGCACACAAAAATGTTCGATTTTCAGAATGAAGTAGAAACACCCCTTTTAGAACGTGATAAGAGACTTGATATTTGATATATGGGCGAATCATTTAATAGAAAACCCAAGAAGAATTGAGTTTTTCAAAAATGTATATTTAAGGGGGGTGGGTACTCCACAGAGAAACATTCGAAAGGTGAAATGATAGAAAGCATGCTTTGCGATAAGATAGAGACTTCAAACTTAGTATACGTGTAGATAGTTAGAAAGGAAGAAAGTGTGCAATTTCAGTTTTCCAACATTTGCTATTGTAGGGGAGGCTGCACACTAAAATATTCAATTTGATGAACAAATGGAAAACGCCCCCTTTCCAATGTGATAGAGACTTGAAATTTAGTATATGGGGTAATTATTTGATGAAAAAAAACTAAGATTATTACGGTTTTTCAAGAATGATCATTTAAGGGGGTGCAACACAGAAAAACGTTCGAAATATGAAGTGATAGAAAAACATGTTTCATGATAGGATAGAGACTTGGGTGTACTGGTAGATAGTTTGAAAGGAAGAAAGTGTGCAATTTCAGATTTCCAATATTTGCATCTTTAGGGGTGCCGAACACCAATATGTTCGATTTTCGGAATAAATGAGACACACTTCCTTTTAAATGTGATAGAGGCTTGATACTTGGTATATGGGCCAATCATCTGATAAGAAACCCTAGGCGAACATAGTTTTTGAAAAATGTTCATTTATGGGTGAGCTCCACAGAAAAACGTTCGAAAGGGGAGATGATAAAATAGTACACTTCGGGATGAGATAGAGACTTTAATTTGGTGTATTGGTAGATAGTTCGAAAGGAAGACGTGCACAATTTAAAATTTACAATATTTTCTTCTTTAGGGGGTTCCACACAATAAAATATTCGATTTGCCGAATAAATGTGAAATGCAAATTATTAAAAAAATGACAATATTCAGCTGTTGCTTATTGCGAGACCGTTGATTTTCAACGGGTATTCGGCTAGTTATATGCGAAAGATGTAAAAGTAAATTTCCTTCACACAGCTAGACCTTCAAAATATTTTCCTTATCTCCATAAATCAGACATATTCTTATTATACTATCCTGGGATATTTTAATAAAATTGGATCCAAACTGTCCGACTGGACTATTCAAACTGGATGGCCAAACTGAACGATTTTCTGATGAACAAAAATTCATTAAAACTTTAACTTAATAAAGTCCCTTTGAATTTGTAAGTAAAAGTTGAAAAGTGAAGTAATTTACGTGTATAGTGTGCACTAATGGTACGACATTGGTGGCATACTGATGGCTAATTCCACCATCGCGCAAGGGTTAAAAAAATTTGATAATTTTAATCAAATGCGTCTGTAATTTTTTCTTGTCATTATTTATATGAAGGAATTTAAAATATAATTCAATGAATGATTTTACCAAAAGGAAGCATTAATATTATTTCATGTGAACTGTGCTATTTTCTTTGTATCATTAATATGTAACTATGAGCAGGAAAAAAAAATGTACATCTTAAATTTTAAATGAATAAAGAAAGGGATAATTTGAATTTAAAGAAACTTGTAATTTTATGATACTGATATATTATTAACACAAACATAGTGATCTTCTACAAATTGACATGGATTGATTTTATCAAATTGAATTACTTTGTGCAATTTGTAAAATTTATTCTGTTTTCCTCACTTATGCGACTGTGCATGGCATGTGTCTTGGATTTGGTATGGACATTGGTGGTTCTGAATAATGGTGGAGAGAATGAGGCTAACATTGAATGATTAATCTTTATTTACAACAGTAGTACATGTTCACAGGATCAGACAATTTATCATAATTGAGTGAAACATGTTGGGTTATTACTTTTGGATATTTAATAATTTTAGGAATTTTGTTTTTAATTTAAACGTGTTCAGGAGTCTTATTTACATAGTCACTCTCCATTTTCCAATTGTTTAGGTTTTTGATATTCTTTGTTCAAATAGGTTATTCCATAGGTTTTGTGTTAAAAACGGCGAAAGTTCATTCTTTTTAGGTTTTAGCAATTTAAATTTATTTAAATTGGCTAATTTGCAATTCCATTTATTGCCCTTTTTATTCCCTTTAATTTGATTCCAAATTTATTGCTCTCGGTTAAAAATTCGTTAATTCATTGCAATTTTTCAGTTTTATTCTATTTTCAGCTTTTTAAACATTTTAGAATCGTTCATATTTAAATTGTTGCCAAATTCGTATATTCCAAATCGTTTCACTTCATTTCTTTTTAATTTTCGTCTGCTTTGAAATTCCAATTCTCTTCTTTAAAATTTTGAGTTTTTAATTGGTTGACCGTAATATTAAAATCGTCTGTCGTTAATTATTTTATCGTTCATCGATAATTTTGTTTACAATCTGTGGCAGCGATGTTTCACAGTATATAAGCAAAGTCACACACTTTTTCGATCTCTTCTGTTTTTTTGCTCTTCCCTCTGAATTAGAACCCAAGATGTGATCTATTAAGTTGTTGTTTTTAGCGTTTCGGCGCGAGCTGAACCGAAGTTCGAATTCGAAATGAAACGTTCTTTTATTCTCAGCTAAGCCTGCATTGAGTTTTCTCTGAGATGAATTCTTATGAGTTTACTGTTTAACCAACATTCTTTTGCTGTTTTTTTCGTTTAATTGATTCCTCCTTCCGTGCTCTCTGAAAATGTTTCGTTTGGATGATGTGGGAGCCGGACGTTTGTTATGTCTAGACGGACGGAACGATTGGAGGTGTTATTGGTTTCCCATCCTCTAAATAATGTTTCTGCGATGTCAGCGGAGATGATTTAACACGTCAGCTAAGTTTTTGTTTCTCCCAAGTTATGCTGCTCTTATTATGAAGAACTGGAGCGTCATTTTTGGTGAAAAGCACCGGATATATGCTATGCATTCAGTTCTGATGTCAAAGATCCGGTGCAGCTGTGTGGAGAAATTATTACGTTGTTACTAAATGTCCTATTTGGAATCCTTTTGGAATTCGGATCCGGCCGGAGATTTTCCTCACCTTTGATGGACATAACCCTCCTTTGCCGTGTTTGCCTTTCAAGAAGTGTTTGTTCTCTAGGAACTTTGGTGACATTTTTGCTGTTGGGTCCTTTCCTGCAGATCTCAGAAGCTTATCTTGGAGCCTTGGTGATATTAATCTTTTTCCTCCAAATTCTAATTATATTTCTCAATAGTTAAAATATGTTTTTATTCTAATTGTTTTCAGTTTTAATGAATAAGACCCCTTTAGACCTATATATTTTAGGTCATCTGAACCTGTGGTTATCTTTAAATTTTGTTGAAATTCCCTTTTGGCTAACTGATGTTCTTTTATTCTAAATTCAAGTTTAGGCAAATAATTGTATAATTTTAATATTGTTAACTTTAAAATTTAATATTCTAATGTTTTTTCTACCACTTACGACCGGCCATTCCATTTATTTAAATTATTTAAGATGTTTAATTTGATTTATTTAGTTAATGAGATGTTTAAAAGTTGTAAAATGTTTTGAAAATTATTTTAAAATGAAGTTTAAATTTTAATAAACGTTAGATTTTTGAAAACCTAAAATCTGTGTTCTCTCTTTTACTTTAATGTTTTTTATTTTCAGGAAAGTGCCATTTTTTTATATTTTACAGGAGTACATATTTGTACACTTAGGGTAACTAGTCAATAGGTCCCCTTTCAGTGTATTTCAGATATATTTTGGATGACTTTTAGGTTTTTAAGAACTTTGAGAACTTAGAAAATATAGAATGTTTTAGTATATCATAAAGTTCTTTTTCCCCCCGACAAACACTTATTTGCTCAGAATTTGATAGTATTTGTAAAAACCACTAAAAAAAATTGAAGAAGATAATTGAAAGATTTATTTAATAAAATAAACAATAATAGATTTCTTTTACAACAAGTACGATATAGAGTCTGAATTTCAGTTACTTTTATTACAAAAATTTTAGGTTATAAAAATATTACTACAATTTCAATTTTTATGATTTTTCTACTAACAATATATATGAAGAAATTCAAGTAAGGAATACATGTAAATATTTTTTATTATGTATTGATTTAATATGCAATGTGTTTTGGTGCTCTCATGCAGATCTATTAATTATCAATTAATTAATTTCACAATGTAAAATTTTGTATATTCCAAATAACTTATCCACTATACGGTCCCCTTCATTAAATATAACATTTTAATTGTATTCCCCTATTATGACTGCATGGGAGTATCCGCTCAAATCAGCTGTTTATGATTAAGACTGCTTAAAATACATATTTTACATTAATTTTCTTTTGGTAGTCTTTATCATAACAGGGACACTCCTTTAAGTACCATATTTTGTGAATTCTTATCTTCTTTGATTGAGTGGTTGAACTTTGTTCCCTTGATGGAGTCTGAATTGGGAAAATTATCATAGTTATAGCTAAATTGAATTTATTTAAGTAAGTCCAAAGTAGCCATTCCCAGAACAGAACATATTCTGAAGAAATTGATTTTGAAATATTGGGGTGATATATCATGTTTATTCGATCGTTTGAAGCTCTAATTATTAAAAATTATGTAAATTGTGATAAAAAAGACAAAGATTTTTCCTTTGAAAATACATTGTTACCAAATGAAAACAAAAATTGAATTAAAAGTGCAAATTCAGTGTTATTTTGTGTGATTAAACTCAATGAATTGTTCAAGAAATAGAGAGAAAATGAAATTGAGTATGTAGGGAAAATCTCGCATCAGATTTTTAAAAATTCATTTAGGCAAATTACTTATGCCATGTTTTTCTTCTCTTGTCACAACAGTTTAGACATCCAGCCATCCGGTGGGCATGTTCCTCCGAATAAGGACATATACTTGGGTTAGATACAATTTAAAGTTATGGCAAGAAAATTTTTCTTCATTTATTATTTAGGTTGCATTTAATGGTTCTTGTACGCAATGTACTACCATGGCATGTTAACTCATTTTTTTAATTAGAATGTGCAATACGGACTTAAATGTATACCCTGTGGCATGACACATTTTCCCTTCTACTAAACATTAAAATACGCACCTCACACATTTTACCTGGTACTACCAACATCTTTACAAGCTCGTAAATCTGGTGGTGAATCTGCTTCATCTGAATCTTCAGCGTGATTTTGATGTGCATTAGTGATAGATAGTCTCGATGACAGCAGTCAATCTTCACTCGACAGCATTTTGAGGTCTAAGTCATTGTTAAATTCAAACCACTCTTCCAAATTCACTTCTATAATATCACTACAGCCTAACAACACATATCTGCAGATCACACAACAAAAATAAAAAAAATCTCTCATTGAAAGATTCAATTCTTAATTCTAAGACTGGTGTTTTTTAGCTATTACAGATAATATTGAAATCAGGAGAACATAATCAAAATCTTATTCACATGGAATTTTTATCCTGTAAAAAGAGCCTTTTTGCCTTTGATTGATAATTTAAATCAGCTGCTGATACTGCGATTAACGAAGTATTTTTTATTTCAGATTATTTTAGCAATTTGAGAGAATTTCTCTAGTTTTTTTGTTTTATTTGATGTTGTTTCAGATGAAAATATGAGAGATGAACTTGCTGGTACTACTGCTGTCATTGTTCTCCTAAAAAATGGAAAAATATATTGTGTAAGTGTGTTTTACTTCAGATTATATTTAGCTGCTAGTGACTTATTTGCTGCCAATTAGCGTGCATTTATTATATATGTAACGAAAAGCAAAGACAATTTAAATAGGTGAAGTGTGCATTGAGGTACAGTTGAAAATCTCTTGTCTGAAATTATCATCTTGTGTTCAGATAATGCATTATGTATTATGGATTTTTGTAGGAGAGAAATGGTTGTCAATCGAGTTTATATGTAACCATCAGAGTCAGAGAATATAGACGAACGTGTGAACAGAAAGTTTTTTGAATTGCAGAAATTTTAGAGAAGTATTTAAATTTTTTTTTTTTTTTATGAACAGTGCATATGCACTGTTACTTTCATTTTCAAAAAACTATATTATATATCTAACTCTGGTAAATCATGTTTTTCCCCCTTTTTTCCCCATTTACTGGTACCCTGAAAATATTACCTGAATAAATTAGGTAACCAGAAAATCAATATTTTTGTGTGAGATGTGTGCGTATATACCGTATATGACTCGACAAATTTTTGCAGAAAATTTTTAGGCAAATACTTTTGTTCGCAGACAGTTTTCAATTTTATACCACTCTGGTAACCACATACATTAAATAAGATGCTATCATATATTTAGCAACATTTATACGATGAATCAAAAACTTTATTTTTATCAAAATAAATATTAGCAAATTTGATGTAGACAACATAACTATTACAACAAATTAATAGTATTTTTGATGTTGTGATGAAAAGTTGCAGAAAAATTGATGTTATGATTTGAACTTCATGAAAATTTATTGGAAATAAATATTATGTTGTATTCAGGTTATAAATATATAAATATGTTGTATAGATGCTGTGAATATATACTGGTGTTCAAAATTATCTTTACTTGCACAAAAACACTGATTTCTTAACAACAGTTCAATATAATTGAATAAATTTTTTTGAAGTGATACATAGCATCATAACACATGTATACAAACTGAAAATTGAATCTGAGTGCATACAACACAAAAATAATTATGACACAATTAAAACTGAAATGCGTGACAAGGAGATTTGAGAAAAAAATTGAATAACTTGGAAACAAATGCAAACTTTTGACATTAGATAATGTGATTTAGGTTATCACAAAAATACCAGCATTTGTTCTTTACATCAAGAACAAGACCCACAGATTTCAGAAAATCTGTTCCAAGAAGAGTTTGATTTCCAGTAGCGTTTGGAAGGACTATGGAATCTGTCAACACTTTCTTTCCTTCAATTTCTATCATCACTTGTAGTATAACAATCAACAAGAGACTGCTGACCATCTGCCAGATTTATTGTCAACTTCGTTTTTTGAAATGATAGTCCATGCTCTTTGAATACTTTAAACATCTTTTCTCCCACAATGGAATGTGAACATTCTGTATCGGCACACACTCTACCTCTTCTTCCACATAATGTTATGTCTACCAGGATAACTTGAGGACCCTTAGTGATTGCTGAGAATGCTTCTATGCAATTTGAGGAAACTTCCTTTTTGATTGGGGAAGAATCAGGACATTTAGCTTTAATGAATCCAGGCCTTCCATGGAATGTGAAGATTCTGTATCAGCGCACACTCTACCTCTTCTTCCACAAAATGTTATGTCTACCAGGATAACTTGAGGACCCTTAGTGATTGCTGAGAATGCTTCTATGCAATTTAAGGAAACTTCCTTTTTGATTGGGGAAGAATCAGGACATTTAGCTTTAATGAATCCAGGCCTTCCGCATCCATAACATCTTAACGAAGATCTTCTCGAATATACTTGAATTTTTTCCCTCTGTTAAAAGGTACAGTTTTCTTAATGGGATCAAAATTTCTGGTTGTGTGCGTTTCTTTTGATTTGACCATCTTTTTCTATCCATTAGGCAAGGAATTTCTTAAGTTTTCGTATGCCTCCAGTTTATCAGTTACATCTGAGGGAGAAATTATCTGCTTCCACTCATCCAAGCAATGTTCTTTGCATTCTAGAGTGCAGCGTTTTTTCATTTGATCAGAGATGATCAAACTCTGTAATTGCTCAAAAGTGGAAATGTTCAATTCTGATATTTATCCTTCAAAAAACCTCTGATTTCGAAATACAAATCTTTCCACGTGCAATCGGTGCTTTTTCTATGTTGAGAAAATAACTTTTGAAACCTTTCTGCCGTTAATTTAAATTGTTGTAAAAGGATGCCACAGATGTGAGAATAATCATTAAATTTTTCTTCAGGCTCTCTAGCAATGAGTTTTGAAACATCGTTGGGCAATGCTCCTATGAGATGAGTCACCCACAGGTCTTCCTGAATTTTTAGGATCTTCATTTATCTTTCAAATAAGACTAAAAACAAGTTCATGCCATCTATTTCAGGGTTGAAACTTGCCAAAATTATCATTAGGTCCACTTTCATATGGGAGGTTTCCTGTTGAATCACTGTGGATGCATTTTCTTTCTGATTGGCCAACTGTAGCCTTAGCTTTTCTATCTCAAATTCTCTGTTTTGCTTTCCCACTCTTTCTTTTTCTAGTTGTTCTCTTTCTCTTTGTTCATTCTCTCTTACACTCTGTTCCTCTTCCAGTCTTTTGAAATAATATTCTCAAAAAGATTTCTTACAAATTCTTCATCCTCCTTGTATGCCTTGCTCTTTAGAATAATATCCCCAAGTTCAATGACTTTCAAATCACCATTCCCGTTTTCTCCTAATTAATTCGCTAGCTGTTTCAGATCAGCTTTTTTCCCTTTCACTAAGAATGCCATCGTTATTTTTGCTATTCCTTTACAAAAGTGAATATTCTGTTCTATTAAATTGGAAAATTGTTCTAAATAATTTAAAAATAGATTGTTCTAAAAGTTCTAAATGAAAAGGCAGAAATCACTTTCACTTCAATAATTCAAAGAAATAGAATTTTCCTCTTTGAGTGGCTCAAGAACAACATTATTATCAAATTTATATTTATTTCAAATATCTCATAAATACCACTTTAATATATTTAAAATCAATAGTATGTATCAATTTTATCCATTAAGGTTTTAAAACTTCAACTTATTATTCTATTATTATGACTTACACACAACAGTACATTGAAATAACATTAAAACGAAAGTACAAACAATTTCAAAATTCTTCAGGATTGATATCGTTATTTTATTCCATTTAAGTCAGGGTGGCTCTAAACTTTAAATTCTAAAAAGCTTGGTTATGCTAATTAAAAAGGTACGTATCTGACTTTCACTGGGTCAAGATGAAGATTGAACGTTCCAAACTTTACTGAGGATTCGGGGGGCCCATGTTGGGCGCCACTTTTTATAAGGATTTTTCTGGTGTAGAGGTTAGAAAAACACTCACTCACCATATAAGACTTCACAAAACATCACAACATTTAATAATACATAAAAATTACAAATCTTTTACAAAGCATAGCTAGGATTAGCCATAGCTTATACCACGTTACCTACATGCTTCGAATGCCATTTTGAACTCTATTAATTTGTAACCAAAACAAATGTTCTTAAGTCCGGTTGAGTGCTGTCATCTAGTGTCCTTTTGGGAAACTACAGAATGTCCCTTACAATTTCCTTTTTTTTTTGTTAAACTCTGTTGGGATCACTGTGTATAGCAGGATGAATATATATATATATATACATATATATATATACATAAAAAATATATCCACAATAATAATTTTCTTCCTACTTCTAATAAAATCGAATATAAACACTTTGCTCATCATGGTTTTGAAAATATAACTATACATATTTTGGACATTAAAACAAATACTGCTGATAGATTATTCTTTGAAAACTTCTATATTAAATCACAATGTACTCTGTTTCCATATGGATTAAATCAGTTATATCTCAATGGTAATATTGTTAAGAATAATTTTGTAGATAATAAATATTCTATTTTTAATCACCTTTTTTTTAAACCACTTTTACATAATAGTAAATTGGCTAAACTCAAAAGATTTAAACGCGGTAAAGGAAGCTCCTCCCAGTATGATATTAAAGCGGAGATTAAAAGTATGCATCAACAATTCAATAACACATATCAATGGAAATTTATTAAATCATGGGTATTTGCAGTTAAGAAAAAACAATTAAACACAGTTTATGCTATTTTCTTAAAGTTAAATCTTACTAATGAACATTTTAATCATATTTTCTATGATTTGCTCATTACTAGATCAAAATATTTAAAAATAAAACTTAATCAATTTCATAATAATAACTGTTCTAATTCTTATTGTGTAATATCATTTAAGCATCCTATTTATAATTCTATAAACTTTAAGAATTTATTTAATCAATTTCATCATTTATTACCTGTAAAGGATTTGAATGTTACTAAAACTTTTAAATATAACAAGCCTATTGGAAGAACCATTTTTAATTACAATGCAATTTCAAAATCTCTCTCAGTCGACATAGATTCCTCAACAAATTTAGATGGTGAATGTATTTGTAGTGTTGATAATTATGCTGAATTTATAAATCCACACTTGGGTCATATAGTTACTGGAGACTTAGCCATTGTAAAAGATAAATCTTTAAGAACTATAATGTCATTTGGCACTAAATTCAGGTTACCTTCATGTAATAATTCTAAACAAGTGTTAAAGTCAATCAATCTGGACCTTGATAAATTTATTTATGGATTAGCTTCTAAATATGCTCAGCCTTTAGAGGCATTTAATATGTGGAAATTTACTATTTTAAGATCTATTAAAAATACCATTTGTAGTATTAATTTATCTAGATCTATATATAATATGGATAATATAAAGCATTCTGTTAATGATTTACATAGATCTTTTGTTATTACTTATGTAGATAAAGCCTCTAATAATTATGCTATTATTTGTAAAAAATTCTATTTTCAATATCTGCTAGATTATTTAAAAAATAATAGTCTATTTAAAATTGATTCACACTCTCTTAATATATATTGGAAGTTGGCTTCTGCTAACTTTCCTTCCCGGCCGTCCAAATAGGTGCTCTTAGTCCCCTGGACGTGTCGGACGGTCTGGGTCTTCTACACTCTCTTAATAGTATCAAATTGAAAATTATCAATATGTATAGTGATTTAGATATTAATAATAAATTTTTGACATTTCCATATATTGTGCTTATACCTAAATTTCATAAAAATCCTATTAAATTTAGAACTGTTACTAGTGGTCATAATTCATACTCTATTACTGCTAGTAAATTATTACTAAATTATTTAAATGTACTAAATAGCAATTTACGAGATTCTGGTGATAGCTACATTATTCTAAATAACAGTAAGGAATTAAAAAATAAATTAAAAACGCTTGGTAAAATAATATGATTTCAAACTTTTGATTTTAAAGATCTATTTAATAATATTAAGATCACTGATCTATATGATGTCATTTTAGCTTTATATAATGCTTATATTACTAATCATTCTAATCTTACTAAATTTACCAATTTACCTAAGCTTCTCCATTTTGTTCTTTTCAATAATTATATCTTTCAAGGTAATAAATTATACTTACAAGTCTCAGGTGTTCCACAAGGTGGCTGTAGTAGCAGTATGTTAGCTAATTTATACCTATATCATTATGAAAAATTCTTTACTTCAACTGATTATAAAATTTATAGATATGTAGATGATCTGATTTGTCTTGTATTTACTGATAACTATGTCATAGATATAGATTTCTATCCGGATAATTTGGAATTAATACCTAATGAAACTTCTATTAGTAATAATGTTTATTATTTGGATTTAAGTCTAATTATAGAGCCTGCTCATGGGATAGTTACTAAATTATTTGATAAAAAAGATTTTTTTAAATTTAATATTAATAAATTATTACCTTTTAATTCCTGCAACTCGATTCAATTGTTTAGAAATATTATACTTAATCAACTTTTTAGAATTTATAGATTATCAGATAAAAAATTTCATGCTTTGCACATTAATAACCTCAAAATTACCAGTAAAATGTATCAATATCCTGCATATTTAGTCAATAGTATAGTTAATAAGTTTCGATTAGCCTAAAATTCTCATATTCTCCCCTTATTATCTTATTTTAGCTGTACTTCTTCATTCTCCTGCAATTATATTTTCATCTTTTTATCTCGAAGCTTTAACAGTTGAATAACTCATTTTATTTCATTTTATTGCTTTTGCGCAGTACAGTTTTTATTACTCTCTTTGGCAACAGCAAATCACATCTTTTCATTTTGGCATATGGCAACATTGATCCAGTCATATTTTGCTCGTCATGGTTGCGCTGAAGAGGTGTGTTTTGAGGTATTTATGTTTCTTTTATTGTTCCAATCTATATGCTTGTCGTCCATATAACACAAGTTTATAGATAAAATCTATCTTGTGTTTCAGAAACAAGCATTTTTGTGTTCATTTCGAAAGGATATATGGACCCGACGAGAATTTTTTCGAAATGAACTTTTCGTAAGCCTAATCTCGTAAGCCTAAATTTCCTCCATGTGTAAGCTTTTTTGCTTGATTTTTTTGTTTTCTTATTTGCATTCCTCATTTTTGAAATTTGTTGATTGTCTTTGTCCTTATGACTTGCATTATTATTTCCTCTTTTTGTCTTAATTTCTTTTATTTCTTTGTATTTGTAGAAAATTTTGGAATAGTGTATTATGAGTTACTACATACATTCTAACTTTGGATTTAATAATTTATATTTATATATATGCATATATATATATATACATATATATATATATATATATATATATATATATACATATATATATATGCACACACATACACACACATGTATATGTGTACAGGAAATTAAAAAAAAAGTGAAAAATTGGAAAAAAATTGCATTTTAGTGCTAAAAATCTTAATTCTTATTTTTACACACTGGTCAAATTTCGAGAAGTAAACACATATTTTAATGTGTACTAGACACAGAGTTATGCATTATGGCAAAATCTAAATATGCATAATTATATAAAGAAGTGCCTGTCATTGACAATAAAATTGTAATTCATTAAAAAATTCTAAATATGGTTTGATTTTACATAGCTGTTTATTTGAAGTTATTTTGTGTGATGACACTATCTAAATTCAATTAATGTAAATTTTGAAAGAGAAATACAATTTGACACTGAAAAAGTATGTGCTCTTTACATCAGATTTCTTTTATGACAGGGGAATGTTGGTGACTCACGAGCTGTAGCAAGTGTAGCTGGTCAAGTTCAACAGCTGTCATTTGATCATAAACCAAGCAATGAAACGGAAACTATGCGTATAATTGCAGCTGGGGGCTGGGTTGAATTTAACAGAGTAAATGGTAAGATTGAATATATTTTGTGTGAAGTGCACATAAATTTGCATTCTTTGATTGTTTTCACTAAACACATACATTACAATTTTCATATGAACAAGTTTCTATATATTATTTTCCTTTGTAATATATTATATGTGAAACTTTTAAATAGAGGGCATCTTTAGTAGCAAAGAATAAACCATGTTATTGTGGATCAAGAGAATTGACTACAATTTCATTGTCTTAATAGCGGTCAAAATTCACGTTTCTGTAGGGGGGGGGGGTGTCCTTTAGTTTTATTGAGATATTTTCACTGTATATCTGAAGATAAAAAAATTTAATTGTTGAAACTTCTTTTAAAATCAATTTTAAATATTCATGAACATACATAATATTTGTATGAAATCATTCAAAAATGAAGTACTATAATCTCAAAACTTTAATTATATGTGATTGCAGAAATATCTTTAAAATCATATTTCTGTAGATAATCGCATATTAGAAATTAATAAGCAGTTCAGTTGTACAGTAGCCTCTCGTTATATCGTGCTTGCCGGGAGACACAGCAAAATGTGCGATATAACCGAATGCGCGATATATCGGGCAGTATGATAAAAAATATACTTTTATGAACATATGTAATAAAAATTTAGGAGTGAAAGTACAATAATAAAAAAGACAATAATAAAACCCTCATTCACTCCTGCCCCACCGATGACTCATGTTGTAACACTCCAGTCTTGGGAAAGCAAAAGAATATAAACGAAAAATCAGAAAGAAAAAAAGAAATGGGAGACATAGCAGAAGCGCGATATATCCGAATGCGAATATAACGAGGAGTTACTGTATCATGAAATATTAAATAAAATGTATTTTTTACTATATGTGGTGAAATTACTTTTTGAATATTTGTTGCAACATCTATAATCCTGATACTGTTGCATATTATTTGTCAGTCTAAAGAATAAATTTTGTATTGATTTTTGATTTTTTATTCTTTGTGGACTGCGGTACTCCTGAACCGCTGTGGCCCAAAGGATGGAGTATTTCCCTTGTGAGCCAAAGGACAGCATATTTTTCGCACGAAGTCTAACTCCTAAAAAAATCCCCCATTCTTTGCAGTATTTTTTTTTCCAGGAATAGATAAGACTTATTTTCCATTTGATGAATGTATTTAATATAAATTTTCTGTTCTTAAAATATGAAAAATTCAAATTAACCCATTTCCTCAATGTTGTAGTACAAAAAAAAAGAAGAAAGAAAAGATTGGTTCTCAAATATCAGTTTATCATTGTTATTGGGGAAAATACCAATATATCGGTATTAGATACCTGAACACTCCTAATAGAAATACCTATATATATATATAATCTCTATATATATATATATATATATATACACACACACATAAAATAGCAATGTTAATGGGTGTACTTTAAAAAATTATGATTAATGACATCTGGGCAATTCCATGTGTTATTATGTACTTTTTTAGTTAGTCCTTTACCTTGACTTTATGACCAGAATATTCACTTTAATTAAATGACAAGAATTTATATTTCAGAAAATATAAAATAAAGGTAAAGGACTAACTAAAAAAGGACATAATTTTTTTGGTTAGTTCAAAAACTTTGTGAATTGTATAAAGTAGAATAAGTAAATGACTTATAAAATGAAAGAGTAAAGTCCAGGCAATGAAATAATATAGTTTGTTTATTATTTTCTCATCAAAAATTAAAATGGGGGTAATAATGCAGTGGTAACGGACAAACAAAATCTTAGTAACGAACTAACATATATGTCCATAATCGAAAAAATGTTAATAATCAAGCACAGAATAAGAATGTAAGTCTATACATTTGAGCAATTTTAAAATGTAAACAAAATATATGTGGTAGTAACCAAAATACTATATACTAAAACTACAAATTAGAAAATTTTGTTTCAATATCTCGAAAGTCACAAGCTGTAATATACGGTTGAGTAGAGCGACTTGATGATACAGGGTTGGGTAGTTCCTCCAGTTCATGAAATACATCCAATAATGAGGAGAACTAAATATCATAAATCTCTTTAAACTGATTTGTAGATGGCTTAGTTTGTTCAATGTAAGAGAATTTGGCTTCATTAATGCCTACATTAAGGGCTCGTCCGATAAACCAATAATTATATTCTTTCCAATGTACAGCATACCACTTTTCGGGCTGATGTTTATGTGCTTTATCCCCATGTCTGGTATTTGTGGTGCAGCTGTGTCTTTCATTTTTTTTGACACATAGAATAGTACCTTGAGGGTCATCAGAAGTCATTGAACATTTTATGATTAACGAAGAAACTGATTGATGCACTCTATGTGTTTCTGGAATTGGTTGTACATCACACCAGATCTTATCCAGTTCTTCAACGTAATTTTCCACTCTTTCTTTGTTACAAAAAATGACATTAATTTTTGTATTTTTTGCAAATTCTACTGATGTGCAAATTTAGCAAAAGTATCAGCATCAGTCACAACACATTTCCGCACTTTCATTGATTCATAAACCATTCTTTTTAGAGTGCCTCCAATATCATACCATCTACTGCTCCTTTCCGGTGAGAAATTGCAAAAAAATGCCAATTTATAGTAATATCATTGAAGGTTATTGCTGATAAGATGTAGCGTTGTTTAAAGTGTTGCCCTGCTAAATCAGAAAATATATTAAGGACAAACACTTTTGGTGCTTTCTTGCATATCTCCTCAATTAACAGGGAATTAAAAAAAAACACTGCATATTTGTCATGAGGCATATAATTAGATACAATAACATACGAAAATACTTGTCCTAAATACCATACACAAGCCGTATATAACGTAACTTGGTCGTATTGCCAATGAGCCCTTTGAACCTCATCTTGCTGAATTATGGAAAAGTTTTCGTTAAGTGAACTTGAAGGAGGGCTGTTTCATCATTATTAATTTCCTGCAACATATTGAAGTACCTTGATTGCTTTCTTTTAATATAACAATGCCATAAAAAATATAACAATTGTTTTTCGAGCTTGTTGAGTATAATATCTTGTGTTTCTTCCTGTTGAACAAGGCATACTTTTCCCTCTTCATCCATCATCCACTGAGCATACTGCAGTTCGGGCAAGGCATCATCCATAGTTGTGTCAAATAAATCTCTTATTTCCATCCTAAATTTATCTTTGCAGGTGTTGCATTTGCGAAGAGTGCATGTCAGGTCTTCTGAGCTACATGTTAAGCTGTTCATAAGTTTAAGTGGAACAGCCACACATACTTTAAATAATGATTTCATAATCAATTCAATGTTTGCATGGTAAATGCAGACACACAAGTTTGCTTGTGTTTCTGACTTGGGCAAGCAATACTTTGGTCTCAAATTAAAATAAGATGATTTCCTTATTTTCAAATCTACGTTTTTGGTTTTGAAGATATTGTGTGCCTCCTTGGCAGTTAAAGTCAAATATCTGCACTGAACCTTTTCCTTTCCTTCTGAGTTTCTGAGAAGAATATACTCTTTTCTTCCCGGCATTGGTCGACTGATGTCATCCTGTAGATAAAAATAAAGTACCTTCTTTATACATTGTTCACTTAATGCAATATCTAAATACTTTCGTACTTCCTTATCTGTTTTTAAGTCATATGCTTCAGCTAATCTTTTATCAACAGCCTTTTTCTTTATAGGACTTTTAGGCAAAACCTTTGCTACTCTTTAAAATGCTTTTCCAAATGACTGCTTAGTCTGATATGGAAAACTATCAGGAGTATTCTGCAGTGAATTTTTTCTGTTCCTCCTTAATTGACGCATGGCAAAACGACTCTTTTCTTTGTTTGCTTTCTTTTGACTCTCTATCAATTTTTTACAGGCAACTGCTTTTCGGATTCTGTCCTTCTGTTTAGCATTTTTTCTTTTTTCTTCAGCCATCTTAGCCTTATAATCTCTCATTTTCTCCTTAGCAGTTTTTACCATTTTCCCTGCAATGACAATTTTAAATAGATGTTTTTAAAAAATTGTTGCATTAATTAAATTGTCTAATAAAACACAAAGGCAAAGAATAGGAAAAAGAACAGTGGAGGATGCTTGAAGTTAAAAATAAGTTTTGGAATTTTCCCTTATTACAAAAAATTACATGCATTGTTGTTGCCGATTCTTCAAGTAACATTTAGTACCACTCTATAAACTGCTATTATATCCATAACAAAATATTAATTGCATTTTAATTATTTTTTGAAGATAAAAAATAATCCACTTTTAGATTTTGAAGTAAAGAATAGGGAGGTATCAAATTGAAATATATAATTGATAAAAAGATAGTTGATTTTAACAAGTTATAAATCTTTTTTAGAATGTTAGTCCATTACCGCGCTATTTCTAGTTGGTCTGTTACCAGAATAACTTTAAATATTCTTGCTCTTTCTTTCCAAATTCTGTGTCATTTTATTGTTCTTGATAATATCTAAGACAAAACCAAAAATTACCTCAATTGGATTTGCTACTGCCTGTAGAACAAAAAATGTTCTATTTTGGTAACGGACTAACATTAGTTTAGAACAAAATGGAAATGATAAAAAACATTACTTACTAGTGATTTAGGCTTCAATTACTTGTTAAAAGCAAATTATTAGATTCAATAATACAAAATGAAACTAAGTTCAGATTTCAACAAAGCCCCAATGATCACATGTGGCTGAATGTAATATTGCCATTTTCAAGATTACAAAACTCATATGTTTACAATTACAGTTAGACAATTTAAAACCTGAAATAAACTATTATTTATTAAAATAAAGTGTTAAATTATGAAAATATGAAATATTATCTTCAAAAAAATGTATTCACTTTAGCAATTTACTTAAAAATTTTTTTAGATATATTTGTCCCTTTTACCATGGAATTGCCCATCTGTATCCTCTTTCAAATCTTAAAATTGAGAATTATATGCACTTTAGTAAATGTTTATAACTTTTAATTAAGTATAATGATGTTTATTTAAAAATTATATAATCAATTATGCTTTTATGTGGGTTTCCAGCATTTTTCGAATAGCTGCTCATATAACATATATATTTTTAGAATTTTTTTCACAATGAGCTCATTTTTTTCCCAACCTGAAATTTTGTATAATAGAGACAAGTAGCGTATCAACAAAATATAGTTTTTGAAAAAAAAAAAAAATATAGACACACTTTTTTTTGCAGTTCAAGATCAAAGGTCAAATCAAGTGGTCTTGAAATAAAAGAAATATTATTTGCAGAGTCATGTGACATCACAAGGAAGGTTATACCTTAGGCTACATAAGTTTTATTTTAGCACAAACTGTTGATTATGTCAAAATGTGCAGTCGTTTGAATAGGTCAAGAATCATGAAAAATTACCAGATTTTCCAAACTTTAAATGTATATACATAAAAAAAAAATGAAAGTTGGGGCTAAAATGTTGCATAGTCTTATATATGGGGGGGGGGGGGGGGTTTAACAAAATAGCCAAGTTTTAAAAAATCTGGTTTTTGTTGGGTTGGGGGACTCTGTTGATTTGACATGGAAGAATGACCCTGTACTATTTTATAGCACCTAGCAGGACATAAGTGCATGTAAGCTAGAGTTTCTCCTAACCACCTGTAAAAGAACAGCTTACAAAAATTTCATCTTTTTGGAACAATAATTCTCTATTGTTCATGATCTTTTGATTGGGAAAAATTCATTATATTGTGTTAACTTAAATATCAAATCATATTTCTTAAAATTGATTGTAAAAGTTTTTCTTTCACAAAATAATTATGCAACTGATGATTTCTGGCTTTTTTTTTCCCGTGTAGGAAATCTTGCACTTTCTAGAGCTTTAGGAGATTTTGTGTTCAAGAAAAATGAGAAAAAGCCCCCTGAAGAACAGATAGTTACAGGTATTAAATAGTTTATATCTTTACTACATTATCCAATTCCAAGTATTTTCTTTTTAATAATAGAAGCTCTCTTTATTGTTAGCAGGATACTTGTGTTTTATAAAAGCCTGTAAAGCTGGCTTAACGTCTAATTTTTAAAGCTGTAAATTCTCAAGTTACCAGCTAAAAAATATGTTCACCAGCCAAATATTTTCACCATAAATTAAGCCTTTTCTGTTGCTTATTGTGTATACAGGGTGAGTCGGAATTGTTTTCACAAAAGCAGAGGGGTGATAGTACCCAACCAGACGAGCAATAATTACCATGGAACATAGGGTCGCATTGCACTCTGAGAGGCAGAAAAGAGGCACGTCGAACCGCTTCGAGCATGACGCAGTCAGTGCCTCGGACATCATTGTGTACCTGCCTATGTAGTATCTCCTATGCCAGACACGAACGCAGTTACCGTATGCATATTTTCACTATAAATTAAGCCTTTTCTGTTGCTTATTGTGTATACAGGGTGTCGAAATTGTTCTTACAAAAGCAGAAGGGTGATAGTACCCCACCAGACGAGCAATAATTACCATGGAACATAGGGTCACATTGCACTCTGAGAGGCAGAAAAGAGGCACGTTGAACCGCGTCGAGCATGACGCAGTCAGCGCCTCGGATGTCATTGATAGAAAATTGAAACATTTAAGTCTAAAAGCAAGAACTTAATTAAGTTGGCTACTAGTTTGTAAATAAAAATTTAGGCATAGCTGTTGAGGCGATGCAGTTCTTGAATATTAAAACAGAAGTATGCACAATCAAAGAACCACATGTGAAGTGTTGGCTGAGCCATTGAAAATATACGAAGCCAGTTTTAAAGAAAAGCACTGTTCACTTTATTGCGTGAAGAACATAGTTAGGCAATTTACACAATCCAGGTAACTTCCATGCCGTAAAAACTTCAAATAATACTAGGTACAAAGATGTTTGTAGATCCAAATAATTTGACAGAACTTTCATGAAGCATTTGTAGTAAATAATTATACTACCTATATAACTTGCGTGCATTTACAGCCACCGTTGATGGTATCACACTTGGCAAAACATAATCCAATGGATGAAACACCGGCAAATTTTAACGTGACTTCTGAACATATCAACGTAAGTAAATTTAACTTTTACCGTTATTTAAATGCACATAACATTAGTAATAGCCATCATACTTTTGAAAAAGTCAGTGTTTTAAACTAAACACATACGACACGTACTGGTCTAAACTGACCACATCAAGAATCTAGACCAGTGATATTCAAACTGGGTTCCGCGGAACCCCGGGGTTCTGCCAAACGTTTTCAGGGGTTCCGCGACTTTTTTAATAAATTTTAGATTTTTGTTATGTTATTAGATTTTATGACACTTTTATTAAATTTTTTGATATTCTAAAATTTTGATAATTAAATTTGATGTTTTTTAAAAAACTGAAATTCATAAATTGTATGCACATTTTAAAATATCTATACTGTGCTGTAGAGATACTGATTCCCTCTCTTTCTTCCAATTACTAGTAAAGTTAGTAATATATTCTCCTCTTGCTGCTCAAAGTTTTCAGTTCTTAGTCTTAATGAAACTGCCCAAAAGTTCAGTATCGAACATTTATCGAATTTGCAGGAAAGTTTCAGAGAATATTTTTTGACTCCCAAACAGTCATATAACTAGGTTCAAAATCCATTTCTACAAGTCGAAGATGCTGATCTACCGCCAATGGAAAGAGAACAACTGATTGATATATCCATGGATTCGACTTTAAAAATGCAATTTGAACAAGAACTATTGGGTTTTGGGCTGAAAGTTTACAAAGAATACCCGGAAGTATCTGATCGAGTAGTAAAAATTCTTATGCCCTTTGTTACTACCTGTCTTTGTGAACGATCTTTTTCGAGTTATGTCAGCACTAAAACTAAATACGGGAGCAAATTAGATGCAGAATTTGAAATGCGTTTGCAAATAACAATTAAGCCTGAATTTCAAAAGTTGTGTAGTAAGAAGCAAGCGCATTCAAGTCATTAAATTTAGTTACTTCTAGTATTACTTCTGAATTAGATATATTCCAAATTTTGTATTTTCTTGCATTTATGCCTATAAATATGCTTGTATGTTTCACTGCAGTGGCGGCTTTTTAGAGCCAGCAAATTCACCTCAGCTGTATTCAATAAAAAATCTGAATAACATGTTTTTAATAATTTATTTTTGTATTTAGTATTTGGTTTTATGATTATAATGGTCAAAATTAATTTGCAGTCTTCGGTAGTTAATTTTTGTAAATGTAGTCTCAAAACTTTTTTGAGGAGGGAGAGGGGGCATTGAGATTTTCTGTTACGTCACTATGCTTACGGGGCATATTTTTTGTACTAGGGTTCCAAAAAAAAATTTTTTTAAGCGTAGGGTCCCGAAGGCATTAGAAGTTTGAAGATCACTGATCTAGACCGATCGACATCTGTGTCTGTCTCGACTGAGATCGTCGTCTGACAGCGTCAGATTTGCTTCAAGAAACTTCTGTCTTATATATCTGAAAATGGACTGTTCCGGAAACGCCCCCGGATATGCAAATTAGATGTATACGCATTGAGAACCTGATTTGCATGAAACCTCATGTTGGAAAACGTCACGGTTCACACCGGTGAACGGAAAGAGTTATACGGTTCATATTAAATTTACATAAACGTCCGTTCACGGGGAACGTGAATCGCAATGTATTGATTTTTTCCAACAATTGTGTACCCGCCTACGTAGTATCTCCTACACCAGACACGAACACAGTTATCGTATGCAAATGCCCAGGGAGCAGAATCAGTATAACTGACTCCTAGTAGGTTCCGGCGATAGCCAATCAGAGCACACTTTGCCCTTTAAAAGCCAGCACAACTTCAACGCTGCAAGTTATTCCCATTGGACTTTTTCTTCTGGGGCCACATGAAATCTTTAGTGTACGAGACACCCATGGACTCGGCAGAAGATCTCGTCGTGCGCATCGTTGTTGCCGCAGCCTACATTAACACAACACCCGGAATCTTTGAGAGGGTGCATCAGTCATTCCTTCGCCGGTGTGAACGGTTCAACGACACACGTGGTCGCCACTTTGAGCACTTGCTGTGAGTTTGTCGCTGCACAATAACTCTGTTTGTGCAGCGTTTGGTATCATTCATTTGCTTTCCCAACACTGGTGTATGTGCAGGTTCGTATTCTAATTTTACTCTTTTCTGCCTCTCTGAGTGCAATGCGACCCTATGTTCCATGGTAATTATTGATCGTCTGGTGGGGTACTATCACCCCTCTGCTTTTGTAAAAGCAATTCCGACTCACCCTGTATATTGCATAAATATGCGTATATATTATGCCACTTATTACAAAACATTGAAACTAATTACTGTAGGCATATATTAAAAAATTATTTTTTGCATGCATACATATAATTACCTGTGATTATTCTGAAACAAAATTTTATTTTCACCTTTACAAATAATAATGGTTCTACCTCTACATTCCAACTATGAATTTCTTATAAAACTAGCATGATTATATTTCATTTTGGCTGAAGCATATTAAAATTGCACGTTGGTGTACTCATTTCAAATTCAAGATGTTTTTATTTTTTATTGAATCTGCAAAGTGCCTGTTTTCTTTAACATACACTCACACACACAAAAAAAAAACTATTTTGAAGATACATATTTGTAAATCTATATGTTAGTGTTGGCTTGGTTGTTCTAAAGTGCTGGGGAAAGGGCTGAATATTGAAAATTTTAAGAATGCTGGTGTGCAAGAAGTGATTTTGATATTTCATCCTCTGGAAATGAAATTTATTGGCAGGCACATAGGCAAATTTTGTTGAAAATGGCTACTGGCAAATCATACAATATAAAACCGGGGATAAATTTGGTTTTGCCTAGCATCATACTCGACCAGGTATAAAAATATATTAACCAATTTCGTCAGATGTGTTGTGCATGCTTTTTTAACCAGTTATTTTTTAAGTTACAGGTCGATTGGCATGTGGCGAGTGCTAATCTGCAGCTCTACTAATTTTTTATTTTAAGGACATTAAATCTCTATTGTTTATTTGTTGAAAAGTAATTATTTTATTTTTATAGATTATTTTCTTAAACTTTAGTTTGAAATGCTGTATGCATTGTTTCAAACCAATTCCGCTATATCTTTAGCTAAAATAGAATAATTTTGAGTTATTTGACTTAAACGAGAAATTTCAAATACAGATTATGTCAGGTGACATTAAGTTATAAATTTCTCATTTTCTTGAAAATATTGCAAGTTCCTCTGTTTTAAGTATATTCTATATCTTTAATCTAAAGCAGGGGGTTGCCAATTATTTTTAATAAAGTTCTATTTTTGAAATTTTCAGACTTTTGCAGTCTTGTAAACTTTAACAGTAATTCAAGGTCAAGACATACACACATACGCTTATTCAAAAATGTGATTTTCTTTTCTTGTAGCTATTTTATTCATTTACTAACAAAAACAAAGCAATGTATTCCTGGTAAATAAAATACAAAATTATTAAAATAAATATTTTTATTATTTGTTAATATATAAGTAATACAAAAAAAATATAAATTTTTATTCAAAGCATAATATAATTTTATGAAATTTTATGTATGTTTATGTTAAATATGAAAATTACATTTTTTACTTTAAATATTTTTCCTGAAATGAGGATTGAAAATGGTGCAATTGATTCCCATTAATTTGTGGATATGGGCATTGTTAGTTGATATGTGATCTTATTTTTTATGAAGTTCTCTTCAAGAATGCAGCTTCACACATATATATTGAGCTAAACATTGTACAGAGTTTTATGGCTAAGGTTTTTAATTCTGTGTATTTATTATCACACACACATTTATTCCAGAATTGTTTACATTGAAGAATATTTGGAACTTCAGCATATTTATCCTGTAAAATGGAGTCTTCCTGGAACGCAATCATTTTCATCTACAGCCCATCTATCGAAATGGCATCATTTTCTCTGTTTAGTACTATCATTGAGGTCCGTAAAAAATGTATTCGCGATCCGCTATTGGGTGACCCCTGATCTACAGGTTAAGCAACTTGATATTGTTTTAGTTTCATATTTTGGTAATTGTGAATTTTTTTTATTATTGTAGGTAATTAATTTCTTAATGATACTAATAAAATAAATTGATTGTATATGAAATTTATATTTAGGTATCATGAATCTGTGTTACAAGAGGTCAAAATAATTCTAATATTTGATAATGTAAGCAATAACTGCTAAATTCATATGTATTATTTTGGTTCTGAGTCAAATATAAAATATCAAATTGGGAAATAGTGAAATGAAAGCAGTTGAGTAACTTTATGCTGAACACAAACCAAAACCAAATTGGGTGTTTATTAGCCAACGTTTACTGACTATTTTAGCACAATTCATTTCATATTTCTGTGCATTACTAAGAGTTTAAAAATATCCATTTTCATCTTGGAATCAGAGCAATAGAACTATTTTATTTTTATAGTGCTAGTAAAAATGAAAAATAGTTTACAAAACCAAATTATTTTTCACGTAGTGTGATTGCACTATTCAGTTTGTATTCTCATTAGTTGTTAGTTGATTGATTGTACTCAAGTATCCTTTTCCATCCACCTCTATCCCTTAATTATTGGACAGTAAAGACTGGACTAGCTTACTTTTATATTTTGGTTAATTATTAAAGGTAATTTTAAAATTATTTCTTCATAAATAGTTCAATTCAGTTTGTATGAGAAAACCATTTTGGCTTTTTTACATAATTTTTGGATTGCATGTTTGGGCTTTGCAGAAAAACAATTCAAGACTTACTTAGGCTCATAGATTTTTGTGTTGTGTCCGGCTTGGAGTCAGATATTGTTACTTTTATCGTAAATGTCTTAAATTTGATTCAGGCAATAATTTTGCAAAAAATATGAATTTGTTTATAAGTTATTGTTTTGGTATGATTGTTTTTTTTTCCCATTTTTGTAATATGTTTAGTTTCACTAAAATTTATAATTCATATTTTATATGAGAAGATTGCTTTTCAGAGATAATAGTTAAATTGACTGTTTTATGATTAACTCCAGTAAAAAAATTTCTTCATGTCATTTTGAAGTATGGCTATTTTGAGAGCATAAATTTGGAGTTTAATGCACGTGCTTTTTATAATTACATCTTTATAATTCTGATAAACAAGTATCTGTAATTCTGTCTTCCAAACTAAGTTGGTTGGATTGCATGGAGAAGGATTTTTAGACCTGGGGTGTAAGCAATTGGAGAACAATTGTATCTAAAATGGTGACCTTTGAGAAAATTCTTGGGAAGACCAAGTCCCACTCTGGGCTGTTGAACCAATGATAACTTTTTAAATGAAGATTAGTCATATTAAATTGTAAAAATAAGAAAAAGTTAAACTCTTACTTCTTTCTAAAACTTTCAGTAGCATGGATCTGCATAGCTGCTAAGTCTACTGGTCTAGCAGGAAACTACTATTTTTTTTTATACTTTTCCCAAATTTTCTGTATCACAGCCAGAATCTACTGTTTTTTTCCCCTTGGCATTTTTTTTTAATTTATCTAACTTTAGGGGCTTTTTATATAAATTTGCCATAGGGCATTTTTCATCAATTCGGGGACAAAAATGTACTTTAAATGGCTGATAGATAGATGGCAGGACTGGAAGTAAGGTTGGGCAATGTATCAAAACATAGTGGAAAACCAGTGTAAAGTTGATATCACCACAATTTCTTGGTGTCACACAGCTATCATTTAACATTGATCTTAAAACCAATTATTTCAGTTTCATAATTTCTTAGTGCCGTATCAAGGTTGGTAGAAACTGCCCCATCGAGTTGTTGACCGAAGATTGCGCATGCACATTTTTTCACCATGGTATATAGCTTTTTGTGTTGCTGCGACACCAAAGAATCTTATATTAATACTGGTCAGAATATTTTGAGATGTTTTGATTTTCACTCTGATGTTTTCCGAGGATAAAGTGACATACATAATAGGATTGTTTTTATTTCTCTCTCTCTCTCTCTCTCTTTTTCTTATGTTTAGTAACTAGGTTCTTATGATTCTTAAAAGTACCCAAGAACTTACTTCCATAAAATGCATGAATTCACAGGGGAGAACTGCTGTATTTCGTTATTAAGTACAACAATCTGTATATTCAAAGTACCAAAGTGTCCAGTCAGCCTATGAATCTGTATATTATTGAATTTTGCATATTTTTTCCCATGCATTGCTGCTAGTCCAAAAGTATCAGTTTGCACCCATTTTCAGCTTATGATGATTACGTATCAGAGCAATATAGATTTTTTACTTTTATAGTGAAAGTAAAAATAAACAACTATTTTACTGAACCAAATTGCTTTTCTTCAGTTATTTTGTGAGCTATGAAAGTGCTTTGTTAAGTTCCATCCTGTGATGACAAAACGACATATCTTAAAACACTTCATTCTGAGATAAATGGTGTTAAGTTTCAAATAGTTTTGGGAATATTATTATTAATAGCTTTGGGAATATTTTTATTCGTATTCTCACATCTGCTTTATTAATTTAGATATACTTTAAACAAAAATATCACAGTATTAGCCTATTAAAAGGAAGCCAACCAACCTTGTACAGGCCATACGCTATATCTTGAGATGCATCTTTCTGCCTTCTCAAGGTCAGAATTTTTGATAGCAGAATATCTTTGCTATTTACCATTATTTAAAGAGATAGAATATGTGTTACAAAATAATATATTGATTTACTATAAAGTATCGTTCAATATTTTAATGTCCAAACTGTTAGTAAATTGACTTAAATTGTAGCTTTTGCATTAAATTGCATGGTAATTTGACTAATCTTAAATTACTTTTGTTATTATTATTATTATTTCATTTACAGCGTTCCCAGATGTTATAATTAAAGACCTCACCTTAGATCATGAATTTATAGTTCTTGCTTGTGATGGCATATGGGATGTTATGACCAATGATGAAGTTGTTGATTTTGTTCGAACCAGAATAGCTTCTCGAATGGAGCCAGAACAGGTAATTATTAATGTTAAAATTTTATTTTATATGAGGGCTATTCCATGTCAAGTGCACCAATAGTCCCCACTCGAACATTTTCGATTATCTTAAACCAGTGTGTGTGTATCAATGTTTGAAAATAGAAAAGTAGTTAAATTTTATATTGCCATTTTTAGTGTTTTGAAATTACTTGAAAATTCTCTATTTTTATAGTTAAGTCCTTAAGCGTATTTCAAACAAAAAAGCATCTTCAGTTTATTTAGCAACATGCAATTGATTGCTTTCAAAATCATGATGATATATTTTTATTTAATACTAGATACTATACCTGGCGTTGCCTGGGATTTAAGATGAGTGGTCAGGGCATAGCCATTAGAGTGGACCGAAAAAAACTGCTTTTTGAAATTGTTTTAGTACTAGTGTGGAAAACTTGGCCAATGTGTCACACAATATTAACAAGAAATTTCAACGATTTTTATTAATATCTAGCCAGGCCCCTCTGGCCTTGAAAAAATCGAAAATCACACAAAAACAGTGCATTGAAAATTAATTTAGAAAAGCAAACAAAAATTAAATTAAATTAGTACTAGTGCGGGAAAGTTAGCCAGTGTGTCACGCAATTCTGACAAAAAAAAAAAAAAAATCAATGATCTACATCAGTATCTAGCTGTGCCCCTTTGACTTTGCGAAAATTGAAAATCACACAAAAACAGTGTTTTAAAACTATATTTAGGAAAACGAGACAGAAATGTAAATTAAATTAGCACTAGTACAGAAAAGTTGGCTAATAAATCTGATACAACTCACAAATAAATTTAGTGATCTACATTTAATATGCAATGTAACCCAGCTTCTCTGACCAAGAAAAAATCGAAAATGGCACAAAACTGAAATTGTTTGACTAAAGATAATTTTTGATAAGAGGATACAGCGTATGATGTTGATAAGAGGATACAGTATATGATGTTGATAAGAGGATACAGCGTATGATGTTGATAAGAGGATACAGCATATGATGTTGATAAGAGGATACAGCGTATGATGTTAAGAGGATACAGCGAAGGATGTTGATAAGAAGATATAGCGTATGATGTTGATAAGAAGATACAGCGTATGATGTTGATATGGTATAGCCGATGAATTTCCAAACGACTGCAATCCAAGATATAGTTTGACACAGAAAAAAACCATGCTCTAAGTCCCTATGCTCTAAGTCCTCGGACGAGTCGGACGGCCTGGGTCTTCAACAGAAAAAAACCACTTGGTTGTTGAATAGTATTGACCCTTGCATTCAAATAATGGCAATTGTTTCCTTCCTTTTAATTTTGCTCTGATGTAGCCATCTCGTGCCGTTTTTCCACAAACTTGAACCACCGCTTCCGTAACCACTTGAATACATCTTTCGATGGCTTGTGTGGGAAATTTTCAATATTTAACTTTGGTACTTCTTTTTGTTTCAGCATTTGATAAAGTTCTTAATTTGACCATACCATTGTGAGAGGTGGTTCGGTGACATTAAATTTTCCCCAATTGATAAGGTCAATGTTGTCAGTTGCATGAAAATTTAAAGTGGGCAATCTGAATTGGCGGACTTTCTCATTTTCTTGCTTTTTTGCATTTATAATTAATTCTCCTGATTCCCAATTCTCTTATGAGATTTTGAGGATCCGTAACCATTGCCAACAGAAGGTTTTCAAAGGATGCGTGAAATAAGTATTCCCCGCAATTACTTTGTAAATCACATCTTTGACCTCATCTGGGAATTGCCTTGAAAGTGTTATCATTTTCCATAGATGTCTGTTGCCACATGTTGGCATAACAGGTCCATTTTTATATGAAACCACATTGGTGCATAAACATTCATCATGAAATTTGCTATTGTGCATAGATTTTTTATTGGGTCGACGGTGGCAATGTAGAGCCTCAAAATCCTGTTGCCGGTCGTCAGCCACCTGGAATGACTGAGTTTCCTTGGGCTTTTACTTGCCTGACTAACTGGGCAATGACCATCTCTGATAGCACAACAAATGCAATACAAATACTTCTGATCAGTGCTTAGTATTTTCGGATCTATATCAGGCAACACGGTATCAGTTGGCTGAAATTCAACTACTGGTTTTGTTTCACAATCATTCAGAAGTAAACCAATAGACCCAGAGTGGGAATACGGGCCTTTGGTGTGCCCATCAAATTTTTGCAAAAGGTGTCTCAAAGGTAATTCATTGAATATAGCAAGCATATTATCCACTGAAGAGGTTTTCTAACATGTTTCTCAATCATTTGTATTACACCGCCCTTCCACCCTGTATTTACATTCGTTCCATCACACCCAATTACTGTTAAGCTTTCAAGATCAATATTGTGTTCCTCTATAAAGGAGGGGATTCCTTTTGTTATATCAAGTGCTTTTGCTGGTGGATTTAGCAATATGTGACCAATGTATTGCTTTCCTGGCTGTTTTATCATAGCTATGTGCTCCTCGTATTTCACTGATCGACATTTTGCAACTTGCATAATAGTTTTATCTTTGTGACCATCAAAATATAGGCCCTTAATTGACTTTGTGGCACTGAACTCCATTCCTTGTAATTGTCTTCTATTCTTCCCTATTTCTCTTCGAACCTTATTTTTGTCAATTACGTTAGTTGAGTTGTCTTCCGATACAAGTTTGAAGTCCATCAGAACAGCTGTTGCAATTTTTGCCACAGTTCTACTAGAATCACCCATTAAGTCTGCAGCTTTAGCGGTGTTTAGCAGGGGGAATCTCATTTGTTTTGGTGTGCTACATTGTTCCAGTTCCATTTCTTTTTTCAATGGGGAAATCCTCATGACATCCATATCATGTTCATCCTGACTCTCACCTGATAGACTATTTTCTTCGGCTAAATAATCCTTTGTTATTTGAGTTCTACCTCTCTGAAATCCACTTGTACTTGCTACAACATTTTCTGGCACAACAAGACACCTATTTTCCTTTATTCTCCTTTCTTCCCATCTATGCAATTGTTTTGTTGTTGCCTAGTTCACATTTCCAATTGCCATCTTTCTTTCAGACCTCTGGTCATTTTAAAAAGGCCATTCTTTCTGAGGTACATGGCGTATTTTCTCACAACTGCATGAAATTATCGCAGGGCATTTGCATAAACAAATATCAAACAATTTTCCAGCATCAGCTTTAAACTTATTTAGTTTTGCTTTTAGAAATGACATATTTCTACATTTCATAGGTTTCACAACTTTCTGGTATTTCTTATTATATGCAATAATCATAACAACGTGAATTACTGAGAGAGTAGGAAGGGAAGTACGTTTCCAGACACTTACAATTTTCTTGGCAATTACATCCGCTATTTGTCTTCCGCTACTTGGCTCTTTATTTCCAACTCCTTTTAGCTGCAATCTGACATTACGATAGCATTTAATCATATCTTCAAACGTTGGGAGCATTATAGATTCTTCAGGATATATATCATTCGTGCAACCAAAGATGGCACAATTTGTAGCACTCAGAGTTTTCACAGTTGCCGTTGGCATTTTGTTAAAGAATTTCAGAAACCTGAATTAATAATCGGATCACAATGTGCGTTTTACATAAAAGCAAAAGCAACTGAGACGAGAGAAAGAACACTCCTGTTTGCTCTCATTTTCTGGCCGAATGCCAAATGTACTAGTAACTCCATCCAACGGTGCTCTTCGGATATAGATATTGAGGTAGATCATTGATTTTTCTTTGTCAGTATTGTGTGACACACTGACCAACTTTCCCGCACTAGTACTAATTTAATTTAATTTTGTTTGTTTTTCTAAATTAATTTTCAATGCACTGTTTTTGTGTGATTTTCGATTTTTTCAAGGCCAGAGGGGCCGGCTAGGTATTAATAAAAATCGTTGAAATTTCTTGTCAGCATTGTGTGACACACTGGCCAAGTTTTCCACATTAGTACTAAAACAATTTCAAAAAAAGTTTTTTTCGGCCCACCTTAATAGCCATATATGCACTCAACAGTTTTTTTATTTTATTTTCAGTATAAGTGAACATATTGTTAAAATGTTTTTTGTTATCGGGAATTTTCAGCGATTCCGGTGCAGTTTTTAATGGTAATTTGTATTTTAAATTTCAGGCAACAAAAATCCCTGCAAAATGTACCTGGTGATGTGAATGGTATAAGATGCAAAACTTTGATCACAGTTACACCGGAACTTGCAGCACATTCTCAAAAACTAAAGAACTCTGCGGCCCATTCTCATGCACATTTTTAAGCCCGTATTATGGCTGCATTTTGCCTGTGTCATCATTCTCATGTCCAAGCGGGGAAAATACTGGTTTGAAAGAGTGTTGAAAGAAGGTAGAATTTTGTTCCCTCTTATTTGAGGGAACGAAGGGGTTAGATAAAAGATTTATCCACAATTCCATGCACGCAGCAATGAATTCTTAAAAAACATGGCTAATACTGGATACCTCATGAATTTCGTGTACTAATTCTATCTAAAGATTGTTCAATAGTAGTGTCTTCTAGTTCTTTTCTATCCCTTTTCTTGAAAATAAGGCATTATACCCTTTCCTCCACTTTTTGTACAGTTACCTACTTATCAAAAAGCAGTGTGGGAAAGAATATTATATTTTATTTACAAGTGAATTAGTGAGAAAAAAAAAAAAGCAGAATATTTTCCAACCTACATCTCTAGTTTGAACAGTGTAGGTAGTTCTAAGAGTGAAAGTGTGTGCTCCCCAATCATGTCCAGAAATATATTTGAAGATATTTAGTCTTTTTCTGCCCTTCGAAACCAAGTTATCGATATGTTTATTACGAGTATGTTTATTACAAGTCCAGAGAAAAGCCCAAGCATTTTGGATACTTCTGATATAAGAAAGATTGACCATCAATAGAGATCTCAAGCTGATAGTTGTATATGTCTCTTAGTAGTGAAAAGTGTTCTTTCTTAAAAGTCACGACTTTTCGTGCTCTTTCTGAAAAATTTTGAGTTTTAGCACTTATCTAAAAAATTGGAAATTTCAGTGTTCTTTCATAAATTTGATAAGTTTTATGTATTTCATACAAGTGTTCTTTGAATGTAAATAGTAAAAAGTACTCTTTCATAAAATTAACGACTTTTTTTATAAAAATTGCAAATTTTAGCATTTTAAAATAAAAATCATTATTTTTAGCACTTTACATAAAAATTGTGACAATACCAAATCTTGCTACTAGTTAGGTAACTTTGATTTTCAATATGTAAAAACACGCACAAAAAAATTCAATTATGTACAAATTATGCAACACAGTGTATATATAGTCCATTAGTCTTTTAGACTTCATGTTTGTTGACGAAAATAATCTATTTTTGTGTTGTGTGCATAATTATGTTGCTTAATTACATTTGTGCATAATTATGTTGCTTAATTTTTCCTTAACTTTATTTTACTGCAGTGTGTTACTTCATAAAATTTCAATAAAATGCAGCATTACTGCTTCCAACTTCTGTGCCTTTGGCAATATGATTATTGTTCCCAATTCATATTTATTTTCCCTCAGGATAGATTTTTCCAAGCTGTTTCAAAATTTGTTGTATTATTTTATTCAGATAAAAATGCTAATACTTTATTGCCAGAAATTTCCGTAATTCTCATTTCCTTGCTTCATAGTGTTACATAAAGGTTTTATTTCTGTAAAGTAGCATTCAATATGTAAATTGTTTTGCTACAAATTTAAAATATTTCTGCTCTTTCTAAGCCAAATTCTATTCCTCAAAATTCATACAAAATCTGAATTTTGCTGTTCCAAAAGCACTGTACAACTGTGAAATTATTGTGTTATGCATATTTCATCACTATATTTAAAGAATAAAAGCATGGGGTTGGAAATAAATATTCCCACTTTTTTATATCAGAATTCCTGTTTTCGTCCCTTTCTTTCGGGAAAAAGTTGAGTGTATTCCCTGAATTTATGAAATTATATGTACATTCTAAAATGTTTATAACTTTAGAATAATGCTGTTATATTTCATAATAATTTTTTAATTATTTATGGTTTTATATAATTTTCAGTGTTTTCTGTGTAGCTGCTCATATAACATGTATTGATTTAAGTTTGTTTTTTACAATGAGTTCCTGGTTTTCCCAACAGAATTCTGATATAATAGAGATAAATAATGTATCGGCAAAATAAATTAAAGGTACGCTTTTGTTTTGCAGTTCAAGGTCAAATCAAGTAACCATGAAATGAAAAATATGATTCTATTGGGTATGTGACATATCACAAGAAAAATTAAACTATACAGATGGTCAAGAATCATAAAAAATTACCTCTTGATTTTCCAAACTTCAAATTTTTAGAAATAAAAAATTAATGGAAATCAGGCGCTAAATATTTGCTAGAGTTTTATATATAAATGAGTAATAAAATAGCTAAGTTTTAAAAATATCGTAGTTGATCAGATTGAAAATGCCTTTTTTGTGTTTATTTGATATGAAATGACCCCAGAATAATTTTAATATTTTGAATTTTCCCCTCTGAAACACTACAGTCTTTGTTTGAGCTAGTTTTTGCTTTCACTCCAAATATGTTCTAAACTATAAAAGATAGATATAAATAGTGAGTAACAAAAATGTTTAGAAAAAACAGTTTTTAGATTAATTATTTTACTTTCTATACAATATATGGTAAGGTGTAGAAAGTATTGGAATTGTTAAAAATCTCAACTTGAGTTTTTGACAGTTCATGCAGTCAGGAGAAGAGCCACATTCACATCAATGGTGTCTCTATCAGCCATTCGAAGGCATTTGCCATCCTCTATGTGTCCTGTATCAAGGGATACTCTTCAGAGACGACTAACAGAAGGTATGATTAGGTATCAGCGCCTATTAAGGCACCTACTATTAGCCCCTCAACATTGGCAAAACCATCTGGATTAGTGGAGTTCTTTCAGCCTGGACAGTGTCCAATTGGAGGCATATTGTCTGTAGCAAAGAATCCCACTTCTCTCTTATAGCTGATGACCACTGCATATGTGTGTGGAGAACTGGTCAGCATTCTGATCCTTCATTTGTTGTCACATGGCAATCACATATGATGTAACAGTCTGGGGGAACCTTCTTGTGGGACATCCAATCTCCTCTAGCAAATCTGATGACTCATATATGTTGACGATATTCTGTTGCCAACTCTTTTGCCTATGCTATCAAGTGGTCCAGGTTCTATTTTCTCAATAAGACAACACTTGACCACATACTGCACAAATTTCTCAACAATGTCTTCGAGGATTTAATATTCTCTCTTGGTTATCCAGGTCCTTACACCTATCACCAATAGTCCCTGTCCTGACAATACTTATTGTACAATCCCTACCTCAATGCGATGATTTTTCAATTTTTAATTAATTTTTAAAGTTTATACGAACTTTTGAAAGACCCTGTTTATATATATAAAACTGGGGTTTAATTTTTATGAATTATTAACATTTGGAGATTTATCTCTAAAATGGCACCAAATTTTAAAAGTTTGTTTAATTTTGAAATTTTTACCCAGATTCACATTCCTCATAGAATTGCCAATAATAAGAAACATATAATACAACTTTTCTGCACCATTCTAAATAAAGTTAAAGTAATGTACTTTTTGAAATTTATTATTTCAATTATATTTTAATGAAATTACCCTGAAATTCAGACTTATTCCGGCCTTATCAGGGCAAAATATTTATCAATCTACGTGAATTTTTTTTTGTATTATTAATTATTATATCTATAAAATAAAATTTCTGCACTTGCCAAAATGCAAAATGCAGTTAATTTTTTTTCCTAATGAATTTTTATGTTAATCATAGTTTTAAGTACTTGGAAGAAGTAATAAAAGGGTTCAAAGGGATGCACAGCTGAATTTGTTAACTTTTGTTTTTACTCACAGAAACAATTCCTAAAAATCTACATAGGATCAAAGTCTCAAAACACTCAAAAGAAGTACATGAATGTAAAAAGTTTAGAAAACACCTGATTATGATATTGAATTGTAATTTCCTGATGTTTTATGCATTTATATGTATTTTATATGCATTTTACCTTTAGATCTGTGAAGAACTCATGACACGCTGTCTTGCACCTGACTGCCAGATGGGTGGCTTAGGTTGTGACAATATGACTGTTGTCCTTGTATGTCTCCTTCAAGGTGAAACATATGAAGAATTAGCCAACAAGTGCTCGCGCATATACACATCAAACACTGATGACAATGCAATACTCTCTGAATCTTCTGCATCCGATGCTGAGGATGATTGTTTAGAAGATACCAGACCATTACAAGATATTTACCAATGTGACACAACAGTGCGAGATTCCAGTACCCCTGCAAACAGACAGTCGGCGATGGCTCCATCAACAGAAAATCCACCCACTTCACAAATAGGTTTGGTTCCAATAGATAACTCACTGAGGGAAGGTGGTGAAATTACTATAGCATAAGTGTACTTAGTGTATAAAGATACCAAATGGAAAGTCTAGATAAAATATCCTGCACAAATTAAATACATATATACAACAAATTGATGTAAATAATAATGAATGACAGAGTTTTAATAAAAAGCGCAGTTATTTATGATTCATGATAAAACTCATTTTATTCATTGTATAATAAAATTCATCACACAGCTCAGGTATTATAATTGCTTTAACAGTTAGTTTTTTTAAATATTTTTATTTTATACACCTGACTTTGTATTATATGTTTGCAACAGCTTTTTTTCTTCGCGCTTTCTCATTTGCTTGCAGATCTTGTTTGTAATTAAAGATGTATAATTGAAATGTATGTACACCAGTTTTTACTACTGCTTTCAGTTCCAAATATTTTGGGGGTGATTAATAAGTTAACACTTTCTGGTCTGAACTATCTACTGTAGTGGTTATATTGACTGTTTTCTTTTAATATATTTATCAGGCCTTTCATTGCCAATCGTCAAATTTGCCATTTGCAATGAAAAAAATCTGAGTGACTACTAAATGTGCAAAACTTGTTTTTTTAATATTTTAATAATTACACAAAACAAATTAATGCAGTGTTAAAATTACAGAAAATTTCCATTTATTTATTTATTTTATTTTTTTTAATTATTTTAGAGTAATATTTTTTCTATGAAAGAAACCTAATAGATATAGTGAAAATTAATAAAAATAAAATCTGTGTGTGTCTATAAATTTTAAAAAAGTGGCTATTAAAAAATAAAGGTGGCTAATTTGTGGTTAAAGAAAAGAAATTCAAGAGCAAGGCTTGCTTATGAAAGTTATTTTTATTATTATTTTTTAAATATTCAATCCCTTTATTATTATTATTTTATTTTATTTTTAATATATTGATATAATAATAGTGTGTTGAAGACCCAGACTGTCCGACTCATCCGAGGACATGAGCAGCTGTTTAAACGGCCAGATAATAATAGTAGTGTGTTGAAAACCCAGACCACACGACAGACCCGAAGGCTTACTGTAGCTAAGTGCCGGATAATAGTAGTGTGTGGAATAGTTATTTAAAAAAATAACTATTCCGCACACTACTATTATTATCTGGCCGTTCAAACAGCTGCTCATGTCCTTGGACGAGTCGGATGGTCTGGGTCTTCAACACACTATTATTATATCAATATGTTAAAAATAAAATAATAATAATAAAGGGATTGAATATTAAAAAAAAAAATATTATTGGAAAAAAAAAATAAACCACTTTATTATAGAATCTAATTTTATCTGTAATCTATTCAATGCATATGTGTACTTCATGACGTCCAAATACATTATTTAGTCATATCTTTAATAATTATAAGTATATATATATATATGTGTGTACCAACATTGTAAATGGCCTGTTAAATATAGTATGAAAATGTCAAAGCAAACCAATAGATAACAAGACCTTTGTTGCATTCTTTACTTTTTAGAAAGTAAGTTACTTTTAAGTGTGCCGAGAATATCTTGGTTCAGTCAGTGCTGAAATAGGATACATGCAAGTTGAACCAGCAGACTTCAAAGTATTGCTTACGTTATATTCGGTCATCAATATATGGATAAATGTATGGTACTTGAGCACCATCTGGAAAGTGTTAATTATTAAAATTAGAAAAAAGTGTATTATTTGTAGGATTTGTTAAAATGAAATGCTGATTAGCATTTCTTTTTGGAAGTTTCAATGGTGTTGTATTCTTTCTAATCTGGAATTGAATTTCGCATTCATTGAGTTTAAAAAAAGCAAATTATTGCTAAAAAAATTAAAAAGTTTAAATGTTATTTATTCAAGAATGTAGTGATAAATTTTCATTCAATCAATAAAAGCTGGTTTGTTGGTTTTTTGAATTTATTCTGCCATTTCTTTTGAAAGGCAAATTTCTCCCTTTAACATTTCTGTGTTTTTGGAATCATCTTAACAGTAACAGTCAACCTCACACACACAAAAAAACTTTTATTATTGATCAACTGAGTTTTGTATTATTTTTGTACTGGAACATATGGATTTAGATTGCTATAATGAGTATTTTCCTGGTATCTCCATCATTGCTTTGACAAAAAAGAAAACTTTCTATTGTATTTCTTGTGTATAAAAATGAATATGGTGCCTCAATATAAATATAATTATGAAATTCTGTGCTCATTCATTGAGGATTTAACATTATAAAAAGATTTATAATTTGAGCATAAATCTGATAAATTTTGCCAAGTTGAGTTAAATAGTTTAAAATAAGAAAATTGTAAAAACACCGGATAAATTTACTACATTTATTGAATTAATTTCTATTTCTGTAATATTTCAAAAAATTATCTAAATTTTTCTTTGTCTGAAATTTAGAAGTTTAGGTTTGTAGATTAAAAGATGCTATAAAATGTTTACTTTTTTCACTAAAAAAATATTGTTTATATGCTTACCAAATGAAAAATTTAGATGTTACAAAAAATTAAAAAAAAAAAAATTAAAATTTTTTTTTTAATATGTTCTATTCTGTTTGTTAGTTGGTATAATGTCCATGTATTTATATGACCAGTTTTTATTCTAAATTTTGCATCTTATTGAAACAAAATTTGATATTAATCCAGGGCCTGACTAAGCTTTCTTGGGGGTCCAAGCAAACATATGGGGCACCCTACTTATAGTAGAAAACTGAGAATTTGCGTCACTTCCCCTCCCAACTAAACATTGGGGAAATATCAGAAATTTCTATTTTATATTAACAGTGTATCTTAATGAGTAAAAATGACACTTTTAATATTTTTGTGTTTCAAATATATATAAATTAACAGTCTGCATAAATTTTGAAATTCTCACCAGTTAAATACTGTTCAATTTGCTCTCAATTGCACTATCTTTGATACTAATAAACAGAAGTTACCAGTCAAAGTGTCAAAGGGACCACCAGAAAATCTACCCATGGGAACCTAGACATAAATCCGGTGCTTTATTAAATTTTATATGGTGAAACCTGGTTAAAGTGATCACCTGTCCATTAGAAAATTGATCACTATACCATACAAAACAATGATCATTTCACTTTATCATGATAGACTGTTGCCATTTAATCAGATTTTACTGTACTTGAAACAATACTTCTTCAAACATTTTCTTAATAATATGATAATGTGAAATATTATTTACATCTAATGCAATTTATATTTAATTGTTTAATACCTTTAAAAAAAAAGTTTAGCTTGTTATTTTTTTTATTTATTTTTTTTTACTTAAGGTTACTTTTGGAGACTCCTTTGTAATAGTGGACCTGTACCCCGAGGGTCCCTGCCTTAATCTGGCTCTGTATTAAGATAGGTTATAACATAAATGTAAAAACAAAATGTTTTTATTTTAAATTTTCTTGTAGTACCTATGGTGCAATCATGGGCATGTTGCACTACATTGCAATATGTTTAAAACAAAAATTATTGAAATCCAATATGTCATACTAGTGAAAATGCTATAATAAAAGAACATTTACATGTTTTGTGTAGAGAAAAAATAAAATTAAAAAGTATCTGTATGCATAAATGTTAAATTAAAAATTTCTGCAAAACCTTTTTTGTGTATAATAACAATATGATAATTAGCCAAAATAAATTGCTAAAAGAGTTTTAACTTTATTGGGGTTAAATATGACAAAATAAGCATGATTGTATGTGTAACAATGCCGTAGATTTATTTTTTCTTTGAAAAATATCTGCTATATTATACAAAACTTGGAAGTGTCTTTGTAAATCTACAACCAATTAAAATCAAAATTGATTCAAAAATAGGATGCATGTATATGTAAGCAATATTTTAAAAACTAGCCTGAGTCATGTATAGCATATACATCTATATTTGGCGATCCAATATCGATTTTGAATTTTTATCTCATTTCCATAAAATTAAGCATATTTAGATATTTATATTAATAATTCAAGAGCACAATCAAATTTTTTAATATAACATAGATGTGTCATGAACAGAGTAAACAAATGTTTATTTTAGCATTATTCTGGGATCACCATATTATATAAAAGTCTGTTTTAAAAAATAAATATTTTGTGAAACTTCAATTACTAGTTGCTTCGATTACTAGTTGTTAAATGAGTTTTCTAGAAGTGCAAAATTTTGCATTTAGATATGTAATAAAGTTGCTGTAAACACAAAACCATGTTTTATAAAAAGTCTGATTTTTTGTTAAAAATAATGTCTTGCAAAAACTATTTACTAGAGATGGATGAATATCATCCACAAATGCTGGAATACCTCAAATAAAGTATTCAAAATCTCAAATATAACTTTCATAGAAGAAATTCGAATATTGCATCATGATTAATAGCGGGTTTTGGAATAAAAAATCAGGATATTCTAGAAGAAATTTTGAAAGTACTTGCAGAAAGTTTGCTTTTCTTCTTTAATGCATGTTTTCTTAAATAAAAATTATACAGTAGGTGAGAAGCATTTACAATTATTTTATTACGTAGTTGAGAGTACTAATATAAAAGGCTATGGTGAAATAATTAAAATATAAACTAAAAATGATTCTAAATGTGGTTTTATTACATGTTTTACTTTTTTATTTTACTTTATTAACTCATTTGCTAATAATTGATATATTTAATGTATAAATATTATTTTTTAACAATTAGAAATAACTTTTCGGGGTATTCAATTATTTAAGATTTGGTTAATATTTTCATGTGAAAAAAGTGTTATGCATCCATCTCTACTTTTTACAGCTAACCAAGTTCATCTTTTTGAGATATGTTGGATTTTGTTGAATTTAGAATGCAAGTTGAATGAATGATAGGAACTTGAAAATGGTTAAGGTGTTAAGTATTTTAGTGTGCGATTGTATGTTGCTTGATACTGTGATGTACTGAATTCTGGGGAGTTTAATTTATATATTCAAGTATCAATATTTCCTATATAAAACTTGTATTACAAATGTTTTTCGTGAAGTGGTTGTTTTATGATATATTTTGTGAGTTTTTTTTACAGCATCTCTGAATTATTTACGCTTTTATTGTTTTATATTTAAACAATGTTTACCTATTTAAGAAATTTTACAATTTTCCATACATTTAATTTTGCCAACTGATACAATTTTGTTGCATGCCATTTAGCATTTTTTGTTGAAGTTGAGTTTGACAAAAATGCAGCTAATACTAATTTTACAGGTTGTGATTTTTTATATTATCTTTGTATATTGATTTATAACATGTATGATTATTTTCCATATTGGACTTATTTTTTCGTTTGAAGGGCTTAAATTTAATTTATTTTATATATATATATATATATATATATATATATATATATATATATATATATATATATATATATATATATATACACACACACACACACACACACACAGGGTGTCCCAAAAAGATTGAAACATGCTTTAATTCTTTACCTGTTGGAGATAAGTGGGTAATGTAAATTGCAAAAATGTTGAAAGTAAGGTAGGAAATGAAACTACCTTAATGAAATAGTCCTCCCATTGTCAAAGCGTTACACTTTTTAAATTTTTATACGACCCCCACAAATTTGGTCAATCAGAAATTTTTTTATTTTAATGCAACAAGATCATTAAAAAAAAAGCCACATATCTGTATCTTTAAAATTGAGCGAGTTATATTTAATTGAAAATTGAACATTGTGAATGGGGACCATATATCAAATTAGAAATGTAAATTTGTGACATATCACAAAAAAAAAAATAAAGCTGGATGATAATACATAGGAGAACCCCAAACGCGTAGTGGGTACCACTGTTTTATATGATCTCTGTCTGTGCAATGCTTTTTTTAGATGCATTTGTAATAAAAAATTTTGACACATTTTAACATATTTCGGATCTAAACAATTTCCATCATCAATTTGTTTATGATCTCTATTTTCACTGATGAAGTAGCCTTTCACATGGTACGGAAAATGGGCATGACAGATTTTTTCATTTATCATAATTTAATTGATTTTAAAGATACAGATATGCATTTTTTTAATGATCTTGTTGCATTAAAAATAAAAAATTTCTGATTAACCAAATTTGTTTAAGGGGTTCGTATAAAAATTTAAAAAGTGTAACTTATCGAAAATTAATGGGAGGACTATTTCATTAATGCAGTCTTATTTCCTACCTTACTGTCAACATTTTTGCAATTTACATTTCAATATACCTTACTATGTAATACTGTATATTTGCAAATAATATACATCCTATTTTGCTAATTATCTCAGAAGCGTAACAATTTATTTCAACGATTTTTGTTTTGAAATGCCGCAGGGTAGTGTATGATTAATGGTTTAAAATTTAAAACCTTAACTATTTAAACCTTTTGTTTCTACTATAACAGGGAGTTTGCTAATATTTTTTAAACTGTAAATACAGTATTTTCAAATTGATAAAAATATTTTTAATTTAATTTTTATACAGGGAAAATACTTAAAAAAAAAAAAAAAAAAAAAAAAAAAAAATTGTAATTTAAATATGAAAAAATTATGTAGTATTTTTTATGAAAAATTATTGCTAATGAGCAACCTTTTTAAAGCCATTCCTGCTAAAAAATTCCAATAAAATGTTGATGAAAATAAAGGAAAATAGCTTAAAAAATTATCAAAATGATAATAATATGCAGTCAATATGTTATCCATCCGCACTGTTCTCTGAAAATAATTTTATTTTCCATCTGGAATTTAAATTCCTGGGTCTGTCATGGAAGTGATATGATGTGGTTGTGAACAAAACATGTTATAGGGGACACTGGTATTCCCCCTTTCTAGGGATAATCGTAGTTGTGCATGTTATTGTTTTATTTGGATATATTTAGCTTGTGCTGCCATCGATTGGAAAAGCAAAAAATGTATCAATCTAATCCATTGTTACTGTCAACAACACTATGCTCAGAGTTATAAATGGTTCCATATTATGAATATCATTTGTGCAGCATTCTAATTAAAAAGAAGTTAATAAAATGAATTTTGTCAGAGGGATGCAAAACTGTAAACATTCCACTCCTTTTAAAATCATTTTAGCAAATGTTAATGTTTAGAAATAGCAAATTTTAAATTTTAGAATGTCGGTCATTCTTAACTTACAAACTGAGAAATATGAAAAAAAAAGGGTGAGTGTGTTACTGTGTGTGTGTGTGTCTTAAATACTATAGCATATCATTTTCCATTAATTTTTCATTCCTGGGATAGATGTTAACATTGTTTCATTCCTGGTATTGATTTTAAAATTGAAATGACATAATATAATAGAAATAATGAATATGAGCACATATTTATATATCTTAAACTTACATAACAAAATATCAACATAACTTTAGTAAAATACTGATTAAAAAACACAAATTATGATGTTTCAAATAAATTTGTCTTTGATTTTAAATATTTCTTTAAAAGCACAGATTATCCACACTATTATCACCTAAGTGCTAAGTTTTTGCAAGCAACCCCTTTTTTTCTGTTTTAAAAGGACACCAAAAAGACAATGTGATTACCCCAGGAAAATAAATTATTTCCCAGGATAATGAGTTGTCAATCCCTCTTTTTAAGAGCTTTTATTTAACTCGCCATGATCGATGTGTGATTGTCTGTCTGTTTCAACTTCTTGATGGCATTTTGAAGATGCTTTCCTACATTCTAGCCAGCTGATATTTGGTACACAGTTAGTAAAACATTTTAATCTATTAAAATTTGGCAGATTCTCAAAAAACAGAGCCAGCATTTTTTATTTTTTTATTTTTTTTTTATATTAAATAGCCTGCAAAAATCTCATTGTTTTACGATAGTTTAAAAATAGACTAATGTTAAGCTTCTCTTTTATATATATATATATATATATATATATATATATATATATATAGCTCAGTGGTTTATCTCAATATGTTTATTATTGTAACCATTGATAATCCTGATGTAACTGTTGGCAATCAGTGGCTAAATATTTTTATAAAATGGTTGATACCTTTTTGATGTGAAGAAGTGACGATTTAAATAGGCGTTAATTACCTGATTATAGAATTTAATTTACAATAAAATTCTGCTTTGCCTTAGAACTAAAATGTTTTTTATTTAGAGTTCCCATTTTTTCAGATATGTCTTATGAGTTTTCCCCATTGAAGCCACTCATGGCGAATTAAGAATAAAATAATTTCACTCTCCCCCCTCCCTGCAAATTTTTCTATATATGTGTTTAAATTTGTCTTTGATTTGAAATATTTCTTTTAAAGCGCAGATTACTTACACTATTATCAATTAAGGAAGTGTCATGTTTACATGCAGGCAACCCCTTTCTTAATTTGAAGTCCATTGAATTATAAATATGGCCACAAAGAGAAGATTGATATTTTATGTATATATCAGTTACTTCAAATACGTTAATTTTATTTTGTGATATTTCTAACATTAAATGCTGGATTTTCTTTACCAAACAGAGAGGGATAATTTTCAATGTAATTTTTTTTATCAGAGAGGTTTTTTATTTCTCCTAACAAATTCCTTTGCTTTTAGTATCCCAATGGAAAGAAAGTAAATACAGTAGGTAACTAATAGATGAACCGTGTCTCGTTTCCTATAGCTTGAGATTCATTTGGATTTTCGACTTTTTTGCCTACCTAAAGTTGTTGAGTAGCCATTGTAGAATGTGGACAGGCATTTTCTTTTTTGAAGCTAATCCCCTTCCTTCCCCTTGCATTGACAGGAACTGGAGCAGAGCAGATAGAGCATGTGGTCTTTAGTTTTTTTTTGTTGAGGTTTTAATGTATGAGAATTAAACCTAATGTTCGTGTGTGTATTTTTACTTTTAATGTAAATCAAAAATTCATGAGCTAAATGATAGTTTTCTAATGGTTTTATATTAATATTTTTGTTTAAATTTAATGTTAAATGTTGAATTTAATAATTAACTTAAAAGTGTTTGCTTATTTGATTTAATTAATTTTTCAAATAAATCTTGATGTAGGGAAAAATATATCTACATTCTGATCATCAAGAATTTATATAGTTGAAATAGGCTTAAAAATTATTACCATGCATCTTTCTTTGGGTCAAAGAGGTTGGCAGGTCTGCTCTTTGCTGTGTATATAAATGGCATTTTTTATTGCTGTATTAATTTTTCATTAAGTGATTGATATACTGAATGAAGAACAAGCTGAATGGGCATTGAGTCAGTTTCAGATTTAGAAATATCGAAATACGATAGAGCTTTTACTTTTAAATTCAAAATATAAAGTCTTCAAAAATCTTTGTCTTGACTGCAAACATTGATTTTGAGGATAGTGGCAAATTTGAAGTCTCATAAATTCAAAACAACACTGGGATTATCCCTAGAAAATAAATCATTTCCTGGGATAAGCTGTCAATGACCCCTACCTCTTTGAAAACCAGGTGGAATTGTTTGTGATTGCACTTTTACTGCAAGTTGTAATTGGTTTCATAAATTCAAGCTAATTTTTGCATATTTTTGCTAATATTTATTTTATTCATGTTTTGAGTACAATGCATTAATTTCAACATATGAAGGAATTCAACAAATGAAATGTTAGATATTTGTAAGTGAAGGACCACCTGTATTTTGTTTTTCAAAACATGCAGTCGAACTCAGTTATAATGAAATTTAAGGGACTGCTGAAATGTTGCTTTTTATTTGAGTGATGCTATAATTGATAAATAGTTTTAAAATGTTGATGCATAGTATAAATTTTGTAAATGGCATTACTTTTGCATGTAATACTTTTATTTTAACATCTGTATTTTTGGGAAAAATACATTCTAATACCGCAAGAAATCAAATGTTTAAATATAACAATAAAAATTTCATATGCACCAGATTTTGTGAGAAGAAATCGGTAATTTTCTTTTGAGTTTATGTAAAGTTTGTTGATGCTGTTTTTTACTGCTGCAACACTCACAAGCACTTTTTGATCTCCATCTCCATCTTTTGCCTCATAAAAATTTTCTATTATACAAATGACTTTCAAGGCATCTCTTGTGCTCGGTATTGGTTTTTATTTGAACATTTCCATTATCTTCATCTGCATCTACTTCTGCTTACACAATATCCAGAGATGGTTTGACATTTTCCACTACCTATGTAACTCCCGGCTGTCCAAACGGTTACCTTACACCTTTTTGGTAGGTCGGACAGTCTGGGTATCAACTACCTATGTAACTGTACTGTAAGTGGCTTACTTATTGAGAGATCAATATTAATGAATTCATAAAAATTCCGAAATGTTTCATTGCACTCATTTACAAAATCCTTTAACAAATCTTCAAAAGATTGGAGATTGTTTTTGGAATTTCTGGCTGCATCATAAGATTTTGTAGATCATCCAACGTTAAGAAGATATTGCCTATTCAGCCTCTTGTTTCATTTTAATCTGTTGCAAATAGTTTTGAACCTGTAACTTATTAATTTTAAAGATTTTTTTTTCTTTCTGTTTATTGTAAAGAATGCATGTTGAAAAGAAACATATTTTACCCTTTTTTAAAAAATTTGTAAAATAAAAGTATTTTTTATATTTTTCGAAAAGTAATTCTTTCATTTTACAAAAATACTAGAAATACTCCCCCCCCCCCAAAATTTCTGAACACAAAATTTCTGAAAACACAAAATTTCTGAATATCGGCAGCTATGCTTCACAAAAGCAGCAGGAAAAAATTCTAAAAACAAAACGAACTAGAGATTTGGGATGATTTTCCTTAAGTTGACATGAAGAAAATGACACAAGTGGCTGTGAGGAAAAATATCAACTTAATAACAAAAATGTGGTGGGAAGGCAGCTATCTTCTCAAGAGAGGAGATTAACCCATTAAGCACTATTGCTTTCTTTTTGGGAACACTCATAAGCTATTTTGCATCATACTTAAAATTACATGGCATTTAAGGGATTAAAATACACATTGAAGACTTATTTTGATGTAATATCCAAGTGATTTGGAACGTGTATTACATAATAGCTGTATTGTCGCTACACCGGAGGTTGTTAAAACTGAGTTCGACTGTGCTTTAATAGACCAAAGCTAGAATGTTCTATTTTAAATGTACTATGAGCAACTTTTTCTCTTGGTTTATAATCCTATTTTGACTATTTGTCAGTCTAGAACAGGGGTCGGTAAACTTTTGAGACGAAAGAGCCAAACTTGCCCCTTACAACAATTTAAAAATTATTTGAGAGCCATAAATATATTTTTACAAATAAGGAAAATTTAAACTAATATTATAGCAAGTTATAATATTAATTATATCTTTATTAAATGAAGAAAAAATCTCACAAAAATTTGCTCTCATTGGTTTACAGTTTGAGCAATGAGCTTGCATTTCCTTAGAAAGTTTCTATATGTCCAGTTTGTAATCATTTTGTAGTCATTTTTAATTTAAAGCACGATTCCAAGTTGGCATCAGTAATTTGGCATCAGTAATTCATCAATTTACATTTAATGAAATTCATGTTAGAACACAATTGCTCACATAAATACGTAGATCTGAAGGTACTAAGAACACCAAATGCAAATTTTTTCAACTCATGATATAAGTCCGGAAGACTATTCCAAATATTGAAAATCATTGAGTCTGCTTTCTGTAGGTCTTTTATGGCAGTCTGCTTGTGCTGTGAAAAAATCAGTCTGCATTTTTCTTTTTTCAGTTCTTCTATTTCAGTACCAAAGTGTACAAATTTGGAGCTCCATAAGTCTTTGCCTGCCAAGTCCAACATTTGTATTTTAAAATTAGTCGTGTCAATATCAAATGGAGAAAAATTTAATTCCTTTACATTGGCATTATAGGAGGATTTGTAATAAAAGCTTAGAGTTGCTTGAGGACATCTTAACTGTCCTATCTGCTACTGTTTTGGCAAATAACGGTATATTTTTAATTTTATTTAAATTCTCTTTGATTTTGAAATATCAAAAAAAGTTCTTCAGATGCATAACGCACAAAATGCAAGATGCATAACATGTTTTAAGAAAACAACATTTCATGTATTCACCATCTGTGAATGGAGCAATCCTCCCTTATAGCAATCTGACTCACTACAAAGCTTTCAATATTAACATTATTGGCAGACTGTCTCCAATAATTAAATACAGAACTTTATTTTTCAACATTTTTCTGAAGCTCTTCAATTGCTCTTTTTCTTGTGTCACCGACAGGATAGTTTCTGGCAAATTTGGCTTATTTTGTCGTGAAGTGTCTCTCCAAATGTGAATTTTGTTGTGCACCAGATTTCCTTGGCAAGTAAAACAGGTTGGAAGGCCATCTGAGTTCGAGATAAATGCCAAAAATTCAGTCCATTCAGTTTTAAATTTGTGATGCTCATTTGTTATTTTTTTAGTTTTTTCTTCATAGCTATGTTGAAAAGCACCTTAAACAATATATTTTATATAACACGTTATATAAATACATTACATAAAAATAAAATCAAAAGAACTAGGTGATTATTCAAAACTAGCTTTTTGGTCCCTGCTCAGTGCGGGCGAAAAATCTAGTTGGTTTGCTTCTGAGCACCATTGTGTCCTGGTATAATTGCCTCTCATGGGTCAGTGCCCAACTTGTATATTAATCTTTTAAAACCCAAAGAACTCAAACTAAAACTTTACTTAAAAATACTAATGTACGTTAGTGAAAAATAAACTTTTAAGGAGCACTGAAAAACTGAAAAATTCAGAAAAGTTAAGAATTTAACTGTTTAAAATATGAAAAAGCACAGTTTAACAAATAATAAAAAACCAATGAAAGCACCAAATATACATGTTGCAAGAATGGCTAATTTTTGAAAAATTTGATCACTTTGGTTTTTCAAAAAGCAAATTTTAGAACGACAATTTTATAAATGAAACTATGATAGTTTCATTTTCAGCTCAAAGCCACATGTACGTAACCAAAGAGCCGCATGTGGCTCTTGAGCTGCAGTTTGACAACCCCTGGTCCAGAAAAACCGATCATTTGTATAATATTCATCATGACTAAACTAGTTATATTTTTCAATAATTCTGTAAATAAAATAAATTGTCAAAATGTAAATAAAAAAATCTCAATAATTTAATTAAGAGGAAATTCTGTTGTTTTTAGCAGAAATATGAATATTAAACACAAGAATTAATCTTTTGTGTATGTCCCAAGTAAAACCATGCATATTAATAACATGATCACTTGCAGATTCAAGGGCATTATTATGAGCCCCCCTCTTCAGGTCAATAAAAGTGTTGTAGTTGAAAGCATATTCACGTGTCAATTTGTTAAATATATAAATGGAAATGAGGATTTGTGTATATGCTTTGGGCTGTACACTGTTTTTTTTTATCTGAAGAATAGGGCTCATAACTATGCCCCCATAACAAGTGCTGTCATCATTTAATTGTATGGATGCTTTCAATTAAAAAATTCACCAAATATTTTATTCTCACTAGCATCACAATTACCTTTTATGTGGACTAAACACATGTATTTATGTCAATTACACTTTGTTTGCTAAAGTATTATTGCTTTCCTGTTGAAAACATTTTCAGTTAAATTAAAAATCCAGATATTTTAAGGGTGCTGATTACAAAATCCACTTTTTAGTATTTTGTTTGTTGATCCATTTGTTTTGGAAAATTAATATAACTGTTTTTTCATTGAAACTACTCTACTGATTAAAACCGAATATGGTACAGATTATAGAATATTACACAAAAATTAATTGTTGTACACACTTGACCCCCAGATTGCAATATCTTGGCAACTACAGAACCAATTGACACCAAATTTGGTACAATTTGTTATAAAAATATAATAAAATATCACAATTTAAAATTGAAGTGTATGTGAGAAAGCATGGTGTGTGGGTATGCATTTTGAAATATCTCAAATTATACAACCAATTAAAACTAAATTTGATGCCAAAATAAAATGACATGTGTACATAATTTTTACTCCAAAACTAGTATGCCAAAGTAAATTGGTAAGAGCAGTTAAATGATGTTCATTTATTGAAACCTAACTGTCATGCTTAAACTGAATTGTCACATTTTGAAAAATTCTATTATATTTTCCATTTGCATGAAATTTTATATATTAGCTTGGCTAATTTGGTTTAAAATTAGAAAATAAAATTCAATTTTGTAGTCGGCTAATTATGTTTTCAAAAATTGCTCATACCTAATTGACAAAATGCAAGTATTTGTCAGATTTAGATAAAATTGGTACACTACAGATAAAAATAAAATTGCAGGCAACGAACAAGAATGATTACAAAATGCAAGGGAATAACAATGTACTCTCTAAACTACATTTTTTATATGTAAGAGGATGCAACACCTTTCCCTGTAGTATGCTTTTATATGACTATGATTTTCTCAATATTTGATGGCATCGAGTTATAAAATTATAAAATGTTCAATTAAAGTTAAAAATTAACTGCTATGAAGTTGAAGACATTGGTTGTACTTTAGACATAGAATTTGGATGTATTCTGATTAATTTTTTTATCCTGTGTCCATACCTTTGTGAAAGAATAGCAGACATTAAGGATTTTGGTCCTGTATGTACCAAAGATTTTCATTTTTATGTGACTTAGTTTGAAAACTCAGAAGACTAGATTTAGCCGGGAAACAAAATTTTATATAAAACAAACGATGCAACACTTTCATGGCTTGTCTCTATTGTACCTAATAGAGCATGGGCATGAATGTAAATAAACAGCCTGCATCGTAGAATGTGCAGTAACGTTGGGGCAAAAGGGCATCATTTTTACCATAGCTGGTAATGGTAAATTGACAATGATGGCAAATAAAAATTATAAACTAGACCCATTAAACATCAAAATTCATCATTGTGCTGAAAATAAGTTGTTTGGAATACTTGAGTAACAATATATCATCTTTAAATATTTCATTTGCTAAAGTGCTAAAGATACTGATTTTGTAACAGGATGTTGAGATTTTAAGTGAATGTACATTACTACACTTTTTTACCATAGTCACTAGCTAGCTTTTTGCAGGTGTATACATTTACTAGCATATTCTGCTGTGTATATTCAAGTGAGAAGGGAAAGGTACATAACTAATTTAAAAAACAAACAAAAGCTTACCTATATATTATATTGAAAGTTAAAAGTTTCCATGAAAGAAGATAAATTTAAATACTTCCTACTCAGGCATTAAACGATTGTAAATTTCTAAAATAGCCGTGTTTAATGTAGAAATAACTAAATTTACTATTCTGCCAAGCATACGGGTATTTTGTTTAGGAAACGTAAAGACAAAATTCTCCATGTGAAATCACATGCCCATGCTCTATATGAAGCTTTTAATTACAACAACATTTGTCTGATGCCATTTGTGTTTTAAAAATCCTGTAGAATGTTTCTTTTAAGGGTATAATACTCAAGCATGTTCATTGTTTTAATTATATACTAATATATTGTTCTGAAGGGCTTCGTTGACCGCATTTCCACTTTTAGTTCTTTTTTGTTAAAATTTCATTTTATCTAAAATGGAATCATGATAATTTAAAAATAATTCCTTTTTTGACAGATTTATGTCTTAAAAGATACTGATTTTGTAACAGGATGTTGAGAATTTTGGGACCATAATAAGTTTCTCTAAGGAGAATTCTCTCATCGGTAGATTCTGTTTTATACAGATTTCACTGAATGTTGAAAGTTTTGTACATGTGCAGCTTGGATGTGCATGAACTATGTCTTAAGTCAACTTGGCTGGGATTTTTCTACATAATGTAGTCTAGCATTGGTTGGACATAAGTTTGAGCTCAAGCAAATTTTTTATTTAATTATGAATAAAAAAATTGTATGTAGAAGCTAAATATAAATTGATTCTAAGTGGAATATGGCAAGATATTCTTGAAAGTATAAATACTTTTGGTACTACAAACTGTGCTTAATTTGTGATCAAATGCCATAAATTAAATACCTGAGGTTTTAAAACTTTAAATGAGTAGTAGGACCAGAGACATTGTAATACAGGTCTTTCAATATAAGATAAATGTCATAATTTTTTTATGGAAGTATACCTAATCTATACTATCAATATGAAAAGAAAACTAGTAGTATTGATCTTTTGATTAGTAGAAGTGCTAATATTATGTAATATCGGCCATAACTAAGTCTTTTAATTCTATAAATAAGTGTTAACTCTCTTCAAAGAAGCGCAGGTAACTTATACTTGTGAATTTGAACAAACTATAGAAACAAGTATTTTGTTATGTGAAGCAAATGTAAGTATTTAAATGTGCTAGCAGTGTGTTTTGTTCATATCTGCATTTACAATATAATGTCTAGATTCTTAATTTTAAGGTTTCATGGAAGTGAAACTCTAACATATCCATGAAATAAATGTTATAATAAATTGTTTTTGTGCCATATTAGATAGAAGTAGTGCAATACATGAATGCTAGACATGCATTTTGGACTTTCTAGTAGTGATTTTTAACTTTTTATAATGCCTATTGAAATAAATATTTTAAGTACTGTGCATTCATTCAGCAGCATATGTAGCCTAAAGGAAAGTTTAAGTTAGCATGTAATTGAATGTTTAGTTTATGTCATTTGATTGTGTAGCTTCTAAGCTTGATTAAGAATTGAAATCATGGTTCATAAATTTGTTATTGTTTTTACTTGACGTTTTAAAGTATTTCTGATATTTAGTATTTATTACAAAAAAGATGTGTTTGACCATTCATATAGAACAAAAACTTAATTTTTTAATTCCAACTAAATTAACTCAACTTCCCTTACCAATTAAAAAGCAGTATTCTGGAGTTCTACATTGTGTAATGACATCAGATACTTTTTTTTTTTTTTATTGCAAAGGCACTTGGATAAATAATCTCTTAACACCCATATGTCAAGCAGTGACGCATGGAGTTAGAGCAACGAACAAAAAGTAGAACAATGTTCAACAAGAGTCCAACTGCTCCAAGAAGTCCATGGACTTCTTCCCTCAATAATGATAAACATTCTAACAGATGGTAACTGACTATGTCAACCATCCTTCTGCACATTCTGGGTTATTATAGATGTCGATACGATGTAGGTGTTTGCCTAGGCAATTTTACCCTGTCAGTAATCAGAATAATTTGGTAATTTCTACTTTAATCCTTCTTATTGAAAATGGCATCAGATACTGAAAACGAAACTGGATATTGGACTCATTTTTAATTTATTTAACAATGGAGAATTCTGGAGTTTTACATTGCATATGACATCAGATATTGAAAATGAAGCTGGATATTTTGCTCATTTTTAATTTATTTCCAACATTAGATAATTCTGGAGTTTTATGTTGCGTATGACATCAGATACTGAAAACGAAGCTGGATATTGGACTCATTTTTAATTTATTTACAGAAATGGATATTATACCTCCTTTTATGTTATGGCTACTCGGGCAGTGATTGAGTTTTGTCTTGTATTATAGTAGATATCCCATAAATAAACAGATTTTTTTTTACTTACTTACGGGCAGAATTACCATGAGCCTCACTAGTTTAAATAAAAATAATTTAAATTAATTCGAAATTTGATCATATTTTTATTAGTGCTGGAAAATAAAGTAAATACAATATATTAAATGAAATACAAACAAAATACTAAATCTGGTTAAATTATTTCACGTTATGAAAAATATGTAACAAAATGTTGGTACATAACTTTGTTATTGAGATTTATCTATGACAACTGAAAAGCTACTATAAAAAGTTGTCTCGGGCAACTTAAGATTTAATTATATAATTAGTAATAGGTATATTAAATTATATACCTGATTATTTCCCAGTTATTTTGAGAGTTAATAAAATCGGAAGAAAAAAAGATCATCATTAGAATTTAGTAGAGCCTAAGATCTCTGGATATGCATTTATTTGCAAAATGTACTACCATAAGTTTATTCAGGACAATTGGGAAAGTTCTAAAAGTAATTGTGGTTTTTGTCTTGAGAATTTTCAAAATCACATATCTTATTTTAATTTTGAGGTTAACTGCTTTGAGGTATTTTATTCAATATATAAGTAATGTCTGGCTATATTTAATTCCTAAAATTTAACTTCAATTTAGTCTCAAATATTTATGGCAAAATTATGCTTATAACATGTAGGTGCTTTAGAGTAAATGTAGGCGCTCAGATACTTTTCAAATTATTAACTAACTTTAAGAACACTTTTAAGTAGTAGAAATAAAATATAAACCTAACCTCAGAGTTAAATAAAAATGAATTTGCTTCTAATTTAGTGCATAACAGTAGGAAAAGGTAATAGAAATTTTTTTAAAACAAATAACTAATTTAGCACTATATTCCAGGTATGATAAATTAAATATATTGTAATTGTATGCTTTTAAAAGTGGGGCTAGATATGGAGGTATTTATATGAAAAGTTAAAATTACCTAAACTTAGAGAAAATTATTCACACGTACAGCATACATCTGCATTCTAAAGCTTTTCTAAACCTTCCATTGCAGCATTATTAAGTACATAACATTGTTTTGTCATATTTAGAATCTGTAATAATCATATTTATTTTAACACTTTTTCTTTTAATTATCTAATATACTTATCAAGTACTTTGAACTCAAAGTTATGTACACAAATACATTTTACTTTTAACTAACTCAGATTGCACATGTTCTATTTATCAACATTATAAAGCTATTCTGTTTCAATAAAGTCTCTTTTAATAATTAAATTCAGATTATTCTTTGAAAGGAATTGGTGCTTGAAAATGTTAAATTTAATGCATATTTGTAATTCATAGACAATGACAAACTCAACTCAGATTTCAAATTTCGGAAACCATATAAAGCAGTTAGAATTCTTTTTTAAATGCATAATGCAAAATATAAACTACCTTGTAGCATACATTGGGATATTTTTAATTATACTAAAAAACATTTCTAAACTTTGAAACCTAATTTGGAACAAGAATTTTATGAAGTCTTCATATATGGTGACAAGTGGTGTATACACTTTATTTTTCACGGAACTGCTTTTATACATTTTTTTTTTTTTGGCACACCTCTTTTGCAAAGTTTGATCTGGAAATTTGACTAAAACCACAAATTACCTTCAAAATTGTGTGACACTTCATTCTTTATTTGTGCTAATATGTCTCAGCCTTTAAATTTAGAATCAAAGTTAATGTACGATAAAGTTAGTCAAACATTTTAAATATGTTTGAAGTCAGATGAATTTTTGGAAAAGCTGGAAGTAATATCTCCAAAATTGGAAATGGAAATCCTTGTGAACCTCTCCAGAATTCAATGCTGAATCCATATCGGTCATCATCTAAGCTCATCTATAGCTGATTCTAAGAAATTAGATGTTTCAAGGAAAATTTGATAAATTCCTTGCCACTATTTATTATGAATCTTATTGTTATTAATTATTATTGATGCATTAAAAAGCATTAATTTGACTAGTGCTCTTTTGTTGATTTAGAGTAGTAAATTATTAACATTTAATGCTTGAGTTTTAAATGGTGAAACAGGGCATGATTATTTTGTTAAAGTAGACTTAAAATTATAATTAAACTTCACAAATTTATGGACTATGAAAGCAACGATTTTACTGTTGCAAAGATTTCTGTGAGCTAGAAGCAAAAGTGTGCCTCTTATTCAGAATATTAACTATTTCAGTCAATTATAAAGTTATTTTATTAATTGATGTACTTGTAGAATGAATTGAAAGAGTTTGAATGGTGACAAAGAGCGATTCTGCCCAGAAATGGGCATTGCAATATGCAAAGTACCACAGTCATTAGCCATCACATCACAACTCTGTGATTGGATTCGAAGGGTTTTTTTTTTTTACAGCTCATCAAACAAATACTCCAAAAAATAAGGGTTTCTGAAATTTTAAAACTGCCCAATAGAGTGTTTGCACCTTCACCTTTTGTTCGATCCCCCTTTGCAGGCATTATGGATGCCAATGGCTGCAAAGGGGGAGGGATCGAACTGTTTGGGATAGGGTATGCTAAATACCTGTCTTTTTTAGAGGTTCTTCATTTGGGATTGACGCTGTCCCACCTGTAAGCAAAAGGTTAACTACCAATGCCTGCAGTAAAAACAAAGAAACCTATCCAAGCTTGATGTGACAGCTAATGGTTACAATTCTTTGCATAATTAAGAATGGTGCCTTTTGCAGAAAATTGATAAAAAAAAAAAGCCAAAATGTTAAAATCACTGTTCATAAAAAAAATGTATGTTAACATGTGTAAATTACTTGTAATTACTTTATGCTACTATGTATATATGACACTGCCTTTTGTAAAATAGCTCATAAAAGTGAAGATTTTACTATTTTATGAGAAATATTCTGCTTGCGTATTAAAAAAAAATGTGGCATTGTAATCGTGCAAAATGAGTAAAATTTTTCATTGAGTATTAGTCTGTATTATTAGTTGAAAAATACCACATTGAATTTAGTGTCTAAAATGATTATGTATTAATTTTTAGAGGAATAAAATTGTTTATCTTATTCTGAAAAGTGTTTGTGAATTAATTTTCTATGTTGGGTAGGGTAAATAAACTTTTTAAAGAAAGCTAAGGCACATAGTTACATGTTGGCACAGCCATGACCCATAATAATTTTATTTCAGTCAACCACTTTCCGAACAGAAATATAAGGAAACATTTCCATAGGTGGAGTCTAATGCAACAACTTTAGAGTTATGCCTCCATTGCCTAGATAGTAGTTCATTTTCAAGTGATTGTTTCCTGGTATATCTTTAGAAAGTTATATTAAATAAAAATTGATTGAAGTAAATCAATTTTCATTAGAAAATTACAAGTATAACGATGCCTCTATGAGCCAGATGCTGTCTTAAACAGTCTTGTTGCGATTAAAATTATGGTGTGCTATCTTGAAGGTTGATTAATGTTTCTAGGCAGTGAAGGTTCTTTTTAAAAAAAATAACTTTAAGGTGTTTTTAGATGCAAGTTATTTTTGTCATGTATTGAATATTCTCTTGTCTTGCTCTGGGCAGTGGTGGCTTAACAAATGTTGATATAGTCTGCTGTCTGTTCATAACACTGGCTCACATACAGAAAGATCAAGGGGCGGATCCTCCATTTCCACAGGCTTCTAAAAATTAAGCACAAAATGTAACTTTTCTTTTTATTATTTTCTACTTAACCTTTGGAGGGCAGTGTAGTATCCATAATTTTTGATTATTCGTTAACTTATCTATGTCATATTAAATATTCTAGAACGAATTGTCGGGTTCCTCAGTAAGCACCCACTACTTAATACAGATAACACCACTCAATTTCCAAATCACCTATTTTGAAATAAAATCATTCTCACTAGAGATGTTTTTGTGCTTTTAATTTAATGATTTAAAGCACAAACAGAAAGTTGATTTTCTAAATCATTTTCAATCTTTCTCAGTTTAAATCTAAATCCCAATGAAATGTGAAATCAGTTTAACCACATTCCACGTGCAATTCTCCTTACATGCAGAAAAAAAATTGAAATAAATATACAGGAGAGAAGGCTTATTAAATGCATAGTAACAATCGCCTGTGAAGGAAGAATAGACATAATTTCTGATGTCAAAAATGCATAAAAAATTATAATTAATGAAGGAATATATTAAGAAAATATTATTTGTCTTGGAGTAGTGTGGAAAACCCACGCCGTCCGACTCATCCAGAGGACTTGAGCAACTATTTGGATGACCGGATCTTGGAGTAGTGTGGAATATTTAAAGAAGCTGCTGTTATATTATAAAAATTGTATTTTCAGTCAATTTTTTTGTATTGTAATTTGAAAATTGAAGGCAATTTGAACGCATGAAAATTAAGCATTTAAAAAAAAAAATTCATGAAAATTTGTCTGTTAATCGTATGCATTCTGTTCAAAGTTTGTTTGAAAGATAATTTTTTGATCTCTCCGATTGTATCAAGATGGAAACTCGGATAACATTTTCGGTCTCTAAGAAGCTGATTTGTGTGAAAATGCTAAAACATAAAATAACCAGAAATTAAAAAAAGTAATGCAGAGATGCATCTTCCTGGGTCCTAAAGTACCTATGCACTATATTTCGTGGCCATATGATGCTTAGATTTTGGTTTTACAAATTGTACAGACACATCTTTCTATGTAAGACTAGAAAATGTATCTGGCGTTGCCTAGAATTTAAAATGCAAACTGATAAATACTACATTAGAACTGACAGCGAATTTCTGAGCATGGTTAGTTTCCCTGTGTGTGGAAGTGGCCTCAGAACAATTATGGAAAAGGGTTCACTCTGTAATGGGGAATCTAAAAAAAAATCTATGACATGGCTTGGTTAAAAAATGTATAATTAATTAATGGATGAGTTTATGAAATTTTTTTCTGAAGTAGTCTGATATATTTAGAAGCTGTTGTTAAATTTTAAACATTGGATGGCATGTCACTTTTTTTTTTATATTATAATATAAAAATCTGAGAGGTTTAAAATGTATGAAAAGTATATACTTTTTAAAAATTCATTAAAATTTGTCTATTAATCGTATGTATTCTATTCAAAATTTGTTTAAAATATAATTTTTCTATCGATGATGTCAAGATGGAAGATGCAATAATATTTTAGGTCACTAAGAAATCAATTTGTGTGAATATCACCCAAAATCATTGTAAATTGGGCTAAAACATAAAATAATAAATTAAATTTAAAAAGTAACACAAGGTACTCTATAATTTGGGTCCTGAAGTACTTGTGTATCAAATTTTATGATTGTATGATGCTTAGATTTCCCACTACAAATAGAAAGACATTTTCCTTTATTATGTTAAATTTGACACTATTTATTCAGTCGTCCAGAAACTATTTTTTTTCTTTTGATGAATATCAACTTTTGATGTTTGAGCTGGCTCATCAAGCTTGGAAATATGATCTTTTGCATTCAATGTTACTATAAACAATCCATTTTTCATCACTAGTTATCAATTGTTTTATAAATAGATCATTTTGATTACATTTCAAATGCAAATCACATATGCTGTACTTTGAATTCGTTTAAGTTCACATGGGATCCAAATATCAAGCTTTTTCAAATGGTCATCAATGGCTATTTTGGATGAATTTAGACTCTTGACAAGCTCACGTTATGTGATGATCAGCTTCAATCAGTGCTTTAAATTTGTCATTATCAATCTCAGTTTGTTTTATTAGAATGTGGTGCATCTTTAACTGAAAAATCACCATAATTTGGGTCCTGAAGTACTTGTGTATCAAATTTTATGATTGTACGATGCTTAAATTTCCCACTACAAATAGAAAGACATTTTCCTTTATTATGTTAGATATGATACTATTTATTCGGTTGTCCAGAAACTATTTTTTTTTTCTTTTGATGAATATCAACTTTTAATGTTGTTTGAGCTGGCTCATCAAGCTTGGAAATATGATCTTTTGCATTCAATGTTACTATAAACAATCCATTTTTCATCACTAGTTATCAATTGTTTTATAAATAGATCATTTTGATTACATTTTAAAAGCAAATCACATATGCTTATACTTTGTGTTAAATGAATTCATTTTAAGTTCACGTGGGATTCAAACATCAAGCTTTTCCAAATGGTCATCAATGACTATTTTGGATGAATTTAAACTCTCGGCAAGCTCACATACAGTTATGTGATGATAAGCTTCAATCAGTGCTTTAAATTTGTCATCCTCAATCTCGGTTGGTTTATCAGAATGTGGTGCATCTTCAACTGAAAAATCACCAGAATAAAATATTGGAAACCAATTCTGGAATGTGCATTCTGTTATTGCATAATCACTAATTTGTTTATTTCATCATTTTTAGTAGTACTAAGATTATCTAAAGATGAATGTTTGGTAATAGTAGTACCTTTTAATCAGGTGCTTGTTATACATATTTTTACATTAAAGAGTTGTTTTTGTTTGTAAAATGCAAAAGTTAAATTCAATGGCGTACCTTTAAATTCTTTTTTGCATACCAGCCAAGATTATATGTACGTACCGTACTTTGTGAGTAATTGGATTTTTTTTTTGTTTTGAAAATGTATAGTACAACATTCTGAACATATGGGAGTCTTTTAGGATGTCTGTATATTGCAAAGGCAGCCAAAGTTGATGGCTTTAAGTGCTACATATATTATAATCCAAAGATTAAAGAGCTGTACTTAAATGTGATTGATATATCCATAATTAATGATTTTTAGGAGAAATTTGTTACAAACTTTACATAAATAAGCAAAATTTCATATTTTTATTTATTATTGCTTTATGATTTAAATGTAACTAAATGAAATTATTTACTATAAAAAGCTTTGCTTTGTAAAGTAATGCAGTTTTTTTTTTGGGGGGGGGGGGGAGGGGGGGGCAAAGATTGTAAAAATCAGGTAATAAATATAATACATCAATTTAATTATTTAAAAGTATAAGTAGAACCTTTCTGATTCTTGAACTAAGTGAATGTGAGGCTTTTAAAATCTGGCTGTAGTTAACCATTATAGTGCATATTAGCTCTGCTAGATGTTTAAAAGATAAAAATTTTTAATCTGTTATATTTATCAGCTACAGTTTGAAATGAAAACTTTGGGCTTGAAAGATTTTTTCCTAAGAAAAGAAATTGTTCAGAACTGGGGATCAAATTTGGTTTCTTAAATTGCACCCAGTTATGTTACCAGATGTCCTACTTTGATAACATAAGGAATCACCTTGATTTATCCCCCCCCCCCTGCAAAATAATATTGTGGGTGAGAAGCAAAAACATGTTTTTTGTCATAAAGGTCGGGAATTTTAGCATTCTTTCTTTAAGTTCTTGTCGCTCAGCTCAAGAGTTAAAACTTTAGTTGATTGACGATTTTCTTTTACCAATCTGCCAAATTTTTAGTTGTCACCACTAATTTTTTAAGTGTCATGACCACATGGCACCTGGGGTTTGTGCAGCCCTACATTAGACTTATTTTTTAAAAACTCAATTAGCTAGAAAAAGGAATTGAAGTCAAGCATCCTGCACTGCACCCAGTTATGATACTAGCTACACCACTCGGACTATGTAAGGAATTTTTTTTAATACTGGTAAAAATTTATTTGAATGCTTGATAGTGCATCCTTCATATCAATAAATGGCTGGCTCACTATGTAAAATACTTAAAATTTAGACCTTCAAAGGGAATTTTTATTTCGCTTAAATACAGGTCAACATTAAGGGGGAAAATGAATATTTAATTGCAGTTTGCACTGAAAATATTTGCTTGCAAGCTTTTATAATTTTAAACATAAAGGAAAATTAGTTTTAGTTGTCACTGACTAGTGGTGCAAACAGCAAAATAATTCAATACATACCTTATTTGTATACCTATTTAATTTGTTGATTACTAAAACTTCAATAGATAAAATATTGTTGATTACTAAAACTTCAATAGTTCAAATATACTTGTTAAAAGGTAGCAGTGTTGGCTCGTCTGGTGAAGCGCTGCTTTATTTAAAGTTATCGATTGAAAGGGCTATTATTATTATTTGTAGGATTTTTTAGACTTATCTGGCTATTTTTAGATAATATTTGACATGTGTGTCAGTAGCATGATGTGTCATGATGAAGTTCATTGTCGAGGAGGAGGGGGGAATCCTGCCAATGAATTTGCTTCACCCATTCCTGAAGTCAGGAGCCGCCACTGAAAGGTAGTATAGTTTGAAATATGGTAGCAGAAGGCATCCAATTCGAGTTGATAAAAGCAATTTATTTTCTAATAACTTTTTAAATTAAGCCAAATTACGAAGTCTTGTTCAATAAACTGGAGATTTTATGTAACCCTATAACTAGAAATACATTGCTATTAGTCAAGAAGCCGAATTGGAATAATCAATTACATTGTATCGCAGCACATATGACATTTGTAATAATACAAGTATGACATTTGTAATATTACAAATATATGACATTTGTAATAATACAAGTATGACATTTGTAATATTACAAATATATGACATATGATATTTGTAACATTACAAATGCATTATAGCATTGGCAAAGTACATATTTATGTTCTCTGTCAGTGACAATTTCAATTTTTTTTTTCTGATTAAAAAACAAATGATTTTATTTAGGTTTGTTTCTATATTTGTGTTTGTTTTTCTAGGTAAACTCTTGAGATAAATTTTTGACTCACTTCTAACTGAACCGATTTGATTTCTTCCCACTTTTCGGAATCCTATATATATACAGGGTGTGAAGTAAAGTCCTTATAGGACCAGCAACTTTGAAATGGTTGATTATAGATATATAACTTCCAGTTAGAAAAAGTATGCATATGATGTATAGATGTTCAATATGTCTTGGATTCGACAAGGGGCCGTATAGTTATGAAAATACGACTTCACAATTTTTATACAGTCCCTGGGTCCTACCATTGATATTTACAAAATTGAAGTCCTGTGGCTAACGAGCACACTAAAACAAATTCCATGCTTCTAAGTGACATATTTTCTGAGATATCGCACATTGAAACTTGGAGCATGTTGTAAGGGATCAGGTGAAAATTGAGAAACGTTGATTACATTGAATCTGAAAAGAGGTTGACAGCTGTGTGTAGGTTCGTTTATGAGTGCTACTAACTGGAATAGTTCTTTTATTGCGTTGTTACGTATTTTAAAGATTTAAATTGGGATAAGGAAAGTAGCAACAAAAAGGCAGATCTTTATTTATCTTTGCGTATCTCATAGATGGTACCCTAAATGAGCGCTTTAGCCACCAAAACTTGGGTAGGTAATGTGGTGGAAGTCATGACATTTATCTTTACATATCTCAGCGAATATGTCACTTAGAAGCATGGAATTCGTTTTGGTGTGCTCGTTAGCTACAGGACTTCAATTTTGCAAATATCAATGGTAGGACCCAGGGACTGTATAAAAATTGTGATGCCGTATTTTCATAACTATACGGCCCCTTGTCGAATCCAAGATATATCGAACATCCATACATCATATGCATACTTTTTCTAATTGGAAGTATATGTCTATAATCAACCATTTCAAAGTTGCTGGTCCTATAAGGACTTTACTTCACACCCTGTATATATATATATATATATATGAATTTATATATATAAAGAACCTCTATAAATTCATCATAAGAAAGGTTTGATATATGATGAAAAATTGATTACAAAACTGCAAAAGACTAAAAAGTATGAAATAAAAAATATATAAAAACTTTCCAAGTTACACAGTTATAGTAAAATGCACTAAAAAGTAAAAAATATTTTTAGCTATCGCAACACTTTTGGTCATATGTGACTAAAAATAAAATCATGAGTACCCATAGAAGGATAAGGACCCAAATAACTAAAGCAGGATATTATCAAAATTTTAAGAAACAATAGAAGTGGTAATATAAAAGTGACTATATAATAATAATTGCATTCAATTCACAAATTTCTTTTTGACAATCTGTTAAAATATTTATAAATACGTATTAGTCAAAAATATATGTATATAAATATGTTGACAAATGCTTATATCAATTTTATTTCAAAATATATTCAACATTACTCTTTGCTAAATATTATGCCTTCCGAACCAATACAATTCTTTTATGAGTGCTCCACGGTTTTATTAGCCACATATGACCAATAATGTTGTGATAGCTAAAAATTATTGACTTTTTAGTGTATTTTATTAAAAGTGTAACTTAGAAAGTTTTATATATATATATATATATATATTATTATACAAATATGTTCAGTGTTGCTTGCAATTGAATATACTAAATTGTTCGTTTTTAAAATTATTCAAATAAATTCACTATTCCCAGCAATAAAAAAATTCAAAATAATTTGACTACAGTTATATTAAAAATATTTTAATTTATAAATATCTATTTATATACAAATAGTATATCTATTAAATACTTTTAAAATACACATTTTTTGTATAAACATAATTTCACACTTAACACACTATGAGTGCCACTATGAAATAGATCATAATTTACAAATAATTCTGAAAACAATGCAAAATGTATCTTTCTCAATTTAGAATGAATAAAATTATCAATAAGTAAGAACACTTTGTACACAGGACAAGGAAAATTAATCAATGTAATTACACACAAATTATACAACATAGAATTTAGCTGTTCTGAAGATATGTTGCATCCCCTTTGTCTGTGCTTAACAGATCTACAAACGAAAGACAAAATGAGAACAAATAGAAGAAATATAGTGGAATATACAAATGTGTTTAGCACTGCTGAAGGGGATCCGATCAGAGATCACCACAAAGAACTTTTTGTGGGGTTACTTTATCATTTTCTAAAATTTGGAGTATTTAAAAAAAATAATGGGTAATACAGTACCAGAACTTTTTTGACAAAATGCTTGGGGCCAGTATTTCTTCAAATTCCGGATCCAATTTTTAAGAAACCATAACTACTTCCCCCCCCGCTTACAAAAACTAGCTATCTCTATTAGTTCTTAACAGAATTAATACTTTTTTCCCTTCATGTTCACATGAATATATGTTTATAGAAGTTCAGAAATCACTTTAAGCTATAGGTCTAACCAGTTTCCATATGAATGAAATAACCATAAAGCATTGAAATTTTTTGCTCAATCCAGAGTTTTGCATTGCCTTTTAATGTCATATATTTTGATATACCAACTCTGTATTCTTTACTCAATCTTTTCACAGATCTATCTTCATCTAACTTTTTAACAATCTATACCCTTTTATTTTAATGCTACAGATGTTTTCTTTTGCTTACACCTGTCAAACATTCAATAGAACCTTTTCCACACAATTTAGGATACAGTCAGTCCCAAGTAATAAACAAGCACTGACTAGAGTATTTAGCAAGAGAAAAATACATTGAAACTGTGAATTTAGCTTTCAAGAAAGTAGGTGACAGAAGAAATAAATAAATAAATTGTGAGTGCATGCTTGTTCGTGAGTTGAACCTACTTTTCAAAAGAAAAGCATAGTCTTTGAAGTCATAAAACTGAATTTACAAATTGGCATTAAGATATTGTCTTCAAAGTTAAATAAAAGGGGGGAACACGCAGAGAAATGAATATGGTCACGTCCATCATCTGGAGCACTTCATCTATAAATTGAAAACCGGTCTGTATGTATGTTTGTCTCATTATAACGGGACAATGGCTGCATGAAATTGTGAGTAGCCGTGAAAAAACCTCACTTAAAATTTTGTCCACGTTTTGAGTTTCTAGGACCAGGGGTTGTCAAGATATTAATAAAATACCCACAATTAAACCTTCCATAGAGATAGCATTATGCAGATGATATCTTTTCCATCAATTTATTTGGAGAAAATTATATCATGTCGCTTAGTAATGGATTTAAATCCAATACGTTTATGTGGCAGATAATTTTTATTAAATTTTATTTAAATAATAATGAAATGTATGTAAAACAAATGTTATCAAAATTGCATTCTTGACTGCATTTTTGCAATTGCATTTTTTCTCTTGTTATTATATCAATTACAGCCTTCAGGTTGAAAGAAGGATTATTGATATTTTAACTTTTTTTAACGTCATCTGTTTTATTTTGGCAAAGATGTTTGAAACTCATATTATAGTATGGGTAATCTACTAATACACAGGTTTATCTTCTAATCTATGAAAATATAAGTAGTATTGGTATATCTTCCCATACAACTTTAGCATATACATTTTGGTATATATTGATTCAATTTCATATTTTTTGTAAATTTGTTTACAAACAGGATCAGGATGTTTTATTTTTCAGATCTGCCTGTGAAGACAATTTTGTATTGCAGGAACAGAGATTTTTAAATTTCTTTCTAGGAGCATTAATTTAAATCTCAATTTAATCTATAATGTTTTTTAATCATTAATTTAATCTATAATGTTTTGAATAACAATGTCATTTAGAATACTATAGGAATTTGCACATGATTGTAAATTTTATGTTTCTTATAATGTATCTTCCGTACGAAAAATGGGTATACTGCTAGTTTGATATAAGGATTGCCTCGTTCATTCTGGACAACTCGGAATCCTGTTGATAGCCTATCTACAATTTTGGAAGATTTTTACCACACTTTATGGAAAGGCAAGATTTATTTATCTTTCAAAAGAAAGTAAAAATATTGACATGGTTCTCATTTTCTTGTAGTCATCCCCCTCCCCCCATCAGTGGTGTTTCCTGTCTTGGCTATTTTGGATTTCAGTCCTGTTTTTTCTCTTCCCCCTTTTTTTTAAGCCTGAAACACCAGAAATGACCCACTTCTCTTCCCCTTATGAATGTTTAGCCAAAACTAAAATAACTGTTTGAACAAGAATTTCGGATTTGGGGTCCTTACAGTTTTTGGGATTCTGGATAAAAGATTCGAAACTGTATAATACGTTTCCTTATATCTTTTAATAACAACAATACAGATTTTTTAAAATAATAAAAAATATGTCTACAGACGTTTTCTTGCTTTTATGAAGTGACTGCTCTGTTTCTCTAATTTCAAGAACACTTGTTTTGTGTTCTGAAACTAGTTGGTATCCTTATATTTTAATTTTATGGTATTTTATTACTAGAGGCTTTTATTCACAAATACAGATATATTTTATTTATAAATAGTTAATTTATTATTACTATATTTATCAATAAAATATATTTATACTGTTTAAAACTAGTAAAATTTAATTTTATTAAGTGTGCTAAGGAAAAGCAACTACATAATAACATATTGAAACGTAAGAGGTTTATTAATGTATCTATGCAAATTTTATTGTAGCAAGCTGTTAATAACAGAATATGATATGGTAGGATTAAAAATTAAAAATGGAAAATAAATATATGTACAGCAATTAAAAAGTAAGAAAGTGGAAAACTTGTAAAAATAATATTTTATTGCTAAAAATATTATGCATATTTTTATGCACTGGTAAAATTTGAAGGAGTAACCATGTATTTTGGTATGTACCAGATGCATTTTGGTGAACTCTAGATCCAACATATGCTTGAAATAGTTTGATGTTATAACATATTGAAAATTAAATTTGATGTGATGAAAACTCATTTTTGATAGCAGTAGTTTCGACATTTCCAGTAAGGCACATTTTGGTGAGAATGATAAGTAGAACTCAGATGACATGCACTAAAAATTGACTAAATATGCATCTAAAAGTAAACCTAAATAATATCAGTAGGTATTTTTGGATTTGTACAAAAAGGATTTTACTTTCATTTCTTCATCAATAAAGACAATAATTCTTATTTTTGTAATGTGTACCCATGTAATGTCAATATTTCACTTGGTGGAAAAATGACTTTTGTTCAGTTAGAGAAATAAGTACAGAGATCAAGTAGTGTACTCAAGGCTGTTAATGCTATTTTTTGGTCACTGAGGAGCAACACAATAATAAAGCATTTTAAATAAAAATAATTTGATTTCCTGTATTGATTTTTGAGCGGTTACTTGGATTTTTATAACCTTTACAATATGTGAAAGGAATTAAATTGCAAATATAGATATAAAGAGCTATAGAAGTTAGTGAAGGACACAACTCCAAGAGGAAAACCAGGAAAAATTATATTACTACAGTGAAATATAATATAATAGAAAATTAAAGCTAAGACTATAATTATTATGCTTTAAACCATTCATCACTTGACATTGACGTATAAGTAGTTATTAATGCTATTTTTTATATAATACTGTCTTTTGGCAAAACTGTTCCATTCAATCAAAAGGGAACACATATATGAGTAATAATTGTAGAACTGAAATCAAAAAGATACATTATATTCAACAAACTTTTCAAATGCCTCATTCTGGCATCATACATTATCTCAGTATGAACATATTTATTATGCTAGTTTTAAGTTTCCTAAAATTAGGTGACCTTTGGTTAGGGTCCCATATGCTCTTTGTTCAAGATGGCCCTGCTTACCAACACATCAATTTCATCTTTTACTGCCACTTATCAGAAAGTAGATGATAGCATAGAATCATTCTATATAAAATTGACCAATGGTGATGACTAAGTAATACTGCTCTATTCATACCTAAACTTTTGTTATATTGTAATTAAATTTTGTCATATCAGAATTACATGTGTGATTGAAATATAAAGTTTTAGTGTCACTTTTTTTCATGATCTCGTGACAGCTCTGTACCTACTCATTAAAATTTTGGATTTTATCATATCTTTATTCAATAAACAATTTGCATAAATATCTAAAATTTGAATTAGCTGACGAGCTAATTTTTTAAATGTTGCTTTATTTTACATGGAATGAAGCCATAATCATAAAAGAGTGCCACATTTAAGGGCAAATTTAACTATTCACACACAAAATTTGTTTTGATTATAAATATTATATGAGTTCAGTTGAGGATAATCTACATGCGAAACAAAGCTGTAGAATTCTTCTTTAATTGCTGTGTTCCTTTGGATTTCCGTTTGGTTATGTCAAAGCAGATAGCTAAAACCTGAAAGAGAGGAATGAATATTTTATATCATGCAGTCAAATCTACTTAATGAAATATGCTGCCTATCACAACAGCATTTCAAAATTCTAGATCAGTAATTTCCAAACTGTGTTTTAGAGAATAGTGGTGTTCCGCCAAATATTAACAGGTGTTCCAAGATATAAAATAAAAAGCTAAAAATGTAAAATTATTGGCCTTTAAAAATATTCATCATATTTGATGCATAGTTTACGAATGTGTGTCACACATGACTAAATTTTAAATGAAGGATTTCATTTGGCTTCTGTAACTGATATCCTATTTGCCATTGAATATATTTTTAATAATTATTTTGTATTATGAATTAACAAAGAAACATAACAGGCATGAATGAGGATTAAACTTCCCAGAACAATTCCTACTATTATGCAAATTTGAAAATAAAGTACATTCTGTTATAGATTGCCTTTTATGTGATGCACACATGTATGCACTTTTTAACAGGACTATATTTAAGACAATTATATGCAGTTATCAGCCATTCATAATGATGGATAGGGAAAGAGTCATTTTTCGACCTTTGAGACCAAAATCAAATTGAAAATAATACATCTACTCTTGATTTAAAAAGTACTCAAATTACATGATTTTAGTTTTGCATGGTTGAAAAAATGCTACAAATTTTCATTTTGCACAGTATGATTTCAGTTTAATATGGTTTAAAAGTAACAAAATGTGTGTGTTTTTATGTGTCAGTTTTTTAATTACTACAATTTTAGTTTTGGTTCATACAATTTTTTTTCCCATGGTATTTTTGTAGAATCATATACGGGAACCATTTCTACCATATAATTCAAAAGTTAAGTATTAAATTATTAATATGAAAGCAAATCATTTATATGTACACTTGAACTAACATGAAATTTTGTAATTTACATTATATTTCAGTAATGTTAGAGTGTCGTTATTTCATGAATGAAAATTTGAATAAATGCTTGTATCACATGGAAAATAGTAATTGTTTTATTATTCATATACATTTAAAAATTCTACATAATATCCTATTTTAATTTCTGTATTTAAATCTATTTTAAGTGTGGATATACGTTTAAAAAAATTGTACATATAAAATGAACACATTTCATCTACTTTAATTAAAATATTAATTTGCACTGTACAAAACTATATATGAGTCACTCATTTGTACAAATATTTGTGCAAAATCTGATTTTGATGTCATATTTTCTTCTATAGATTTTGAAATGGGTTTATAAATATTATTTCAAAATATAGATAAATCATAATTTATATTAATATTTCATAGCTTAAACGAATCAAACTGACCAATATTGATATATAAAATAAGCAAATAATAATAATAATAATTAAAAAAAAAAAAAATCAAGAAGAAGGAGTCAAGTTTAAAATTATATATTTCTGTGTTGATTTGATATTTCTATGACTTGACTCATACTTTTATTAAAATCCTAAATTGGGAAAATAGAATTTAAAAAAAAAAAAAGTTTTTTTTATTCTATATGAAAAATGCAAAACTGGAAAGGGTATGTATTACCTGTCTCGTATCTTCTGGATGTATTATGCCATCTGATTCCATTCTCGATGACTGGTAAAAGGCACTGGAAGGCTCTTCAAATAGAGTTTCGTATTTGCTGATATCTTTAGACTCAGCTAAATTGTGTAACATCTCTGTTTCTCTTATCTGAAACTGCAGCAATACAATCAAATAACTGCTGCAATAAAAATATAATAAATAGAAACCTCATAAATACAGCATACATACAGAAAACGGGTCTACTAGTTTCAAAAGCAAATAACAGCCTTCTTCTTCAGGACTCATAAGAAGTATGACCTCACTTACTCAAGTAAAGTCGGCAACTGACGGACTTTACTTGAGTAAGTGAGGACATTTCTTGTCAGTTCTTATTTGCCTTTAAAACTAGTAAACCAGTTTTATGTATGTATGCTGTATTTACGAAGTTTGTATTTATTGTAAAACAATGCAACACCTGATTGACATATTACTTTATGAAACAAATGAGAGGAATCTGTCAAATTTATAGATTTTGAATACCTCTTTTCTTTAATTATAGATTCTTCTTATTTAATATAGCTTTAATTAAACACACACAGAGAAAAAAATAGCATTGTTTTCAAGGAAGTGATGCAAATTTAGGATCTTAAGATTTGGCAATGGGTAAAAGTGTTTCTGATATGTTATAAACAGCCTTGTTGAAGTCCACTAATAATTATGAGAAATTTTACTAAATGGTGATTTTTAGGTTACTAAAACTTACTTCTTGATTTAAATTTCTGGAAGATGAGGTACGTGCCAATGGCCATGAAAAAAGAAAATTCGGCTTGAAAGCAAAGCTACACTGGAAAAAAATTACAACATAAGTTCTAAAAAATGACAAAAATAAAATAAATTAAAAAATATCACACAAGGTAAGCCATAGGTAACAAAACAAAGAAGTTATTTTTGATATGTTCTATTTCAATAATTTAATCAAGATGATTTAACTTGAATTTTTATCCCAAAAGAATACATTAAAAGGTTGGCCACATACTGAAGCAATAATATTAGCTAGTGATCATGCAAGAAGAATACAGTTTAAGAATATATTGCAATTTTATTTGCAACAATATTAAACTATTTAAAGTAACTCATACCATTGTAAAGTTGTCATCTGAGAAGCATCCCCCGACATTGATGACTATTTTAGGAACTTCAGCACAGGAATGGGCAGCTACCATTTTAGCCCTATCTCTCAAGCAACCTGAACGAATATTCAAATAGTAAGAAACACTGACTATGCACTTTCAATAACATTAACAGAAAACATGCAGTTAAATTAAATGATATTACCATAAAGTATACATTTTGTTACAATGATATTAACAATATGAAAGAGAAATTAAATCAGTGAATGTTGTTGGCTGGAAAGATTATTGTATAGTTTTAATAGTGGGTTTTATATTCCAGAATTCAGATAATAAGTCACACATTACATCCTTAAGCAATAAGATTGATATTAATATACCAATCTCATTATATTATTACCAAGTGTGAGATAAGTAAGTAATAAGATAACTATATAAGATTGATATTTAATATGATGATAAACTATTTTAATGAACAAAGTAATAAAAAATAAATAAATGTTAAATGAATTAAAATAATAAGTAATATATTACATCCTAGCAATAAGATTGATATTAATATACCAATCTCATTATTTTATTACTAAGTATGAGATAAGTAAATAATAAGATTAACATATAAAATTGATATGCAATATCACGATAAAATAGTTTAATGAACAAATTAATAAAAATAAATGACACAATAGTATCAAATGTTAAATGAATTTAAATAATAAACAACATATTACATCCTAGCAATAAGATAATAAGATTGATATTAATATACCAATCTCATTATCTTATTACATGTAAGATAAGTAAGTAATCAGGTTACCATATAAGATTGAACAAAATTATATAAACTATCTGCAAAATAAAAACTCTTAGACATATCAACAGCATACAAGGTTAAATAAAGGTATCAATTAGTTGGCCTAATTCATCAACTAAATTCAAATAACTTTTGATCAAATAATTTAAAAATATCAATGAATAAAATATTGTGGAAATAGAAATAATATAAAACAAAATATGAAGGAAGCAACCAGTTTCAGAACCTATATGAGTTAATTTTATCAAGTAAATTTAAATAACATTCGATCAAAACATTTACCAGTGAATACATGACTATTTAAGAATACGACAAAAATGAAGTAACTGTTTTCGGAAGCCACATGAGCTAACTTCCTTATTAACATTCAATCAAACTACTTTAAAAATACTATTGAACAAAAGACTGCAGTATTTAAAAGAATAAAAATTATAAAAAAGAAAGAAAACAAATAAGAAGTCATATATAAAGAAGACAAATGGTTTTGAAAGTAATATGAGACAACATAATTAACTAAATTTACATAATATTTAAATCAAATTACTTAAAAAAATCTAAAACATTTTTTATCATACAACACCTAGTTCATAGATGCATCAATTGAGAAAGTGTTTTGAATTCTTCCACTGTTCTTTATCCATCCTCCTAGTTTTTTCTTTCATTTTTCGTTAAATATTTGTTGGTTAGCAATTACCTTTTTGGGTCATGTGATACAACTATTTTTGCCTTGGTTGGTACTGGTGCTTCTGTTTAATTTATTTTAACAAAGAAGGCTCCCCCCCCCTTTTGAATCCAGTTAATACCCTTATCCTTACCTTTTCAATCTTATGTGCTGTTAATGAGTAAAAAAACTAAAACACTTTGTGCAAAGGACAAGGAAAACTTGAGCAATATATTCACGCACAAATAAAATAAAAATCCAATGTACAGTTGCTTCGGGTATGTACTGGGGATCTCCTTCATCAATGATAAAGAACCAACAAATTAACAAAGTGAAAAAAAGAGAGAGAGAGAGAGAGATATGTACTCAAATAGTGGACTGAGAGTCCACCAGAGAGAGCCAATCAGAAAGCAGAATGAAAATTTGCCCAGCCAATCAGAAACAAGAATTTAAACAAAAGATTGGATTGCACCAAAACACAACAGGATTATTTCAACAGGAATGCTATGTCTAACAAACATTTTATTTTACAGATTTATTTAGACAGTAGTCTGAGCAAATTTATACAAATAAACTAAAATTATATTAAATGTGGGTATATGCTTGAAAAACATTGGTATGATAGGTGATCAATACAAGCTCGCACTACCTGGTATAGAATTTTCATCCAAGTTGGTTTCAGATGAACAACCAGAATTCTGCAGAAATATAAGTGGTATATCACGCTTCTGACAGAGCTGTATGAAATGTGACCCTTTCTGGGCATCTTGGAATGTTAATGAATTGCAGTTGGCAAGAATTCCTATAAGCAACCTAGGAAAAATAATATTTTTATTATTACAGAACAGATAAAAACAATAATAATAATACAAACAAGAAAGATCAATCATGCATAAGCATTGATTATGAAACACTTTCCAACTGAAATGTAATTTCATTTAAAAATTTCTAAAATGTGATTCATTCAGTGGTAATATCTTTTACATTATCACAGTACTACAGTAATTTATTATACTTAAATATTTAAAACTGTATCGAAATATAAATCATCTGATTCTTTATGCAAAATCAATGAATATTTCATTCATATAACTTGTATTCCAGACTCCAGAGCTAAATAATATTGTGTGAAAAAAATTCAGCAATTCTTATGTAATTCATCTTACAATCGCTTGAGATATTTGCATTCTGCATATGTTAAAATTAGGCTTCCTTGAAGAAATAATAAAAGTTTAGGGATCATTTAAAATCACAACTATTGTAATTGCATAGGCACGGAATTTAGATACACATATAATACACAGATAATATACGAGGCATGTTTTTTATGTAAGTACCGTTTTGCGATTCCGCCGCCGCAGCGCTACGGTCGGCGTTCCGCGCATGCGCGCTGGTTACCTACATCTCTTGTCTACGCACTGACGCCATTACAGTCTGATTCTTCATTGTATACGTTGTTTACTGAGTGTTTAAGTTGCCTCCGACAATCGTGAGTAACGCCGATTGTGAAGTACGGGCTGTTATACGATTTTTTAGTGCTAAAGGCGTAAAACCGATCGATATTCATCGTGAGATCTGTGAAGTTTACGGACAAAACATTATGAGTGATGGAATGGTAAGGAAATGGGTGAGAGCATTTAAAGATGGCCGCACAAATGTGCATGATGAAGAACGGAGTGGGCGTCCTTCGGTCTTTAATGAAGATTTGGTGCAGAAAGTGGAAGAAAAAGTGAGAGAAAACAGACGCTTTACAATTTCATCAATGTGCGACTGGTTTCCTCAATATTCTCGTAGTGTTTTGTATCGCATTGTGACCGAGAACTTGAATTACCGGAAATTGTGTTCACGTTGGGTTCCAAAAATGTTGACGGATTTGCACAAAACCAAACGTTTAGGCAGTGCATTGACTTTCCTTGAGCGGTACCACAATGAAGGTGAAGATTTTTTAGGAAAAATTGTTACTGGTGACGAAACATGGGTGGCCTACGTCACACCAGAATCAAAACAACAATCCATGGAATGGCGACATTCATCATCACCCAAAAGAGTGAAGTTTAAGCAAACAATTTCTGCCCGGAAAATCATGTGCACAGTTTTTTGGGACAAAAAAGGAGTATTGCTAGTGGAGTTTCTGCCTCGTAATGAGACAATCAATGCAGCGTCTTATTGTGAGACATTGAACAATCTGCGTCGTGCAATCCAGAACAAAAGACGTGGCAAGTTGAGTAAGGGTATCGTTTTGCTGCATGACAATGCCCGTCCACATGTGGCTAATCGGACCAAAGATCTCATCAAATCTTTTAAATGGGAAACTCTAGATCATCCTCCATACAGCCCTGATCTGGCGCCCAGCGACTACCATTTGTTCCTGCACTTGAAGAAACACCTGGGTGGTCAGCGTCTTCAAGACGATAACGAAGACAAAACAGTTGTGATACAGTGGTTAACAAGTCAGGCGGCAGAATTTTATGAGGAGGGTATTCAAAAACTGGTGCCACGTTATGACAAGTGCCTCAATATTCACGGAAATTATGTAGAAAAGTAGATTGAGGTACAGGCTTTCATGTAGAAATAAAAGTTTTGCGATATCTTTGCACGTCTTTTTTTAATTCCAAAACGGTACTTACTTAAAAAACATGCCTCGTATATGTGTATGTGTATATACTCAAAGTATTGGAATCGTGCCGAAGATCGGAACTCGAATTTTCAAAGGATCTACACGTTTTGGGACTTCTAGAACACGAAAAAACTACTTTTAGGAAGACGTCTGTGTGTGTAAGGGTGTATCTGTGTATGTTTCTGTGTGTCTGTGTGGATATTACATCCACTCTAATTGAAAAACTAATGGACCGAATTTCATACAATTTGGTAGGTATGTTTTTTATGGGAAATCCTGATGTTCATTAGATTATAGTACGATTCGTAATAAAAGAATCTGCCTTCTTTGCGAAATGGCCGCAGAAATTGCCTTTATCCACTCTAGCTAAAAACTAATGAACCAAATTTAAAAAAATTTGGAGTATAATATTTCAATAACCTACAAGTGATTTATATACCAAATTTAACAAAATTTTGTATATAAATCATTTGTAGGTTATTCTACTACGATTCGGGAAAAAGGAACGGGCTATTTTTGCGAAATGGGCAGCAAAAATCGTTATATATAAAAATAAAAGACTACGTATGCTCAATTACATCAATTAAATTCATATTTTATATGTGATTTTTGACAACAAAAAGAATAAGACTAACCCCATTACTCTAGGACTAGCCGTTCTTGAGATATTCTAGTTTTTTCGCGTTTTCGCTACGCCACCTTTGACAATAAGTCCAGCTATCAAATGAGAACCAAATTTAAGTTTAACGTGTAAATTCAATGTCATTTAAAATACTTATGTTGTGCAGATAAACTCAAATTATCATTAAATAAATAAAGAGAACGAATATGAGTCTGCAGAGAAAGACATGTGCTGTCCACATCAGAATTTTTAACAATATTACACCAATGATTTATAGAAGTGAACGGGGATTATTTTCAGGCCATTTCGAAAAAAATGTATGATCTATATTTAAAGATCCATCAAATTTTTGTCGAATAAAATGTTCAACAAATTTAAGCTGTGTACCAAATTTTAACTCTCTAGGACGTAGGAAAGTGCATTTAAAATGCCATCAATTAAATTTATCAAGAAGAGTTATATAAAATTTTAAAAAAATGAAAAATTGTTATCTACCAAATTTATTTTAAAATATGAAGCCACTCCCATATGCAAAATGTTTAAACAAAGGGAGAGATATTTATTATATAATATCTCTCTCTTTTCTTTCTGGAAGATATCCCAAAGTCAGAATTTAATTGAATTTGTTTTTTTCCCTATATTAAATAATTTTTTTAATTAAAAAACTACTTAACATATTTTACTGAATTTTTTTTTATATATTCTATGGGATAATGTGAATATTTCCTAAAAATTTCGAAGCAATTCGTGAATTTTAAATTTACTTAAAAAATGTTTGAAAAATTAGGTCCCATAGGGTTCAATGTATTTCATTTTTTCAACCCGGGTTCAATAAAAAACTAATTGGGTGATATTATTTATTTATATTCCCATAGGTCCTACAGACCGTCTGAACAACATACTAAAATTTCATTTTGATAAACTCATTTTTACGGCAGTTATCGTGCTAACGGACAGACAGACAGACAGACAGACAGACAGACAGAATGAACAAAGTCATAAACACTTTTCAACTTTGTTGTAAAGTGTTAAAAATTGATGAGGTATCTTGCCCTACAAATTAACACATTTTACTATTGTGTGAAAATACTTCCAAATTTGAATTTTTTTAACACTTTACAACATAGTTGAAAAAATCCGGCCACACACTTAGCTACAGTAAACCTTCAGGTCTGTCGTGTGGTCTATGTTTTCAACATAGTTGAAAAGTGTTTATGACTGTATTTTGTCTGTCTATCCATTCGCACGATAACTGCCGTAAAAATGATGTTATCAAGTTCAAATTTCAGTATGCTGTTGAGACGGGACATATGGGAATGTAAATGAATAATATCACTCAATTAGTTTTGGATTGAACCCGGGTTGAAAAATTGAAATACATTGAACTCTACGGGACCTAATTTTTAAAACATTTTTAAAGTGAATTTAAAATTCACAAATTGCTTAAAAAAATTTAGGAAATATTCAAATTATCCCATAAAATATATAAAAAAAAATTTCAGCAAAACATGTTCGGTAGTTTTTTAAATAAAAATTATAATAATAATTGCACCCATATTATATGAAGAGATCATGTGACCCACTTCAAAATAAAATATGGTATCTATCTTGTGTTAAAATCTTGATTTTTTATTCTTTTTATTTATAATTAGTGTTGCATCTGTCCTAAAATGGCTTAATTTTTTATTTTTTCTATGCATCTATATACTGCGCCAACGCAATTACAGTGTTTTTGAGTTTAAATGATCATCAACCTTTGATTATTTTTACAACGAAGCCTAATTTTCACTTATGGAGAATGTAAACACACATAGCTGTAAGATGAGTTGTATAAGAATTGCTGAATTTCTGTAACACAAAATTATTTAGCTCTGAAGTCTGCAATGTGGCTGATATGAATGAAATATTAATTGATTTTACATAGAGAAGCAGACAATTCTGTAATATTTCTTTTTTGATAAAGTTTCAAGCATGGAGTTAGAAAGTAATTTCACCTTCATGGTTTTAAGTTTTTAAGTAAAATAAATTATTGTAGTGTTGTGATAATTTTAAAAATATCGCCACTGAATGAAAGGAATGGAAAAAGTTTATGAATGAAATATTCACTGCTTTTATGTAGAGAGACAGGCGATTTATATTTCGATGACGTTATATGAATAAAGTTCATTTGTCTTTGATGAAGTTTTCAAATATAATAAATTATCGTAGTATTGTGATAATTTAAAAAATATCACCGCTGAATGTATCACATTTTAGAGAGGTTTAAAAAATTGCATTTCAGCTGGAAAGTGTTTGATAATCAATGCTTTATGCATAATTGGTCTTTTTTATTAAAACTTGATTTCATTGAAAATCAGTAGGCTTATTGTTATGATTTATTACATTAAAATAAGTAGAACAATTTTTGTGAAAATTAAATTGAATAACTTTATTTTATAAAATAAATGCAGTTTATAACTTAAAGCAATTTTTACATGTATTTTTTGTCACTTAAATTTTTTTCTGCCATTCTTTATTTAATTAACTACATAATTGATTTAAACACTATTCATTACAAATGAAAACAATTCTATCTAGTCTTGACAAAATAAATTGTTGCCAGCAGGGCAGAGTCTTTAAAATTTTAAATATTTTTCATTAAAATCCAGCTCTTAATACATTAGTTTATAAATATTTTGTTTACATTTAGAATTCTTGAGTTTTAAATTATTTACAATTTCTTAAAATAAATTTAAATATTACAATTTTGGAATATTTTTCTTTTCTTTTAGGTAATTCAAATTTAACATTTCAAAATGTTTTGTTTACAAATACATAATTTAAGTAACTTAAGCAGTGTATTTTCATATACATATAAATATTTAAATTTTAAAGCTTTATTCACAATGACTTTGAAATTCAATGAAGTTTGACATAAACAAAATATTTAAAATTTTAAATATTAATTCTTTGTTTTTTCAATTTTTAAACAATATCAAATAATTTCAAAAATTTACAATATGAATAAAAATGGTAATACATTTAATTATATATATATTTAATTTCATATAAAATCATTTAAAAACTTTTAATTGCACTTTATTCAAATTGGTTACAATCAGTAATTAATGAGGTCTCTGCCTGCAACATTTCACATTACTAGTGTCGAAACTACGGAGTTACCCTTTTCCCCACTATAAGCATATGCAATAATATATAGAATTAGCTAGAAATGCTCAGTTCTTTTTTTTTTTTTTTTGGTTCTGGGTTATTGTAGAATTAAATGTGATTTTAATTCGTATACTATGTGATATAAACAATCATGGAAACTTAAACTTTTACAGATATTGATTTTAGCATATTAAAAATTAAAATTTAAAGCATAATACAAATGTTAAAATAGGTACATAATCATTTTACAGTTTTCTAAAAATACAAAAAACATGGCGTAACGTAAAAATACAATACGTTACGCCATGTTCCTAGACCATATGACTTGACAAGATTTTTTAAAAATGTGAATTAGTTTAAAAGTTATGAACTTTTAAAGTAAAAAATCAGTGGTGGCTCTAGTCTAATGGAATCGAAATGGTTTTGCATTTTTTAAAATGAAAGTTGGATCCTGAAACTTGTTTCTTGCTTACCTGTTTTCTACTTTTAATTGCATTTTAAAATAAATGTGTGAATTCTTAATACTTACCTAAGATGAACTACACCAGTAAAGCTCAAAATCCAAAGAATTAAAATACTATACTATAACAGACAATAGGCCACATTTTTACTTTCTAGCTGCTTCAGGTTTCGAGATATTTCTTAAAATCATGTGTCATCCTATCTGGAACCAGAACGGACTGAACCAGTATGGTTCAAAATCCAAAGAATGAAAATAAAATTCAAAATACAAATACATGTCAAATTTTATATCACTGCAATTTGCGCAAACTGGCTAGTTATGGGCTCAAATATTTAAAATGCAACAAATATATATACGCTTTCTGAAGTTAAATAAAAGCATGTAAAAATATATTAAAACATCGAAATTATAATCACTATATTTCAAAAACTAAGTACATGATTCAAAATTCAATTACACTTGTAAGGCTTTCAAAGCGCTACAAATTACATGCTAATTGCTTATAGCTAGTTACCATTTTCAATTTTTGCCCTGAATTTACATAAAAACTCTGACTGTAAAATATCAAATTATCTTACTTACTTGCTTTGCGGTATATAGATTAAACTTATGTAATATATCTGACGAGATTTCACATTCATGTTAATCTATAAATTGACTTTGTGGCACATACATACATACTTGAATATGTATACTATTTCTATTTATTTTGTTCAAACCTCACAAATCAATAAACATTTTTAGAATCCCCAAATTCATTTAACCTCCTAATTTTTTTTAAACAAAATAAAATAACTTGTGCTAAGATGCACCCATATTTCACCAATGAGTAAGTAATGAGTAAGATTGAGCTGCAACAATCATGGCATTTTAAATATCACAGTTTTCCCAAACAGGTTAAAATATTAAAATATCGAAATTATATCCACTATACTTTAAAAACTAAGAGCTTCATCCAAAACTCAATTATATACATTTACAGGGTTTTCAAAGAGCTATAATGTTTTGCTTATTGTTCATAGTTAGCACTTTCAATTTTTGAGGTATAAGCATTACAAACTTGAAAAACGGAAAATTTTCAAGCCTCTTCAACTTGACAAGATATATATATATATATATAAATTTTTGTTACCATCTATATCTATCTTTTATAGTTTCCAAAGATATTTCGTGTGAAAGTAAGAAAAATGCAAAAACATTCGTTCAAACAGAAACTTAAAAAAAAAAAAAAAAAATTCAAAGAAAAAAGTTCAAAATATTAAAATAATTTTTATATATTCATAATCCGTACCATATTTCCAACAAAACAAGAAAAAATATTTACATTTTTATCTATTAGGTTCGGAGATATTAGCATCCAAAGTGTTTACATTTTTTGTAATGCTTTGATTTCTGCCGATACCCCAAGCATAGATGTTATTCACACAAAATATCAGCCATTTTGTCAAATGGCACAGGAATTGTTAGTGCATTTTCCAGACAGCTGTTTCCCCAGTAACTAGGGTTTAAAATAAATTCTAACTTAGCATATTAAAAAAAATTTGTTCTAATTTTTTTTAATTTGGTATTATATTATCATTATGAATACAGTATTCAAAAATCTAAAGTGGGCAGCACATAACTTTCCCTGCAGACGTATATCCACGCTCTCTTCATTTTAATTAAATTTAATTCACCTTTAATTCAATTTTCGTTCTCATTTGGTAACTGGGCTTATTTTCAAAGGTGGCATAGAGAAGATATGAAAAAACTGAAATATCTCGAGAACGGCTAGTCCTAGTGTAATGGGGTTGGTCTTATTCTTTTCATCGTTAAAATTATGTATAAAACAAGCATTTAATGGATATATTTAAGCATACATAGTTTTTATTTTAGATTTTGACGATTTTTGCGGGCCATTTCACAAAAAAAGGCAGGTTATTTTTTTCCAAATCATGCCAAAATCTAATCAGCACCAGGGTGACCTATAAGCGACTTATCTACCAAATTTTGTGAAATTCAGTCCATTAGTTTTCAGCTAGAGTGGATACAGGCAATTTTTGCGGACCATTTCACAAAAAAAGGCGAGTTCTTTTATGCCGAATCATACCCAAAACTAATCAGCATCAGAGTCGTCCACAAGTGACTTACCAACCAAATTTTATGAAATTCGGTCCATTAGTTTTTTAGTTAGAGTGGATAGATACATTGCACAGACAGACAGACAAACACCCAGACATACACACAGACGCCACGCTAAAAATAGTTTTCTCGTATCCTAGAGGTCTTGAAATGTGTAGATCCATCGAAAACCCGAGTTGTGATTTTCGGTATGATTCTAATACTTTTCCTATATATTACCATGCAGGGAAAGTAAAAATGGCAAAATTCTGATGAAAAGTGGCAGAGATTGCATTCAATATTTTGAATTTTACTCATCAGGAAAATAAACTTTATTTCTTTTCTGCATTCAGAATAAATCACAGTGCTGTTTTGTTTTCTTGATGTGAAATGTTTTGAAAGCAATATAAAATATATAGTTTGATAATTTTGCACCTCAGCTTTTAGTTATGTTAAAGCTTAATTTTGAAGACTATACTTTTTAACTTCACTAATGAAGGCTATGCACCTGGATTGCATGTACCATGCATGCTTATTTAAGGCATACTATGTTAATACAGCAAGTTATTAATTTTTTGTTTTAAGAGTGTGTATTGTAAAAGTGTTGGTTGTTTTTTGAGAATTTGCTATATGTTCTGGTGTAATTTTAATCAGAGGTTTGCATCTTAAATCCTAGGCAACACCAAGTATATTTTCTAGTAAAGGAATAAGGATCAAATGATACCTAACACATGAATATGTATGTAACCATGTTACTGCAAAGTTTGACAGCTGAAAGAAATGGACTTAAATTATATACATATGTGTGTGTGTGTGTATTATAAATTACTAACAGTTTATTTTCCATAAAAATCAAATAACAAAAAATAACTCACCCATGAATATAGCCAAATCCAACAATTAGATTTTGTCCAAATTTTTGTTTGAATTCCTTGAACATACTTCCATCTAAAATACGGGATAAAATCTGTAAGAGACAGAATTTAGAATTGAAAAAATAATAATAAACTGCAATATTCAATTAAGCAAAATTCAATTTATGAAGCTAATTAATGTAAATTTTTTAATACAGTTGATATTATGCATAAGCCAATCTCTTTAGCACATGGATGTTTCTACAGTTTTGAATATACTTTCTTTTTTGTTGCTTATATTCAACAAAACTGAAACAAGATATATTTGTTTTGTCTACAAAATACCCGGATTCTTATTAAAATTAAGTCAAACGCACAGTTTTTCAATAACTTCATTCTTTACATTTGGCACATCTATTTTTTTTATACCAACTTAACTACAAAAAATGGAATTTTCCGGAGTACTAGCAGTGTGGACTCAGATGTGTTTACATGAGATAAATTGTCAGTTACTTAATATAGTTAAAAGTATATATTCTTCTATGTTAATTTTTTTAATTTTTGTAGACCATTTCAAAAAAAGACTATTTTTACTTTATCAATTTGCACCAAAATCTAATCAGCATATATGATTAGGTAGCCTCTTTTAATATGATATTCCATAGGTGTATATTTTCACACTCTAATAAAAAATTTCTTTAATTGCTATATTTTATGATTTTCTAAATTTTTAAATAAAAGCTTAAATATTGAGATTTTAGATTCTACTGGGTAAAGGTTATATTTTGTTTTGCGCCGGTTACTATGCAGTGGGTATTACAACTGACATCACAAGTTATTTGTTGCTATAAGAATTTTCAAAGTAACATATTTATTGAGTGCATAATGAGTTAATGAAAATTTTCAAACACAATTTTGTATTAAATTTCGGCTTGAAAATTTTCCAGTGTTGTATCAGTAATGTTATCTGATAAGTAAATTTTAATAATTTTATGTGAATTACATTTACTGATAATTTCAGAAACAAAGGCTGTGTATCCGGATTATACGCATCCTGCATGCTTACTTAAATAGTATTTTATGCTTGAATAAAACTCAAGGACACAACACAAATTAAAATATGAAGGCCATTTATTGAATTTCCTAAAAGACGTACAAATATAGTTACAAAAGCCAGAGTGCTTTCAAGCGTATAAATGCCCTTCATCAGTAGCAACATAAGATGTAAAATATTCAATCATTCATCTATAGCAACCAGAAACACGGCAAAATTTCTATAAATAAAATGGTAATATACTATTAATTAATAATAAAACTCTAAAATTCAAATAAAAACATGCACTGATTATTTAAAGCAGGCCAATTACAAGCAAAATACAAATATGACAAAACTACAAGGTCGAAAATTCAAAAAATTTTAAAAAGAAGTCAAAGGTAAACTGTGAAGAGGCTTGAATTGCATAAAGTTGAGAATGAGTCGCCAGGCAAAACTTAAAGTTTGAACGGGATCAAAATTACAAATCGAGGCGTGGTAAATATAAATGAAAAGGGATTCATAAAAAAGAATATTACGAGGGTTATTGCAATGGATTAAAAGAAAAGTTTTTTCAAAAACAGGCAGAAAATTATCATTTGCGACATACTGAGCAAGAGCAGTGGAAAGTTTACCGTTCTTGACATCCTGGGCGTGTTCCCCTAAACGGATGCCAATAGTATGTTTAGTACTGCCAATGTAAAAATTATAATTACCATCAGGATGTACTATTGGTATCCATTTAGAAGATCAATCCATATTGGTATCCATTGTCAAGTACGGTAAACTTTCCACTGCTCTTGCTCAGTATGTCACAAATGATAATTTTCTGCCTGTTTTTGAAAAAACTTTTCTTTTAATCCATTGCAATAACCCTCATTCTTCTTTATGAACCCCTTTTCATTTATATTTACAGTGCTTCGATTTGTAATTTTGATCCCGTTCAAACTTTAAGTTTTGCCTAGCGACTCATTCTCGACTTTATGCAATTCAAGCCTCTTCACAGTTACCTTTGACTTCTTTTTAAATTTGTTTGAATTTTCGAGCTTGTAGTTTTGTTGTATTTGTATTTTGCTTGTAATTGGCCTGACTTAAATAATCGGTGCATGTTTGTTTAATTGGATTTTAGAGTTTTATTATTAATTAATAGCCTTGTACATTACCATTTTATTTATGCAAATTTTGCTGTGTTTCTGGTCGCTATATATGAATGATTGAATGTTTTACATCTTATGTTGCCATTGATGAAAGGCGTTTATACGCTTGAAAGAGCTCTGGCTTTTGTAACTATTTGTACATCTTTTAGGAAGTTCAATAAATGACCTTCATATTTTAATTTGTGTTGTGTCCTTGAATTTTATTCAAGTTTAAATAGACGTGTTATCAACTGGATTATTTTATGCTCACTTATTTATTTATTTTTTGCTGTATGTAAGTATATCGTAAAAGCATTGATCAGTTTTCGAGAATTAGCTATATGTTCTGGTGCAATTTTAATCAGAGGTTAGTGTCTTTAATCCCGGGTAAAAGCCAGGTACATTTTCTAGTCAGTAATAAAGACCACCTGCAATACAGTCAATTACTCAGTTTGTGCTTTACCAAACTAAAATAAATCTTTAGTGAATATTCCAAAATATGTTTTATTCCTGCAGAGCAGGAACTAAAATTTTGTTTCTGTTTGTCAGGACAATTATAATTCCAAAATGGCTCAACAGATTAACATACTTTTTTCACTATAGAGATTTTTTCACTATAGAGACTTTTTTCACAACAGATTAACATACTTTTTTCACTTTCAAGATTAATAAGGAGCAGGTTCATGATTAAATGGGGTCATAGCAGTGGGGAATGCACTTGGCAAAGACAATGCCAAATCACAATACAAAACAACGACTGAATATACTTGGTAATATCATACACTCCTCAAGCACAGCAAGTTTTCTGGTTGTCATTGCAAGTATTTGTAATTACATGCTGATTAGCATAAGCATGAAACTGATCCATCGATGCTATTATCTGTAATGGGAGCATGAAATAACTTTAGAAATGCCCCCTATAGCTTTAGAAATGCTTCCTATAGATTGGCTCTATGGGTGTTAAACATCTTCTGACAAAAATGGAATAATTTTGGATGACAAAAACCATCTAGTAAAGAACTCCAAGTAAGTAATCTCTTTAAATACTATTTTTAATTATAATTTTAATTCAATTTTCATATTTTGTAAAGAGTTCAATTTAGAATTAAAATATTGAGAATGGTTGCTTGAAATCAGGTGAGAACTTTTAAATACAAGTGCTTTTAAATACAAGTGCTTGAAATTTTGTGAAAAATATTTTGAAACACAGAATTTTGTGACAGGTTTATTTTTACAACTTCAAATTTTATGAACTTTTTTTTATTTTGAATTCTGTGAACAAAATTCGAGGAACTCTGAACTTTTTCGAGGTTTTGAATTTTAAGAGGAATCCCTCACTGAAATTTTACACTTGTGAAAGGTCCATTATTGAGATTTTAAATATTATGAAGGGTGTTTTTTTAAACATAACATTTTCTGAAGGGTTCTTTCTAAGACTTCAAACTTTGTGATAGGTCTTTTTTTTAAGTGTAGAATTTTGTGTATAGCTCAAAAAATATTTTTTTCTGAACAGGCCCCTAATAGCTTCTTTCACCCAGTGCAACTCACCATGTACATATCCTCTTTATCCAGGCAGGATTTTCCAGATATTAACAGCAAATCTCTTGAAGGATACAATGGCTCATCATAAGAAATTGTCTCAGGAATTTCAGGCATATTTAAAGATAAAACTGTTTCTCTGCACATTTCAAATGCTTCTTCCTCATTTTCCGCATAATAATCAGTGCAGCCACTGATTCTGGAAAGGGGAAAAAAATTATTTGAAGCTTCAGAAAATTTTTTGAATGAATGCAAATAATTTATACATTTAAAAGATTTAGTATATGAGTCTCCACTTGACATCTTCATAGATTCATATTCCATTTAATTCCCCCAGTATGATAAAGAATGTATCTTTTGAATATTTCACACCCAAGTTATTCTTTAGAATATTTTGTAAATATTCCTTAAAAATTACTTTTTTTGAACTTGTAGTGACATGGATGAATGAGACACATTTGGCTAATATGTTTAATATAAACAATTTTTATACTATTAACATCAATAATGTAGTTCAAATTATTAATATCTCTCATATACTTTATACTATCATTATTGTTTCAGGGATTATTACTTTTCATATGAAATAATGCTATGAAAATTTTACAGTTCTAATAATTTGAGTTCTAATCATGAGAATTATCAGAAATTCAATCTAGTTCTAGTTTTTATAATGTATCAAAGTATATAAAATTCGATAGTTGTAGTCTTTATTCATTCTTGAGTTATTGTGTCACATGCATACATACATACAATACATAAACAGATGAATATTTTCTTAAAAGTGTTTGAAATGAGTTCAGGATTTCTTTAAAAGTGATTTTCCATTAATTTCAACATTTTGTCAAAGAAGTATTATTTTTTCGAAAATGAAAATTTTTCAGAAAACAATACTTGCTCTATATAATAGTATGAGAATGTAAAGTACACACGTTTTTAGATTAAAATTTATTACAGAGAAATTTAGTATCTTTGAATCAAACATTCAATCAACACTATTTAACTCTTGCAGCCTTAAAATTATTTGGAGTGATTCTTTATTTGACTGTCTCATATATTCAAATTCTATAGAGCTTATGTCCAGTTCTAACATAATCAGTATTAGTATACAAAAATATTTGTATCTCTTTATCAAATTTCATACACAAATTATTTTAAATTTTTGCTTAAAAAAATTCTTACATTTTTTAAAAGTTGGCAACAGGTTTGTCACACAGGCACGGTAGCCTAGTGGTTAGTGCGTGTGAGTTGCACTCGGTAGTCCCGGGTTTGATTCCCTCCGCTGCCCAAACTGCTGCTATGTTCACGTGGAGTATGATCATGTTAAACATATGGGTCCATAAGTCCTTCCGAGAGGTTGATGGTAGGGGAAGGAGGGTACGGTCCCTGTGGATGCCTCCCCCACTGGGTTCCGGTCTAAATTGGGTGGCTCTTCCCAGCCATCCAAACAGTTACTTTACACCTTTCTGGTAGGTCGGATGGTCTGGGTCTCAACAACAACCACACAAAGCAATGGGATGCATTTAATTGATGTGTGTTACTGTATACTACTTTAATACCTTTGATATCCATAGCATAGTTCAAACTATAATTTTCCTGTATATACTATACATGTAAACTAGAAAATATTTTATTAATGAATAGAAATGACCATGAAATCATGGTCCGTGGGAGTTAGGTATGTCCAGTTTATCACATTCTTGCTTTTATGCAAAAACATGTTAAAAGGAAGAAGACACTTCACAAATCCGGAGTTCTTAGAATTTTGAGAATGGTGGGTGGAGCTAAAATAATGTCCTACATCAATCCTGGTTTCAAAGTAAATACTTTTACAGGAAAAATTAATTCACTGAAAAATATGTAAAGTATTTTAACTATTAGTTAAATACAAGAGTTATTTTTACTAACTGTTCTATTTGACATTTACAATTTTACCACTAGTTGTACACTAAATTTGAAATAGTATATTAGGAAAACTGTAGAATATAACTACTATTCTCATTAAAATTTGATATATCACTACCCTCTATATAACACGCAAATGACCAGAACAAATAGTAGTTGTATATAAAAAATTTTACAAAGTAGTAGCATATCAAAATCTGCATATCTATTAAAATCTTAATCAAAAATTTGGGGTGAAAAACTTTATACTATAGTATAAGAAAGTCAAAATGATTTAATGAAAACCTGCAATGGACGTCAGCTCCGCCCAAGTCCTGTTCAGTCACAACTTCACCTGTGGCAGCTTTAACTAATGGAGGACCTCCAAGGAATATAATTCCAGAATCTTTCACAATGATAGCCTCTTCAGCCATAGTGGGACAATAAGCACCACCCGCAGTGCAGCTTCCACAAACCAGAGCAATCTGTCTGGAATTAAAGGTTTTTGCAATTTTGTAAATACAGAGTAATTCATATTATATTTACTAGCAGATGCAACTGCTATTTGCCTGATTTAAAATAAGTGTAATTTTTAATAGCATTCTAAATCTTATTGTTCTTCAAAAAATTTTATTGAAAATATTTAATTTCTTTTCAAAAGTTTTAGATAAAATTCTTCTTTTAAGATGTCTTAATATGCAATCCTACATTTGGATGAAAATGGCTATTTTCAGCCAAAAATCTAACTTATTTATCCCCAAACTCCTTTTAGTACATTCATGAGTTTTTAATGTACTTCATTATGAGCAATTTCAGAAAGACCTTTTGGCAACATTGCAAAATTTTGCATTAATATACAAACAATCATTGGTATATTTTGTTTTAATGTAAAAATATTTCTGATTTTTGTAATATGTTCTCATCTGTTAATATTTTTACATTCATATTAATTTTTATACAAAAACATTATTTTTCAAACATATTAATAATGAAATGAAAATATATTTCTTAAATAATGCTATTAAATTATTATTATTATTTATTTAGGCACTCATTAAGTATACATGATTTACACTCATTAAAAATACATTTGGAGAAATATTAAAATTTAATATATTTACATCTAAAATTGCAACTATAACTGAAAAAATTGAAAAATAATATCTTTGTCATCATTTTTGGAAAGACCCAGAATAACTGCCAAAGGATCCATGTTTGGGGGATCATGCAGGTTCAGGGGAACCAGGTTGTAGTAAGTACAGTAGGATCATTTGGTTTTAACAATGAAAATAATTTCTTAAATTGTGAACACATATTAATATATTCTTTTGCACTTAATAATATAAGATGAACATTAGAATAGGCTTGCATTGTTCATTGGAGGGGAACTCTCATTGCAGTAACTCAAATTATGAAATATTCAAAACATTTTTACTGATTTTTATGATTATTTGCACATAATTATCTCACTGCAATTAAGGTTGTAATAAAGCCCAAATTTTTAATTTCAAACTAATAAAAAAGTTACAATTGATTAAAAATGATGCCATGTTAACTCTGGAAAATTTTTGTTTGTATAGAAATGAAAGAGCAAACAATAAAAAACAACAAGTTTGTTTACATTCCCTCATATTTTAACATTGCTACTTTAAAGCCCATTTTCTGACAGTAATTGCAGATTGCACTTCGTTCCAGTATATGCAAGCATGTTATGAGTTGTCTGCAATGCAAACACAAGATATAGATTACAAATCTAGTTATGATGTTGAAATTGATAGAATTGTTTAAGAGATTGGAACAGACACTGATGTAGAATAAGTGTTCTGTCAGGCAGTACCAATGAGATGGGATAATCAGATCAGATGAGTCTTTTTCTCAAATTACAAAGAAGGATGGAAATGCTCAATATAAAAAAAAGCATCAAGGGCCTATGCAACACAGAAACTCCTTAACCTACAAAGGCTCTTGAGTCTTGACCTGGAGGTATTAGTAGCAAGCTCCAATGGCATCATTGCATGGGCAGTCAGCAACATTAAGGTCATAGGGAAAAAATATAGAAAACATTTACAATGCAAAATATTTAATAAATAGTTATGAATATACCTGAGGTATTCCTAAGGAAGAAAGAATAGCTTCATTGTAAAATGAACGGCCTCCATGATTTCTATCAGGAAAAATATCTGCCTAAAATAAATTGTGGTTACAATTTTCAAAAACACTATTTAAAATGTTGAAAATACTAAATGTTTAATATAGAAGTTTTTTGAGTTCAAATTCAAATAAATTAAAAATGTTTATTACAATACTTTTATACTGAGATAAAACTAACGATACTTATCGGTTATAGGGACCATGGGTTAGAGACTGCTTTTCCTAGTTGTCGCCAACATGAATATTGGCGATATAATCCGATACGAGAAATTCACTACAAACACAATTAAAATTTAATATATAATGAGGCCTAATCAACTTTACTTAACAAAAAAAATATTGTGTTACACTGAAATTTGTGGCGGCCAAAACGCAGCTACTGCTGATAAAATTTCATTAAATTTATCACTATCGGTAACGCTTCACCACGTAAATTCTGCGAGATATGAGTCTAAGTGCTGTCTCGCAGTGCCTCTATGCTTTTTGTTATGCCATTTCACAGTCTCTCCATGGTCTGCATATGAGCCCCAGTTTTAGGATCCACGAAGCTATATTGATGGTTTACTTTCAAATGTTGAAAGCCACTTCGTCTAATTCTTCAGTTTTGTAGCCATGCCAGCAATCTAAAGATATGATTGAGCCGTCCTCAATCTGTTCAACAATTTCTTGGAAAAGAATAGTAGCTTTCCGGCAAAGAAATGCTTTCTCATGGCCACTGCCATGAGAAAGCATTTCTTTGACGGAAAGGCTGCCATGAGAAAGCATTTCTTTGACGGAAAGGCTGCCATGAGAAAGCATTTCTTTGACGGAAAGGCTGCCATGAGAAAGCATTTCTTTGACGGAAAGGCTGCCATGAGAAAGCATTTCTTTGACGGAAAGGCTGCCATGAGAAAGCATTTCTTTGACGGAAAGGCTGCCATGAGAAAGCATTTCTTTGACGGAAAGGCTGCCATGAGAAAGCATTTCTTAGCCATGAGAAAGCATTTCTTTGCCGTGTTTGGCTTCATGGTCCTTATAACCGATAAGTACCAAACTAACTACCACATTGTTTTATTGTTCAGCCAGATGTTATCAAATAATATGTCAACCATGTACACTTATTTCAAACACAGAATTTTATATTTATTAAACTATTTTATACAAACTTATATTAATTTTATATTGTGGCAGTGTTTGGAACATGAAACATGGTCAATGGATTGATTGGAACTATGTATTGAACTGTTAACATCTATTATGCAAAGTTTAAAAAAATAGCAGACAAAATGCAGATGCATCCATTACATATTAAAATAACTTCTTTTTGTGTATGCATAATTTTCAATTAGTTATAATTTACAAAACTAAACTTATAATTTACACTTTTAAGCTACATTTTAATTTGTTACTATTTTAACATCCTATTTTGGCATATGTTTACCAAACTTCATATTTTTTGCAAATTGGTCTACAAATAGGACCAAGATGTTTTATTCCTTACATTTGCTTGTGCAGATAATTTTGTATAGTAGTGAGAACAGTTTTATAATTTTATTTTTACAGGAGAATTAACATAGATATTTTAATGAAATTTTTTGAAGAAAAATACACTCCATTGCAAAAAAACTTATGCACCCCCATAAGAACTTGAGCTATAGCCACGAAACTTGGCATGTATGCATCACTTGAAATATGCAAATGATTAGAATTTGAGAGCAAAAAATGTTTTATTAAGAAATGGGGGCAACAAGATGACATTTTAGCAAGTGTTAAATCCTCTCCTGGCAGCCATACAAGCTGGTATTTAGTCTGGCACAGAGTCAATTAAGTTGTTTATGTCCCTCTGTGTAAGATTCTGCCACAAATGTTGCAACTTGTTAGTGGTATTCTGAAAAGGCTGTAATTGCCATTCCAGCATGTCCCAGATGTATTCTATTAGTGATAGGTTTCGGGACCTGGATGACCATGAGAGGATATTAAATTCTCAAAGATATTGTTGGAAAAATCATGCAATATGTGGTTGAGTTGTTGTTGTTGATGTTGAAACCCAGACCGTCCGACCTACCAGAAAGATATGTGGTTGAGTGTTGTCTTGTTGGTAAATGGAACCTGGGCGGCTTGACAGCAGACAGCATAGGCAGAACAATCAGCTTCAGGATATTGTTGACATACAAGCAAGATGTCAGACTGACTTTCAGCACAACTACAGAAGATTGGCTGTACCACGAGATAGCTCCCCAGACTGTCATACCATGTGTGATGACTATGTGTCACTCGACAACAAATGTGGGATCAGAATGATGGCCAGTCCTCCTCAACACACATATGCAGCATTCATCAGCATTGAGACAGAGGCAGGATTTATCATTAAAGACAACATGCCTCCAATTGGACATTGACAGACAGAGCTTGGCACCAATCAAGACGTCTCTGCCAATATTGAGGGGTCAGTGGTAGATGCCTTAATGGATACCGACACCTAATCCCACCTTCTGCCAGTCATTTCTAAATAGTATCTCTTGATATAGGATGCATGGAGGATGGTAAATGCCTTTGGATATCTGATAGTGACACTACTGGTATAGGTATGTCTCATTTCCTGACTGTATGATCCTCTCAAGTAGTTGTCTGTCTGATGCAACTTGAGCCTCTGCGACAGTTACATATGATTTCTCTGGTCCATTGTTGCCAACACTGAGTACCAGCCATATTGCTCTGATCAAGATGGCGACTGATATGCTTATTGGACCAACCAGCTTCTCTTAGGCCTGATGCAATGTCTCTCTAAATCTAACAATTGTTCATAATGCCGACAAGTATGTCTCAAAGGCATCTTTGTATACACCTTGCAGCATCAAAGCAGAAAATTTAGTTCTAATTGCCTGTGAGAGAGAACACTGGTCATTTTAAATACTGCATGATGTGTCATTCTCATGGATGTTGCATGAGCCCTATGACATCATTGGCACTGACAGTTTGATCATTTGCATAGTTCTCAAAATAACATTTGCATGCCGAGTTTTATGGCCATAGCTAAATTCTTTATGGGTGCATATATTTTTTGCAACAGAGTATATGATTTAGGATGCTATTAGAATTTCTAGATATTTTAAATCATGAGCAACATCAAGTAAATCCACTAGTACTTTATACTAATTAGGATAAGTAATTCTGTCAGGGCTTGATTAACTCATGAGTCTCAGGGGCTGCGACTTTAGGCCCCCTAAATTTTGCATGTGATAAAAAATTCTAAGCATAAATAATTTCTTAATTGATTTAAAACTGGTAATATTAGTTATTTTAAATTATAAAATATGTAAATAGTTTTAAATATAATATGTATATTACTCTGAAGTAAAACTTTGGAAGTTTTCTACAATAGGGCCTTCAAGGGTAAGATCCTGGGTCCCCAAATTTGTTGTGTTGATTCTTTGCATGTGTTTGATATGCTATGACAGTATGGGGCCCCCAAAATAATACCTAGGCCTGGGCCCCACTTTAGCTTGATTAGGCTCTGAATCTTGATTCGTTGTATTAGGAATGGTTGGTTAATCCTGTTCCTAATGTGTTAAGTTGAGAATGTGAGAACCATAAAACATAACTTTTTCTCACTAAATGCCATTTTTATGCTAAAGGTTTATCTTATTCTCTTCAATATTAACTTGTATAGCATATATGAAAGTATAGAACATAAAATTATTTAAAATTTTGTAAAAGTCCTTGTGAATTTTCTATCCAAATATTTCATATAGAATATCATGAAATATGATTCAGCTATAACAGATAATGCCATTTCACATTTATCTGCTATAAATTAGAGTTAGTTCTGCTATAAATTAGAGAGTTTTTAAACTTGGGGTATGTGAAAGGATAGTTGGGAGTACGTAGAAATATTTTAGCAATCGCAAACTTGAGTAAATTGATAGATTTTTTAATCATGTTATTTTCTTTGATATTTTCGACTAAAAGAAATAAATTTTAAATTCTATTTATAGGAAACCAAATCCATATTCTAAATATAAAATCAAATACAAATGTTCCAATCTTTAGTCCTGTATTCAGGTTTCAAATATCTCACTTTGCAACATTTTGCTGGGAAAAAAACAAACAAAAAACACCATGTGTCTCTGTATTTTGGACTAGCTTGCTACTTCTCATATCTAATGAACAGCGCTTATATTAGGCTCCAGAAAACAACACAGTATTATTTTCAACATTTTCTGAGGCATTTGTATAAATATATTTCCTTTTTAGACATTTCTGCTAGTTTTTTATATACATATATGTACTTTAATAATAATATTTTTAAAAGTTTTACATTTTTTTGTATATGTTCTTAAGTACAGATCATAATTTATAGAACATGTTCAATTGAAAGAAAGGGATACAGTACAAAAATAATAATAACAATAATAATAATAATAATTCAGAGGGTACTTGGGTGAAAAATGGTTGGAAACTGCTGAATTAGAGCATCCTTGAGACCCACTCTAAAACAGGGACCAAAATTTCAGAAACACTGATCTGGGTGAATAATTGGAGCCTATATTGGTATTTGATAAATGCTGGGGCCATGGATGAGTTTCCGGAGTATATTTTACTGGTCCATGAGAATTGCAATCAAAAAATAATTTTTAAAGAAAATATAGGTAGAAATATTTAATTTAAAACTCATATTTTGTTTGATACAAAAAGCAAAATTTTGAATGCATTTTATTAATTAAAGCTTGTGAAGCTAAAACTACTTTGAAATTATAAACATATCTGAGAATATAAATCCAAATGAAATGATCAGCATATTACGAAAATAAAACTTTTATTTCACTGTTCTCTTTAGTAAATCATCAAATGATAAAGCAAAAAATAATTCTAGTCCTACATTTTCAGTTATTACTAATTAGCTATTTCTTTCACTACTAAAAACGATCCTTAAAACATACCTGGGAAAAGCTGATAGCTGTTATGCTTGGTGATAAACTTTATGACTTTTGGGAAATGTTACCAAGTTGATGATAATTCAATATCTGAAAAAAGTGTAATTTCTGATAATATTTGTGACTTTATAGAAATTATTAATTAGATATTGTTGATTCAAAATATAGCGATTTTTACTGTTCATGTGCCAGGTACGATTTGCTATGGAGTTGCAGAGAATTGGCATTTTTCTAGGGAGTTTTAGGAGGACTGTGTTTTTCTAGAGGGACATATAGTAATAATACTGATTAGGAGAGGTGCATGGTCTGCATCTGTCCAGTGATTTTAGGAGTACAAGAGTTGCATGGGTAGATGAGAGGAAATATTTTACATAATTTTATGCATCCCATACTTATAGAACTCACTTAAAGATGTGGTTCCCAAACCCATAAAAGTGCTGCCATAATGGTATCCATGAACCGGTTTTGCACTTTTTAGCCTGGAAGATCTGATATCAGAAATGGTTGCAAGAAAACTTACATACTACAATTTTATTCATCCCCATCACGATAGGTTTACATTCTAATAAAACAAATCTTTCATTTGTTTTCAATGTAAAATTCAAAATTTTCATTCCTTATTTTCATATTTTATTTTAAATACATTTATCTAAAATGATATGGAAAATTGAAAAGGGATTCAAATTTTATCTGTCTGTAGTAAAAAATTTGAAAAAATTGCTCACAATGCATTTTGGGTCCCTGGTCTATACCTATTCATCGCTTTAAATAGACGTATTAGAGTTTATGCACAGCTGCTACTCAATAAACATGCTTTCAAACATATGCTAAACTCTAGCAAAATTAGAGTGAAAGAGAATTCTAATAAGTTACCTGAAGTGGTAAAAATGCTCCGCCACTGTCCACTAAATATATACATGGCAAATGATTCAAATAGGACAATTGTTGAACTCTTAACTGCTTCACAACAGTGATCGGGAAGAAAGTTCCACCTTTCACAGTAGCATCATTAGCCCCAACAATACAATACTGTCCATGAATTTTACCAATTACTGAAAAGGGAAAAATAAATTAAATTTAGTATTTGGAAAATGGGAAAACTTATGAAAGAGGGCAAAAATCAAATCAATGACTTTAATCCCTGGATCTTGCCCAAAAGTTTGTTTCTGAAATACTGAGATTATAACTGTAAAAGTCCCAGAATTTATTCCAGTTAGTTTAATTTGTGAAATAATGCTTTCTCAGTTTACATCAGAAAAATATTCAAAATTTTTCTCTTTCTGTTCCAATGTTGACACGCTTTATAGGCTTTCTCCTTTACACTGGATATGTATGTCTTCCTCAAGAAAAACTACACTGGTCAGTTGCTGACGATGTCAGTTGTCCAATAGTATGTGCAACAATGTCGAGTGCGATATATACTAGTACTCGTATAAAGCAGAATCTCCATATGGCAGATAATAGTGCTTTGGATAAAACCGATAAATTGGCAAAGGTTCGGCCATATATAAATATCTTAAATGCCAATTTTAAGAAATATGGTGTTTTTTCAACACATCTTTATATCGCTGCACAAATGATACCATATGGTCGACAGTCTTGTAAAATGTTTATTAACGGAAAGCCCATTCGTTTTGGGTACAAAGTTTGGTGTTTATATTCATCAGAAAGCTACTTGTATAATTTTGATATTTGCACAGGCAAATCGGCAGATCTTGGAATTGGCAGAGTTGTTGTAACACCACTTTTAAGGCTGGTGAAAATTCCAATAAATCACTATGTATATTTCGATAACTTTTTTACATCTCACTTTTTGTTGACAGAATTCAATAGGGCAGGGTTCTATGCTACAGTGACAATTCGCGGTAGCAGGTTAGGAAAATGCCCCATAATACCGGTGAAAAAATTAAAAAGGAAAAACGTGGAACATTTGAATCCGCCTTTGATAAAAAACACAACATTGCAGTAGTTCATTGGAATGATAATTCTGTCGTCTCAATGACTACTAACTGGGATACAATTGAACCACCAGCAATGGCCAAAAGGTACTCAAGAAAAGAGAAAAAATCTATATCCATAAAGAAACCCAAACTCATCGGAAATTACAACAAATATATAGGTGGCGTGGACCTACTTGATAATTTTAGAGCTATGTAAAGAGTGCAAATAAAGGGCAAAAAATGATGGTGGCCGATTTTCACAAACTTTATTGACATCGCTAAAACTAATTCATGGAAACTCTATAACATTGCTAAAGAGCCAAAAATTTCTCTTTTAGATTTTCAACGAAGTGTGGCTTTGTCATTACTAAAATCAAAAGATGAAGATTCTCAAGATATGCAATCTTCATCTTCATTCACCCATTGTGTTGGTCGGCCATCTGTATTTCAGAATTTAGCTTTGAACAAAACCAGAAAAGATCCTGCAAATCATATTATTGAAAGAAATCAGACAAACAAAAGAAAAAGATGTAAACATTGTAGCAGTCAGACAGTAACTGTTTATAAAAAATGTAATGTGCCTCCACATAGTAAATGCTTCAAAGATTTTCATGTATTCACAAAGTAATCGCATTGTACTGACGTTGCGTTTTTATTTCATTAACCAATAAATATTTTTTTCATCAGACACTTTATTTCTCTTAATTAGTCACTAATATATGTAAAAACTTACTTTAGTTCATTTTCGTACAGTGAAAGGTAGTGCGGTCTTTAATGGGTTAATGCAAATGCAAATTTCAATTTCAATGCTAAACCCCCCCAACGGATACACCCCCTAACGGATAGTGAAGGATTTCAGATGGTGCAAAAGAGACACTCTGCCTGTATAAAGAAGAATGATCCCCCCCCTCCCTGTTAGCAAGGTCAAGCAAGTGCTTGAACCCAAAATTCCTGAGAAAATGTAAATGCCGTACCTAACGATAAACCGCCCCCCCCCCCCACCTTCTTTCTAGTACCTGCTGCAAATTGGCACAGTTACATCTCGGACCTCAAATTAATAGCTCCTTCCCTGTGCGATGCCCATGTGAAAATTCAAGTAAAGACGAGAAATGAGTATAGGGATATTCAGCGTAAGCTGAATGATGACAAAATTCACTACAGGATTTTTCTTCAAAATGAAGATAAACCTTTGAAGGTTGTGATTCAAGAACTCCCTGTCCCAACCGAAATTGACCTAATTAAAAATGACCTCCTAAACAATAAAATTAAAGTACTTAGCATCACTCAACTCTACAAAGGCCCCCAAAATAGCAAAATCTTAATGCCCCTGTTTTATGTACAGTGCGCAAAAATTCCAGAAAACTTAGCCATCTACCAGATAAAAACAATGTTAGGACTGGAAATAAAAGTTGAAAGGTATCGAGGCAGAGCTCAAATGAGCCAATGCTTTTCTTGTCAGCAATTTCATCACTCAACCCGACAATGCTAACTCCCCCCAAAATGTGTAAAATGCACAGGCCCCCATAAAACAATAGAATGCCTAAAAATAAAATCTACTCCTTGTACTTGTGCAAACTGCGGTGGTGCACACCAATGTGCACTATGCCAATTTATTCCAAAGTGGTGCACTATGCCAATTTATTCCAAAACAATCCAGAAGACTTTCCTGAGCCCTCCCCCCCCCTCCCACTAATAAAACTCAAAAATCAAAATCTGTAGATAATAAAGTAAAAGATTTTAATGAATTCATCATTGGTATGCTCTTATCATTTCAAAGTCATTTCAGTCCGAAACACATTTACGAATCCTTTTCTAAAGTTATCCCCCAAATGAATGCTGCAGAACATGACCTCGATAAAATTCAAATTTTATACGGTAGTCTTAGCAGACTCCCCGTATAAATTTGAAGCCCTGTAATTGGGCCGCTCAGATGAGCCCAGCATCCCTGCATTTTATAAAAATGCAGCCTTCACCGTTTCAAGGCTAGTGCTCCACGGAGCACAGCTAGACCCCTCCCCCTTTTCCCTTTACTTTTCGAGGAAAATTGCTCTTCCTATTCCAAATTCTGCGACTCGACAGATCTTGATTGTGATTCGTCACAATAGGGATCAAAGACCATCGCCCATTTCTTTTTGAATCTTCTTTTCTGTAAATTATCTTTATTACTATTTCACAGCCAACCCTTAGATTGGAGTTTAAAGGCAGCCTAGGGTTGCCTGGGCACTCCGTAATTGGTTAGTCCTTGAAACCTTGAAAAAACTAATGTGGATTCCAGCTAAAACTATGATTTCTGTAGTTATATCTATTGTATATGTATAATATATATATATATATATATATATATATATATATATACAGGGTGTCCCAAAAAAGACTGAAATGAGCTTTAATTCTTTACCTGTTGGAGATACGTGGACAATGTAAATTGCAAAAATGTTGAAAGTAAGGTAGGAAATAAGACTATGTTAAAGAAATAGCCCTCCCATTAATTTCCAAAAAGTTAAATTTTTATACGATCCCCGTAGACAAATGTGGTCAATCAGAAATTTTTTATTTTTAATGCAACAAGATCATTAAAAAACCTGCATATCTGTATCTTTAAAATCAACTGAATTATGATACAGGAAAAAAATCTGACTTATGCCACTTTTCCATACCATGTGAAAGGCTGTTTCATCAGTGAAAATAGGGATCATAAACAAATTGATGATGGAAGTTGTTTAGATAAAAAAAAGTACTTAAAAGTACTTAATTACTGAAAAAGTACTTAGTTATTGAAAAGTACTTAAGAATCTGTGATTGCATTGTGAGTCTAAGTGGAATTCGCAAAAATGTCTCCTTTGTATTATCATCCAGTTTTATCTTTTTTGTGATATGTCACAAATTTACATTTCTAATCTGCTTTATGGTTCCCATTTACAATGTTCAATTTTCAATTAAATATAACTCGCTCAGTTTCAAAGACACAGATATGCGGTTTTTTTTAATGATATTGTTGCATTAAAAATAAAAATTTTCTGGTTGACCAAATTTGTCTAAGGGGGGTCGGTCGTATAAAAATTTAAAAAGTGTAACTTTTTGAAAATTAATGGGAGGACTATTTCATTAACGTAGTCTTATTTCCTACCTTACTTTTAACAGTTTTGCAATTTACATTGCCCACTTATCTCCAGGTGTAAAGAATTAAAGCACATTTCAATCTTTTTGGGACACCCTATATATATATATATATATATATATATATAAATATAAATTAGTAAATCCAAAGTTAGAATGTATGTAGTAACTCATAATACACTATTCCAAAATTTTTTTACCAAATACAAAGAAATAAAAGAAATTAAGACATAAAGAGGAAATAATAAAGCGTAATGCAGGTCATAAAGACAAAGACAATCAACAAATTTCAAAAATGAGGCATGCACATAAGGAAACAAAAAAATCAAGCAAAAAAGCTTGCACATGGAAGAGATTTAGGCTTACGATAGGTTCATTTCGAAAAAATTCTCTTCGGGTCCATATATCCCTTCGAAATGAACACAAAAATGCTTGTTTCTGAAACACAAGATAGATTTTATCTATAAACTTGTGTTATATGGACGACAAGCATATAGATTGGAACAATAAAGGAAACATAAATACCTCAAAACACACCTCATCAGCGCAACCATGACGAGCAAAATATGACTAGACCAATGTTGCCATATGCCAAAATGAAAAGATGTGATTTGCTGTTGCCAAAGAGAGAAATAAAAACTGTACTGCGCAAAAGCAATAAAATGAGTAATTCAACAGTTAAAGCTTCAAGATAAAAAGATGAAAATATAATTGCAAGAGAATGAAGAAGTACGGCTAAAATAAGATAATAAGGGGAGAATATGAGAATTTTAAGCTAATTGAAACTTATTAACTATACAATTTACTAAATATGCAGGATATTGATACATTTTACTGGTAATTTTGAGGTTATTAATGTGCAAAGCATGAAATTTTTTATCTGATAATCTATAAATTCTAAAAAGCTGATTAAGTATAATATTTCTAAACAATTGAATCGAGTTGCAGGAATTAAAAGATAATAATTTATTAATATTAAATTTAAAAAAAATCTTTTTTATCATATAAATTAGTAACTATCCCATGAGCAGGTTCTATAATTAGATTTAAATCCAAATAATAAATATTATTACTAATAGAAGTTTCATTAGGTATTAATTCCAAATTATCCGGATAGAAATCTATATCTATGACATAGTTATCAGTAAATACAAGACAAATCAGATAATCTACATATCTATAAATTTTATAATCTGTTGAAGTAAAGAATTTTTCATATTGATATAGGTATAAATTAGCTAACATACTGCTACTACAGCCACCTTGTGGAACACCTGAGACTTGTAAGTATAATTTATTACCTTGAAAGATATAATTATTGAAAAGAACAAAATGGAGAAGCTTAGGTAAATTGGTAAATTTAGTAAGATTAGAATGATTAGTAATATAAGCATTATATAAAGCTAAAATGACATCATATAGATCAGTGATCTTAATATTATTAAATAGATCTTTAAAATCAAAAGTTTGAAATCCTATTATTTTACCAAGCGTTTTTAATTTATTTTTTAATTCTTTACTGTTATTTAGAATAATGTAGCTATCACCAGAATATACCACCCATATATATATATATATATATATATAAAATCAGAGTTCCCGTTAGGGCACTAGGCAATGAGAATCTCACAATTTTCTAAAGAATCTCGCATACTAGAAATTGCTGAAGTTTTCTAGTGGAATGAAACAAGACATAAGATCCCTCTATTCAACCTCTCCTTTTCATTTCCCCTTTGAGTCCAGTGATTACAGAATACGACAAAAATTTATGACTTGCCTTGGATTTCCTTTCTGTTTGAAATTTTATGCACATAGATCTATGGGGATGATGGCCAGTGATGGTCATCCCCGAATTCCCCTTCTCTATCACCCCTCTTTCTTGAATCAGCCTCCATTGACAGTAGTTGCATTTAGAGGAGTTACTTGACCTTGACTCAATTCATCTCCCAGGAGGAATACGGAATCTTGTATTGCAAGGACATGGACGTTTTTACCGCACTGACACCGTAAAGCAAAATGAAATTACATTTTAGTCCTATCTGTTAAACACTTTTATTACAATTACATAGCTGCTAGTCTCTTAATTTTTATGGGAGATCATAAGTTGTTCTGTTCTCTCGACTAAAAGTGCAAATAATTCAATTTTTTGTTGATCTCTACAAAATTTCCTTATTTATGGAATTTTAGAGAGATATCCCTACAATTTATAAAAACCTATTTCACATAAATCATGCTTCGTCAGTCTAAACAGTTACCTTACACCTTTCTGGTAGGTTGGACGGTCTGAGTCTCAACATAAATCATGAAAAATTTTGCTGACAAATGCAAAATTGACCACAATTCCTGTATCCATGGGAAGCAAATTTGTTTTACTAAAATCTTGTTACTAAACATTAAAAACAGTTTTAATTGATTCCTGAAATTTACTTGAGTTATCCTTCATCAATATGCTAATAAGAAATATAGCAATTCCAGTATCCACGGAAAATAAATTAGTTCTGCTAAAATTTTTGTTACCTGTTGTCAAACATCAAAAATAGTATTTTTAAATTGAACTAACTACGAAATTCATTTAAGATATGCTTCACCAAACTGCTCAGGGAAAATATATGATCGTGATTTTATATATATATATATATATATATATATATATATATATATATATATGTATATATATATATAAAGTCTGTTTTGGGGACGCTCGTTCTCGTGTGACAAGCTCCAGGTATTCTTTAATTCCCAGCACGCTGCTCCTCAAAACGGATGGCAGACAGCGCATTCCTGTCTTTTAAGCGTCCTTGATCCACTGTGGCAATCAAAACATTATCTGGATTCTGTCCGTTAAGTGAGCCGATTTTTTTCGTTAACCCTGAATCGCACAACCGTTAACCCCCAATACAATTATTAGATACTCTCCAATAAACAAAACAAAAAAACACTTTCAACTTAAAATCCTGCATTATAGTTTTAAACAATCCGTGTTACAGAATTATTTCTGAAAAGAGCTATTTTTTGTCGAAAACGATCAGCTGTAATCAGAGAAACAAGTGATAAACATCGAACGAAAATGTATGTATATTTTTTGATGACGTGTATACAATGGTAGTCCGGAGCATCTGGAGGGCAGAGAAATTAGGAGCGTGCGATTGCGTAATTACTACCGCATTGTTTTAGGATCGATTGTCTTGCGGGAAAAAATAAATTTTAGACTTACAATGTTTTTTTTTTTTTCAGACTCCGCATATAAATCGACCCCCCCCCCCCCTCCCCACTTTGAAGCGGTTTTTTTTTTTTTTGTCACAAATTTCTCGACTTATGCAAGTATATAAGGTAAATAAAAAAGCATTTAATTTTAGTTAAAAGCAACTGCAAAAAGGTCACAGCTGATTATTATCACATATGCCAACTTGCGGTTTGCTGTTTTTGTCATAAGTTGAATCGTAGTTTATCTTTTTGTTACGTATTTTCAAGCCTGCCTGGCTTGTTTTCGTTTCATCTTCATTATCATCTTTGTGGTTTTTATACGATCCTTATGCCTGCTTGAATTTTAAAACCGACATAAAAATTTATCCCTTAGATAGTTTTGGTGCCTAATTTTAAAGAAATATAATGATGATACTGCATATAAAAATATTATGGATATAGCAAGAATTGGTTTCACATGTCTTATGACAACAACCATCGTTGAAAGAGGCTTTAGTAAACAGAACATAAATTTCATAAGTAGTAACATCAGAGTAAAAAATCTCAGTGACTTGATTCTTATAAATAGTGAAGGGCCAGATATGAAAGATTTTAACTTTAAGGCAACTTTTGAAAATTGATGTATAGTACAAAAATTCGACGCTTGACTGGTTTATATGATAATGAAACTATGTGAATTATAAAATAAATTTGTCATTTTTGTAACTCATTGTAATCTTTCATTGGTAAATACAAGTTTAATTTACTAATAGCTTATTTAATGATTAAAAAAATGAAATCTACCTATCTTTATATCTTGTTTAGAATGAAATTAATATTATTAGCTGCATTATGGCTTAAAAGTAGAAATTTTTTTGCCGATGGCGACGATAACTTTGACTAATAATCATGTAATTTGGCTAATGATTTTTCAATTAGGCTAATTTGTTGGCTAACAGTTTGAAATTCCCAGCGCGGGCCCTGTATATATATATATATATATATATCAGTGGCGGATTTTGGCCTCTTGCTTGGGGGGGGAGGGGGGGGGGGGAGGGGCAGCAATCTGTAGATCAAAATGTTCTCGGAGGTTTGTTCACTTAGGATTTTCTTAACGGCTTCCTATATACGGATATTTGACATTTTTGAAATAACTAGAACAAATTCGGAAGTTTATAGTAAGTTCTTTGCAGCTTATAAAATACGGCCTATCATTTTTTTAAGACCAAAGCAAAAGAATGAAGATTGGAAGAAAAAAAAATTACGTGACTATATAAGGAAACAAACTTATTGTTGAAGTCGAAACAGGGAACTAAATTATATTCTGTATTAAGTATACACAAAAGTATACACAAGTAAGAGATTTCCATGTGAGAAGATTAATACTGAATATGAACTAAATAAACACACATTTATATTCTATTCACTAAATATGGTTATCATACAATACAATACAAATAAATTTTATTTTTCTTAGACTGTGGTAGAAAAGGAGGATGAACATGAGTAAATACAGTTAATATAGGTATTAATAAGCACTGAACATTGATTTACATTTTCCCATTTTTTTACATTTTTAGCTGCACAGGAATCAATAAATTTTTACGCGAAAAACATCACGTATAAACATCACGCAAAAACATTATGCAAAAACATCAAACCTGGCAAAAATTATGGAATCATTTCCATGTTATTTCAATGGGATACGAAGTTCAATGCTCTACAACTTTTGATGCATGGATACCCAAAAAAACTCTTTTTGAGCGAAATTGAAGAACTTTAAAAACTTAACAAAATAAAAAATGTTTGAAAAATTTCACTTTTCATTATTTAATAATTCACAACCAAAAAATGGGAAAAGAGCTGTAGGCTGAAACAAAATACTCGTAAAAACTAATGTAGAATAATAAATTTTATCATATAAACATGAGGAGCTATATCTTAATGATTTTCCATGATCAAATTTATTATTCCAAATTAGTTTTTACGAGTTTTTTCTTTCAACCTCTAGCTTTTCCCCCATTTTTTGATCGTGAATTATTAAATGATGAAAAGTTCAAAATTTTTCAAATATTTTTTGTTTTGTTAAGCGTTTATAGTTCTTCAATTTCGCTCAAAAAGGGTTTTTCAGGGTATCCGTGCATCAAAAGTTGTAGGGTATTGAACTTCGTACCCCATTGAAATAACATGGAAGTGATTCCATAATTTTTGCCAGGGGTAGTACCTATAATACTATTCAAATGTAACTGCCAATTCAGCTTATTGTCGATCATTATCCCTAACAGCCTTACGGAGTCCATCGCAAAAACCCTGGCGCCGTTAACCTCCCAGGATGGATCATCATTATAATATCAACTCAAGTTTTCTTGATTTTCTTTAACAAATCGATCTAAAATTGTTACTGGTGAAATTGCGATATCATTATGCACATGCAACAAAGCCAATCCCACTAGCCGATTTTCTCTAATTGTGTTTCTAAGCCATGTCTTCAATCATTTTAGTGCTGAGAAGCTACGCTCGGCGGTTGCTACAGTAATTGGTAATGTTACAAGAACTTTCAGTAACACGTAGATCACATGGTACACTGCAGGATCACAGTTCTGTAGTGCTTCAAAAGCAGACTTGGGTACTTTGCCGGTATTGGGTATCGGTATTTTCTCGCATTCATTTGGTTCTCCAGTTAATTGCCCCAACTTGAAGTGTACTGTTCATTTCTTCCACTCCCAGTTCAGCTATTCTGTGATTCTTCTTGCTTAGCTCTGTCCAAGATGTGAGGAGTGACTGACTCTTCGCCTGTATATGACTCTTTGTCCATCGATAAACTGAGGGAGGGAGAGCAAGGCCAAAGTATCTCCCTATATATGTTTTTTAATTTTATAATTTATTTGATAAAATGTTGACGTTCGTCAGGCGTTTGGGGGGGGGGGGGCGGGCAATTGCCTCGATCATCCCTCCTGAAATCTGCCACTGATATATATATATATATATATATATATATATATATATGATCTGTATGTGTGTGGAAGACCCAGGCCACCCGACTCACCCTAGGGTATGAGCAGCTGGTTGAGTGGCCGGCATGTGTGTATGTGTGTTGAAGACCCAGACCGTCCGACTCGCCCTGAGGACTTTAGCATCTATTTGGACGGCCGGATGTGTGTATGTGTGTGTACAAATTAATATTGAAGTCATTAAAGTACCTTTGAAATCTCCTGATGCTAAAAAGCTGCCAGGATATTCTGCTTGATTTATTAGTTATTAATATTTATGCTAGGAATTAATAAAATTGTTTACATGCAGTTCTATTATTTTAATGCTTTTCATTAATTATAATTATATTAATTGATACAAAAAATATAGATTATGCATTTTAGTGTATAGAATTTAATAATTGGTTTATTTTAATAATGCTTTTTGTTAATTATAATTATATTAATTAATACAAAAAATATATATTAAGCATCTTAGTACATAGAATTTAACCATTGGTTTATTTATTTAGAATATTTATAATGCTTAGTAGGCTTTCGGTAATTATAAGTTTGAAAAAAAAAATCCAATTTAAATAAAACATCTGATTTTATTGATTTAAAAGAAAAAAAATCATGATTTTTTTACACCCTGTTTGAACTACACTATAGATGCAAAAGGTATTCAAATAGCATATGCTAACACAAATCCACCAAGCATCCAACTGATTGGTACTACTAAGCAATCGCTAACTTGAAAAAAAAAACTTTAAAAGAAATATAATTTAAAATTAAAATTATCTTAAAATAAACTAAGAAACATTTCATGAAAATTTTAACTTGTAAATAACAGCTCATAAAAACATATGCTTTTTTTTCTCATTCTAATATTAATTATGGTATATGGACTTAAACAACTTAGAATATATGAATGTATTAGAAAATTGGGAATTTTCAGTCCAGATATTTTTCTTTTAAATTTAGTTAAAGCAATAGTTCTTTACTAATGGATTATATAATGATGAATTATTAAAAATTTGGATATTCAATTTAAAATCAAATAAATTTGCATACTTGCAACTGAGCTTGCAGATGGAATAGTTCCATAGTCCATACACATTCCAGCAAGAAGTCCAATTTCTAAAACAGGTGAGTCAGAATCAAACAGCAGTTTCAAGCGGTGCCGAACAAACAATTTTTTGTTGATAGTTATGTGCCTGTGCATGCCTTTACTTCCTCCACCAGATTTAACAAAATTAAAAAGATTGTTCACAACTTGTTTTGTGATGACAGCCTTTGTTTCCGCAGTCTTGAGATCTGGATCATTGTAGTTTAATTCCTTTCTAAGAACCTGTGGGAAAAAGTAGAAAATATTAGTGTTAAAACAAAACATCAAATTTGAACATAAGTAAAATGGCATATAATAGGATTAAACCTGGGTATTTTTGTTTACTTCAAATATCATTAGACTTCACTGTGCTGAAAAAACAAAATTAATTTTCTTCCAGATGTCTCAATGCTAAAGTAAGGGTGCTACCTTACTTTAAATATATATATTTTTTATCATTCAATGATGTTCATGTAACAATGCTCTATACTCTGAACACCTAACCTATAACACTGTGAAAGTTACAAGAGACTTTTCACTCAGTCGCCGGTGATTGGGTTGCCAGATCAAGCACCTGATGTCAATTTTGGTGACAAAGAATTATTGTAAAAGAAATTTTTCACTTGCACAGTATTCTTAAAGTACGATTGATTATATGCATGTCAAATATAATAGAATTACATTTGCTTAAGAATGTGAATATAAACTCATGTATGTACATATAAAATTAAGAAAAGTTATAAAATTAATGTAAATTAATCGGCTCATACTGTAAATTCAAGGATTCACAGAATTCATGTTAACAATGGTACTCATAGTAATTACTCATAGTAATGTGAAATTTGGTATTATGTTATCTTTTGTGGTACATTTTATTTTCATTTTGAACCTTATCGGGCTTATCCATCCTGCATGTGCCATACGAATATACAAGTTTTTGGGGAATAACTCGAGAACTGGAGCAGCTATAATGCCCAAATTTAGTATGCCATTTTCTTTTATGGTATATATTATTTTTGTAATATTTTTGCTGTTCAACCACGTTTATATATCTGTTTTCTTGTATAAGTCTTTGAAATGTTTCAGAATGCGTACATTATGATAAAGAGCATTGTCAATAACGATCACACTGCTTTGTTCGATATTCGGAAGGAGTTTTCCCCTGTATCAGGTTTCATACGATTCAACATTCATTTCCACATAATAGTCTCTAGTATACCTTTTGGCTTGTAACATTTCACAAGAGTTTAATGAAATCGTTGTTGCTTCCAGACTGTATTAAAATAAATTTGGACCTTTTTCCTGATGGGGCTTTCAGTTCAGTTGACAAACCACTTAGAAAAAGCTTGTTTTGCAGACTGAATTGAGGGAAATGTTAGTAAAATAAACATAGAATATCAAATCACAGATCAAGTGACAGCATGCTCAACTGGATAATAGAATAAAGGATTTGAGGTTTGGCTTGGCTGTAAAAGAAAAACAACTTTGTTAATAAAACTTATCCAAATCTGCCAATAATAATAAGGTGAAAATAAATGTATATTATTTATCCTTTTAATTCAAAATATATTTTTATCATGTCAATATGTATTTAGGGAGAAATTTTCTGAAAATTTCAAATCTGTTTAAATTTTTGTTCTATCTTTAATAGTTTTGAAAATAGAAAGTTTGACTAAAAATAAAAAATAAATTTTAACTTTAGCAAAATCGATTGCGGTTTTTTTTCTGTATAGGTTTTCCCGCACTACAATTTCTTGCCAAGATCAAGTCAACTAATTTTTCCATGTAAGGGGATGAATATAAGTAATTTACTTCCCATTATATGTAAAAAATATTTAAATTTACCTTAAATCTATTTTTTTAAATCTTTCTATTCGCTTTTTAGTTGAAATGTTAAAGAAACCTAATTTAAAAATAATTTTTTATCAACTTTTATGATACATTATTTCTTTTAGCAGAAGAATATATCTCGTACCTTTTACTCCACTACAGGTTAGGTGTTCGTCAAGTATAGATTTCTTTTAACCATGTAATATGTTATCATCCACAGTTTTTTTCTTTTAAATAATATAAAAGTTAGTGTTTTCAAATGGTAACATATGCAGAAATGGTTGTTGACTTAAATAGCATTAAAATGTTGTCATTTAGAGACAATGTAATTTTATAAAAGTAAAGCAATAAATGCTATATAAAACGCTAACTCTAAAATAAATTATTGAATAGATTTGTAAAAAAATGAAAAATGAATAGACCAATTCTAAGTATTAAAAAAAATGTTTATGAGTAGTACTACTGGTACTCAAGGTACTGGTTACTCAAGTACAAGGTTGGTCAGTATTCAGAGTTACTACTAGAAACATTTTAAAAGTGAAAACAAGTAAACATTTTAAAGGAATCTGCTTCTATATGATATATGAAATATTAATTTAATATGTAAAATAAGAAGTTTAGCAGAATATGAAGTTCATATAAACAAATTATGTGACGATAAATGATTATATTGCAGTGGTTTGGATGAAGCAAGGGAAGTAAATTTTACTCATATAAACTGATGTCATAGCCAATTTTTGTATACTGCCAAAAACAATAGCAAGTAAAATGTGCACTGCACATGCTCTAATCCAAGTAGGAATTTAAATTATACTAATTATAAAAACTTTCAAATAAAAGTTTATTTAAAGAATATAAGGCATAAAATTACAAAATTTTTCCTTAGTGTTTTCGGGCACATAGACATCCTTCGTCAGAGGAACATGACAAGTACACAGCTTTTAAATAAATACAGTCAGCACACAGATTAAATCTGCATAATATGAAAAGTAGTACAAGATAAACATAAATTCATAATTAAATATAATATACCAAAAGTCATGCAGGGAAACAGATTTATCAAAACAATATTTAAATATTTAGGCATGCAGATAGTGGTTTAACTTTAATGGAATCGAGGATAGATGCTAATCAAAACTAAGTTTCTGAATGGAGTCAAAATTACAAATAAAATCCCAATAGAGATAAATAAAAAGGATTCATAAAGTAAAATGTTATGAGGGTTATTACAACATGTTAAAATAATGTCTTATCAAATAGAGAAACAAAATGCTCATTGAGAACAGTTTGAGATAAAGTAGTGAATAATTATTCATTTTTAATATCCCAAGTAAGTTCAGTTAATCTAATACTAACAGTCTGTTTAGTACTACCAACTTAGTACTTGATAGTACTAAATGGATTGTTAGTATTAGATTAACTGAACATGCCTGTGATATTAAAAACAGAAAATTATCCACTGTTTTATCCTAAACTGTTTTCAATGAGTATTTTGTTCCTCTACTATGTAATAGATGTCCTCTACTATGTATAAGATGTTTATTTTAACACCTTGAATAATCCCCTGAACATTTTACTTTATGAATCCTTGTTTATTTATCTTTATTGGAATTTTATTTACAATTTTATCTTGTTCAGAAACTTAGTCCTGCCCGGTGTCTTATTATCAATTCCATAAAATTTAAACCATTATCTGTGTACCTAAATATTTAATGTTTTGATAAATCTCTTTTCCTGCATAGCTTTTAGTACCTTATATTTGATATTATGAATTTATGTCTATCATGTACTACTTCTCATAATATGGAATTTATTTTTGTCAATAGGCCTTTGGTATTATGCAAATTTAACCTGTGAGCTGGCTGTATTTAAAAGCTGTATTGTACTGTATATTTGTCATATGCTTTTAAGCATTTTAAATCATTGGTGGTCTACTGGTACAAGACCACTAAAAGTTTAATTGGACCAGAGGCAAAAAAATACAGATGGTCTGTTGGACTAGTAGCTCACTGGATTGCGAAAGTGCAGATTTCATCTTTAAACAAAAGTTACTCAGTTCAATTTATCTTTCGGAATACACCCATCTCGTTACCCCATGGTGATTAGAGCAAAAGTGTTTTGAGTTAACTGCCAAATTCTTTTTCAGCTTTGCTGTCACTTGTTACATGTTAGCTTGCTTCATGGAGGGAAATAAGCCTTAATGATGGAGGGAGATGGGGGGATTGCATCCATAATATTACATCACGATGGTAGCGCTTTTGTCAACATTAGTGCGATTGCTTAGTCTGCCTAGTCACCCTTGTTTAACATGAAGTTATAGGAAAAGAATTCATACATTTTATAATGCATTTATAATCCACAACTCTTTTACAGATATCAAATTTTAGATCTCTAAAATAACATCTCAAATTTATGCTATTTAAAAAAAAAATGCAACTTTTACCACTTTTACACAAAATTACGAATTTTAGCTCTTTTACATAAAATTGCTAATATTAGTACTATTAAATAAATTGTGAATTTTTATCATTTTTAAGTAAAATTGCAAATTTTATCACTTTTAAATACAATTGCAAATTTTATTGCTTTTAAATAGAATTTCAAATTTAGCACTTTTACATAAAATTGTTAATTTTAGGGGCTTTTAAATGAAATCATAAATTTTATTAATTGGATATAAAATTGCAAATTTTAGCACCCTTCTATAAAAATCATGAATTTTACTACTTTGAAACAAGATTAGGAAGTTTAGTGCTTTTAAACAAAATTTCAATTTTTAGCACTTTTATATAAAATCATTAATTTTTAGGGCTTTAAAAAAAACAAAAAAAAACCCTATAATTTTAGCGTTTTTACACAACATTACTAATTTTTGGACTTCAAATAATCACAAAAGAACTTTTAAATAAAATTGCAAATTTTGACATTTTTAAAAATAAAAATGAATAATTATAGTGTTTTATCATGAAAATCATAAGAATTGTAAATTTTTGTGCCCTAATTAAAAAACAAAAATTTTAGCACTCTTTTAAATAAAAAATAAAATGTGTTAGCAATTTTTCTCAAAAACTGGAAATTTTACAACTTTTTCTCAAAATTCCTAAACATATACATATTTTGTTACTATTGACACAGAGATAATTTTAGTGCAAGTTAAAAATGTTTAATAAGTGTAATTCTTTAGCAAATTAGAACTCAGAATTATCATTTTTGCTTGTGCTTTCTGCCAGTAAATAATTATAATTTAACGAAATAATAGTAAAATTCAGCTATGATGATAAAATATAAATGTTATGTATGAAAACAATTTGACTGTGGTAATGTTTTGCTTTAAATTGCATATTATACATCAACTGAGATTGAAACAGTCTTCAAGAAGTAAAAATGACTGGAATAACAAACTAAAAAGTAGTTTAGTAAAGAGTTACAAATCTCATGAGACATTTGGGCATACCTGACATCAACACCTCCTAAATATTAGACTAGGCTCCAGTCCTAGAAATAATGAGTCACAAACTTTAGGCAAATTAGTCATTATACTAGTTTTATGGAGTGCAAGTCTCTTTGTAAATGCTTGCAATAATGCTTATGTTGTTATATTCGCATATTATCATTGCCATTTCAACAATCTTTCAAATTTTGAACATGTGACAAAAACATAAATACCTCTTTTACTGCATAAATTCTTAGAAATCCTTAATGTTACATATTTTTGTTTATTTAACATACATGCATACTAAGCACTGAAATTTCCAAGAAACTAACCATAATGTAAACCAATTTAAATATAATGGCTATGCAATAATGGAAAGTCACCTAGATATCAGCATTGATTAAAAAGAAAAAAAAAATGTTCAAATTTTGAACATGTGACAAAAACATAAATACCTCTTTTACTGCATAAATTCTTAGAAATCCTTAATGTTACATATTTTTGTTTATTTAACATACATGCATACTAAGCACTGAAATTTCCAAGAAACTAACCATAATGCAAACCAATTTAAATATAATGGCTATGCAATAATGGAAAGTCACCTAGATATCAGCATTGATTAAAAAGAAAAAAAAAATGTTCAAATTTTGAACATGTGACAAAAACATAAATACCTCTTTTACTGCATAAATTCTTAGAAATCCTTAATGTTACATATTTTTGTTTATTTAACATACATGCATACTAAGCACTGAAATTTCCAAGAAACTAACCATAATGCAAACCAATTTAAATATAATTGCTATGCAATAATGGAAAGTCACCTAGATATCAGCATTGATTAAAAAGAAAAAAAAAATGTTCAAATTTTGAACATGTGACAAAAACATAAATACCTCTTTTACTGCATAAATTCTTAGAAATCCTTAATGTTACATATTTTTGTTTATTTAACATACATGCATACTAAGCACTGAAATTTCCAAGAAACTAACCATAATGCAAACCAATTTAAATATAATGGCTATGCAATAATGGAAAGTCACCTAGATATCAGCATTGATTAAAAAGAAAAAAAAATGTTTGAATAGTTACTAAGGAACTTGGCTAAAATAAATACTACCTAAATAATGATCAAGAATACATAAAAAGGTCACATAATGAATAACACATTTTAAGCAACAGAATTTCATATTCTACTATTTTCATACAATACTTTTTACAAAAACAATATGATAAAATAAATCACATTACCTTAAAACTTGCAGTTCTACAAGTAAACTTGTGGATTTTACTGAAGGTGTAGGGAAATATTCTTTTTACAGATAGCATTGTACAAAAGAAAAATCTGCAATGAAAAGGAAATATCAATAATTTGGGCTTCATAAATATTAAAATAAAATAAAAAAATACATTAATTTGGGTAAAAGCCTTCTTTTTTGGGACTGCATTAATACAAATTTGTATTTTGGCATGTGTATCATTATTAAAAGTAATATGTATTTAACTGGCAATGGTGACAGGTTAAAATTTTATGCCATAAAAAATTATAACTAGGTCTTATATATATTTTGATACTTATTTTACCCTTTTTTGAGTATCTTTTTCTAATTAAAATAAAATCTCTGTAGTGGTGGGTTAAAATGAAAAATAATCAAAATTTATGTGGTGCATCAAAAAATAGGAGAAGCATTAAGATACTTTACAGAAACAATATGATAAAATAAATCATATTACCTTCGAAAAATACCAATGTTTTTAATTTTACATTAACTGGAAAAAGTAAAAATGTCCTATTTTTTTAAAGTTTCTATTTCTTTAGTTTTGAAAAAGTATTGAACAAAAACATCTGAATTGTGTTCATAAATACGTAAGTCATGCAAATATATCAAGCTGTAGAGTGAAAATTATCTGGGTTCTACAATTTGATTAGAGAAAGTGTTTTACAAGCAAAACAAGCTTCAGATATTATTATTTAGCTGTTTCTTTATTAATGCTAAATATAAAAAATTTTGATGACAACTATAAAGAGATATGACTGAGGAACCTTCTAAGTTATAAAATCTAATTTCAAGAAACACAATTTTATTTATAAGTATAATAGGAAAAATACCTATTCCTTATAAGCTTTAAAAATAATCTGAATCTTTAAAAAAACAAAACTAAGTCTTTTTCAATGATTTTAATGCAGGGATATAACCAGGAATTATTGTCTAAGGGAGTCAACAGGGGAGCTAGAAGAAAAAAAAAAGGGGGGGGGGGGACAAATTTTGACTAATTTTTTTGCATGTTTGAATGATACATTATGGCAGTGTTTATTAAAGTACGTTCTGCGGAACCCTTGAGGTTTCGTAACAGTATTCCAGGGGTTCTGAAATGGGATTTTGTATAAATTTTCTTCAAAATTAAAGAACCCATAATATTTGCGTATATAATTTGGACCACAAGTGACTTATTCTTATTTTGGTGTTCAGCCATCAAATTGAATTTTAAAAGTGTTCCACAACAAAAAAAGTTTGAAAAACATTGAATTATAGTAAACAGTACAGTGATTATTCTCAATTTCTCTGTTAGTTGATTTCACTTTCATGTAACAAACATTCAGGATTTTGGTTACTAAAATAGTCCTACACAACAAAACCTGAAATTTCTTTAAAATGTTTCAGCAGGTTATTCTGAAACCACATTGGTCAAACTCACGCTATAGTGTACATTGATATATTTAAGTAGACTATACTGTGCTTAAAGCATTACATTAGGGAAAATTGCCATTTTGGTGCAGTTTTCAATATAAGAATTTTTGCCTCCTTTTCATCTGTTATTAAATAATTTTATTACTCAAATGTTTTGCAGTAGTTCAATACTTCGAAACCTGGCTGGGCAAACGAACGGTAAGTAATTCTAAGCCTTAAGGAGAGCAGCCTAGCCTGGATTGTGGAATACTTAGAAATATTTCAAGTTCAAGATTGCTTAGAAGTTACATACTTCCCTTGGTTGGCTGGGCATTTAGATGCTCTAAGCTGCCAGGCGAGTTGTCCAGCCTGGGCTGTGGAATACTTTCCTTGTAATATTAGTCATATATATAAGGATGAATATTCGTTCTTATATATATGACGATATAATTCATAGTACTATTGTAGTTCTCATTTGCTTTTATAAATACTTACATTTTCTGTACTCAGTTTATTATTTCTAAGTTCACGAAGAACTCTGATATACATCTACAATTGTTCCCATCATTTAGAATCTATGTTTGTGTTTAAATATTTCAAAGCATTTTCATTGTACGTCTAGGGTTTTTCAAATAATCTCAAACTCTCTTATCCAATATAATTTTTAAACTAAATTCATTCAATATTAATAAAACTGTAAAGAACTCATGATCCAACTGTGTTTTGAGTCATTAATCTTCCTTTGGCCATCTAATACTCTGCATCCACTGAGCTACTGAGAATGATTGTCTTTCCTATATTTGAAACAAACACTACATTCAGATTGAACTGCAATTCAGACTTCCCCATTCCTCTGCAATTATTTTAAAATACAGAACAGCATATTGTTCATGGTTACTCTCGTGAATTAAAAATCTCAGCTAAGAAGTCCTAGGATGAACTTTGGTATTTTTTATGCCTTAGTGAAACATGAAAACCTGCATCTAATCAGCTGGGTTCATTTGCTCGGGTATCATTCTGAAAAATCCTACAAGCAGAATTCAAACCACAGATCGAACTACTGTTATAAATTATGTATAAACTGTGTACACACTAAAATCATAAAAAGTTCTTAATATTATTGTTTTAACTTAAACATACAATATCTCAATAATATTTTATGTTAGCTTCTTATATACAAGGCAATGACATGACTCAGCATGAAGGGAGGTAGATTTCAATTTTACAAACTAAGAATATTATTTATGAAATAACTCTGCAATTCAAAGATTTTTAACACAATATGCTTGAATTTGTAGATTTATTAGTGAAATAATATGTAACTGTTACTAGTCCCTTTCAGTTTATAATTTTTAGATCATGTATCTATGGTGATCAACACCAAATATGCAAATTTTATTTGAAATTTGGATATGTTTTAGATGATTATCACTAGATATAGCTGACAGATAGAAAAAGAAATCATGCCAAAAGTAACAACCTTAGTTATTTCACTCAATCGCTTCAAAAACATTAAAATACACTCTGTTGCAAAACAATATATACACCCATAAGAAATTCAGCTACAGCCACAAAATTCGGCGTTATCTATCATTTGAGGAGATATGAAAATGATTAGATACAGGAGCAAAAAAAGTTTTAATAAAAAATGGTGGTACAAAAAGTATTTTAATCACTGGTAAATCCTTCCCATGCAGCTATACAGGCCAATATTTGGTGCAGCTTAGTCAATTAAGTTGCTTGTGGAAAATTGTGTCACAAATGTTGTAACTGGTCAGCTATTTCAGTGGCATTCCGAGAAGACTGAAATTGCCATCCTAGCATGTTCTATACACATTCTATTGGGGATAGGTTTGGAGACCTGAATGACTATGGGAAGGTATTAAATGTTCAAAGACATTATTGAGAAAGTTGTGTAGTATGTGATCAAACATTGTCTTGTTGGTAAATGGAATCTGGGCAGCTTGACAGCATATGAAGAACAATTGGCTGCAGAATATTGCTGACATATAAGTGAGCTGTCAGATTGGCTTGCAGCACAACTAGAGGAGATCGGTTGTCTCACGAGATGGCTTCCCAGATTGCCACACCACGTGTGATGTCTGTGTGCCGCTCGACAACAAATGTGGGATTGGAACGTTGGTCAGTCTTCTTTAACACATTTATGTGGCAGTTATCAGTACTGAAAGAGAAGTGGGATTCGTTGCTAAAGACATCATGCCGCCAATCGGGCACTATCTATGCTGAAAGAGCTCGGCACCAATCCAGATGTCTCTGCCTATATTAAAAGGTCAGTGGTAGGCACCTTAATGGACATCGATACTTAATCAGACCTTCTCCAATCATCTCTGAATAGTATACCTTGATACAGGATATTTGAATGGCAAATGCTTTTAAATGGCTGATAGCGATGTCATTGGTGTGTATGGGGCTTTTCTCCCGACTCTATGATCCTCTCAGGCTGTTGCCTGTCTGAGACGTCCTGAGCTTTTGCGATGGTTACATTTGCTTTCTCTGATCCACAATTGCCAATATCCACAACCTTGATACAGAATATTTAAATGGCAAATGCCTTTAAATGATTGATAGTGATGCCATTGGTGTGTATGGGGCTTTTCTCCTGACTCTATGATCCTCTCGGGCTGTTGTCTGTCTGAGACGTCCTGAGCTTTTGCGATGGTTACATTTGCTTTCTCTGATCCACAATTGCCAACATCAAGCAACTACCATATCACCAAGACCAAGATGGCAACTGGTACGTCTGTTGGACCATGCTCTCTTGGGCTTATGACGTGACCTCTTTATAAATCTGACAGCAGTTCGTAGCATTGTCGAGTACATCTCAAAGGTATCTTTATACACAACTTGCAGTATCAAAACAGAAAATCCAGTTCCAATTACCCCCGAGAACAGTGGTCATTTAAATGTTGTATGATGCATTGTTCTCAAGTGCATTGCATAAGCCCTATAACATCATTGGTGCTGACAGTTTCATTATTTGCATAACTCTTAAAACGGCATTTGTATGCCGAGTTTCATGTCTGTAGCTCAATTTTTTATGGGTGCATATATATTTTTTGCAACAGAGTGTATATCATATCTGGTTGTTTCATAAAAGTAGTTCCATTTGAAGAGATAGATATGTTGCTTGATATATAGTTTATATGATGCAATGATTCTAGCTTCCCAGCTTGCACAATTTCATTCTGACCACTCTCGTCAAATATGTTCATAGTAGAACATTAAAACACACAATATTATGGGATTTTTAAAAAAATCAATTACCATTTCAATAATATACAGTGAAGTAGTGTAGGGTAGTACAACACACGCAAGTTTTATCTAATCGCATTAAGCAACAAACTTGGCCTGTAAAACATTAATTTAAAATTTATATTAAAATAAAAAAAAGGTTAAGTTTCAGAAAGTTATCTTCGGACTATATATATATATGATAGAGATGTAGAATATGCAATTTCAATCTGATCACTATCAGCAACAAACTGGTCATATGTCAAATAATAATCATAATATTCAAAATATAAATCTACACCAAATTTTATAAAACAGAAGTAATATAAATTTCCTTAAAGAGTTTAGAGGAGTTCTTGTTGAATAGTGTTGGGGGGAGGGGGCACATGCAGTTTCTATTCGGCAACATTCAATAACGAACTGGGCTTAGAGCAGTCATCTAGACTATATATTCAAATTCGAAAACAATCAGTTATGTTTCCAAAGAGTTATCTTCGTATGAGGCAAACAAACCCCAGATGCAAAATACGCCCAACTCAAATGCAAGAAACTCAGTCACTTCGTTACTTCCCTCCACTTATTTAATTCAATATCAAATAAAAAATATCATCTACATCAGTGGTGCATAACTTTTACATTGGTGCAATTATTTTATTTAGGTAATCCCATGCCACCATGCAAATAAAAAATCTTATGTGGGCAGCACATGACTTTCCGTACAAACTCATATTCATTTTCTCTATTTCTTTCATAATTCATTAAATTGAGTTTAATTGCATAAAATAACAAGCATAATTATTTGAAATTACACTGAATGTGCACTTTTATATTAATTTTCGTTTCACTTTTTTTTGATAACTGGATTTATTTTCAAACCTGACATAGAAAAAATGTAAAAAAAAAAAAAAACTAAAATATCTCGAGAATGGCTAGTCCTAGAGTAATGGGGTTGGCCTCATTGTTTTCATCATCAAAAATTATGTATAAGACAAGCATTTAATTGATGCATTTGAACATACGTAATCTTTTATTTTATATTTTGATGATTTTTGCCAAAAAAGCAGGTTTTTTTTACCAAACCATACAAGAATCTAATGAGCACCAGGGTGACTCACATGTCACTTATCTACAAAATTTTGTGAAATTTGGGTCAATTAATTTTTCAGTTAGAGTGGATATAGACAATTTTTGCGCATTAGACAATTTTCACATCCAAATGAATCCTACCAAATTTTATGAAATTCAGTCAATTAGTTTTTGAGTTAGAGTGGATACATACAGACAGACACACCTACACAGATGTCATGCTAAAAATAGTTTTTTGGTATTCTAAGGGTCTCAAAATTTGTATATCTATTGAAAACTCGAGTTACGATTTTCGACACAATTCCAATACTTTCTTTGCCATGTATTGCAGGGAAAGTAAAAGGGATCAAAAATTATAATTAAATATACATTTTCAAAAATCATTTATCTTACATTCACTAATATTAGTTAAATTTATCAATTAAAGTCAGAATGTTTCGTTCAACAAGAAATTGTAGGATTATTGAAGCAAGAAAATTAATAAAAATCTATTAATAAAAAAATCAGTTATATCAGTAAACTGGACATTTGTGTAACATGCAAAGGAAACCATGAAAAACTTGCTCACACAAGCTGTCAATATCATTATATATAATATCGAATCATTATCCTGTGGATTAATTAATTTTCAGTGGTCAGCATAATAACTACTGAATTAGTGGTTCCAAAATTTTTTGCTAATTACTTAAAATTACAGAACACAGTAATCTAGTGACCCCCAAGTATGTTGTTTGTTCAACCCAAACCGTCTGACCTACCTGAAGGTGTAAGGTATCTATTTGAATGGCTGGGACAGTGCCACCCATGTTAGGCCAAAATTCAGTGGGGGCGGCATCATCCACAGTGAACTTACCATCCTTCCCCTACCACCAACCTCTTGGAAAGATTTATGGACCCATATTTTTAATTTGTCCATAATCCACGTGAACACAGAGACAGTTGGGGCAGAGCTAGGAGTCATTCCAGTGCCTTAATTACTGGGCTGTCCCACTCAACTCCAAGTATGTACAATTTTAGCATTCATCAGTCAAATTCCTAGAACCCTGAAATATAACTCAAATTTTTGTCACATGTGATATTTGGAAACCAATACACTAGAGCATGAGATGGCTGCACGAATAGAAAAAATAAATAAATTCCAGTTTGTATTTACACAAATGGAATTTAAAATTCGAAATATTTATATATCAAAACCATGTATCAAAATGAATATAAACTATGTATGAAATGAATATTTTTATTGATCCATTCAGTCATAGAAATTTCGGGATATGTGTCAGTCTGAGATGTCACTGCTCTAAACCCAGGACTTGATTTTCCATGGACTTTCAATGCCGTGGCACTAGGCCCTTAAATTTTGAAGCCCATGAAGTTTTAAATTAAAAAAATATTTAAAAATTATTCAATATCAGTAATGTGTAAGAAAATCTCTACAAAATTATTATTATTAAAAATGTAAATGTGATTTTGAACGAAATTTACATCATAATGATTTTCTATATCTATATGCTTAGTTATAACATTTTTTATTCACTTTATAAATTTACTTATGATTGAAGTGTATACGTAAATTAAAAAGAATTTTGTAGGAGGGCTTGAAAAGTCAACGAAGCTGTGAGGCCTATCTTTTGTAAGTTGACTTGTCTAAACTTAATCCTTCATGCTGATCTTTAACTGAGCATAGCACCTAAATAACCCTTATATAGCACCCAAATAACCCTTATATAGCATCCAAATAAGCCTCATATAGCACCCAAATAATTCTCACATAGCATCCAAATAAACCTTCCTTTCCCCACTTCAAACCCGAGTTAAAGGACATTAAAAAATATGTCTTTCAGAATTAACTGTACAGTTTTAGAGAAATAGTACTGAATAAAGTATGTGCAAGTAAATCTATCAAATCCATATCATTCCCCAATAATTTCCTTCGAATGAATATTCTTTAAAAATAATGACAAGAATTTATCTTTCAAAATGGTCAAAAAGTATGAAAAAAAAAAAAAGAAAAATTGTAATATTAAAAAATTGTAATATTTAAATTTCTGAATTATCTTTTTTTTTACATATTTATAACTTATGTCGAAATTCAGTTTATGTGAAATTAAAACTTCTGGGGTGGCCAAGGAAATTTTGGGGGGTCAGTGGATTACCTCGGGGCCCCCCTTGGTCACATCCCTGTTTTAATGAATGAATGCAACTTTTCATGAGTTTATCAGGATTGTGGAGTGGAGTCAGTACTTCAAACTTTTGACTCCAACTCCTTTTTCTTTTCCTACTGTCCAACTCAGATACAGATATAAATAGAAAATTCAATCAGTAGTTTTTGCAGGAATTTCTGTTATTATGATTTATTTGCTCCCCCCCTCCCCCTCCCAAGTCCGTCATATTTTTCAGAAATGCTGCATTTGTTAGAAATCATAGTTACAAAATATAAAAATTCTGACAAAATTTTCTATACTAAAATGTAAAAATTGCTGCAATTGGAAAATTTCATGCAATTTTGGCAAAATGTTGCATTGTTATGTGCAAAACAGGCTGATTGCCTGATTGGAGTCTTATACAAGTGAACAGTGGAAGATTGTTTGAATGGTTGGTTATAGACCCATAGTTCTAATTGCATAAATGGTTTAAATAAGGAAGTTATGAAATAGTAATTTAAAATTTAAATTCTGTACCATATTTTTGTAATAAGTCATGAAAATTAATTTTTTATACAGCACCTCTATTGAAAAAAATCAAATTACAAAAATGTTACCATACTGTATTTAGTAAAACTGAAAAAAATTTGTTATATGATCCAGTTTGATATAGTTATTATTGATAAATATTTTCATTGGGAAATATGGAGGTATTCACAAATCAACTTCAGTTGAAAATAGCTAATAAAACTTCTACCATTTATTTATTCAAATTTATTTTATGCAGATATTTCCATTAAGATATAAGTTATTACATCACCATTATATCAATTTGCAGTTTGTATTTAAGCATCCAAGTAATTGCTACCTAACTAGAGTTTAAATTACTGCATTGTTCAGTAATGCTGAACTCTGTGAGATGATTTTAATTTACCACAAATGCAATCGATCTCTTAGTGATATAATGAAGAAATACTGTCATCATTTCTTGTATAGCTGGCATCCTTCTAGAGTTTTTACTATATGGCTGATACGTTGACTAAAATCAACAGGCGTGTTTCATCATCATGGCTTACAAAGACAACGAGCACTAATGAAAAATGAAATAGATATTTTAGCCTATTTCTTGTGCTATTCACATTCAAGTGTCCGAGTCATAAGTACTGAACAACGTCTTCCTGAACTTACCAACAGTCTACTTGAACCTGCAACTTGTTGTACCGAATGCAAGTGCTTTTACTAATTTGTTTTGTGATCGGCCCCTGAATTTATGAATTTTGATCATTACAAGAGTATTGAAAAGCCATGAAAAAGTAATGCAAGTCAGGAAGTTTGACAATTTATTTCATCCTAAATTTGAACTTTTGAGATCTAAATTTTTCTATTGTTTGACTAAATAAAATATTGACATTTTTCACTAGACAGGCTGCAGCTGCATAAAAAGTTTCTTCATTTTTTACAAAAATATTGAACATCGTTTAAATTTCTATTTCATATCTTCCTCATTTAAAGCATTTTTGCAATTTGATATGTATCTACAACCAGCGGTTCAAAAAATCTTCCACTATTCACTTTTTGTGAGACACCGTGTATAGTATTATGTATTTAGGAATATCTTTTTCATATACATATTAAATTATAATTTTTTAAATTTTACACAAGTATAACTTAATGTTTCATCAAAATATGCTTCTAAGTTAATCCCTATGTTATTACAATGTTAATTTTTTATATAAATAGTGTTTAATTGGCAAACATTTGATGTCTTCTATAAATTTATACATCCAAAACAAAATTATGTTTAAATAATTTTATTTTGGAATCGGAATAGGTACTAGGTATTTTTTTCAACTCTACTTCAAACTGCTACCATCTTCAACTCCATAGCCTTGGAGTGGAGAGTGGAGTCTGAGATTTAAGAAAATTAAAATTTTGAGGATTCTACATTTTCTCTGAGGTGCACAAATCCTGATGACATGGGAGCTGCTATTCATGTTAAATAGATTTTGGATATATCAGTGATGGTTGGTGCATATATTTTAAGCAAGGTAAAAATTATGCGAGAAATAGAATTTATGTCAAATTTCGATATTTTATCAAGGTTTTAATTTATATCATGAATGTAGGATAAATAGCCAAAATTTGTGATAGATTCTGAATATCTTATGTTTTTATACACCTCCTACGATAGACAAACAGTTACTGACTATATATTAGGAGTTATTTCTGTTTTTACTTCTTGGGAGCTTTTTCTAGAACATAAAAGTTGCACCATTATCCAAAATTTTGTAAAAATTAAAATAATTGACAATTTGGCTTACTCGATATCAAGGATTCCGGTTAGAAAGCGTTCGAAAAATATCAAGGCGAATGGTAACTCTATTTCAAATCATACCTTAAAACAAAAAATGCCGACCAAACATTTAGCTTGTCACACAAAATATTTACCAGGCATTACTTATAATTAATATTGATAAGGTTTTGAGACGCTATCCAGATAAAACAATTTGATAAATGATTACTGATACTGTGATGTACTGAGGTACAAGACCAATATTAAGAGTAATCTAGCTTTTAAATATCGCTAAAGTAGCTCCCAATCATACCTTCATTCTCCTAATTTATTACAAGATTATTATATCTATATTACATGAAAGTATTCATACTATATTATTATTTATCTTTAATTATCTTTATGATGACACAACTGTAATGTTGCCACTTTTAATACAACGAATTAAACTAAAGCTCAAAACAAAAATATTATATTAACTCGGTAAGTCAATGTAAATTATATAAAATTTATGATAGTTGAAATAAACTATATATGGAATTTATAATAGTAAAACACTCTTTGAATTTATCGAGCAATATCAATAACATTGTATGATATGCCATTAATCTCTATGGTTTCGTTTGACAAATCATTCATTCGTTCCGTAAATCGTCCATCTGTTTTTATTGCACTTCCAAACGAAACTAGAGTTTTCACTTTCTATTGATACATGAATTACAATATTATTTGCCACATCTATCTTGTAACATGTAAATATATAGAATTTCGAGTTTAAATATATTTTTATTGCATCTGTCTCAATGGCTGATACGTTAGTATTTTCTTTTCCCTCCTGAATTTGTATAGACTATGTATGACGAAATTTCTTATTTACTTCCTGGAAATAATATATATATATATATATATGCCACAAATAAACGAGTGTAGGTTTTCACTACGTAGAGGGTAACTTTAATTAACCCAGGGTGTTTACATACATGTATGCAACTTGTTTGTTTTTTCAGTCCAAATCTATTAAACTTAAAAATTTAATGTACATAAATGAATGTGTAAATAAAGTAAAAACCTGACTGCTTATTGCATTAATTAAAATATTAATCTCTCCATGTGTTGTTAACTAGAAAAACTGACTGAATATGTAATTTGATCTGTAAAATATATAAAAGTTTGTTTTTCAAAATAATTTTCTCTATGTTCATTACACGGATTTAGAAGAATGAAACTGGGTGGATAACTGCCATTTTAGGTGCGGCAAAAAAATTGCAGCTCACTGACAAAATATTTCCCAGTTTACGGTATCAGTATGAGTTCTTATTGATATGTATTTTGTTTATAACTAGAACGAATTGCTCCGTGTTGCTCTGGTTCTAAATAAATGCCCACTACTTATAATTTAATAAGCATCCCCTACTTAAATAATGCATTTGAACACAATTTAAAATGGCTTTGATCCGGAAAGATAATCTAAAAATTTAAATTTGATGTATATTTAAAAAAAAATGAAAATGAAGGAATTGACCTACAGATTTGGCTTGAACGTCATTGGATAGAATGTTTTTCAATATTTCCGATGGTGTCAAAATTGAAACTTTGTGATAATATTTTCAGTTGTTAAGGAACGATTTGTGTTAAAGGCCCAGACCACTCGACTGACCCATAAGGTATACAGCAACGGTTTGAGTGACCGGAGAATGATTTGTGTGAAATTGCTAATACAAAATAATTAAAAATTAAAAAAGAATCTAAAAATCAAATCTAAACTTTTGAAATTTAAAAAGAATAGTGCCAACCGAAACATGAATAGTGCACCTTTCCAGGTCCTCAAAGACCTGTATACCAAATTTCATAGCCATACGATACTTGGATTTCATGCTGAAGATCTCACAGACACATGCACACATCTTCTGTTATTATGTAAGATATAATAGCAAGGTTGATTACTTTATTTTCTTTCAAAATAATTTAAAATATAATCAGTATAGTTAAAAATAATGAAAATACAAAGCTCATTGCATTTGAATAACTACATTTTATGGAGAACTGTCCATCCTTGGTCCAATTAATTATTAGCGTCAACTGCTAGATATAGCTGTTTTTTTAACATGATATCCATCCTGTTCTCTTCTAAATCCATGGTTCATTATCACAGAACAGATTTCATAAGATTATCAGAGGGCATGCATAAAGAATGTCTTGAAGAGTCTCATAAGCCTTGGTGGGGAGCCGGGTTAAGGTAGATTAATCTTATCATCATTGAGCATAACAATATTTTGGCGAGATTTGATAACTAAAATGTTCCATACCATCTAACTACATTCATAAAATATTTTATATGGGTAAAGGAAAATTATCTTTAATTTAAAGTCAGCTTGCTGGGTATATCGGCTAAATTCCAAATATTTCCAAAATTTACTGATTTTATGTTGTATCTTTTATGTATTTCCCTATTTACCTCCTTCCTTATCTACAGAAAATAAGAAAATTTTCATCGATAAAAACTTTTAATTAAAGGCTGAATATTTAACATAACACATTAGTATATTTATAAAACTGATTTTTTCTTTGTGTATCAATCAGTGATTCTCAACAAGGGTTCCGCATGTTTGTATTCGGGGTCCAAAAACTTGTGAAAAAAAAAATATCAACTTGCCACTATTTTTGTATTTCAGTACAAAAATTTAAACTATTAAGATGTTAACTTGACAATTATATTAATACAAATTTCATTTCAGAATATATATATATAATATTTGTTTGTAACCAGTAAGTCAAATGCAAAGTGAAAATATTTATAATATTTTTATTTACAGTAGTTAGTATATATAAATAGGCAGTTGATACTTATCTAATATGTATTCAAAATTGTAAGTTAAGTATCATTAATGAACCCAACTGCTTTACATTGCTATTTATCACTATTGAACCTAATAGTCAACAAATATTTGTATTCAAAATTGTAAGTTAAGTATCATTAATGAACCCAACTGCTTTACAGGACTATTTATCACTATTGAACCTAATATTTGTCAACCAGGTAGGGGTTTTCACAGATTTTATGAGATATTTCAAGGTAAACTGGAAAATAGGAATACACTGCTCGCCAAAGGTTAATTAAACAATGTAGTGTGTTGATAAAAAGAAACAACTACCTACCTACCACTCCCCTCCCCTATTCTGTTTTAATCGGGAAAACTGTCCAGAAGTTTACTGACTGCGTTTTTCTTCTCTCCATAATTCTTATCCCTCATATTATCCCAGTAGCTGAATGCCTCTAGCTGATCTGCGACGAAGATTGAAGTTTTGAAAATTTATCTGCGGCTTGCATGATGTCTTCGCTTTCATGTTCTTCATTAGTTATTTCCAAAATTGGTCATTTTTTGTGTACTTTTTTATATATTTCAAGTTTTACATACTTTTGTTTATTACTTTAATGATTATTTAAAGTGAAAAGTAAATTAATATTTAATTAAAATTATGGAAATGGAAGTACAGATGCACATATATCAAATTTTAGTTTATGCTCCCGAAATGACTGCATTTATAATTGTTTTAATTGTATTGTTTTAATTACTTTAAGAGAATAACCCTTCATTTCATTAATTATATGTTGGAGAAATAGATTGAAATATCAGGGGAGATTCAAAAGATCCACAAAATGTAAAGTATATTACTTTTAACAGAAAATAAATCAACAAAAACTTTACAGAATTTTTTTAGCAATGTTAATTATTAATATGCATGTATAATTTCGATCTTCTAATTTTTCGTATTTATTAAACTTTAAAAACTTATTTCTGGCCTTGTTCTAACCTTTTCTAATTTAAAGTTTATCTTTAAGCCATTGTCAATTTTATCCATTTCTTAATGGTTTCCCAAATTTACAGATTTTTTTTCTAAACATTTTAAACACTTATAACTACTAATTATTTTACTACCTTGTTTAAAATTGTACCAATGTTTTTCATTATTAGACATTCAGGTGTTTAACACACAACAATTAATCATTCAAGATTTTTCAGATTTTATATTTTAGCAATGTTCGATTATTTCCAATATTGCTTGCCCCCCCCCCCCCCCACCCCACTCTCCATGTTTTCAAGTTTTTTCATATTGATTTATTTTTTAATTATTTACTTTCTAACTGAAGTACCATTTAAAGTAATTTATTGCTTTTCTTTTTATAGTTAAAGAGGACACAAATTTCTATTTAAATTAATATTTATTGCTAATATTTCTCGAATTTTATTAATTTATATTCCTATTTTTATCTTTTAATCAATTATTCCTTAATTTTTTTCAATCATCACGATCGCGATATTCCGATAATTTTTCTCGTCATTTTATCGGACATTATGAATATAGTTTTGTAAGTTATTGTCTTTCAAGCAGCAATTTTATTTATTGTAATTCTAGTTAATGTCAATCTGCAAAGTATTCGAGATATTATTTCTTGCATACAAATATTATTATTTTTTAATTTATTATGAAGCAAAATTTATTATTATAAATATCTAAACAATTAAAAAACGAATTTGGCTAACTGAGAATTTTCTTGCGCGGTATGTATTCCGTTTGTTCGAAATGCGCATACAATCGGAAACTCCGGTCACAAAACAGAACGCATGTAATAGGTTTCTATTCCTATATTTTACAGCATGTAAATCGTGCAAAATATATGTTTTTTTGTTTGTGCGGCTATGCCATTTGCAATCAATGTGCATATGCACGTTTATCAATCTTGCATAGTTTCTCGTGAAATTTTAATTGAAGATCACGAATTTTCCGATGAAATCTAAGTTTGTAGGTACTAAAAAGATTGCTCTAAGAAGGAGAGGAGAACATGAGAAGAAATTCGGAACTAATAAGAACTTTTATTCTTTTTTTTTTGTCTCATACTTGTCACGCGATCTCCCTTTACTTTGCGGAAATAGGTTCTCCCCAAAAAAGTTGGGAGAGGGATACAAAGGGTACAATTTACAATTATTATACAAAGGGACAAGAAACTTTTTACAGCTGTGCCGCCATTTCGATGCAACAATGAAAATGCTAATTTTACTTGACTAGAAACATGTTTATTTCAGTTGATGACCAGTAGAGATAAGGGATAATAAAATGGAATTCTCCCCATATCATTGGAACCGCCCACTTTACAACATGTGTTCGTAGTCTTTAGGGGGAGGTAGGGGCGGGAAATGAAAGGAATATAAGTGAATGAAAAGTTGGAAGAGGGGTCAAAGAAAACAGTCGCTCACAAAAGCGTTTATTTTCTTTCTGTTTTTGGCAAATCGGTTTCAAAGATATATATTTTTTTAAATCAGTTTTTTTGTAAAATAATCTGCAGTCTGCTGAAAAATCTGTGACATCCGTCTCCCATCTCGCAATTTCTGCAACTGGGCATATCATTATATATAATAATATATGTATATATATATATTACATATTAAGTGCATACTATGCTTATCAATTTTACAAAAAATCTGATATAGAAAAAGACTAAACTAAAACTGCCTTCTGATTGATCACTTGCTCAATAAAAATTTTCAGGGGTTTTTTCAAACAAAAGGTTCACCCATATATTCTTTTAAAAATCAACAAAAGTTTTCTACTGTCTCATAATTTCCTTTTTGGTGTTTATTTAGACCACTTGTATAATGTGTACACAAGTGTGCTCTATGTTTGCATGGAGTACATGGCACTGTTAAATTATAAATAAACATTTTAAACAAAACTATTTGGTCAGAAACTTATAACTTATGACCTTTCCCCTCATTTTGCACTCCTTAAGAGGCATAAATATATTTTTTAAAATGAAGTGAAATGAGATAAGCATCACTAATTGAAAGACTTTATTTTTTAGTAAAATCGTTAGAGAAATGGCATCATTTGAAGTCTTGCATACAGAAAGCAATAGTTCGGGATCTTTTCCATCTGGTGAATACAGTTTTTTGCCCGAAGTTTCAGCTGGTCCTCTTCAAAATGGAGTTGTCAATCATATTAACCACAGTTTTGATATGACAAATATGCAGTCTGCCTTATCAAGTGCAACACCTGATCTAAGTGTGGAGGAAATTCACTCTCGCTTGATGGAGCTCCTTGAAGAAAACCAAACATTAAAAGGTAAAGTCTTGTTATCTTGGAATTTATATTAATAAAATCATGTGTAGCATATCATTTATTTCAAGCAAAAGTGAGAAATAGACCATATATCTCTAAAAGTGGGAAATTAATCCTTAATGCATCTCAATGAGATAATACTTCATGGGTTGGTATAATGGTGATTATCCATTTTCTTTTAGTTTCCTGTTAAAATAACATGCAGAAGCTGTATACCTCAGTATTACTGATTTATAGTTGTAAATGTGTACTTGTTTTTGCTTTTACTGTAAAATTAAGTAAATGGTGTGACCAACTTGTTTTCTTTTAAGGAATGATATAAGGCCAAATATCTTACATTTCTACAAGATTAAATAGTATAGGCCTGGATCTACATATTATAGGTCCACCTACCGAAAAATCAGTCCCCAGCCTGGTTGGTTCCTTGGCGCATAATTTCAACAAAGCACCAATCTAAAGTGTGCCATCATGTTTGATGTATCATACTGTTGGGTTGCTTTAGAATTTAGGTAATTTGGAGGTTTGGAGGTTTACTTTTATTTCTTTTTCCCTGGCTCAATATTCTTAATTTGGTAATATTTAAATAATATTTATTGGCTTTTTCATTTATTCTTTAATTAGAATATTTTTAATCTTCTAAATTAATTTTCTTTATAATATTCTTAGTTAAAAATGTTCCATTCCTTAAATTAATATTACTTTTGATTTGTAAATTTTAAAAATTATTTATTTATTTGATTCCCCTTAAAATTCCCTTTAATTTGATGTCCCATTTTCCCATTTTGGTTAGAAATTCCGTTTGTTCTACAGTTTCAAGTTATTTCCATGTCTCACTGCAATTCAAAAAATTTCAGTTGCGGCCATTTTCGGAATTCTGTTTTGCGGGCTTTTTACTGCGATTAATAACGCCACCTAAGCGTTTTCGCGCCTCTTTGGAATTCGTCATTTATTTTAATTGGTTCGCGTTTTTACGGATCGTCTGCTCTCGGAATTATGAGTATTATTTTGGCAATTCTAATTTCGGTAAGCGAATTTTAATTGCTGCCGTTTATCTAAACTCGCCCTTTTGCCGCAAGTATAAATACGCGCGTAGAACTTTTCAGTTTCAGTTTTTTGTTGAAATCCTTCGTTGTGGTTAGCGCGAGAAGCGCGTTGTTTATTTTCGAATGGAACTTATGTTCCACGCGAGTTTTTAATGGAACGTTAAGTTCCTCGCGTTATTCTTTTTTTCATTAGTTGTTTTAATTTAAATTATGCATTTTTCAAGCTTTTTCGCGTAATTCGCGACGTAACTCTCCAGAAAAGTGTATGGTGAAATTCCTTTTGCGAGTTATGTAAATGAAGCGTCTGACGATGACGTCCGAGTATTGAGAAAATCCTAGCGTTCCAGATGTGGTTGTTAGGCCTCTGCTGATGTTTTTCAAAAGTGCTGAATCCTCTCCTGTTTCAAGTTTGGTGATTTCCCGAAAACCAGTTTTTCCAAAATCTGTGCAGCTCCAATGATTGGAACTTTCCCCCTGTCTGGCGGCCCATCCGGATGAATACACATGTTTTATTTAAAAACTCTTAATTTCTTTAATTCTGAATATGATTTTTTAATATTTTTGAAATGCATTTAATCAAAATTTTATTCTGTAAAATTAAAATTTTAAAACTTCATTTTGAGAGCAAATTTCTAAACCTTCATAACTTTTTAAGAGCCTGGGTTAAATTCTAAAATTATTTAAATTTAATATTTTTGTTAATGATTTTTGATGGAATTTAAAATAGATTGTTTTGAGTAAAGTTTTTATGTTAATTCCTTAATTTTAACTAAGTTGGTAAAATTCTAAAATTCTAATGTTAATTATTTCTGAGTTGCCTGCCTGTGAGCAGTGTTTTTGTATTTGTTAATTTGAATTAATTTGAAGTACAATTTAATAAACTAATTTTCTTTAAACTAAGTATTATGTCTTCATTTATCCTTTTTAAACACAGCAGGTTTTATTCTATCTGTTAAACACAACAGTAGTTTTGGTGCCGTGTACCAGTCTAGAAATTGCTCTCATGTTTTATAATATTTATTAGTAGTATTAAGCTTTCAATTGTATTACAATTATGGATGATATTGGAGAAGATAACTGTATGTATGTTTCTGTATTTGGGTCAGATGAAACTGGAGATGGCTCTAAAGATAAGCCTTTTGAAACTTTATTATATGCTATGTTCTCTGTTGGTAAAGAGCCATTTCCTTCATTTCTTACTAATTCAAACGATGGTAAAGATTGGGATTTAATTCCCAGAAGTCAGGTTGCTAGTACCAAGAAAACTTGGTTATCCTTATTGGAAAGAAATTTACCTTCTAAAATAAACATTGAGGCAACCTCTGATAATGTAAATTCTGTTTGTAACAAAAATATTGATTCAAATGTTAATAGTAAACAATATGACTTAAATGAACAGGGATTAAAAATAGATTCTTCTAAATGTAATGTAATGAGTAATTTTAAAACAGTCTCTTCAATAGGAGACTTTTTAGATTCAATCCCAGTATTTTCAGGAGAGGAATTTGGCCTCCCATTAGAGGATTACATAGATAGGATTAAAATGTTAGCCGACCATGCAAATTGGTCAGAGTCAGACAAGGTCTTGGTTTTAAAGTTAAAACTGTCAGGCATAGCTGCAAGATTTATTAGAGATAATCCTAAGTTAAAAGAAGAGAAATCTTTCTCTCAAATTCTTAAAGCTTTACGCGACAGATTTTCCTCAATAGAATGTTTACACAGTAACTTGAGAGCATTTTTGCAGAGTTATCAGAGACCAGATGAATCTGTGCGTCAGTTTGCTGCTAGAGTTGAGGCTTCCTCATATAAAACTGTTTCACCTGCCTTACTGAATGACAGAGTGGCAAACCAGCAAAGACTTGATGTCTTGTGCTCGGTTTTCATTGAAGGCTTGAAGCCTCATTTCAAACGGCTAATCCTACCTCAAAACCACAAGAGTTTTGACTCTGCAAAAAGGCATGCTGTGGCAGAGGAAGAGGTGTGGAGCAAGCAACATGGGGATGACCCCCAATATGTTATGAGTCTTGGAGAATCTGAAAATAAGCAGCTCCATGATGAGCTTAAGAGAAATAAAATGGAGGTAGAGAACCTCACTAAAAGGCTTGCTGAGTTGCAAACTCAGATTAACACCAAACCACAGCTGCCTCAAACTAGAGTAACAAAGGATAGCCGAAGGTGTTTTTCATGTGGTCTATTAGGTCACATAAGTGTGGATTGTAGGAAATTTCCTCAATCACACAGGTTCAACAGAAATTCTAGGTCTCTGCCTACTCGAATGTATCAACAACCTTTTTCTTTTCCACAACCTACACAAAACTATCCATATAATTATTTTCCACAACAAACGCAGGGATTTCAACAACCTGCTCAATTTTTTTACCATCAGCCAAATCAAAACTTTCAGCCTGACATAAATGAAACTAAACCTAAAATGAGTTACAACACTTTTTATACACCTAGGAGTGATAAAAATGACAGTGAAAAACAGAATTTAAACTAAGTAAGGGTGAAGGGAGTTTTCACTCCAACTTACCTTCTGAGGCCCTTGGGGTGTTACCAGTGGTGCAAAATTCAAATTTGATTTCATTACAGAATTTGTCTCTACCAGTGATTTCTGGTATGATAAATAATGTTGATATTCCTATACTTATTGATTCTGGTGCTTCTATTAATGTGTTGTTTACAAATGTATTATCTCATTTAAATATACCTGACAGTCAATTAACAAAGTGTAATATAAATTTAAAAGGCATCTCTAGTGATATTATAAAAGTTTCCAGGAAATTAAATATTAATTTACATTTAAATAACAAAATATTTAATGTTGATTTTTATATTATGGACTGTGATTCTTGTAAATATTCAGCAATACTTGGTGTGAAATTTTTAAAGGGTTATAAGATGTCAATAGATTTTAGTAATAATGTTTTATACAATAATATTGTAACTGTGCCTTTTGCAATTAAGGATGAATCTGTACCATTTTCATTATCTAATGCAACTCAATTCTTTAATAATTATGAAATTAACAGAGAAAATACTTTGAATTCTGAAAAATATAGGGATAATTTGTGCTATGCACTTAGGAAATACACAATTCCTCCTCTATCGGAGGCTTTCATACAACTAAAATTAAAAGAGATTGTTAAATTTAATTCACCTACTGTGATGATTGAGCCTTTAAACAACAGTAAAATTCTGGTCGCTAGATCAGTAAATAATGTATCTAGATCTAATATATATAATGTAAAAATATTGAATTTGTCAACTGATGAGTTGCACATAAATAAGCATTCAAATTTAGCAAAAATTGCTCCTATCACAGTAGTATCTTCTTTTTCAGTTAACAATATTACTGAGTCAAGTGCAGAGAGTGGTGATAATTTTGATGTTTGGGGAGGAAATTTTGATCTTTCACACTTAGACTATAATGAAAAAAGACAAATAGAGAGTTTAATTAATGATTATAAACATATTTTTGCTAATTCTATTCCAGATTTAAAGGGGTGTGATACAGTTTTTCATAACATTAACTTAAAAGATGATATTCCTGTTAAACAGAAACCTTATAGAGTTCCTTATCATGTAAGAGATGAATTAGATAGACAAATTAATGAGCTTCTTGAAAATGACATTATACAAGAAAGTGATTCACCATTCTCCGCACCTGTACTGTTTGTTAAAAAGGCAGATGGAACATTAAGATTAGTAACAGATTTTAGAAAATTAAATGATAAAACTATTGATGATATTTTTCCACTGCCAAATATCACTGAATTGATTGATAGTTTAAGTGGTGCGAAATATTTTTCTACATTAGACTTAACATCTGGATTTTATCAAATGAAATTGCACCCAGACGACACACACAAATGTGGATTTTCTACACCTTTTGGCCACTATGAATGGAAAAGAGTCCCTTTTGGTTTGAAAAATGCCCCCAGCTCCTTTCAACGACTTATGTCCATTGTCCTAGCTAAGCTTTCCCCTTTACAAATTTCTATTTACATAGATGATATTGTTATTGCATCTAGAACCTTTGAGGAACACTTAATGAAATTAAAGGTAGTATTTGATAGATTATCTCAACATAAATTATGTTTAAAGCCAAGTAAATGCAATTTTTTTAAATCTTCAATAAATTATTTGGGTTTTCAAGTTTCTGAAGGTATTGTCCAGCCTGACCCCTCAAATTTAAAAACTGTTAAAAATTTTCAAAAACCCACCTCTAAAAAACAAATTCGCCAATTTTTAGGATTAACTGGTTTCTACAGAAAATTTATTGAAAATTACTCCTTAAAAGCTCTTCCCTTAACTAATTTAACTAAGCAAAATATTAAATTCTCTTGGACCCCTGAAGCAGAAAATTCTTATCAAACCTTAAAATCCGAATTACTTAAAGAACCCATTTTACATCTCCCTGATTTTTCAAAACCGTTTTCGGTATGTACCGATGCATCAAATTTTGCTCTTGGAGCAGTTCTCTGTCAAGAAGGAAAGGATGGATTTTTGCACCCTATTGCTTATGCTAGTAAAAAACTAAAAGATGCAGAAATAAACTATAGCACAGTCGAGAAAGAGACTTTAGGAGTTGTCTGGGCAACATCCTATTTTAAGCAATACCTTTTGGGAAAACATTTTACTGTTTATTGTGATCAGGCCTCCCTTTCAAATGTTTTGAAATTAAAAGACCCCACTTCTAGGATAGCACGATGGATAATGTCCATGACCCAGTTTAATTACAAAATTATTCATAAACCTGGTCGCCTAAATTTAACAGCTGATTATCTATCTAGATGTGTAAATAATGTAAACGTAAACACTATAGACCTGGATGTTGATACAAACCTTCTTTTAAGAGTACGTAATTCTCAAAATTCTGACCCTAATTGTATAAGAATTGGCTCATGCTTAGATAAAAATATTGACCCATTCCCTAAAAATTTAATGTTTTTCTTAAAAGATGATGTATTATATTGTACTAATAGGAAACCTAAATTAAAATATCAAAGAAAAGAGCGTATTGTTGTTCCACAAAATTTGATCTCTGATATTCTAAATTATTGTCATGATTCGATCACTGCAGGACATGGTGGTTTTAGAAGGACTTTGAGGAAAATTCAGCAACACTTTTATTGGCCTAGGATGTATGTTCAAATTTTAAATTATGTTAAGAGTTGTCCTGATTGTTTACAGAAAAGAGGATTTAAACAAAAACAAAAAGCTCCTTTACAGAGGTTTCCAAATTCTACTTACCCTATGGAAAGAATAGCTATGGATTGTATTGGCCCCATGCCTCTAACTTACTCTGGCAATAAGTACATACTGGTGATTACGGACTATTTTACTCGTTGGCCAGAAGCTTATGCTATCCCCAATATTAAATCTAAAACTATTTTAAATTGTTTAGAAAACTTCTTTTCTCTTCATGGTGTGCCAAAACACATTATCACTGACAAAGGATCTAATTTCATTTCGAATGCTGCCATGAAATTGTATGAAAAATTAGGTATTGAAAAACATACCACTACTAGCTATCACCCACAATCGGATGGAGTCTGCGAGCGTTTAAACAGTAAAATAATTAACACACTTAGTCATTTAGTGTCTGAAACACAAGAGGATTGGGATCGACATTTATCTTTTGCCTTGCTGGCCCACCGAACTTCAATCCATTCCTCGACTGGTGAGTCTCCAGCTAATCTTCTCTATGGTAGAGAATTAATTTTGCCACATCATCTTCTTTTTAATTTAAATGAACAAAATTTTACCACTGTTAGTGATTATAGTCAGGATTTGGCAATTCGTATGAAAAAATCTTTTGAAATAGTAAAGAAGAACTTACTTAAAGCAGCTAAAACACAAGAGACATACAGAAATAAGTCTGCTGTTATAAAAGATATAAAAGTTGGAGATTTAGTATATTTATACTTTCCTGTTTTTCCAAGGGGACATTGTAAGAAACTCTCCAAACTTAATAAAGGTCCTTTTAAAGTTATACAAAAAACATCTAATGTAAACTTTAAAATTCAACATGTAAATGACACACGAAATATTCAGTTGGTGCACATTGACAGATTAACAAAAATTCCAGAAAGAGATTCTGTGTTCTTTTCTTGTGCACAATCTGATAATTCAGCAAGTAATACATCTCATGAGAATGATATAATTCCAAAACAAATATATAATTTACGACAAAGGAAAAACTAGAATGACATTTTTTTTATTTTATTGTTGCGCAACATAATTTTTTTTAAGTATATAATTTTTGTATGTGTGTATTTGTTATTGATACATTGCAGAATGCTGCAAACTGGATTTAATTGATGTTGATTTTAAGATAAAATTTGTTATTGTTGTTATTGATATGGCAGATTACTGCAGGATTTAAATAAATGATTGAGAGAAAAGATTAATTTGGATTATATGAATTGATTATATTTATAGATAGAGATATATAGTTACTTATTTATTGTTATTGAGAGTGCAGATTTATGCAAATATTTGATTACGTGGTCCATGACGTAAGTTCTGATCACATATGTTGATATTTTTGGTATATATTTGATGTCGGTAAAAGTATTAGAGTTCTGCAAAGATAAAAGTGGCAGTGTATATTAAATAACTTCAGAATACAGATGATATTGTTTGGTTTTGAATGGACATGAATAGATACTTGTGTCTTTGAAATTTTAGTATATTATTGTTACTTATTGATAATAGTTGTTATTGTGTCAATTGTCATTTGACACTTCTATTGAAATTTTATTTATTTTATACAACTTATGTACATTGTTTTATTTTTTTTAGATCACTCTATTTACACATTTTTTTTTCCTTTCCAGCTGGTATTTATATTTTGTAGTGGAAGTGAGAGTTGTTTCTCATTGGTTATTCAAGGTACCTTTTCAAAATTCAATGTTTCGATTCTTTGAAAACTATTTGTCTGGTCCAATGTTTTCTTAAAAATTTATTTTTATTTATAGCTAATGAGAATCAATGTCAAATCCTCTACCTTTACTTTTGTCTACACAAATTTAGTGATCTGATGTACAAAAATTTATTCATTGTTATATATTTCTTGTTTTAGTCTATAGTTTGTTAACAAATTGCTTATTCCGAAATAGAGGTTGAATTCGGATAAATATTGCTATGCTTAAATTGGTAACTTCTGATAGATATTTTATTTTATTATCAAAAATTTTTCATTTTTCAAATGAAAAATTTTTGGGGGATAGGTGGAAGGAATGTGTTGGGTTGCTTTAGAATTTAGGTAATTTGGAGGTTTACTTTTATTTCTTTTTCCCTGGCTCAATATTCTTAATTTGGTAATATTTAAATAATATTTATTGGCTTTTTCATTTATTCTTTAATTAGAATATTTTTAATCTTCTAAATTAATTTTCTTTATAATATTCTTAGTTAAAAATGTTCCATTCCTTAAATTAATATTACTTTTGATTTGTAAATTTTAAAAATTATTTATTTATTTGATTCCCCTTAAAATTCCCTTTAATTTGATGTCCCATTTTCCCATTTTGGTTAGAAATTCCGTTTGTTCTACAGTTTCAAGTTATTTCCATGTCTCACTGCAATTCAAAAAATTTCAGTTGTGGCCATTTTCGGAATTCTGTTTTGCGGGCTTTTTACTGCGATTAATAACGCCACCTAAACGTTTTCGCGCCTCTTTGGAATTCGTCATTTATTTTAATTGGTTCGCGTTTTTACGGATCGTCTGCTCTCGGAATTATGAGTATTATTTTGGCAATTCTAATTTCGGTAAGCGAATTTTAATTGCTGCCGTTTATCTAAACTCGCCCTTTTGCCGCAAGTATAAATACGCGCGTAGAACTTTTCAGTTTCAGTTTTTTGTTGAAATCCTTCGTTGTGGTTAGCGCGAGAAGCGCGTTGTTTATTTTCGAATGGAACTTATGTTCCACGCGAGTTTTTAATGGAACGTTAAGTTCCTCGCGTCATTCTTTTTTTCATTAGTTGTTTTAATTTAAATTATGCATTTTTCAAGCTTTTTCGCGTAATTCGCGACGTAACTCTCCAGAAAAGTGTATGGTGAAATTCCTTTTGCGAGTTATGTAAATGAAGCGTCTGACGATGACGTCCGAGTATTGAGAAAATCCTAGCGTTCCAGATGTGGTTGTTAGGCCTCTGCTGATGTTTTTCAAAAGTGCTGAATCCTCTCCTGTTTCAAGTTTGGTGATTTCCCGAAAACCAGTTTTTCCAAAATCTGTGCAGCTCCAATGATTGGAACTTTCCCCCTGTCTGGCGGCCCATCCGGGTGAATACACATGTTTTATTTAAAACTCTTAATTTCTTTAATTCTGAATATGATTTTTTAATATTTTTGAAATGCATTTAATCAAAATTTTATTCTGTAAAATTAAAATTTTAAAACTTCATTTTGAGAGCAAATTTCTAAACCTTCATAACTTTTTAAGAGCCTGGGTTAAATTCTAAAATTATTTAAATTTAATATTTTTGTTAATGATTTTTGATGGAATTTAAAATAGATTGTTTTGAGTAAAGTTTTTATGTTAATTCCTTAATTTTAATTAAGTTGGTAAAATTCTAAAATTCTAATGTTAATTATTTCTGAGTTGCCTGCCTGTGAGCAGTGTTTTTGTATTTGTTAATTTGAATTAATTTGAAGTACAATTTAATAAACTAATTTTCTTTAAACTAAATATTATGTCTTCATTTATCCTTTTTAAACACAGCAGGTTTTATTCTATCTGTTAAACACAACAATACCGCTTTGAGTCGTGCTCACACACATGGTTTTTGCATTCATCTGCTTTCCAGCATACTTTTGTTGTTTATTTATCTCTTTATCGGTCAGGGCTCCTCACACTGCAGGGTTTTGTAGTCTATAGATTCATCCCTGAGCTACTGTCCTTAAACTATATAAATAAATTATTTGCCAGCTTAGCCTAGTATATTAAAAACAGAGCAATATTAGTAGAAACTAAAAAATACATCAGTAATTTACAACTAAAGTAAAATATGGAAAATATGTGCACTGACTAATTTAAAATAAATAAGGAAAGGTTGCAAAATCACTAAAAACATGTTCAAAAATTGGAATGTTTCTCAGAACCCATCCCCCCAGAAGTCCTAGAAAACAAATATAAAATATGTAAGAAGTGCAAAAATGAAATAAATTAAAAAAAATATATTTTATTTTAAAGCGTGAAATGCTATAAAGAAATAAGTGACTACAAAAATTTTAATTCAGAAAATGAAAGTATTTTGAACTTGAAATGGCTGACAGAGACTAAGATTTTGTGCTTTAAAATTAAAGTTTAAAAATATATAGAAATATGGGTAAAAATTTTCAAAGTACTAAGAAAAAATATCTAAAACCTGTCAAAACAAACAGTAAAACCTCATCAAGATAGAACTTGTTGTTTATCTGACAGATCAATATGCTGGTTAATTTTTTTTTTTTTTACTTTCCAAATAAAGGAAAATTGCCAAGTAATGTATACAAGCTGGAAACTAAATGCACTTGTGCTAATGGCGGTGGAGAACATCCCGCGAGTTATCGCGGTTGTCCAAAATTCCTGAAACCTAGGATCTCTTCCAGAACCTTCTACAGCAAAACAGATGGCAATGCTAAATCCAACGCTGCTGCTTTTCAGCTAAATAACATTGACTTTCCAAAATTACCGGATAAATATCCTAAAACTAAGATCGTAAATTTCAATTCAAATAAGTCTCTCGTTGAAGATGGAAAACCCTTAAAAGATGACTGGTTGGAGTTAATCGACATGATAGTCCGTTTCGAAAGAAACGGCTATCGGAGAGATTTTCTCCAACGAGCCCTCAAATCTGCCCTCCCTCAATTAAGAGAATCTAAAACTGCGATCGATAGAATTTTGATTTTTTATGACCATATTTGCGAGTTAGCAAAAACTCCATCAGATTAATTTGGTTATTTTTAGGGCCTGCTACGTTATTTTTAGGACCCGTGTACTTGAACTTTTTGCCCCCGTTTTGGATTAGCCAAGCCTGTTCTCTACTCCCCGTTGGCTCCTCCCTGTAGCTCCACCCCTTTGCCTCTGTAGAACGTCCATCATCGTCTCAAAGCAGAGTTCCATGGAACTCACTCGTTTTCCAAATTTTTCCTTTATTTCTTGAAGATATTTTTTCTCCATATTCCAAATTAAGCGTCACATAGACAGGGATGTATCTAGAGAACTGTCAGTGGTGGTTGATTTTCCAGAACAATTATAATTGCGAATATAAAATTTCGAAACGAGCTTCGCGTTAATTCGCACACACAAACAGTATTAGTATTGTATACTTTTATATTAAAGAAAAACATTTGATAAAATTGAATATAACTTTTTTTAAATGCATATTCAAAAAAATAAATGCATATTTCAAATTTTAAATGCATATTTCAAAAAAATATGCATATTATAATTATAATATGTATATTTTTTTGGATGAGTGGTGGTCGGCAATTGAGTGGTGGTTGGAAATTCTGAGTGGTGGAAACCCCGACCACTGTAGATACATCCCTGCATGGACTTAATTGGGACTTGTCCTAATTCTGTCTAACGTGCACCACTACGATTCCAATAGATCCCTATCACGTTAAAGTCCATTCCTATGATTTCCCAACCTATTTGTTAAGCTCGGAGATAAAAGCAAACCCTACGGGTTTGCTAGGTACTTCAAAAACTGTGATCCTTGAGTCCTTGAGAGTCCAAGTAATGTATATGGAAGCATTTTTATACTGTCAGTTTAATTCACAACATATTTATACCCGAACTGGACTGTAAAATCCCCTTTAATGATAAAAATACACATGTTGGGTTGCCAAAATTTTATGAGGAGTAAAAAACAGAAAAGATCCAGATTTTCTAAATAGACTCCTGTCTGTATTTACCAACTTCATAAGAAATTAAAATATATCTTGTATTTATTTTGCTTTTTTTCTTGTACATTATTTTGAAAATTTTATTTTCTAATCACAGAGGCCTTGAATAAGAATAACACAATGATGAAAGATCAAATGAAAACCATATCAGCTTGGAGAGAGCAAATGTTGTTTTCGAAGACTCAACAGCAGCAGAATTTGGAGAAAGCGAGAGAAAAAATTTTAAACTTGGAGAAAGAAAATGTGGACCTTCATGATAAAGTGATCGGTCTCAGTCTTGAGAAAAAGTGTCAAGATCTTTTGGATCAAGAATCTTGCTCAAAAGTAAATATAATGTGTGATGTAATATGTTCAGGATGTGATGTAATATGTTCAAGATATATCACTTTTTTTTTAAACTAAAATGAAGAAAAAAATCATAAATTAAATATACTCATTAACTATTATATAGCTGCCAAGTGTTCCAATATACAAGGAGTTTCTTTATTTTTTTATAGTGTATTCTGGAAATTTGTATTTCCTGAAAAAATCTTATTCTTCGAAGCAAAGCAAATGCATGCTTGCCAACTTTTATGGATTTATGAATTTCTTCTTAATTTGATAGATAGGTCTCCTTTTTTACACATTTTTTGTTTTAATTATGCAACTGAAATGCTTAATTCGTAGGCCTTGCAATTTTACTCTTGCTATTTATTTTTTAAAGTGTCTCAAAACCCCCTGTTTTTCAGTTTCTAAAATTCTTTTTCTTCCCACTAAAATTTCCACGCTCACTTTATCTTATCACATAAAGCCGCAGCTCAATGATTTCTTGATTTGATGCGACAAAAATTTCGGTACTTACGTATTATCGCAACCATGACAAAACGTAATTGATGTATCGTCCAATAAAGGTCCCGATCGATTCCAAGGACAACATGCAACAAAGTGATCTGTACGAGGACCCACGTTCGAGCGGGCTCGAACTGGTTGGGGGACATACGCACCGCTGGGACTGTGTCGACAGACAGGCTGGCTTCGCCGGACCAAGTCACAGAGCATACTAGACTCCCTTCTGAGACTCGCTTCTGGGTTTTTCTCAACCAGTTCGAGCCCGCTCGAACGTGGGTCCTCGTACAGATCACTTGGCTGCATGTTGTCACGGTCCTTGCACCGTGCGACGGTCCCAGAAGCGAGTCTAGTATGCTCTGTGACTTGGTCCGGCGAAGCCGGCCTGTCTGACGACACAGTCCCAGCGGTGCGTACGTCCCCCAACCAGTTCGAGCCCGCTCGAACGTGGGTCCTCATACAGATCACTTTGTTGCATGTTGTCCTTGGAATCGATCGGGACCTTTATTGGACGTTACATCAATTACGTTTTGTCATGGTTGCGATAATACGTAAGTACCAAAATTTCTTAGCACTACACAAAATTATGCCATTTTTATTTAGCAACTGATACATACTGCTATAGAAATTTCATTTTTAGCATAAAATGCACTATACTATGCAAATTATCATTCATAATTATTTGCATAAAATTTGTAAAAATCATGTATTATACTGATCTCAAAATTGCTATAATGAAAAAAAATATCATAATACTTTGATGATATTTGCATCAGTTCTGATGAAAATAATAACCAAGTTTATCATGCTATAATGCATTCTAGAGGTGATTTGGTACTTTTCCTTTAATTGAGCACAAGTGATAAATCATCAAATATGGTTTATGTTATTTATCAGAACAACATACATTTTGTAACAATATTCTGTTTCTACATTGTTTGAAAGTAAATTAAATTTCTATCTATTTTTTGTCAATTTTTTTTCATTGGAAAATTTTTGTGATTTGCGTTTCTGTTTGTAAAATTTTTTATTTCGAGCCTTGAGAGAAATGCCTTCACACATGTAAGCTTATGCTCTATATGTAATAAAATAAGTCCAAAAATGAAATCTAAACTGGCATCCATACACTACAGCAGATGTAAGCCTGTACTCTATGTGCCATGAAACATCTGTTGCACAAACAGCTGTTGTTAAGTGCGATCTCTGATAGCCAGCAGGGATGGATTCTGTGATAAGCATTAGCAAGATAAAACCTCCGCTTCATATGAAATCATTATTTCTGTTGCTTTAATGTATATTTCTTTTACCACTCTTGGATTTAGTCACCAAGTTGCACTTGAGAGCCTTGTGAGCTTATGATAAAAATTAGTCTAGCTTAATTGCCAAATCTTCTGATGGGCTGTAAATAGAGTAATTACGTATAATTCTTCAATTTGAATACATACTATGTCTCGATTTTTATAAATGGAGTTATATTCAATAATCCTATTACTAATAGTCAGTCCTGCTCTTGGTCTATCTTCTTGGAAAATCAAGGTAATCTTCAAGGAAAATCAAGGTAAAGTCGGATGTATATATATATATAAATCCTGTAATTTTATTTTAATTAAAATAAGGTCAATTTAAGAAACCAATATCTTCATTTTCATAGATAAGTTCTTGTGCAAACTGATAGTTAAATTTAAGGCTAGATTTAAATTTAAGGCAAACCAGTTCAAGAAGGGCCCACATTGATTTAACTTCCATAATCAATCTTTAATACAACAAATTCAAGTTTCTTAAGATAGATAGGTAACATTCTATCTGTCACTTTGTGATTAGTTGTATGTTTCGATCTGTACCTGTTATTTTGTTCTATGCAGTTTTTGCAATTGGTGTGATTCATACAGGCATTGTATTTGTGATCGATCTCTCCACAATTCTAACAAGATTGATCTTTTGTAGTACAGTATTTACTTATATGACCATATTTATAACATTTATAACAAATGTGTGCTTTAATATACTCTTAAAGTCGATCCTGATCCAGCCAAGATTGATCTTTTCCATTTGTTAAATAGCTTTAAATGACTCTGGATCGAGAGTACCTACAGATCCTGATAGTTTCCTTTTTTCCGTTAAAACTGCATCTTATTTCGAAAGCAGGAGTAACGTGTATTTTATCATTTTGAGTAACGATTTTCTCTCTTAAACTTCCTTGGTGTAGTCTTCTTCTACACTATGTATTATTATTTGTGGCAATTCATTTTTCTTTAAAGGAGGGGGGAGGGGGGGCTATCAATAGTATAGTTATTTTTCAAAGTATGTATCACTTTAAATTCCTCAACAAGTTTATCGAGATCATCTGCTTCTATTGTCTTCCTCCTTTTCTAACTAATTTTCTCTGCTGCCTTTACTGCAACTTGAAGCTTTTTTGAATCTACCAAATTTTGTATCTTCTTTTTAGTAGCTTCAGAGGCTTTGTTTTCCTTGGGGTAGATCCTTACTATGTTGTTGTTGAAACCCAGACCGTCCGACCTACCAGAAAGGTGTAAGGTAACTGTTTGGACGGTCGGGAAGTGCCACCCAATTTAGACCGAAACCCAGTGGGGGAGGCATCCACAGGGACCGTACCCTCCTTCCCCTACCACCAACCTCTCGGAAGGACTTTCGGACCCACATGTTTAACGTGGTCGTACTCCGCATGAACACGGCGGCAGATCCTTACTATGTGGCTAACCTTGATGTCTGCTTTTGGATCTTCTCTTGGGTACAAATCTTTTCAATATTAGACTTTCTGTGAAAGTTTTTCCAATTCTACTTACTTTATTGCCTCTTCCCTGGATATGTGCTATCAGCGGTTGCTGTTCAATAATCACATTCAACAATACTTTGAGCTTATCTCGCATTTTTTTTTTTAATAATCTATAGAAGCTTTTATACCCGAAATGAGTCCTTGCAGTGCATCTTGGTTTGTTAAGGCTTTATTCAAATTATGTGAGAGTTGAATAGATTTCTCAATTTGACGATCAGTACTGATTCCTACATCACTAGTGGCCATGACAGACTCATCACATAGAAGCCGAGGACAGACTAAATTGTTGGTTCCAAAAGTTTATGGATACCGCAGAATTCAAATTTTACAAGGGAACGTGAGTGGCTGATGGTTTCAAACTGATGAAGAGTCGGATTTAGCACTTCTAGTAGATAGAGGGGAACTCCCGGTCACTGCATGGCACTGACTCAGAGACAAGACTTAAAATTTCAACAGGAATACTGTAACAATATACTTAGAAAAGTAAAAAATTCCACCTCTTGCAAGAAAGACTCTAAACGAATTTTCTTAAAGAATAATTTTTATAACTTCATTGGTCATACGGGGAGGGATAAAACTCATATATAGGTAAAAATTAGCTTCTTATTTATGATTAAAAAAAATGTTACTTATTAAGTTCATGCAGTTTTGTTTGAGGATAGTGACTCTGAAGGATTTTCTCATTCCAGTACTTTTTGGTCATCCTGCATATCTTTTGAAATTATTAAAAGTCAAAACAGGAATATGAAATCATTAAATGCAGTAAGATATATTTTTTAACAAATTTTGCAAGCTATAAACATTGTGGTAATAATCTCTTATTTTGTTGTTAGTATTCAAAATAAAAAGTTCAATGATTTTAATTTTGCTTAAAAATCTTTCTGCTATTCAGTTTTCATTTAATACTTCACTAGTTAATAGTTAACAACTCTTTTGAATATGATAAATAATGTTTCTATATGCATTTCTTTCAGTGTATAAGTTTAGAAGCAGCTGTACAGAATTTACAAGAAGAAAAATGCATTTTACAGAAGAATAAAAACATTTTAGCTAATGAACTTAAAGAAGTAAGCCAGTTTCAAGAGCAACTACAGCAAACGTTACTAGTTGCCAATCGTTGCTTGGAGAATCTGGCTCGTACCAGCAAACTGACGGAAAATGAGAAGGAGGAACTAAATGCTGTCATTCTTTGTTTAAAACTCAAAATGACGGCATATGGAGATGTAAGATAATTTATTTATTAGTTTAGTGACTTGTGAGTGCCTGTGTCAAATATTTTGCTACAATTTTCAATCTTATAACTGTTTCATTATATTATTTGATATCATTTTGCTAATTAATCACTTCTGAGCTTTGTACGCAATCTTGGATTTATTCATTTTTATTGTGAAAATATATTTCTTTTTGCAATCTGTTTACATCTATCAAAATGTTTATATTTATTTTATGTTTTATGTGGGAAAATTAACAAGTTATTAATAAAATGATGAAATATTTTTTTAATAACATTATTAAACAATGATTAAGTATTTAAAATTATTTTATCATATTACAAACTGATGTAAGAAAAATTTTGGGATTTTTATATACTCTTCGGATATTTTAAAGAAGTTTTTTGGATTTTCATTAAATTTAGTGGGCATATACATACACATCTTCTGTTTTGGCAATATTTTCATGTTTCCAAAATTATGAAATTATAACAAATTATGTTGGAAATAATTGAAGCATATCACCCTCTAAACACAATCCTATTTGTTTCCTCTTGTAAAATTGTAGTAAAATTGTACAATAAATAAACTGTTATTTTATTCATTTTAAACAGTTATTAGTGAATGAACATTGAATTCAACATGTATAATAATAGCATGTACTCAGTAATAATGGGATTTCTTTTTTTTGTGTGTGTGTGGGGGATGGGAGTAAAGTTTGGTGCTTTTGTTCTGTTTTAAATGTAATTACTGTATTACCCTAAATATAACATGGCCTCAAGTTTAACTTGATCCCTTAATTTTTCATCAGAAATTTAAAAAATGTGAAACCTAACTATTTATTTATTAAAAGTTCCTAATTATTTATTTATGAAATAAACAAGAATATTTTGACTTGGGATGCTGCGGAATAAAAAAATACTAGTTTCGTATATTTGATCTTGAATTTTTGGAAATCATTTTTTTTTTCGTTCTCAGTCTCTACAGACTGAAGAAGTAAAAAAAAATATATAAAAGAAACAGCGTTTGTCTTTGTAATTACTCTTGAATTTTAGGCGTATTATAAAATTCCATATTTGAAAAATATTTAACACTACTCTGTTAGGGATTTAAAGCAAAGTTCATCTGCCTTCTTCTATAAAAACGATGGAATTTTATGAAATCGGACATGTCGATTGCGAAACAAATACCCTTTCCGTGATCAGCAGAAAATACATTGAAGAAATTGGGGCCACAGAATGAGGGTCCCAGAGCAAAACAAAGAGAAACAGTCGAAATCTCTCAAATGAAGTATCTGAATTCTTTGTCAAGTGAAGTAGTCATTTCCCTCTCTACTCTGCCCATAGTATAGCTGTCAAGTGTTCTGATTTTCCCGTATTTGTTCCGTTTTTCAGTCTTGTTCCGGGAATTTGATTTTTGGGACAAAATAGTCCGATTTTTCATCATCTATAACGTTTGTAATATTTTTTATGCAAATCTGCATTTTTTTCATATGCATAAGAGTAACTATGGGTCATAAAATCGGAAGTAGCTATGTCACGAAATGAAAAACAATTTTGAGAAGTTTTCCCATTTTTTCGTTTGAAAATCCATTTCTTCGCGATTGTGTAATGAGTGCTCACAAATGGCAATTATTCTCACAACATTACAAGAGCAAGAGAGAGAGAAATGATCAATGATTATCTAATTAATGTGGGAGAAACACTAAAATTTTATTAGTGAATATTTTAGCATTAACTAAAATTTTTATATTTATTTCATGTTATATACAATAAAACTATTTTTCAGATGTATTAATGAAATAAAAAGCAATATTGCACTAGTACCGCGATAAATGGCACTTGTGCGAGATCCTTCTTATATTTTGTTTTATTGTGAATATATTTTTACTCTTTTGCAATATGTTTGCATCCATTCTATTTCGTATTTTATACAGAAAAACTATGTTTCAAATTTATTAATGAATTTAAAAGCTATCTGCTTTCCTGTGATCGCGTAATCGGCATTCACAAATGGTGCTTATTCCCACAACATCACAAGAGAGAGAGTTGACCAATGATTATCTAAGTGATATGGGAGAAACATTTATATCATGGTTATATACAAGAAAACAATTTTTCAAACATATTAATGAAATGAACGATTGTTTTCTGAATAACAGTACTAAAATAATAATTTTATATTGGAATTTGATGCATTTGCATTTAAATTTACATATCTTTAAACTTTTAAGCACTTGGCAGCTATGCTAGAGAAATTGCGTTATGCCTACAAACATTTATATTGCCCCCCTACATATTTGATTTTTTCTTTTTGTGAATTTTTCATGTCTCAGCCAGCAAAGGAAGCATTGACTACAAGCATGCTGTATAAGCTAAGTGCATGACAGAGAGCAGTTTCTGAAAAAGAAGTGTTCGCATTATGATTTTTCGAGCGACAAAAGCGGCTAAATTTCTTTAGTATTTTGCTACAACTTTTTCCCTCATTTTAGCATTTTTGCTACAGCATTTTTTAAGCCAGCTTAAACCCTGTATACACACACACACACACATATATATATATATATATACAAAGGAACGGTAATATGTTTCGAATTTAGATATTTTGATAAGATCTCAAGCCATCAAAATTATAAATGCAGAATAATATTATACAGCCAACACATTTGTTAATTTAAAAAGCAATTTAAATTAAGATACCGTATGGAAAATAAAAGTAAACAATTTGTGAATTAAAGTATCGTGTATTTGGAAAAAAGTTATGAGTAATTTTTACTCTCTTTTAAGTATAGTTACAGTAACTGATCTCTTTTAAAAGCAACCAGTATGGACCTCCCCCCCCCATAAAAAAAAGTAACTATTTTGTGTTTTATGCTGAAGACTAGCAAAGTTATTGATTGTTTAATTTTCTATTTTGTACTTATAGTTGTTATTTAATGTACTTACACTTCTTATTTTTATTTTGTACTTATATAGTTTTGTGCTACTGTACAAACCGATGAAGAAACTGGATATGAAGTTGTAAATAAGAAGGTACATAAGGTAAAGGAGAATATTTGTAAATGCTTAAGTTAGAGTTTTTTGTAAATTAATTTAGTCTTTTTAATTAAATGTGATTAGATTTGTTCTATGTAGATACTTAACTTTCAAGATATATGTCAGGTATATGTATTGATTACAATGTTTCTTTGAAAGAGAACCAACACGCAGACAGGACAAAGAAAATTGCCCCTTAAAAACTAGGGACATAAATATCTGTTGTTTGTCAGAATATTTTATTTGAATCACATGTGATGCTAAAAGTCCGCTAGAAAAACTTCAACATATTTTCCTGAAAGTTGAACTTGGTGCATAGGGCTAATTAATCATGGTTTCGTTCAATGCTGCTCATATGTGATTTTGAAAATGTAAACAAATTGAACATTTCTGTTTTGAACTGCATATATAGATATAGGTATTTCTCTTTTTTTTTTTATAAATGTTCCTTATATCTGAAAGTTCTTTGTATTGAAAGTTTGTTATAGATGGATCTGAATGTGATATTTTTTTAATTGTAATTTTTGTAGTGTAATGTTTCTTCTTTCAAGGTATATAGCTGATTAGGATTATTATGGGAAGAATTGGAAATTTTTATTGGTGTTGATCAGTAAATCAGACTTAGGGTTATGCAGCACCTGGTTAATTTGCCATTTGGTTGACTGAATTTTAAATAAGCAGCTAGTGTAACGTTCACTTTCAAAAGAGCTGTGAATACAAAGTTCCTATTCAAGGGAAGTGTCAAGGTTAAAGGTTAAGAACATCTGCCTTATGAGGAAAATTTTATTTTCTTATCACTTGTTTTAAAATTTAAATATCCTACATACAGGATTCGAATGCCTCCTGGAATCCTTAAAAACTCTTAGAATTTTTTTTAAAGTGCCCTAAAAAACTTATTTTATTCATTTTAGCCTTAAACCCCTGAAAATCAGAAAATACTTGTAGTCAATTAACATCAAGATTTTTTATTTCTGAATACAATCAATAGTGGCACAACTAAAATAACAACAGCGCATAAGAATTATACTAATGTTGGAAATCACCAGTCACTATGTCACGATCTTTCATTTTCGAATACATGCAATAGGTAGTGCCACTAACATAATAATAGGTATAGAATAGTATAACCATTATTTAGATTTTTTGTTAAAAGTTACACAAAGACTTCATTTTTTATGTTTGTATTTTCACTTCAAAATGCTTGGAGGAAAATGTGTTTACGATAATTTGTTGGAAATGGATGAGTATAAAGAATGGTTACTAAAAATTTCATCATGGGATAAAGCTGAATACTATTTGTGCAAGAAAAAAAAATCGATCTGTCTAACATGGGGGGTAAGCAGCAGTAAAGTGCCATATAAAAAGAAGAAACAGAATTTGAAAGTTTTAGCAGAAAAAAAAATCATTGAAAGACTATTCTTCATTACCCAATTCTAGTAATTCCAGATCTAATTAGCAAATCCAAAGTACTGCTCCACATGTTCTGAAAGCTCCAGAAACTTTAGTTAATTTCCTAACCACCAGTGATCCCTTAAAAGCTGAAATGCTATGGGCACTTAAAGTTCTAAGCATCTATTATTTATATAAATCTTGTGAAAATACAAATGTCATATTTCGACGCACCAGACAGTAAGATCTGGAAATATGCCTCGAAATATGACATTTGTATTTTCAGTATATAACAGTAAGGTCACCTAAAATTTTACTTGTGGGAAAAAGAAATGTGCATATTGCACCATATTTTGTTAATTGTGTGAAACAAAAAATGAAAGTAGATTTGCTCTTTTATTTGATAAAAGTATGAATAATTATATGCAAAGTAAATACAGTTGAATCCGCTTAATGGAATATCGGATAATGGAATATCCCTCTTATTGGAATAAAATTCCCGTGTCCTAAAACGCAACCATTGAATATAATGATAAAACACTCCTGTTAATATAATAAGAGAATTGGAATAATCCCGGTTATTGGAATACATTTCTTTATTCAAGGCAACATTTTGTGTTGTGATTGCTTGCACATTGCACTGGAAACAGACATACAATTGTACAATGGGGGGGGGGAGGGTCTAAAAATTGGCCTCTCCCAATCGGGCTCCCCCCAAACGACATCTACCTTATCTCACTCTACTGAAGAAAAGTCAATGTTATCTTTTTCTGTCAATCAAGCTTTTTCGTTTAGCCGAAGATTTAGTTTTGGAACTTGTAAACAGTATGATTCATAGAGAGTGGTAAGTCTGCCCCACACCTGATTTGCTTTAATGCAAACAAACAGATTTATAAAGGGGGACAAATGAATGTTACTTTATTTTTCGCATTTTGAGGAAAGGGTTTAGGTTTATGTGTGATAGACTGGTGTAGTGAATGTCATGCGCAGCCCTCTCTGCTTTTACGGTACGTACATACATTTAGTCTAGTACGTAATTTATCGCATGATGTTGTCGAGATGTAAAGATCTCGCGTTAAGTTAAAAAATAAGTGTTATTCAGTATGCAGACGAAAATAAGTGTACTCAAGTAGAACTTGCTAAAAAGTTTAATATTTCTCAAGTCCAAGTAAGTAAGCTACTGAAAAGAAAAGAAAGCATTTTAAATTTTAAATGAATGGAAATCAAATATGAAATGTAGTCAGAAACGAAAGCGTAACGGGAAAGAAGCTGAAGTAGAAAGCGTGCTTTTAAGATGGTTTTCAGAGAAAAGTGTTTGTTTGCAGTGTTCCGATTAGTGACTTCATCTTGAGTCAAAAAGCTGAAGAACTTGCACAAAAATTGAATATTTCAGATTTTAAGGCTACTAATGGCTGGCTTTGCAGATGGAAAGAGCGACACCAAATCTCTTTCAAGAAAATTACTAGTGAAGCAAAAGATGCGGATATAGGGGCCACAAATGCTTGGGTTAGTGACGTATTGCCTACTTTGCTGAATGATTACAGCTCCTTGTATATCTATAATTGTAATGAAATTGCCCTTTATTATAGGACGATGCCAAATAGAACTTTGTCTTTTCATGGAGAAAAAGTTGTTGGCAAAAAAATTCCCAAAGATAGGTTTACAATTTTATGCTGCGCTAATTTCGATGGGATCCATAAAGTTCCGTTATATGTAATCAGCAAATCCACACTGTTTCAGAGGAATAAAATCCGTACCGGTACGCTACAAAGCAAATGCTAATGCTTGGATGACATCACATTTTTTTTAAGGAATGGCTGATATCATTTGACACTCAAATGAAGAGAATGAAAAGAAGGCTTTGTTGTTTGTGGATAATTAATTGCTCGGCTCATATAGTGAATCTGAGATTGGAAAATGTAATGATTCATTTCTTGCCACCAAACACAACATCGATTTTGTAACCAATGGACCAAGGAATCATTTCCGTTTTCAAACGTAATTACAGAAAAGAAGTGGTGAAAAAGATCATTGTCTGTTTGGTTTTTAATGATAATGCTGCTGATATAGCTGGTGACATAATTAAGCAAATATCATTACTTACTGCGGTTCACATGATGAATAAATCATGGAATGCAATTTCAACAGAAAGCATAAAAAATTGTTTTCTTAAGTGTAAATTTTCGGTAGATGCTACTCTTGAAGAAGTGAATTTATCTCCTTTGGATCCCACACCTGAAGGAATGATGACTTTTCTAATTTCGTAAACTTTGATAATGATTTAGAGGTGTTTGGAGAGATATCTGCTAGTGAAATTCTGCAAACTGAGATTATAGAAGATAATGATGATTAAATCAACTAAACAAATGACACATCTTAAAACCAGATACAAAGGTCACTTTTATTAAACAATCATCCTACAGATATACATCAAATACAGCCAAAGCATTTTCGAACATCTTCATGTTCATCTTCAGTGGCGATATTATAAAAAACAGATGCCAATATGCTTAAATACAATCCATCATCTTTAAGTGCCACTGAAGTGCCGTCTGTTTTTAATTATATCGCCACTGAAGATGAACATGAGGATGTTTGAAAGCGCTTTGGCTGTATTTGATGTACGTCTGTAGGATGATTGTTTAATAAAAGTTACCTTTGGATCTGGTTTTAAGATGTGTCATTTGTTTAGTTGATTTAATGATTTGAGATTTTGACGTGTCGCCACTTCTGGTATTGATAATGATGATGATCATGTGGACATTGAAGTACCTTTACATATGGAAGTGACTAATACATGACACATTTTAAGACGAATTTTGGAATATAAAAATAACATGGACTTCACCTCATATTATAAACTGGAAAATCAGATAACAAATTTATTGAATTCCGAAAAAAAGCAATCTAAAGTAACTGATTATTTTGCCAAGCCATAAATGTTACACTTATGAATTTTATCAAGTTGTACGCTATTATGTACGTATATAAAATTTTAAGTCACTATAAAGCAACATTTAACTTAGTTTTTATCTATTCTTTAAGCATATTTTACTACAGTATTTACTTGAGTTCATGTGTAAATACAAATACTGTACACACTGGCGTAGCGGAAAATCTGCCCCCCTCCCCCCTGTTGTTGTTGTTGAAACCCAGACCGTCCGAACTACCAGAAAGGTGTAAGGTAACTGTTTGGACGGTCGGGAAGTGCCACCCAATTTAGACCGGAACCCAGTGGTGGAGGCATCCACAGGGACCGTACCCTCCTTCCCCTACCACCAACCTCTCGGAAGGACTTTCGGACCCACATGTTTAACGTGATCGTACTCCGCATGAACATGGCGGCAGTTTTGGCAGTGGCTGGAATCGAACCCGGGCCTACCGAGTGCAACTCCAGCGCGCTAACCAATGGGCTACCGCGCCCCCCCTCCCCCCTGTAAAAAAAAAAAAAAAAAAAAAAAAATTCGGGGGAAGCCCTATTCAGTTATTGATTTTATAGTTTTGTAGAATGATGAAGCCTCTTAACCTGCGGGACCCCCCGCACTGCGGGGGTTGTGGGGGCTATCACTGCACCCCTGACTGTACATATGTGAATTTATTTTGGGACATCCTGGGTAATGGAATATCCCGCTTATTGGAATATTTTCGTGTGACAAAATGGCTATTCCATTAAGCAGGTTTGACTGTATAACCTTTTTTATAGCAAAGTAAATATAACCTTTTTTTACTTCATATCAAACTGATAAACCAATGTTGCCTTTTATGGCATGTGACTTATATAACTTTATTAAAAATTTAATGCTTAAATTTATAAAAGAAAACATGTTCCAGCTTTTGTGATAAAGCTTCTAAGTATTAATATGGAAGATTCATCTTTATATAAAGATTGCAGCAAAGTTGATATTGGATTCATTTAAAAGAAATTATAAAAACTTGGTTAAGAAGATATCCGCTAATGATAAATAGTTAATGGAATTATATATTAACAGTAGGATATTTTTATAAAAATGATTAAAAAGCTATTAAAGAGGTGCTCTTTAAGATATAATCTTGTAAGGAACATACCATGCTTTGGTCATTAACAATAAAAACATAAATATAATAAAAATTAATATTTTTATGGCTCTTATAGATTGTGGCAAGATTAAATATACTGATTGTGACCTTGTAATTAAAGAATACAAGAATTTTGTTAATGGCTTTAGTGTTATGGATATAGGAAAATGATTTAAACATGGCTGTGAAGACTACTTTGATCCATTGACTGATAATATTGATAAATTGTTTTTGATCATCTTGAAATTAACTCTTAAGTATGTTAATTTGTAAATTGTAATTAAACAGTTGTTACTTTTTCTCATGGACAAAGACAAGCTATCATTGAGAAAGGCATTTCTATAAACAAAAATGTTATGGTGAAATATTTGAAAACTGAGTCTCTTGGCCAAATGTATTATTGAAGCCTACATTCAAAATGTAGGTGAGCGTGTTATTATTTGAAGCAGGAGCTCATCAGAAATATTTAGTATATTTAGTCTGCCTTCATTGATAAAAATAGAAAATTTCTTGAAAATATCGAACAGATAAAAAAAAGAAAAAATACGGAAAATGACATAGTTGAATTTTCCAAATTTTCAATAAAATATGCAGATACGGCAAAAAAATCTGGTCATATGACATTCATTGCCAAGTCAAATTCTTATCAGTGAAGTGCACAGGATAAACAAATAATGCTGCAGGATATTGAATATGAATTGAATGCCAGATGCTTAGAACTAAAAAATTGTTGAATTTTTTGTACAAAATAGTTTAATTTTATGTATATTTTAATGCTTTATATACTCAGTAATGTTTATACATTGGTGATATTTAATAAATTATGTACAGTCTTTTTTCTATTTTGATTTATTTTTGTACATGTATGTTGCAATGTAATTTAAGTGAATTCATTAGATGGTTGGAGTGATATAGATGGCATTATGTTTGTAAGCATAATTACAAAAATCCTGATGCTAAAAAAATCTTACACAGAATCTTGGTTTAATTATTGCTCTTTGTCTTTAAAATACCTTTTTAAAAAATGCCTAAATCCTCTTGGAAAACTCCTTAAAAACCCCTGGAAATGGGTTCTTGTAAAAGAGTATGAACGCTGTACATATTTAGATGGTTCATGTGTTGTATTTTTACTTACATTATGAAGATCATTTGATAATCCAATAATTTTTGTTATTGAATTAGGCAGAAGTTGCTGAAGATCATTTTATACAGAATTCCTGTGAAATTGTAGAAATTAAAAAAGAATTAGAAGAGAAAAACAAAGAGGTTTGTATTTTCCTTTGAATCTTCCTATATACAAGTTTGTTATTGATATGTTAGATTTCTTGCTAAAAAATTTTGTTTTCAGGCTGATCTGTGCATTATAGAGATGGATTTCTCATTTTATCACTTTTAGGCTTTAATATGTATTATTCATAAACTCAATTATATTTGCCGTAAGGCCTAAGGTAAGGGTAGGATAATATATATATACACACAGTCCTCAATAGTAACAAAATCAGTGATCGGTCCCCAAACTTCTGAAAATATCATGAAATCGGAGAAAATGTCCCCATTTGTTTTTCAGATTAGAGTTTTCCTCATAATTGTTTTGTTAAATTGGCATTAGCAAATATGCTGATACCCGATACCAGAGAGGTTGCACCTGTTCCAAACGGCACCAAACTTAGTACCCTGATACAAATTCTATCAATTTTTGTGTTTTCAGTATATATTTCAAGAACCTGCTCCAAACTCAAAATTCAATAGGAAAAAAAATATGTTAGTGTGAAAAATTATTCCTCAATTTTTAGAAATAGAGTAAAAATATCCATCAAAAATTTCTTTATGATGATTTCTGTGACTTCAAATAAATGGTAATTTAATTCCAAAATTTTTAGCTTTTCCGTCATTGCCATTTCTATAACGGTTCAAAACTACTTCAAGTTTCGAAGTTCCATGGATTTTTTTTTTTATATATATCAGTTTAGAAACATATTCACAAATACTGAGTTTTATAAATATAGATCACATTAACACTCAGTGCATTATTCACTTATTTAATGTATATGCTTTTATATTTTTTTAGTTGGATCTCTTGAAGAAGCAAGGAGAAAAAATGAATGAAACAATGAAAGTCTATGAAAAGAAACTACAGGAAAATGAATTGGCATTGAAGTCTAGATATGAAGTCATGGATAATAAACTAAGTATCGAGTCATCATTGGCTGAAAAGTATAAAGAACGGTAATAAAACTTTTAATTTCATTCATAATGTCCTTATTACAAGATGCATTATCATCTAAGCAGTCGCAAGACTCAGCTATCTGCCAATCTGTAGTTGTTTACTCCTAGAATGCTCAGAATATCATGACTGCTATAATGGTTATTGCAAATTGCCATTGAATATTGCAAAATTTTATAGCGCAAGGTGTCAAAATGATACCTGGATATTTTAGTTTTAAAAACTACAAAGTAATAATTTAGTATCCCTTCTTATTATTATGCTTTTTTAGAGACAAACAAAATATCTTAAGGAATAATATTTAGAGAATTGTATAAAAAAGTGCTGTTAACTTGGATACAGAGGGCGGGGGGGGGGGGGGGGGGATATAAGATACTGGCGAGTTCAAGAAACCTTAAAGCTTTATATATTTTTTTTTACTTGGGTAAAGGTACTAAAAATAACTGCATATTAAACAATGAATGGATATTGCTTTAAAAATGAATTGTGCACGTCTGGAATTAAAATAAAATAGAATATATTGTTATAATCATAATAAATAATGACATCATTATATAAAATTAAAAGTAAAAAATTGAAATTTTCTTTACATACATAATTGTTGAAATTTACTGTTGGAACATTTTTGATGGAGTGCATCTGACACAGTCATAGAAGAAGCTCCAGCAGCCTCTAATGTCATTGGCGTTGCTGTGTCTTTTTCAACATCAGCATATGAGGAATAAAAATGTAATGGTTTGGCTGTGGAAGAACAAAATTAAACTGAATTTATTAATTAAGATCACATTTGTGGTTCAGAGAACCTGGAAGAACATGGAATCAGATAAGCCAAGGTAAGTTAGCAAATTAAAGAGATAATTTTTGGACAAAATAAATGTTTATTTATAAAATTTTACAAATAATTTAAACAGTTACAGACAATACACACAGGGAAAACAAAAAGTGGTGAACTCCATTTGGACTTAAATATTTAAAACACTTAAATGAATAATCTCTGAGGCATAAAGGTAAAAGATTTAAATCAATATATCGTCTCCCTTTAAGAGGTGAGAAAATTCTAGAAATTCCATCAAGCAGGAAAATAAGGTTTTAAATTTTTGTTTCATTATCCCCCTTTAAGAGGTAAGAAAATAATAGAGGATTGTCTGGAGATAGTTGTCTAGAAATATCCAGAGTTTATAGTGTCAAAAATGGACAAATTGAGGGTATTCTGTGATGGCTGTGGACTTTCATGGGTCCAAGAGAAATGAGTAAAGATGAGGACTTACTGACGTTCAACAAACTGTGCAAAATGTGGGATTTTCTTTACTGGAGTGAGGTCTTTCTAGGCTAAATAGAGCCAGATTTCTGGAGATGGATCCAACTGGATGCAGAGTAGAGGCGTGAAGGGATGTCACAGCTGGGACAAATCAGGTGGCAACTACGATGTCTAAAACCAGGTGCTGAAGGTAGCGGGAATGTTGGAGTTGTTTCACATCGGGGTGCGACCGGCCACACAAATAGCTACTGTAAACCTTCGGGTCAGTCGTGTGGTCTGGGTTTTTCACATCAGGGTGCGAGCCAGCTGTAAATGAAGGATTACGATGAGGACATCAGGTGATCAGGAGTGAGTCGGGATGGCAAGTCACTGATGAGCATCACTGACCTGGCAGGAATGGGCTTGACTGAAACTCAGGACTTAACTGAAGTGAGGCAATTAATATGCATGAGCATATTAATTGCCTGACTTCAGTCAAGCAATTAATATGTTCATGTATATTAATTACTTGACTGAAATCATGTCAATTAATTGCTTGCACAACAATTTACATGGTGTGTGTGTGTGGGTGTGGGGGGGGGGTGTTTCCAGTCTGTCCAATATTTACTGGGAAAAGGTGTATTTAGAATTATCATAAAGTCCTGTTAAACAGATAAACAATTATTTAAATTAAAGTTTTACAGTTTATTTTCACCTTTTCAAAGCTTGAATAACATTGATCTGAACAATTTACTAGAGAACAATTACAAACATCTGATTTTTATGTATTTAATTAAATTAAAGACTGCTCAGCTTTATTTACTTTTAAAGTAAGCATAATATTAATTCTAAGTTCTTATTAAATCAGAATCATTAATATTAAGATAGTAATTAATTTTTTAATTTATTTATTTTAATTAAAAGCTTATTTTTATTTTATTTGTCTTTTAATTAAGAGCAATTAAAATTATAATATATATTAACTTTGAAATAGTTTAAGTTTGCTAGTTTAAATAGAATTAAATTTATTTACTTTTAACTTAGCAGATTAATTTTTCTTCCTCAAAAATCAACATAACAGTGTTCTAATTTTCTATTTCCTATTCTGGTCCTTTGTTAATTAAAAAATAATTCTTCGTCAGTAAAATTCTATATTTTTCTACTTTTTTTCCTCATGTCCTTGCTATTTGAAAGAAACTCTTTATTATCTGAATTTTCGAATTGGAAAAACTTCTACATTTTTTGTGATAACTTAATTTTTATGAATAAGTTCCTGAAATCTAATTTTTTTTTCCTTCCATAAGGCATTCCAAAAGATTACAGTCAATATATTCCTTCTAAATCTGTGAGGAAACTGTTGAATAATAAATCGAGACTTTGATATAATCATAAATCTGACTTGTCTGATATTAAAATATCGAGAGTTAGTTGTATTATATATGAGACAATTCCCATTGCTTTATAAATAGCTGTTTTCCAAACGTAAAATCCAAACGTCCTTATCCAAACGTAAAATTAATTGGTTTAAAAAATACTTCTGTTTCAGCTGTGAGAGTCTGCAGCAACAAGTTGACGAGTATCAAGAAAAAATGGAGAAAGAAAAAATATCTGATTGTCACCTTGTTGAACAACTTCGTGATGATGCAAAAGATTTGCGAGATATTCTGAAGCTTGAACAACTTGCTAATCAGAAGGATAAGTAAGTTTCCTTTTATGTAATTATAGTTCTATGGCTGAATATCTGATAATTGTCAATTTTCAGGTTAAAAAAAATATATATATAATATATATATATATATATATATATATATATATATATATATATATATATATATATATATATATATATATATATAATATATATATATATATATAACATATATATATGTATTATATATATATTATATATATATATATATATATAACATATATATATGTATTATATATATATTATATATATATATATACACACATGCAGAGTGTCCAGTGCTATCGGTGCCTAATGGCTATTATTTCCTCAACCGTTAGTCACAGATACACTTTCAACTGCAAAAATGTTTTAAATTTTAAAATGTATTATCTTAGAAACAGTTTAAATCAATAAATGCATTTTTGAAAGAAATACGAAAAATAAATTTTTGTATAGTTCTCTGGTCCTACTAATTATATTTAGGAAAATCATCCTCATACAATTTTATGCAAAATAAAAAAAATATATCATCTTTTTATGACCAAAATTGACCGACTTATAGCTGTTTAAAGTTGGAGCACTTTTTGTGCTGAAAAATGGTCAATACGGTCCCTGATTGGTTGGTTGCCTGAAACGGGACATTTTTATGCGTGGAAAAGCGACTTGAGTCATAAAGTTTAATGCTTCATTACTCTGTAAATATTGGTTGTAAAAAAATTTTTTTTTATTTTGCATGAAATTGTATGAGGCAGGCTTCGGGAAATCGGCCAAATCTAGCACGTCCGCGAGGACGGCTATAGAAATTTTTTACCCGTCCTCCTAAGAATTTTTTTTTCACTTTATATTCCTTAATATATGTGCTTAAATACATCGCACAACAATAATAAATTAGAACCAACTGCCTCACGATGAAGTGCTATAACTGCATATTCATACACCACCCCCACAACGCTTAACAGCCGCGATGAAAGTCGCCGACGCGGAGTCTCCGATAATGGATCGGAACGGCGGAATTCCGATCTATGGGTGGGGGCAAAGGGGTAAGATATGTAAGGAATCACTCCTTTTTTCAATGTTTGGTAACTTGAAGGCGTGGTAAATAAATAATCATATAAATCCTCTTGTCTCTAAACAGTTTAAACCTCATCGGTACTCATAATTTCTAGGGAATGTAGTCAATCAAGATTAAAATCTTCTTGGACTGAATAGATGTTTCATACTTTAACTTCAGTTGTCAAACAACTGGAACAAGTGCCATGAATGAATTTTAAACGTTTTAGTTTTAATGTTGAAACCAAAGTGGGGAAGAAAATAAAACACTTCTGGCTGAAACTAGAAGAATCCATTCCAAAAATTCAAACTTGTTACTTACTCCCGTCTATTACAGCAAATGAAAATTTTAAAGTTTGGGTTTTAAAGAGTTAAATGGGGATTTGAGCTTAGGCCCGGGCTAGACTTGAATGAATGAATGATATGAAGGTGGGTGGCTCCAGAAGAGCCTAGCACATCGACCAGAGGTCTATTGTACTACCCCAAAAAGTGAAGGTCCCTAAGAGAAGAGACCAGTAGCCGATGCAAACATAAGCAGGCACTTGACAGGAATGTCGTTCAGCTCCCAGGGTTCAATCACATGACGACCAATGTGTTCGAATCTGTGAGCAGAGTAGGCCTCACATTCACACAGAATGTGAGCTGCAGTTTCTTCGCTGTAATTGCAGCCTCTGCAAAGCGAATCCTTGGAGACACCCATAATATTAAGATGTCTCTTGAGAGTGCAGTGCCCAGTAAGGAGCCCAACAGCTCTCCTGATGCCAGTTCTACTGAGCCTAAAAAGTTCCTTTTGACGTGCACTAGGGCAATTACAGTTGAGAATTTTCGCTTGCCTTTGTCCCTTAGTGTCACGCCAGTTCTTGCATTGAAGCTTCCTGAAGATGTCAAAGACAATTCTTCTGATAAGATCATTGGGAATACCCAAGGCTGGCTCAGGGCCCACAAAAGGAGTACTAGAGCCTTTCCTAGCAAGTTCATCTGCCAATTCATTGCCAGGAATGCCCGAATGACCAGGCACCCAGTACAGAATGACACTATTATTACTAGCAATTTTACAGAGAGCTTTATAGCATTCCCAGACAAGGGAAGACGTCACAGTGAATTTCCCCAGAGCCATAAGAGCAGCCTGACTGTCAGAACAAATGAAAATCTGGCTATTCTCGTACTTTCTGTCATAGCAAATTCTACAACACATAAGAATGGCAAATACTTCAGCCTGAAAGACAGTAGCAAAATTGCCAAGCGGATAAGATAGCTTAGTGCCATCATCAGGGCAACTGACTCCCGCACCAGTACTTGTGCCAATCTTCGAGCCATCAGTATACCATACAAAGCAATTATGCTTATTGTAGGTTGGAGTCCTCTTCCAATCATCCCGCGAGGGGACAAGAATTTCATAAGGCTTATCAAACGTAAATTTGACATGTATGCCATCAGGTGGCATACAAAAATAAGGATGCCTAGCAACATTACTGTTAAGTTCACCCCAAGATAGATACCTTGAGTAATCTTTCCAGTGTTTCAGATATTTGAGTCTGTTCATGCAGATAAGTGCTTCTGCCTCAATACGCATATAGAGCGGATGCAAGCCAAGTAAAAGTTCAAGAGTTGCAGTAGGAGTGGTTTTCATGCATCCGGAGATTGCAATGCACACCATCCTTTGAAGCTTAACTAAATCAAGTTTAGCAGTTTCACTTCTAATTCTGGACCACCAAACAATGGATCCATAAGAAATGATAGGACAGACTATCATCGAGTAAATCCAATGAATAGCTCTGGGATTAAGGCCCCAGGTTTTCCCAATAGCATTCCTACAAGACCAGAAGATTCTTCTGGCTTTAGTTGTGCAGTAGTCCAAGTGTCTCTTCCAATTAAGTTCCTTGTCAAAGTAAATTCCCAAGAATTTAACCTCCTTGGAGCAAATAAGCTTCTGTCCAAAGAAGCAAATATTCCCAAGATTAAGTATGCGTTTCCTTGTAAACGCAACTAAAGCAGTCTTCTGTGGATTAACCGTAAGACCTGCATTTTTACACCATGTTTCAACCCTCCTAAGAGCAGTAGACATCATGTCAGAGACAGTGTTGCCAAATTTGCCCCTGGCAACGATGACAACATCGTCAGCATATCCAATGCAAGAAACACCAGAGATATTAATGCTTTCCAGAAGAGAGTCCACAACAAGACACCAGAGAATTGGTGAGAGCACACCCCCTTGTGGACAGCCCGAAAGTGCATGCACAGTCATACTTTCACCAAGTAAAGATGCACAGATATACCTGTTAGATAACAGGTTCTTGATCCAATAAGATATCGTGGTATCAACACCTCTTCTGTTGAGAGCAACAAGAATGGTGTCAATAGATACTTTATCGAAGGCACCTTCAATGTCAAGAAAGGTAGCAAGAGCAATTTCCTTGGCATTGAGATTTCTCTCTAAAATAAAGGAGAGACTGTAAAGAGCAGTGTCCGTAGATTTGCCCGGTTGATAGGCATGTTGAGAACTAGACAAGGGCTTAGAGGCCAGAATCACTTCCCTTAAATACCTATCGATAAGTTTTTCAATAGTCTTAAGCAGAAAAGACGTAAGGCTGATAGGCCTAAAAGATTTTGCCTCATAGTAATTGTCCTTTCCAATTTTTGGAATGAAGATTACCCTAGTATGCCTCCACGCATTTGGTATATGACCAAGGGCAATACAAGCTCTGTAGATGTTGCAGAGAATAGGAGCAAGCATCTCTATTCCCTCCTGGAGAAGAATAGGAATGATGCCATCAGTTCCCGGAGTTTTATAGGGTTTATGGGAATTAATTGCCCATTTAACACTATCAAGAGTAACAATGCTCCTAGCAATACCCCAGCTATTGTCGTCAGACAAGGTGGAGCAAGCAATACCACTGTCATTCTGAACAACAGGATGAGAAACCGGAAAGTGAACTCTGAAGAGCTCACTAAGGGTCTCCTCACCAGTGACAGTAAAGTCACCATTGGGCTTCTTGACAGTGTTAAGTTTACAATTTCTGTCTCTAGCCATCAACTTAACAAGTTTTGCAACGGCAGGAGTATCATTAATACCTTCGCAGTATGTTCTCCAAGAATTTATCTTGGCATCCCTAACTGCTTTATTATAGGAGGTGAGGGCAGATTTATAAGTCTGCCAATCACCATTCTTCTTGGCTCTATTAAAGAGCTTCCTGCATTTCCCACGCAACCGGCTGAGCTCACTAGACCACCAAGGAACAGTCCTTGGGGAGTCAGCTATGGTGGTTCTGCAGTTGCTATGAAAGGTACCGATGATGGCCTGTTGCACAGAGTCAACAGCCAGATCCACGCTTTCAATAGAGGAATACTCACCGATGTGATTCGCCAAATTGGCCCTAAGGTCTTCTTTGTAGGAACCCCAATTCATCTTCCTAGGGTTCCTACCTTTGTCCTCTAAAACAGTTACAGGACCTTTAACAGAAAAGGAAATTAATTGATGGTCAGACAAAGATATATCATCTGAAACCCTCCAATCAATTACGGACTCAAAAGCAGAACTATTACACAGGCTAATGTCTGGCCGCGGTAGCCCATTGGTTAGCGCGCTGGAGTTGCACTCGGTAGGCCCGGGTTCGATTCCAGCCACTGCCAAAACTGCCGCCGTGTTCATGCGGAGTACGATCACGTTAAACATGTGGGTCCGAAAGTCCTTCCGAGAGGTTGGTGGTAGGGGAAGGAGGGTACGGTCCCTGTGGATGCCTCCCCCACTGGGTTCCGGTCTAAATTGGGTGGCACTTCCCGACCGTCCAAACTGTTACCTTACACCTTTCTGGTAGGTCGGACGGTCTGGGTTTCAACAACAACAACAGGCTAATGTCTATAACCTCGCGACGTTTTAAAGTCACAAAGGTAGGAGTATTACCCTTATTAAGTAAATAGAGCTTATGAAGAAGGATCTGATCCAAGAGATCATCACCCCTACGGTTACAGTTACTACTGCCCCAAACAGTGTTATGGGCATTTGCATCGCAACCAATGATCATTTTTTTATTATTACAGTACTCAGTAAGATTAATAATGACCTTAGAGAGAGTTTCCTTATCTTCATAAGGAAGATAGGCAGAAGCAAAGATGTAATCCATCATATGTTCGTCAGTTTTAAGTTTCACATTGATAGCAACATTGTCACCATCAAGGAATTTAACCAGATGAACAGCATTGAGCTTGTTGCTAACAGCAATACAGGCTCTGGGTCTGGTACAGGATGTGTCATAAAAGACACTGAATCCTTTGATCCCTAGACCCAAAATCTTTCCATTACAGGTCCAGGGTTCTTGGATAAGAGCAATATCAGCTCTACCATTGAAAAGCCTTTTGCTAAGAATAGCAGAGGCAGATCGACTGTGATGCAGATTAATTTGCACAACCTTAAGACAGCCCATAAACAAAAAGAAGAAAAGGGCACAGAAAGACTAGGAGAAAGAAATTCACCTAGTATCATGACAATGATCAGCATCAAGCATGATATCATTGTCAAAATCCTTCATGCGTTTTTCCAACTCATCATCCGAGATCGGAGGGTTAGCATGAAGTGTAACATCTGAACCAGAAGCAATTTCTAGATCGTTAAGTCTAGGTATCATAGTCTCAAGACTACCAATACTTACCTGAGAGGAGGTCGCCCGGTCTGCTGGCTGTTCCTCCATCTCCCCCTTAAGCTTTTCGTTTGGATCACGAAGAATCTTGAAGACTCCACGGTCCAAACCGGTGAATGCACCAAGGTCAGCTTTGCGAATCGCATCCGCAGCCTCCGAATCCACCTCGAAGATCCATCTTACAGAGTGGGGTTCCACAAAATTTTGCAGAACACGCCACTCCTCAGACTTCAACTCCGGGTTAAAACGGTTCAGCCGTTTCAGCAAGACACTCGGCTCCTTGGTGTACACGTCCCTGGTTTTAAATGCCACCTTGACAGGTTTGGGAAGGTCATTAGCACTCAAGACCATAAGTGCCTCTCCCAGAACCTGACTGTCATTATGGAAGGTTCTCTTGACCCATTCCACAGTATTTGCATCATTGCAATGAAGAATCAAAGCTCCAGCGTTTGAGCTGAAGAAATGAATCTTCGGAAGTTGCTCACCAGTTGGGATCTCATCTATTTTATCGAGAGTCACCAACTGGATGATATCAACCTCTTCCTTGCTCAGCTTGCTAGAAGGGAAGGACTTTTTGACGATGGCCATCTTAATAACCTGGACCGCTTGAGCGTATGTTCCAGGTTGGATGTCCGTCCTCGATCTCTTCTTGTCGACTAGATCTCTTGGAGAAGGTGTGGCTCCTGTCGACCTAGGTCGTTTGGTGCCTCCAACTTTCTCTGTGGCAGTGCCGGCTTTTGCAAGCTCCTGGTCCAACTGCCTAGGCGTGCGCCTCCTCCTGCGCCTCTGTGCTTTGGTGAGTATACCCTGCGTCACAGCCATGGTTTCAGTGTGTCGGTCACCAAGGTTCGCGACTCCACTTCCTTCCACAGCCGGAGGGCTAGACTTGAGTTTTCTATTGTTTCGGGCAGGGTTGAGTCTTTTTTTTTAAATGTCCGTTACGACCGGGCCGAACATATTTCTTTTGAAAATTTTTTAAATGGATTTAAATAGAATGCAGGAACTTATTGCTTTTATTTCAGCTATGTAAAGATAAATGTTTAAGAAAACAAACTAAATTCTCCGTACAAAATTTTGACAAATTTATTTTTAACATATTTGAATACAAATCATTTCGGGCCTGCTGAGATGCAGTTATCTTCAGGCCGAGTTCATTCTACATTTATAAATTTCTTCGGGTTTGGTCTGGATTTTTTAAGCATTGGTATTGTCGGTCTTGTGAAAATCCGAAAATTCCGCACATGTAGACCTTGAAAAGGAGAAGAGAACATGTCACTTCGATCGCGAGTGCGCTATCACATTTTCGTGCAATCATCGGATTCACTGGGTGGAGGATAAGAGGAAAAAAAAATAACTAGCGCCTGTGGTTACAATTCAGATCTGACGGCTCGCCTAGAAAGAAGGCATTGAATGCACACTAGGGGGATTTGCAGGTGACGACATTTCAATTTTCATTCATGGCACGGGAAAGGGCAGCTTTCGCCACAATTTTACGATGACAACATTTTTTTTTTTTTTTTACGGAATTTCTGATCTCAAGGCCGTCCCAGAGGACGGCAACTTCCGAAAATTGGTCGTCCTCGCCGAATTTTAACCCGGCGAGGACGGGCAATTTCCAGAAGCCTGGTATGAGGATGATTTTCCTAAATATAATTGGTAAGATCAGGGGACCGTATAAAAATCTATATTTTGTATTTCTTTCAGAAATGTATTTATTGATTTAAACTGTTTCTAAGATAATAGATTTTAAAATTTAAAACATTTTTGCAATTAGAAGTATATCTCTGTGACTAACGGTTGAGGAAATAGCCATGGGGCACCGATAGCACTGGACACCCTGTGTGTATATATATAGTTTCTAGAAATTTTTGTAAGGAACAAGTTCTCGGAAATGTCTTTTAATGGAGAGCTGTTTAACATAATAAATGTAATTTTAATTCATATTTATTATGGTCCCATGACAGAGATGACATATAGCTTTGTTTTTGTTCTGCATGAAAATTAAAACTAACATTGGTAAACAAAGTATGCACTATGCATAACTTGCTTTTATGCACTAACAGGAGAAATGGTATTTTAAAATTTTCATTCATATTAATAATAACTATATGCATGTCACAGGGTGTCTACAGGTTACGAAAGTCCCGAAAATATAGCGAAAACAGAAAATGGGTCCCGGAAGTCACTCAAAGGTCATGAATTATGAAATCGAGTCACGAAAAATCCTGTTGCTCCTCAAAAATTCTATGAATTTTCCCCCGTATGTAAAGTGTCTATGGTTTTTCTTTCCAGAATGCAAAAAAAATGTCACAGCGGCAGGAGTCATCATGCAAGATACTATGATTAAATGTCATTCCCATTTCGTCAAGCTGACAACTTTTTCATTGGTTGCTCAATACTATGAATTCTGATTTTGTTTTAGCTTTTTAGCTTTTGTTCTAGTTTTTTGTTCTAGCAAGAAAATTGGAAACTGTAATATCTACCATTATTTACACGGTAAGTACATGTTTTGCTTTAGATTTTTAATGTGACTGTCTGTAATTTTCTGCACATAATTAAAGGATTCAAAATATAGAGAATGCGATAAAAGAGATAAAAGAGATAACATATAGAGAATGCGATATTTGCCCTATATAAATATATCTAAATGCTGTGTCATATAAATAGAAACTAGATTAATATAAATGTCCCCCCGGAGGTATGTCTGAAAGAATCACTGGTTTCAAATGTGTTCGGGTGTGGTGCTTACAAAAATTGTCGGCAAATAGCTTTACTTTATTGTAATGAGGTTCGCTCTTACAAATTGTACCCCCCCCCCCCCCCTCCACCGTATTTGATTTATTTGATTTTTATTTCTTTGTAAATTTCTTATTTCTTTTCTATCCTCCAAACAAACATATTGTAGGTTCAGGCCCCACTTGAGTAGTCCCCGTTTCCTCTATGGGCGGCCCTGCCACAAATTTTGCCACATTCTTTCATTGTGTGATTTTGTTTTTCATTTATAATAGTGTTTTATTAAAATTTGGGAGATACACTTGACATAAACAACCGTTCTCAATCCTCAACGTACATTTTTGTGAATTTCTATGATTTTTCATCCTATATTTCAATAATCATTTCATTAGTAGTTCATTTTAATAAAAATTTCAATATACCAGTAAACAAAATAGCTTTTAATTTTTTAATATTTATAAATTTAGTTTTTTAGTATATATACTATATATATATATTGATTTCTTTTGAATTCTTTTGAGGCATAAATTCTACAAGTAGTTACATTTTAAATTAAATACACAAAAACTATTCTTGAAAGTGTTTGATATTTTATTTTGTATTTGTGTAGTTTATTTATTTTTATATTTATTTTCAGGCATAATCTCATAATGCCTGGAAAATGCAAATTTAATGATTTATGGCTGTGCTCTGAAGATAAAAACCTATCTAAATGGTTATCTCCAGTGACTAATGATATATATAAAGCATATTGCAAGATATGCAACTCTAAATTTGACATAAGTCATAGTGGTATTGGCTGAATTAAAACTTATGCTAAAGGGAAAAAACATTCAACTCTAGCAAATGCATTATTAAATAGAATTCAAATGACTATTCCTTTTAAAACTTCTGAAAAGCAAGACAGGAAATGTTCTGTAAATGAAGGAAAAGAGCTAGCTGCTGATCCAACTGTAAAAAATACAGAAAATAAAAATGTACAGCCTGCTGATGGGATGAAAAAATTTCTACTAAATGATCAAGTCACTAAAGCATAAATTTTGTGGGTCCTCAATACTATGCTTACACGCATTTCTAGTTGAAGTTGTGGAGGTACAACCTTTTTAAGATCATGTTCCCAGATAGTATAATAGCTGAGATATTTAAAATGCACAAAGATAAACTAGTGTATGTTATTACATATGGTTTGGGACCTTATTTCCAAGATCAACTAGTAAATGACATTCAAAAATGTGTTTACTTTTGCTTTTCTATAGATGAAAGTCTTAATAAAATGGCCCAGAAGGGTCAAATGAATATTCTTGTTCGTTTCTGGAATGATTTCCAGAACTTGGTTAATACACATTACTTAACTTCTATGTTTTTAGGCCATTCTAAGGCTGCTGATTTACTTTATTCCTTTACCACCTGCCTTAAAGATTTAGGTTTGCCATTAGAGAAAATCCTGCAAATAGAAACTGATTGCCCAAATGTGAACTTAAAAATTTTGAAGTATTTTGATGAACATCTTTTTAAAATGGAACAGGGTAACACTCTTAGATGTTGGAACTTGTTCTGTTCATGAGCTTCATGGATGCTACAAGACAGCACTTATGAAATCAAAATGGGACATAAATGATTTCTTACATGCAGCTTATTATTTATTCCAGCACTTATGAAATCAAAATGGGACATAAATGATTTCTTACATGCAGCTTATTATTTATTCAAGGACTTTCCTTCTAGAATAGCAGATTATCCGCATTTTTCTAGCTCATCACTATTTTCATTAAAATTATGTGCAATCAGATGGATTGAAAATTCAAATGTAATTCAAAGGGCAATTAAAATATTACCGTTCCAAAAGTTGTATATAGAAGACGTGAAAGCTCACCCTCCAGCTACAAAAAACTTTGAGACTATGTCTAAATTCCTTAGAGATGGAACTTCTTGCCAAGCTGTGCTTCCTACAGTCAATTACCTCATAATTGGAGACATTCTTGATTTACTTTCAATCAGATAAGCCCTTATTACCACATCTATATGATGAATTAGTATTGTTGTTTAAAAGTCTAGCTTCACGTTTTCTTGAAAAATATATAGCATCAGTAAAAAATCTGCATGACATTGTGCTTATCGACATCAGCAACAAAGATTATCATGTACCCATTAAAAAAATCGATGTTGGGTTTGGCGCATCAACTGCTATCTTAAAGGTGATAGAAAATAATAAAATAGTCTTTCAAACAGAATGCAGAGATTTTCTAATAAATCTTCTAAACTGAAAATTAAGTCTCCTTTGTATAAAAAGACTGGTCAAAGGGCTATCATGTTTTTCACCACAGGTAATGTTATTATCAGAATCAATTAGGTCAAATCGAGTGTCTATAGCATTAAAGGAATTTTAGAGAAAAAATATTTAACTTCAATTCAGGCTGATTGTTAAGCACATACTTAAAGCTTTGTGAAGATCCTACAGTAAAAACAAAATTGAGGGTTTACAATATAAAAAATGACAGTCTAGATGAGTTTCTGATGGATCTTTTGAGAACTGTGGATGAGGGTAACCGGTAACCCATTAGTAGCATTTGCTAAAAAGGTATTAACCATGTTCCATGGCAATGCTGCCTTTGAGCGAAGTTTTTCAATCAACAAAAAGTGCATTGTTGAAAATTTAGAAGAAAATTCATTGGTCGCTCAACATTCAGTTCATTCTGCTGTTCTTCACTATGGTGGTATGGAAAGTATTCCTATAACCACAGAAATTATTGCAGCAGCTCGCAGTGCTTCTTGAAAAAGGAATGAGGTTGTGAAGCAAAAGAAATTGAAGCTGAATTCTGAGGAACTTGAACAAAAGATGGCTGAAGCTAAACTTAAAGACATGTAGAAAAGAAAATTGCAAGTAATGCAAATAGCAAATGAAGAAATTGAACAATTAGAAAAAAAATTGGGCTAACTAAAAAGAAAATAAAGAAATGTGTTTAATGAATAAAACAAGTAATACTTTGCATAAAACACCATAAAAGTTCAGGTAATTCCCAAAAGATATGGAAAATTTGAGCAATGTATTTAAGTACAAATAAAATAATAATGCAGCATACCGCTGTTGATATGCTTTATCTCCTTCGTCAGCACTAGGAACTAATTTACTTACCTTTTGCAAGTGTTTTTTACTTATTGATTTCCTTGGTTTCAAGTGCCCCTTTCATTTTTCTTTACATTGGGTTTGTTGATTCTTTCGCACTGACGATGAGGTATTCAGCATATCTTTGTAACAGTTGTTTGCTGCATTATTATTTTATTTGTGCTTGAATATGTTGCTCAAGTTTTCCTTATCCTTTGCACATTGTGTTTTTTTACTTATAAATTCCCGAGAACTGTGTCATTAGTGAAAAATCTAGTTCAATTTTTATAAGAAAATAAATACATGAGAGTGTTGAGGGTTTTTGTGTTTTATACAAAGTGTTAATTGTTTTATATATTTTGATATCATATGTTGCCATTTTTAAGATATTATAATTTTATATCGTTACACCTCAAATTTCTCATTTAGAAATGTCATTTGTATTCAATAATTTGTTTGTTTAGGGCAGAAAAATAATTTCAATATAAGTTATTGAACTGAAGTTTTTATTTGTTTTTTCCTAAAGGGAATACATAATAAGCACAATTTAAGTTTCTTGCGATCTGACTTATGCTTTGTCTTCATTTTGAAAATGTAATTTTGAAAACTTTATTGATTAAACCTAAAATTTGATACTTCGGTAGTCTTTTAATTAATTTTCCAAACTAGACTATGAGCAATATATAAGTAAAAGAATAGTGTTTTTCAAAAGATATTTTGAAGTGTAATTACATATAATTGACAGACATAATTAAATAAAGTCAGGAATTTATTTTGGTAAGTCCCCAAAAAGTCAAGAAAAAGTCATAAAATTGAGTTTTAGAAACCCTGTAGATACCTTGTGTCAGGAGTGACAGGTAATAAATATAATTATCAAAAATGAGCCAAAATTGTGTTATTCACTTACCTGTTAATGCCAAAATTTCAAGGCTGCAAGCATTTTCATTATTTTTTAAAATGCAAAACTTGATGTTCACTATGTATCTTAAATTAATATGTTTTAATGTTAATAATTGTATTTTTCGTATATTATTCTGCATTTATAATTTTATTAACTTATAAGATCTGATCAAAATATCTGAAGAAGACAAACCAAAAGACCTTTCTCTTTTCTAAATAAATGTTGGTGACACATCAAATTTTGAAACAATGTTTCATTTTCTGTGCATTTTGACCAGAATGCCTATATCTAAATCCCAAGTCTTATAAAATAAGGAGGAGAAGTATACAAATAATTTTGAAAGTAAAATTTGACAATTTTGTTAAATGTTTAAGTTTTAACATTCAGGTGTTTTCTGCACATTTAATTTAGATCTCAGACTGTAACTATTGCAATTAAAAATTATAGAAAAATAATGTTAACATTGTCTGTTTAAAACAGCATTATTGATATTATATATATATATAGATATGCATATATTGCATTTAAACTTATTGTAAAATGTAATGGTAACTTAAAATTATAACATCCAGTTGCTTAATCTCATATATATATATATATATGTATGTATGTAAATATGTATATAAATATATATATGTATATAAATAAATATATATATATATATATAATAATAGAAGTTTGAAAATCCAATGAACGAAAAGTAAGAAGATGTAACATGATAAACCTAACTTTTTAAAACACCCACAGAATAAAATATAATACAGCAAATCATCAATCAAATGGATAAAAAATACAAAACACAAGCTATCAAGTTACAGAAAATCAACAGAATTAAAAGGTATGGAAACAAAAAAAGAAAAACTTAAACTAAATTCAACTATCTAACTGGCTTACAAAACAAAAGTAAAAATCAACTAATCCTCAAGCAAATGGAAAAAAATAAATAAAATAAATATCGAATCAACAAGTCAATGAAAAATATATAATACAAAGGTATGGAATCGAAATAAGTATAACAAACGAAATCAAGCACAAACGCCATACACGTGGACGAGGCTCTAAGCCTAAATCATGAATTGTTAACCTCTACAAAAATCTAATCATGTCCAAGTTTTTTGTAGAAGCAAACACAAAAATGTATGTTTCTGAAGAAATAGATAGATTATATCTATGAACTATTTCTACTTGGACGACATACATAAAGAAGGAATAAAAAAGAAAAAATGAATACCTGGAAAAAGCACAGCGTATGTACAATCGAGTCGATACAGGGAACACTGATAGAAGAGACCAGTGTTGCCATTCGTAAAGAAAAAATAAAAAACCATTTACTGTTGCCATTCATAAGAATTGAAAAACAGTGAAGCTAAATGTTAAGAAAAAGTATTAATATACAAAAAGAGCTACTAAAAGGAGAGGCAAATAATAGTAATGCTGAAGTGGAAGAGTTAATTTTAATATTTTAAAATATAATTTTAAAATATTAAAATTAACTCTTCCACTTTTATAATTTTAATATTAATAAAATCTTACCATTTAATTCCTGTAACTCGATTCAATTGTTTAGAAATATTATACTCAATCAGCTTTTTAGAATTTATAGATTATCTGATAAAAATTTTCATGCTATGCATATCAATAATCTCAAAATTACTAGTAATTTATATAAATATCCCTCTTATTTAGTACTAGCCGCCTTTGGCGAGCAGCCTGTTCGCTACCCTTGAAAATTCTGACCGTGGCAAATTCCGACCGTGGCAAACTCGTTGGTGCGACCTACCAGAAAGGTGTAAGGTAACTGTTTGGACGGCCAGGAAGTGCCACCCAATTTAGACCGGAACCCAGTGGAGGAGGCATCCACAGGGACCGTACCCTCCTTCCTCTACCACCAACCTCCCGGAAGGACTTACGTACCCACATGTTTAACGTGATCGTGCACCGCGTGAAAATGGCAGCAGTTTTGGCAGTGGCGGGAATCGAACCCGGGCCTACCGAGTGAAATTCCCGCGCGCTAACCACTGGGGTACTTCGCCCTCTGCGACATTTTCCATAACTTTCTTTTTATCACCGAATTTAGACCGGAACCCAGTGGGAGAGGCACCCACGGGGACCGTACCCTCCTTCCCCAACCACCAACCTCTCGAAAGGACTTACAGACCCACATGTTTATTCCGCGTGATCGTACTCCGCGTGAACACGGCGGCAATTTTGGAAATCGAACCCGGGCCTACCGCGTGCAATTCCAGTGCACTAACCACTGGGCTACATCGCCCTCCGCGACAATCTCCATAACTTTCTTTTTATTCACCCAATTTAGACCGTACCCTCCTTCCCCTACCACCAACCTCTCGGAAGGACTCACGAACCCACATGTTTAACGTGATCATACTCTGCGTGAACGTGGCGTAAGTTTTGGCAGTGGCGGGAATCGAACCCGGGCCTACTGAGTGCAATTCCCGCGCGCTAACCACTGGGCTGCCGCGCCCTCCGCGACAATTTCCATAACTTTCTATATATTCACCCAATTTAGACGGGAACCCAGTGGGGGGGCATCCACAGGGGCCGTATCCTCCTTCCCCTACCACCAACCTCTCGGAAGAACTTACGGACCCACATATTTAACGTGATCGTATTCCACGTAAACACGGCGGCAGTTTTGGCAGTGGCGGGAATCGAACCCGGGCCTACTGCTAACTTCCCGCGCGCTGATTTGCAATTTAAAATGACCATATGCTTAATTCCATCATCCTCATTCCATTGTTTCATTGTTCCATCATTTAAAATATCCATAAAATTAAAATATCCAAAAGTTAAAATATACATTTAAAAAATCCATATCGTTCCATCATTTAAAATATAAATATAATAATTTATATGGAGTAAAGGAGCTCTATTCAGAACCGTGACGTCGCCTCCACCTTGACGTCCCCACCCACCACCTTCCCTCCTTCTGCGGGGGAGAAACGCCGGTTAAGAAGCGGCATGCCGAGCGGAACGCCGAGAAATTGAAATTCGGAAACTTTTAAAATCCCGATCCTGTGGGCAATACGGAATATTTCCTGACCAGATTGGACTTGTAAGAATGCCAGATGTTTGACCTTTCTAAAAATGTAAATTATTAGTCGAAATTATGAGTACTTTTTACTATGCGAGAATTTAAAAACCAAAAATCGTTTTTTTGAGCAAAAAGTGACTTTTGTTTTAAAATCTTTAAAAAATATTAGAAATCGAAATTCAGATTTGAAATTGATATATTTGGACTCGCAATTGTCAGCTCTTTCCGATGGTGTGATTTGTTTTTTCCTACGATGTCCGGATCGTGGAAAAAAAAGGGCAAAAATGGCAAAAAACGGTCGAAATCGCATAAAACATTAAATAACAAAAAAAAAAATTAAAATTTTAAAAATCGGTTTTCATGTGTCCCCTTCCCACCCCCCCCCCGGGTCTCCGATTGCCAAATTTCGTATCTCTCCGACGCGCGGTCGCTGAACGTATAGTGTATAAGACAGACACACACACAGACAGACATTGCCTTTTATTATTTACTAGCCGCCTTTGGCGACCAGCCTGTTCGCTACCCTTGAAAATTCTGACCGTGGCAAATTCTAACCGTGGCACACTCGCTGGCGCGACCTACCAGAAGGAACGACCTACCAGGAAGTGCCACCCAATTTAGACAGGAACTCAGTGGGGGAGGCATCCACAGGGACCGTACCCTCCTTCCCCTACCACCAACCTCTCGGAAGGACTTACGGTCCCGCATGTTTAACGTCATCGTACTCCGCCTGAAAACGGCGGCAGTTTTGGCAGTGGCGGGAATCGAACCCGGACCTACCTAGTGCAAATCCCGCGCGCTAACCACTGGGCTACCGCGCCCTCCGCGACAATCTCCATAACCTTCTTTTTGTCGGCTGCTATTTGCTGTGTTAGCTGAGCGACTTGACTAGAAAATTTGAAAGTCATTTGCAGATTTAGCAGTGTTGGTCATATCCCTATCCGAAGTGCTGGTAGAAAAATTTTTGTAGCAGATGATACGCAGTAGTGATGTGTTTTCTCAAGAAAGAAAGCTCGTTAAACACAAACACAATTTATTTGTTGTGAGATCCATTGCATCAGATGAAGTTACAAAATAAAACACTGTAACATTCGTTGCAAAGCAAAACTATATACAATGAGCTAGCAAGCTCATGAAAAAGGTTTTGAATAGTCTATGACTAGGCACACACTCTCAGTTATTATAACATCGGTAAGTAGAAAAAACAGCTACTGTACCACTCATGTCGTGCACGTTAATGAAGCCACCATCATCAGGTCACACGTCATGGCTTTAGAAGTTAGACTACTCTCTACCGATCAAGGTCTGCCTTCCATACAAGGTCTTTCACCGTCGATCACCGTCTGATCGATCTGACTATACGTCGAGTCTTAAGTCTGCATAACTACAAGATCTTAAACTCTGAAAAGTCTCCCACGTCTACTACATGGTCAGTCAAGGTCTGTAAAGTCTCTGAATAACTGAGAATGTGTCCTATCATATATACACTGTGATGGGTACGCTCCGGAACACAACCGTTGACGGCAGCGCCCTCACTATATGCAAATCAGAATGCGCGCGCGGCGAGATGGCGATTTGCATGAATGGCATGTTCTGTTCCCGTCACGAGTCGTTCACGAGAACGGTAGAACCATTCTAAAAATGTAAACACGTTCTCGCGATAACGAGAATCGCGACGAAAACAGAACCAAGTTTCCAACAATCGGCCCCCTCATGCAAAACCCCAAATCTCGGCGCACGTGCTATCAATCAATGAAATTATTCTAAAAAACATAACAGCAAAAATGTCAAGTTCTTTAGTATCCAGCAAAAACATAAAGTATATATATTACTTTTCATGTTAAGCAAAAAAAAAATTTATCATTGAAAGAAAATTTTAGATATCATTGAAACACTAAGTTCCAAAAAATTTAATTTAAGTCAAAATTTAAGTTTCAAGAAATTTAAGTATGATAATTTAAATTTAACATTTAAGATTAAAAATTTTACTATAAATATCAAATTCAATTTGTGTAGAAAATTTTATGTATAATTATTAAATTTAACATTTAAGATTAAAAAATTTCACTATAAATATTAAATTCAAGTATGTAGAAAATTTTATGTATAATTATTAAATTTAACATTTAAGATTAAAAATTTCACTATAAATATCAAATTCAATTTGTGTAGAAAATTTGATGTATAATTATTAAATTTAACATTTAAGATTAAAAATCCTACTATAAATATCAAATTCAATTGTGTAGAAAATTTGATGTATAATTATTAAATTTAATATTTAAGATTAAAAATTTTACTATAAATATCAAATTCAATTTGTGTAGAAAATTTCATGTATAATTATTAAATTTAACATTTAAGATTAAAAATTTTACTATAAATATCAAATTCAATTATGTAGAAAATTTTATGTATAATTATTAAATTTAACATTTAAGATTAAAAATTTTACTATAAATATCAAATTCAATTATGGCTGTTCATTATCTCTGTCCAAGACCAGTATACATAATTAATACTAATAGCAGTGACACAGATAATGAAAAGATTTTTCTTTCTGTATTGTATTCATATATAAATTTAAAGAAGTGGTTTGTCTTCAATGAATCATAACCAAGTGTATGATAACAAGGAGTAAACACACAAAGATAATACACATAAGCATAACTGTCTTATGCGGGAATTGAAAACATGGATATATATATACATTCAGTGTAATGTGAAAAATTTTAGAAAGTTCATTGTAAACAATACACATATATATACTCTAGATACAATTATCTGCATCACAGAGGGAGGAGTAATTTATACGATATCCTAACCATATTTTGTAAAAGAAAGAAAAAAAAATTTAGAAGTTACAAATTTAATCATTTTTGTTTTTGGAAATTTGATTACAAAAATTTAATGCTAAAAATTCCTCAAACATTTGGCAAATCTTATTAATGTACTGCCTATGATGTATAAAAATTTTGTTATTGATTTCAGCAAATTCCACACCTAACAGTTTTTGGACCTTCCCTAGAGATTTGATATCAAATTCTCCCTTTAGCAAAGAAACTACATGATCAATATCACCTATTATTTCTATGTTGCTTGCCTCTGGCCTGGATTTGATATCCCTCTTTTCTCTGAAGTTAAACAAATTTTGGTCATAATGTATGTTAGCCTTAGCACAGAATTTTTTAACATCATTATGACTTCTCAGCCTATGTTTATCACCCCTCACTGAGTAGTAAACATCAGTTCGAGTTCCATCAGGCCTGGGTACAGCTTTCCTTTCCCAATCTATGTTTGAACAGGGGGTCAGATCGGAATCAGCAGGAGAGTCCTCTTCCTCACTAGTATGACTAGTGTCATGGCTCTCACCTGCTTCTTCCTCTGACTCACTATCCAAACATCCCGATCCTGAATCTGATGTTCGAGTAAAACCCGATTTCTTTTGGGTGAAATTTCTAGGTCGAATGGGGTCCAGGACGCCTTCCGCTGCTTCCATCTCCTCAAAACGGACATTGCTTATTTCTAATATTTTTCCTTCTTTCACAAGAAGAATTCTATAGCCCCTGGTATTTTCTGCATATCCTACCATAACTCCCAGTTGAGCTCTTAGGTCTAGCTTCTTCCTAAGCTGTTTTGCAATACCAGCATAAGCCTTACATCCAAAAACTCTGAGATGGGATACAGCAGGCTTCTTCCCATAGTACAATTCGTGTGGAGTTTTAACTTTAAATTTATGGCAAATCCTGTTCTTTGTATAAGTAAAACATAGGATTGCCTCTGCCCACATTTTGTCACCAACTTTGCTTTGATTAAGCATTGCCTTGACACAATCTAACGCTGTCAGGTTGAATCTTTCAGATACCCCGTTTTGTTCGGGTGTATAAGTGTTAGATCGTTCATGCTTAATCCCTAACTTTTTCAAAAAAGCTTTAAATTGACCGTGACAAAATTCCATGCCGTTATCAGTACGGATGCACAAAATCTTTTTGCCTAATTGTCTCTCCTGACAAGCTTGAAAATCCTGAAAAACTTTGAACACATCTGATTTTTGTTTTAAAATAAAAACAAACACCTTGCGGCTAAAATCGTCTGTAATAGTCAAGAAGTATTTGTTTCCCCCCAATGAAGCTACAGGCATTGGACCACAAACGTCCATGTGCAGTAATTGCAAAGGTTCTGTAGATCTAATCCTGCCTATTGGTTTGTACGAAACTCTCTTAGATTTTGCAAGTTTGCAATGAATGCAATTTACTTTTGCATATTTTAATTTTGGGAGTCCGTTTGCCGCGGAAACTTTACTTGTTTGGTGCAAGTAGTCTGAGTTAATATGGCCATATCTTCTATGCCATAATTCAGTTTTGTTCAGAATTTCAACTGTTGAACCACTAATTTTATTTGACTTTAAATCAGATTTGTTTTTCCTTTTATTCAAGTTAGGCCTAATTTTGTTTTGACTTTGACTATTTGTTGCAGGGGTTTTTCTAACCTGTTTAGAATTTTTGTCCCTATCCTGATCTCCTTTACGGCCCTCAACACTACTATTTAAACTTTTAGTTGAGTACTGTGGTTTTAAGAAATACAATCCTTCTTTACGTTTAGCGTAAAAGAAATTTTCTCCCTCAGGAGTCTTAAACCATAGAATACCTTTGGCTGCACTAAAAGAATAGCCCTGCTCTTCTAATACAGATGCGGCCAACAAGTTACGCCGTAATTTAGGTGAATACATAACATTTTGTAGCACAATATTATTTGTATGATCTTTAAATTTAACATACATGTTCACCGTTCCAATAGCCTCAACTGGGCTTTCCATATCACCCACTGCTAGCGACATAGATGTATCCTTACATTTATCAAATTTTGAAAACATTTTAACATCATTACAAAAGTGTCGCGTAGCAGCGGTGTCAATCACCCAGCTGAGCCTATTGTCAGGATTATCAACAATATTAGCTTCTACATTTATATTTGAAAATACTTCAATAATACTAGAGCTAGTCATCTTTTTCAATTTTGGGCATTGTGCCTTTACATGACCATTTTTATTACACATAAAACATGGTCCTATGACCTTAATAGACTTTTTAACTTTGGTGACATTTTTACATTTAGCGTTAACATTTGAAAAATATACAGATGAATTGGAACTTACATTATTATTGTCATGATCCTTCCTCAACTGTCTAATCCTGCCCTCCTCCAAGGAGAGTTCTTTCTGAATTTTATCCAATTTAAAATCAGTATCGCTCCAGCGATAAATGATTTGGATGATACTCTGGTACTGGGCTGGGAGATACCGGATGGCTTGGAATGCCACGTACACATCCTCCACGGGGTGATTCACGTTCTTGAGCTTGGTGACAGCTTTCCTTATCCTCGTACAGAATATGTCGATGGGCTCCTCGATTTCCGGGCGTAGACTGAAAAACTCGTCCAACAGATGAACTAGATTGGCGCGCGTTGGGGCCTCAAAATGCGCCTCCAACTTCTCCCACGCATCCGCCGGGCTGTCGTCGATGTCGAGCAGTTCTCTGTACTCCGCCGAGATATTTCGAAACAGGATGGAAAGTGCGCGGTCGCTACTGCGCATGTACTCCTCTCGCTCGCGGCGTGACGTAGATTCGTCGACTGGTAATGCAGTACGGTTGATGTGGCCGTAACATCCTTCTCCTTTCAGGATAAATGAAATTTCATTACGCCAGGTGACGTAATTGTCCCTGTTTAACGCTTCTATGCCGTTGCTCACCTCCATAGTCTTTAACTGTGACTAGAGTGCGTTGTTTACCTTTCTGCTTGATGCAAATGGCGCCGGTCGCGGCCCCCGTCGATGGAATTCACAACTCTTCACTGCTGCTTTATCACGGATAAAAGTTATGGCCTTGACATACTACGGGCCCATAACCAAATGTCGGCTGCTATTTGCTGTGTTAGCTGAGCGACTTGACTAGAAAATTTGAAAGTCATTTGCAGATTTAGCAGTGTTGGTCATATCCCTATCCGAAGTGCTGGTAGAAAAATTTTTGTAGCAGATGATACGCAGTAGTGATGTGTTTTCTCAAGAAAGAAAGCTCGTTAAACACAAACACAATTTATTTGTTGTGAGATCCATTGCATCAGATGAAGTTACAAAATAAAACACTGTAACATTCGTTGCAAAGCAAAACTATATACAATGAGCTAGCAAGCTCATGAAAAAGGTTTTGAATAGTCTATGACTAGGCACACACTCTCAGTTATTATAACATCGGTAAGTAAAAAAACAGCTACTGTACCACTCATGTCGTGCACGTTAATGAAGCCACCATCATCAGGTCACACGTCATGGCTTTAGAAGTTAGACTACTCTCTACCGATCAAGGTCTGCCTTCCATACAAGGTCTTTCACCGTCGATCACCGTCTGATCGATCTGACTATACGTCGAGTCTTAAGTCTGCATAACTACAAGATCTTAAACTCTGAAAAGTCTCCCACGTCTACTACATGGTCAGTCAAGGTCTGTAAAGTCTCTGAATAACTGAGAATGTGTCCTATCATATATACACTGTGATGGGTACGCTCCGGAACACAACCGTTGACGGCAGCGCCCTCACTATATGCAAATCAGAATGCGCGCGCGGCGAGATGGCGATTTGCATGAATGGCATGTTCTGTTCCCGTCACGAGTCGTTCACGAGAACGGTAGAACCATTCTAAAAATGTAAACACGTTCTCGCGATAACGAGAATCGCGACGAAAACAGAACCAAGTTTCCAACACTTTTTATTCACCCAATTTAGACCGGAACCCAGTAGGGGAGGCATCCACAGGGTCCGTACCCTCCTTCCTCTACCACCAACCTCTCGGAAGGACTTACGGACCCACATGTTTAACGTGATCGTACTCCGCGTGAACACGGCAGCAGTTTTGTCAGTGGAGGGAATCGAACCCGGGCCTACCGAGTGAAATTCCCGCACGCTAACCACTGGGCTACCGCGCCCTCCGCGACAATCTCCATAACTTTCTTTTTATTCACCCAATTTGGACCAGGACCCAGTGGGGGAGGCATCGACAGAGACCGTACCCTCCTTTCCCTGCCACCAACCTCTCGGAAGGAATTATCGACCCATATGTTTAAGGTGATCGTACTCCGCATCAGTGGCGGGAATCGAACCCAGGCCTACCGAGTGCAATTCTCGCGCGCTAACTTCCCGCGCGCTAATTTAAATTTATAACGACCATATGCTAGGCTCTTAATTCCACCATCCTCGTTCCATCGTTCCATCATTTAAAATAGCCATAAAATTAAAATATCCATTTAAAATATCTATAAATTAAAATATCCATAAATTAAAATATCCATTTAAAATAAAAAAATCAACCATATCGTTCCACCAATCCATAAATATAATAATTTCAAATACATCACCACAATTCAAACCACCATAATTCAATCATTTAAATTATTTAAAATATCCATTTAAAATATCATATAAATATAATAATTTCGCCCGATGTATACAACACTTAAGCGCGGTCTCCATGGAGACGGGGAAGAAACTAATGCGGATGGGGGGAAAATGCAGTTGAGGAACTGAGCCGGTAGCCGACAAATTTAAAATCATGGCGTCTTTAAAATTGCCATCCTGAAGGCAATTTTCATTATTTCTGGACCAGATTGGACTTGTAAGAATGCCAGATGTTTGACCTTTCTGAAAATGTAAATTATTAGTCGAAATTATGAGTACTTTTCACGATGCGAGAATTTAAAAACCAAAAATCGTTTTCTTGAGCAAAAAGTGACATTTGTTTTAAAATCTTTAAAAAATATTAGAAATCGAAATTCAGATTTGAAATTGATATATTTTTACTCGAAATTCTCTGCTCTTTCCGATGGTGTAATTTGTTTTTTTCTACGATGTCTGGATCGTGGAGAAAAAAGGGCAAAAAACGGTCGAAATCGCATAAAACATTAAATAAATAAAAAAATAATTAGAATTTTAAAAATCGGTTTTCACGTGTCCCCTTCCCTCCCCCCCGGGTCTCCGATTGCCAAATTTCGTAGCTCTCCGACGCGCGGTCGCGAAACGTATAGTGTATAAGACAGACACACAGACAGACAGACACACAGACATTGCCTTTTATTATATAGACTAGCCGCCTTTGGCGACCAGCCTGTTCGCTACCCTTGAAAATTCTGACCGTGGCAAACTCGTTGGCGCGACCTACCAGAAAGGTGTAAGGTAACTGCTTGGAAGGCCAGGAAGTGCCACACAATTTAGACCGGAACCCAATGGGGGAGCCATCCAAAGAGACCGTACCCTCCTTCCCCTACCACAAACCTCTCGGAAGGACTTGCAGTCCCACACGTTTAACGTGATCGTACTCCGCGTGAACACGGCTGCAGTTTTGGCAATGGCGGGAATCGAACCCGGGCCTACCGAGTGAAATTCCCGCGCGCTAACCACTGGGCTACCGTGCCATCCGTGACAATCTCCATAACTTTATTTTTATTCGGCAATTTTGGGAATCGAACCCGGGCCTACCAAGTGCAAATCCCGCGCACTAACCACTGGGGTACTTCACCCTCCGCGATATTCTTCATAACTTTCTTTTTATTCACCCAATTTAGACCGGAACCAAGTGGGAGAAGCATCCACAGGGACCGTACCCTTCTTCCCCTACCACCAACCTCTCGGAAGGACTTACAGACCCACATGTTTAACGTGATCGTACTCCGCGTAAACACGGCGGCAATTTTGGGAATCGAACCCGGGCCTACCTGTTGGAAACTTGGTTCTGTTTTCATCGCGATTCTCGTTATCGCGAGAACGTGTTTTACATTTTTAGAATGGTTCTACCGTTCTCGTGAACGACTCGTGACGGGAACAGAACATGCCATTCATGCAAATCGCCTTCTCGCCGCGCGCGCATCTGTTTTGCATATAGTGAGGGCGCTGCCGTCAACGGTTGTGTTCCGGAGCGTACCCATCACAGTGTATATATGATAGGACACATTCTCAGTTATTCAGACTTTGCAGGACTTAGTCAGAGAGAGTCCGACAGACTTTACAGACCTTGACTGACCATGTAGTAGACATGGGAGACTTTTCAGAGTTTAAGATCTTGTAGTTATGCAGACTTAAGACTCGACGTATAGTCAGATCGATCAGACGGTGATCGACGGTGAAAGACCTTATATGGAAGGCAGACCTTGATCGGTAGAGAGTAGTCTAACTTCTAAAGCCATGACGTGTGACCTGATGATGGTGGCTTCATTAACGTGCACGGCATGAGTGGTACAGTAGCTGTTTTTTCTACTTACCGATGTTATAGTAACTGAGAGTGTGTGCCTAGTCATAGACTGTTTAAAACCTTTTTCATGAGCTTGCTAGCTCATTGTATATAGTTTTGCTTTGCAACGAATGTTACAGTGATTTATTTTGTAACTTTATCTGATGCAATGGATCTCACAACAAATAAATTGTGTTTGTGTTTAACGAGCTTGCTTTCTTGAGAAAACACATCACTACTGCGTATCATCTGCTACAAAAATTTTCTACCAGCACTTCGGATAGGGATATGACCAACACTGCTAAATCTGCAAATGACTTTCAAATTTTCTAGTCAAGTCACTCAGCTAACACAGCAAATAGCTGCCGACATTTGGTTATGGGCCCCAGTATGTCAAGGCCATAACTTTTATCCGTGATAAAGCAGCAGTGAAGAGTTGTGAATTCCATCGACGGGGGCCGCGACCGGCGCCATTTGCATCAAGCAGAAAGGTAAACAACGCACTCTAGTCACAGTTAAAGACTATGGAGGTGAGCAACGGCATAGAAGCGTTAAACAGGGACAATTACGTCACCTGGCGTAATGAAATTTCATTTATCCTGAAAGGAGAAGGATGTTACGGCCACATCAACCGTACTGCATTACCAGTCGACGAATCTACGTCACGCCGCGAGCGAGAGGAGTACATGCGCAGCAGCGACCGCGCACTTTCCATCCTGTTTCGAAATATCTCGGCGGAGTACAGAGAACTGCTCGACATCGACGACAGCCCGGCGGATGCGTGGGAGAAGTTGGAGGCGCATTTTGAGGCCCCAACGCGCGCCAATCTAGTTCATCTGTTGGACGAGTTTTTCAGTCTACGCCCGGAAATCGAGGAGCCCATCGACATATTCTGTACGAGGATAAGGAAAGCTGTCACCAAGCTCAAGAACGTGAACCACCCGGTGGAGGATGTGTACGTGGCATTCCAAGCCATCCGGTATCTCCCAGACCAGTACCAGAGTATCATCCAAATCATTTATCGCTGGAGCGATAAGGATTTTAAACTGGATAAGATTCAGAAAGAACTTTCTCTAGAAGAGGGCAGGATTAGACAGTTGAGGAAGGATCATGACAATAATAATGTAAGTTCCAATTCATCTGTATATTTTTCAAATGTTAACGCTAAATCTAAAAATGTCACCAAAGTTAAAAAGTCTATTAAGGTCATAGGACCATGCTTTATGTGTAATAAAACTGGTCATGTAAAGGCACAATGCCCAAAATTGAAAAAGATGACTAGCTCTAGTATTATTGAAGTATTTTCAAATATAAATGTAGAAGCTAATATTGTTGATAATCCTGACAATAGGCTCAGCTGGGTGATTGACACCGCTGCTACGCGACACTTTTGTAATGATGTTAAAATGTTTTCAAAATTTGATAAATGTAAGGATACATCTATGTCGCTAGCAGTGGGTGATATGGAAAGCCCAGTTGAGGCTATTGGAACGGTGAACATGTATGTTAAATTTAAAGATCATACAAATAATATTGTGTTACAAAATGTTATGTATTCACCAAAATTACGGCGTAACTTGTTGGCCGCATCTGTATTAGAAGAGCAGGGCTATTCTTTTAGTGCAGCCAAAGGTATTCTATGGTTTAAGACTCCTGAGGGAGAAAATTTCTTTTACGCTAAACGTAAAGAAGGATTGTATTTCTTAAAACCACAGTACTCAACTAAAAGTTTAAATAGTAGTGTTGAGGGCCGTAAAGGAGATCAGGATAGGGACAAAAATTCTAAACAGGTTAGAAAAACCCCTGCAACAAATAGTCAAAGTCAAAGCAAAATTAGGCCTAACTTGAATAAAAGGAAAAACAAATCTGATTTAAAATCAAAGTCAAATAAAATTAGTGGTTCAACAGTTGAAATTCTGAACAAAACTGAATTATGGCATAGAAGATATGGCCATATTAACTCAGACTACTTGCACCAAACAAGTAAAGTTTCCGCGGCAAACGGACTCCCAAAATTAAAATATGCAAAAGTAAATTGCATTCATTGCAAACTTGCAAAATCTAAAAGAGTTTCGTACAAACCAATAGGCAGGATTAGATCTACAGAACCTTTGCAATTACTGCACATGGACGTTTGTGGTCCAATGCCTGTAGCTTCATTGGGGGGAAACAAATACTTCTTGACTCTTACAGACGATTTTAGCCGCAAGGTGTTTGTTTTTATTTTAAAACAAAAATCAGATGTGTTCAAAGTTTTTCAGGATTTTCAAGCTTGTCAGGAGAGACAATTAGGCAAAAAGATTTTGTGCATCCGTACTGATAACGGCATGGAATTTTGTCACGGTCAATTTAAAGCTTTTTTGAAAAAGTTAGGGATTAAGCATGAACGATCTAACACTTATACACCCGAACAAAACGGGGTATCTGAAAGATTCAACCTGACAGCGTTAGATTGTGTCAAGGCAATGCTTAATCAAAGCAAAGTTGGTGACAAAATGTGGGCAGAGGCAATCCTATGTTTTACTTATACAAAGAACAGGATTTGCCATAAATTTAAAGTTAAAACTCCACACGAATTGTACTATGGGAAGAAGCCTGCTGTATCCCATCTTAGAGTTTTAGGATGTAAGGCTTATGCTGGTATAGCAAAACAGCTTAGGAAGAAGCTAGACCTAAGAGCTCAACTGGGAGTTATGGTAGGATATGCAGAAAATACCAGGGGCTATAGAATTCTTCTTGTGAAAGAAGGAAAAATATTAGAAATAAGCAATGTCCGTTTTGAGGAGATGGAAGCAGCGGAAGGCGTCCTGGACCCCATTCGACCTAAAAACTTCACCCAAAAGAAATCGGGTTTTACTCGAACATCAGATTCAGGATCGGGATGTTTGGATAGTGAGTCAGAGGAAGAAGCAGGTGAGAGCCATGACACTAGTCATACTAGTGAGGAAGAGGACTCTCCTGCTGATTCCGATCTGACCCCCTGTTCAAACATAGATTGGGAAAGGAAAGCTGTACCCAGGCCTGATGGAACTCGAACTGATGTTTACTACTCAGTGAGGGGTGATAAACATAGGCTGAGAAGTCATAATGATGTTAAAAAATTCTGTGCTAAGGCTAACATACATTATGACCAAAATTTGTTTAACTTCAGAGAAAAAAGGGATATCAAATCCAGGCCAGAGGCAAGCAACATAGAGATAATAGTTCCCAAAAACTATAAATCGGCAATTGAATCTCCGCACTCGCAAGAATGGCAAGAAGCCATGAATAATGAAATAGCAATAATGCAAGAGAGAGGTGTTTGGGACTTAGTGCCTACACCCACCTCACAAAAGATAATCGGATCCAGATGGGTATACACCATCAAAAGGGATGAAAATGGAATAGTAAAGAGATTCAAAGCTCGATTAGTGGCTCAGGGATATTCACAAGAGAAGGGGGATTCGTATGACGAAGTATTTAGCCCCGTTATAAATTTTTGCTTAATAAGAGCTTTTTTTGCAATTTTTGTATGTTTGCTTAACTGGAAGCATTTTCAATTAGACATCAAGTCAGCATACCTTTATGCTAAATTGAATGCCAAAGTGTTTATGAAACAACCACCTGGATATGTCGATCCGAACCAACAAAATCATGTCTGTTTGCTGAAAAAAGCAATATATGGCTTACATCAGAGCGGCAGAGAGTGGTATAATGAGCTTGACACCACTTTGAGAAAATTAAATTTCTTCAAACTCAAATGGTGCAATTGTGCATATTTTTACCAGAACAAAGTATTAATGTTGGTATATGTGGATGACATAGTTTTATTTTCAAAACATCAAGGTGATATTGATCATGCAGTTTCTTTACTAAAGGAAGAATTTGATATCAAAACTCTAGGGAAGGTCCAAAAACTGTTAGGTGTGGAATTTACAGAAATCAATAACAAAATTTTTATACATCAAAGGCAGTATATTGATAAAATTTGCCAAATGTTTAAAGAATTCAAATATCCTATTTCTTCACTCCCTATTACAAAAGGAATTACGTTGAGTAAAAATGATTGCCCAATGAATGATGGAGAATTAAAACAAATGCAAAATATCCCATACAGAAGTTTGATAGGATGTTTAGCCTTTTTGTCAAGTAGAACTAGACCAGATATATGTTACGCTGTAAATATTCTGTCTCAATTCCAAGAGAATCCTGGCATGAAACATTGGGACGCATTACTTAAACTTTTAGGATATCTTGAGAAAACAAAGAATTACATGTTAAACTTATCAGGCATTGATAACTTAAATTTAAATTGCTACTCGGATTCGGATTTTGCCGCCAATAGGGATGACAGGGTGTCACTCGGGGGTATGTTATTTCTTATAGATAGAGTACCCATTTCTTGGCGTACATTTAAACACAAGTGTGTTAGTCTGTCAACGATGGAAGCGGAATATGTTTCATTGACAGAAGCTGCGAAAGAAGTTATTTGGCTACAAAATATCATTGAGGAATGTATGAAGCTAGGGTTAAAATTTAACAGAAATAATAGCATAATCTACTGTGATAACCAAGCTGCAATTAATTTTTCAAATTCCCCAATAGAGAATAACCGAACCAAACATATTGATATAAAGTACCATTTCCTGAGGAATTTAGTTGAGAATGAATCTTTTAAAATCATCTTTGTAAATACCAAGGAAAATGTAGCAGATTACTTTACAAAACCAATGACCAAAGATAGAGCATTAAACTTTTGTAATCAAATTTTCAAAAACAAAAATGATTAAATTTGTAACTTCTAAATTTTTTTTTCTTTCTTTTACAAAATATGGTTAGGATATCGTATAAATTACTCCTCCCTCTGTGATGCAGATAATTGTATCTAGAGTATATATATGTGTATTGTTTACAATGAACTTTCTAAAATTTTTTCACATTACACTGAATGTATATATATATCCATGTTTTCAATTCCCGCATAAGACAGTTATGCTTATGTGTATTATTTTTGTGTGTTTACTCCTTGTTATCATACACTTGGGTTATGATTCATTGATGACAAACCACTTCTTTAAATTTATATATGAATACAATACAGAAAGAAAAATCTTTTCATTATCTGTGTCACTGCTATTAGTATTAATTATGTATACTGGTCTTGGACAGAGATAATGAACAGCCATAATTGAATTTGATATTTATAGTAAAATTTTTAATCTTAAATGTTAAATTTAATAATTATACATAAAATTTTCTACATAATTGAATTTGATATTTATAGTGAAATTTTTAATCTTAAATGTTAAATTTAATAATTATACATGAAATTTTCTACACAAATTGAATTTGATATTTATAGTAAAATTTTTAATCTTAAATGTTAAATTTAATAATTATACATAAAATTTTCTACATAATTGAATTTGATATTTAAAGTGAAATTTTTTTTAATCTTAAATGTTAAATTTAATAATTATACATAAAATTTTCTACACAAATTGAATTTGATATTTATAGTAAAATTTTTAATGTTAAATTTAAATTATTATACTTAAATTTCTTGAAACTTAAATTTTGACTTAAATTAAATTTTTGGAACTTAGTGTTTCAATGATATCTAAAATTTTCTTTCAATGATAAAATTTTTTTTTGGCTCAACATGAAAAGTAATATATATACTTTATGTTTTTGCTGGATACTAAAGAACTTGACATTTTTGCTGTTATGTTTTTTAGAATAACTTCATTGTTTGATAGCACGTGCGCCGAGATTTGGGGTTTTGCATGAGGGGGCCGATTGTTGGAAACTTGGTTCTGTTTTCATCGCGATTCTCGTTATCGCGAGAACGTGTTTTACATTTTTAGAATGGTTCTACCATTCTCGTGAACGACTCGTGACGGGAACAGAACATGCCATTCATGCAAATCGCCTTCTCGCCGCGCGCGCATCTGTTTTGCATATAGTGAGGGCGCTGCCGTCAACGGTTGTGTTCCGGAGCGTACCCATCACAGTGTATATATGATAGGACACATTCTCAGTTATTCAGACTTTGCAGGACTTAGTCAGAGAGAGTCCGACAGACTTTACAGACCTTGACTGACCATGTAGTAGACATGGGAGACTTTTCAGAGTTTAAGATCTTGTAGTTATGCAGACTTAAGACTCGACGTATAGTCAGATCGATCAGACGGTGATCGACGGTGAAAGACCTTATATGGAAGGCAGACCTTGATCGGTAGAGAGTAGTCTAACTTCTAAAGCCATGACGTGTGACCTGATGATGGTGGCTTCATTAACGTGCACGGCATGAGTGGTACAGTAGCTGTTTTTTCTACTTACCGATGTTATAGTAACTGAGAGTGTGTGCCTAGTCATAGACTGTTTAAAACCTTTTTCATGAGCTTGCTAGCTCATTGTATATAGTTTTGCTTTGCAACGAATGTTACAGTGATTTATTTTGTAACTTTATCTGATGCAATGGATCTCACAACAAATAAATTGTGTTTGTGTTTAACGAGCTTGCTTTCTTGAGAAAACACATCACTACTGCGTATCATCTGCTACAAAAATTTTCTACCAGCACTTCGGATAGGGATATGACCAACACTGCTAAATCTGCAAATGACTTTCAAATTTTCTAGTCAAGTCACTCAGCTAACACAGCAAATAGCTGCCGACACTACCGAGTGCAATTTCCGCGCGCTAACCATTGGGCTACTTTGCCCTACGCGACAATCTCCATAACTTTCTTTTTATTCATCCAATTTAGACCGTACCCTCCTTCCCCTACCACCAACTTCTCGGAAGGACTCACGGACCCACATGTTTAACGTGATCGTACTCCGCGTAAACACGGCGGCAATTTTGGGAGTCGAACCCGGGCCTACTGAGTGCAATTCCCGCGCGCTAACCACTGGGCTTCTTCGCCCCCAGCGACTATCTCCATAACATTCTTTTTATTTACCCAATTTAGAACGGAACCCAGTGGGAGAGGCATCCACAGGGACCGTACCCTCCTTCCCCTACCACCAACCTCTCGGAAGGACTTCCGGACCCACATGTTTATCGTGATCGTACTCCGCGTGAACACGGCGGCAGTTTTGGAAGTGGCGGGAATCGAACCCGGGCCTACCGAGTGCAATTCCTGAGCGCTAACCACTGGGCTGCCTCGCCCTCCGCAACTTTCTTTATATTCACCCAATTTAGACGGGAACCCTGTGAGGGAGGCATCCACAGGGACCGTACCCTCCTTCCCCTACCACCAACCTCTCGGAAGGACTTCCGGACCCACATGTTTATCGTGATCGTACTCCGCGTGAACACGGCGGCAGTTTTGGAAGTGGCGGGAATCGAACCCGGGCCTACCGAGTGCAATTCCTGAGCGCTAACCACTGGGCTGCCTCGCCCTCCGCAACTTTCTTTATATTCACCCAATTTAGACGGGAGCCCTGTGAGGGAGGCATCCACAGGGACCGTACCCTCCTTCCCCTACCACCAACCTCTCGGAAGGATTTCCGGACCCACATGTTTATCGTGATCGTACTCCGCGTGAACACGGCGGCAGTTTTGGAAGTGGCGGGAATCGAACCCGGGCCTACCGAGTGCAATTCCTGAGCGCTAACCACTGGGCTGCCTCGCCCTCCGCAACTTTCTTTATATTCACCCAATTTAGACGGGAACCCTGTGAAGGAGGCATCCACAGGGACCGTACCCTCCTTCCCCTACCACCAACCTCTCGGAAGGACTTACGGGCCCACATGTTTAACGTGATCGTATTCCGCGTGAACACTTCGGCAGTTTTGGCAGTGGCGGGAATCGTACCCGGGCCTACCGCTAACTTCCCGCGCGCTAATTTACAATTTAAAATGACCATATGCTCTCTAAGCTCTTAATTCCATCATCCTCATTCCATTGTTCCATCATTTAAAATATCCATAAAATTTAAATATCCATCGTTCCATCATTTAAAATATCCATAAAATTAAAATATCCATCGTTCCATCATTTAAAATATCCATAAAATTAAAATATCCATTTAAAAAATCCATATCGTTCCATCATTTAAAATATAAATATAATAATTTCTACAGTGCATATGTTAAGCTCTTATTTCATTTAAAATCGGAAGCGCGGGAAACGGAAAGTAAAAACTAATTCGGTTTCTTATTGTCCCACCCATCGCTATGCATATACAGAACCGTGACGTCACCTCCACCTTGACGTCCCCACCCACCACCTTCCCTGCTTCAGCGGGGGAGAAACGAAGCATCACGCCGAGCGGAACGGCGAGAAATTTAAAATCATGACGTCTTTAAAATTGCGATCCTGAAGGCAATTTTCATTATTTCTGGACCAGATTAGACTTGTAAGAATGCCAGATATTTCAGCTTTCTAAAAATGTAAATTATTAGTCAAAATTATGAGTACTTTTTAGTATGCGAGAATTTAAAAACCAAAAATCGTTTTTTTGAGCCAAAAGTGACTTTTGTTTTAAAATCTTTAAAAAATATTAGAAATCGAAATGGAGATTTGAAATTGATATATTTTTACTCGCAATTGTCTGCTCTTTCCGATGGTGTGAGTTGTTTTTTTCTACGACGTCTGGATCGTGGAGAAAAAAGGGCAAAAAAAGGTCGAAATCGCATAAAACATTAAATAAATAAAAAAATAATTAGAATTTTGAAAATCGGTTTTCACGTGTCCCCTTCCCTCCCCCCCAGGTCTCCGATTGCCAAATTTCGTAGCTCTCCGACGCGCGGTCGCGAAACGTATAGTGTATAAGACAGACACACACACAGACATTGCCTTTTATTATATAGAAGAAATAGTATTGTTAAAAAATTTAAAATAGCTGGATTTTTATAATTCTTTTCATAGTATCATATAATTCTATTCATAGTATCTTATATTAGCCAGACATCTCCATTCTCTTGTATTTTTTTTTTTTTTTACATTCTCTTCCACTTCAGCATTACTATTATTTGCCCCTCCTTTTAGTAGCTCTTTTTGTAAATCAATACTTTTTCTTAACATTTAGCTTCACTGTTTTTCAATTCTTATGAATGGCAACAGTAAATGGTTTTTTATTTTTTCTTTACGAATGGCAACACTGGTCTCTTCTATCAGTGTTCCCTGTATCGACTCGATTGTACATACGCTGTGCTTTTTCCAGGTATTCATTTTTTCTTTTTTATTCCTTCTTTATGTATGTCGTCCAAGTAGAAATAGTTTATAGATATAATCTATCTATTTCTTCAGAAACATACATTTTTGTGTTGTTTCTGTTGTTCCTTCTACAAAAAACTTGGACATAATTAGATTTTTGTAGAGGTTAACAATTCATGATTTAGGCTTAGAGCCTCGTCCATGTGTATGGCGTTTGTGCTTGATTTCGTTTGTTATACTTATTTCGATTCCATACCTTTGTATTATATATTTTTCATTGACTTGTTGATTCGATATTTATTTTATTTATTTTTTTCCATTTGCTTGAGGATTAGTTGATTTTTACTTTTGTTTTGTAAGCCAGTTAGATAGTTGAATTTAGTTTGTTTTTCTTTTTTTGTTTCCATACCTTTTAATTTTGTTGATTTTCTGTAACTTGATAGCTTGTGTTTTGTATTTTTTATCCATTTGATTGATGATTTGCTGTATTATATTTTATTCTGTGAGTGTTTTAAAAAGTTAGGTTTATCGTGTTACATCTTCTTACTTTTCGTTCATTGGATTTTCAAACTTCTATTATTATTGAAATCATTTTATTTATGAGCTGCATTTGCGCAATAAATTAAATGTATTTTGCATTTTCAATCCATTTACTTAATAACTTTAAATTCTTTATTTAATCATATTTGCATAGTATCCTTCATATATATATATATATGTATATATATAGTGACTAACATACAGTTAAAAAAAAAAAATTATATATAATTATTTATTAATTATATAAATAAATAAAAATGAAAAATAATAAACTAAGTCAAAAACATTAGAAAAATCAAAAAATCGGAAAATAAGATGCATTAACATTAATGTTTTGAATTTTATTTTCGCAAAAAAATGTAACTTTTGTCAGTATTGAAACTACGATTTGAGCGCCCTTATAATGGTGTATAGTGGCATTCTTGTTTATCCAGTTTTCCTATGAATTACTTGTTTAGTAAGAATTTTCATCTTTGATTCATATTCATATTCAGGATTGCATATTTGGGAAGTTAATATTCTGAATTGTTTGTCCGCTCTCCAGCTTAGACTCACTGGACGGGTCTGGGAGTATTACCGTGAACGTTCGTACTGCCTCCCTGTTAGAATTTCGACTTGTTCATTCCGGTGCTTCTAGATTAAGCTGTTGAGGTTGATCGTGTATACACGTGGTGGAAGAAGAAGGGTTCATGCCGCATAGTAATACAAATTTTCTTAATGTATCCTATTTTCATTTTTTCAATTTTTGTTGCTGTAGTCTGAGTTTAAGCATTTATAGTGATGTGCTATTGCTTAATCTGAAACAGGCATTTGTTTGGGTTAATTAGAATTAAATACTCAGACCTGAAGATGAATTTAGTTCTGATTAATCATCGAATTTGGGACGGTGCTGTTCTTTTCTCTTATCGGCATTTTGGTCGTGAATTTGCTTCTATGGTGATGTTAATATTACTTGAATGTTAATTTGATTCAATTTATTCTGGAATAGTCAATGTTTATATGTATATTTTTCCACTATCTATCCTAGTTTTGCTTATTCCTAAGCATTTATTTAATCCAGGTTTTAATGTGTCTACACATTAGTTTATATATTTTCAAAGTGTTTTAGATGATCCATTAGTTTGAAAAATAATGGTACCTTTCATATGTTGTAATTGTGTCTCCACATTTGTATTTGAATTAAGGTGCATTCTTGGCTAAAGAGTCTCCTTTTTTAATGCAAGTGCCTTTATTTTGGGGAAATAAAGGTTACTATCTTTCCCTATTACATAATGTCTTATTATCAAAATTTAGCGACTGGCAACTGGATGCTCTCTGACATCCAAGCTCGGTATTCGAGAACTTGTTGGGGTTTTCCTAGATCCATATCCAGCTACCAACAACATCCTTTTTCTTCTATGACTATTCCATCTTCATTCGGTACATCCAGCCAGTATTCTTTGTTCACTTCATATAACTTTCAATCGTACAGCCATGCATCACTAAATAACACACTTAAATTTAAATCTTGTAATTCTAATCGATGTAAAACTTGTCCGTTTGCTAATAGTAATCAGATCAATTGTATCAATAATCTTGTCTTCTGTAAAACATATAATTGCATCTACCAAATTAAATGTAAAAAATGTAATATGTCATATATAGGTCAAACCAGCAACCCTCTGCACCTCTGAATTAACGTACACAGGAATCACATAAATTTTTTTTCAAATAATGCAACTACGCTTAATGAATCAAAATATGAATACGAACATTTTTCTAAACATGGGTTTGACAACATTGAAATTAGTATTCTGTGTATTCAAAAAAATTATTATGACAGATTGTTTCTTGAAAATGAATTCATTTGTGCACACAAAACTATTTTTCCATATGGACTCAATCAAATATTTAATCATCATAATATAGTTAAAAAGTCCTTTAATTATCCTAATGAAGACCATAATATTTATAATTCCTTCAACAATCATAAAAGTAAATCAAAAAGAACTAAACGAGCAAGTAAATATAATAAAAAATTGCCCTCATTATCTGAACTAAAAAATGCCATCCTTCAGCAACATGCAAATTTTAAAATTACTTTTGATTGGAAACAATGTAAAAACTGGATTTTCGCAATTAAAAAACAGCAATTAAATATGGTATATAACCTTTTTCTAAGTACTGCATTTGATAACATTCATTTTAAACATTTATTCTATGATTTGCTCATTACCAGAAGTAAAAATCTTAATGTTTATTTATATGTCACAGACTTAAACTTTAATGACGAATCAAAACAATATACTAAAATAAACGAATATTGTACCTTGAACTTCACTAATTCTGTCTTAAATAATCTGAAGATAAATAATTTTTTTAAATCGGTTTCCAATTACTTTCCAGTCAAACATGTAAATCCTAAAATTGCTTATAAATATGATAAACCACTAGGACGTTATATTTTTAATTATAATCAAATTGCCAAATCAATAGATATTAATCAAAACTATGAATTGGATAAAGAGTCATATTGCCACTGTCACTTAGAAAAATACAAAGACTTCGTAGATAAACACCATGGGCATGTTATAACGGGAAATCTAAATATTATTAATTATGATGCACTAAGATCACTGATGTTACTGTGTACTAAGTACCGTATACCTACTAAATTTAAACATAAATTGATATGTAAAGGTTTATTTCTTGACTTAAATAAATTTATCTATAAAATCAGTTATAAATATCAAATCCCTGTAGAAGCCTTTAAACCCTGGAGAGTCTTAATAGAGCAATACTTAAATCATTATATATATAATCAGAAAATTAATAATTCTTATAAACTTGATTCAATTAAAAATGATATTAAAGAAATACAAAATGATTTTGTCATTACATATGTCGATAAGGCAAGTGGTAACTACTCAATTATTTGTAAATATTATTATAAAAATACCCTTCAGTCACACTTACTTAATAATCAAATCTATAATTTACATAAAACTAACCTTAAAATCTTATACAATAGAATATCAGCCAAATATAAGCAAATCCATCTAAAAAATAGTTGTAATAACATTCCATATATTGTTTTAGTACCCAAGTTTCATAAATCCCCTGTTGCTTTTCGAACCATTACCAGTGGGCATAATTCTTACATTACTAATGCTGGAAAATTATTATTAAAGATATTACATGAAGTATCCTTGTCAGATGAAATCTCAAATAATTGTCATATTGTAAAAAACAGTTTTGAATTAGTTAAGAAATTGAAAACTCTTACTAATATTCATAGTATTTATACCTTTGATTTCAAAGATTTGTTTAATAATATTAATATAGATGATCTGTATAGAATTATTTTAGGAATTTTTGAAAAATATAATATCAACCTAAAATATTCAAATTTTCTTTTTAAAAAATTACTTAACTTCACTCTTTATGAGAATTATATTCAACATGGTGGTACTTTTTTTAAACAACAGGCTGGTATCCCACAAGGGGGGGGGGGGGGTGCCTCATCATTGTTAGCTAATCTGTATTTATTCTTCTATGAAAAAAACATTAATCCAAGCTTGCATAATATGCACATGTTTAGATATTTAGATGACATTTTATGTGTATCCCCAAATAATATCCCTATAGTATTAAACTTTTATCCAAAAAATTTACAATTAAATGCAAGTAATAATGACTCAAATGTTGCAAACTTTTTAGATTTAAATTTAAATTTACAAAATTGTAATATGGTTATAAACTTGTATGATAAAAGACAGGATTTTAAATTTAATACATCAAAAATTCAACATTTTGACTCTTGTTTACATATATCTGTATTTAGAAATATTATAATAAACCAGGCTCTTAGAATCAATAAAATTTGTGATGAATATTATAAATTAGCGCATTTTATGGAATTATTGAGTACAGCGACTAATAATGCATATCCCCCCAAGTTTGTTATTAAAATTATCAACTCAGTGTATCAACTTTCACTCGATAATATCCTAGAAAACATTCCCAATTATAGTGACTAACATACAGTTAAAAAAAAAAAAAAAAAAAATTATATATAATTATTTATTAATTATATAAATAAATAAAAATGAAAAATAATAAACAAAGTCAAAAACATTAGAAAAATCGGAAAATAAGATGCATTAACATTAATGTTTTGAATTTTATTTTCGCAAAAAAATATAACTTTTGTCAGTATTGAAACTACGATTTGAGCGCCCTTATAATGGTGTTGTTGTTGAAACCCAGACCGTCCGACCTACCAGAAAGGTGTAAGGTAACTGTTTGGACGGTCGGGAAGTGCAACCCAATTTAGACCGGAACCCAGTGGGGGAGGCATCCACAGGGACCGTACCCTCCTTCCCCTACCACCAACCTCTCGGAAGGACTTTCGGACTCACATGTTTAACGTGATCGTACTCCGCATGAACACGGCGGCAGTTTTGGCAGTGGCTGGAATCGAACCCGGGCCTACCGAGTGCAACTCCAGCGCGCTAACCAATGGGCTACCGCGCCCTCCTTATAATGGTGTATAGTGGCATTCTCGTTTATCCAGTTTTCCTATGAATTACTTGTTTAGTAAGAATTTTCATCTTTGATTCATATTCATATTCAGGATTGCATATTTGGGAAGTTAATATTCTGAATTGTTTGTCCGCTCTCCAGCTTAGACTCACTGAACGGGTCTGGGAGTATTACCGTGAACGTTTGTACTGCCTCCCTGTTAGAATTTTGACTTGTTCATTCCGGTGCTTCTAGATTAAGCTGTTGAGGTTGATCGTGTATACACGTGGTGGAAGAAGAAGGGTTCATGCCGCATGGTAATACAAATTTTCTTAATGTATCCTATTTTCATTTTTTCAATTTTTGTTGCCTGTAGTCTGAGTTTAAGCATTTATAGTGATGTGCTATTGCTTAATCTGAAACAGGCATTTGTTTGGGTTAATTAGAATTAAATACTCAGACCTGAAGATGAATTTAGTTCTGATTAATCATCGAATTTGGGACGGTGCTGTTCTTTTCTCTTATCGGCATTGTGGCCGTGAATTTGCTTCTATGGTGATGTTAATATTACTTGAATTTTTTTTTTATTTATTTATTTTTTTATTTTTACATAATTCTTATTATTACATATCATATTTCAAATATATATATATATATAAATGGAAAATTTCAGTGTGCACTTCTAACTTAAATATATCCTGAACCACATGATGGATTTTGATGAATTTTTTTTCAGGCAATGAGATTGAGTATAGGGATTATTCTGATATGTTTTATCACTCTACAGTGAAGTGCAAAATAGAGACAATTAAAAACCTTTTCCTGTCTGTCATGACTGCTTATAACTTGAGACTTACTGGATATAACTCAAAGAATTTTCATTATTTTTCACTGGTTTGTTAAGCTTAAAAAGGAGCAGGTTTATGACTAAAAATATTTCTTATTTGGTACCCCTTTAATATTTATAAAAGTGAAAATTTCAAATATACTTCGAAGTTAATTATCTCCTGAAATATGCAATCTATATTGATGAAATTTGTTCAGCAACAAAACTGAATCTAAGTAATGTTTTAATATAAATTTTATTCTTTTACATCTACCTCTCAGAACAATGAGGTTAAAATACCTGTTTTATCTGTCTGCAATCAGGACGACCACTTATAATTCAAAAACAGGTCACACGACTTTCATACTTTTTTGACTGGTTAAATTTAATTGGGAAAGGATTTTTATTTAAAATATTTCAGATTGTATGCCATATTTATTTTAATTTAATAATGGCCACCTTTGGTGACCAGTTTGGTCACTTTTTAAAAAACTCTTAACTTGCAATAGCTTTCTCGTAGTAGCTGTCGACCACTTAACTACTCATTGTATCACACCTGATGTTCCAAGCCCAAGTGTGGGCATTATGCAACTTTTGTTAGCTTAAACTAAAAATTATAGTCTTTAAAGCTAAGATTTAGTGTAATTAGATTATGCCCTCTATGTAGGTGTAACACACCCTAAAAAAGTACCATTGCTCCATTTCACAGGCTAAAGAAGTGTGTAGGGTGTATTCAATTTGAGTAGCATATTTACACAATAAATCATTTATTATTATTCCTTACTTGTATTTGTTCAAGTAAAACTTCTACGCCGAGTAAAATAGAACAAAGTATTAGAATAAAATCCTAAATTTGGTTCTAATTTAATTGACATAACTTTTATATAGCTTATTTGCCTGCATATACAATGGCTGCATATCAAATCTGAAGTAATTTGAAGTAAAATTCCAGAGTTTTGTACTTTTAACCTCTAGTTTATTAAAAATTATTTGCTCTTTCATGCTGATTGTCTGACAGCTTGGCAGACAATAATTATTGTATCTCTGAATCTTTAGATCTATACAACAAATGTTAATTGTGAATGGTAAAATATGGGCCAAATTTTGGTTTTATACATTCCTAACTTCAAAACTAATTTAAATTAAAAAAAAAAATGCTGAAATTCATCGTCACATGAGTTCAGGTCGCATGAGTACTCCTGTACTGAATTTCATGGCTGTCCATAGCTTATATTTCCCTCCATATTGCAAACAGATGCACACATATAATCTTCTTTATTATTACTAGCTGAATACCCATTGAAAATCAACTGTCACACAATAAGCAACTCCTGAAGAATGTTAGTTTTTGAATAATTTGATTTCTTTATTGGTCCTTTTCAAACTGTTCACCCGTGCACCAAATTTCAAATATCTGTCTTACTTCAGACTGGGAATTTCTCAGTTATTCAGCTAATTAAACATTTAAGTGTTGACATCCCTAAATTAGCAAATAATAGAAATCTGAAATTATACACATTATTTCTACCTAATGATCTATCCTTGCACCAATTTTAAAGTCTCTATCTCATTGCAAAGTCTGTTTTACAATTATTTCACATTTCGAACGTTTTGCTGTGGCCCCCCTCTACAGAAACTTTTAAAAACTCTATTTTTTTTTAATCGTACGATTGACTTGTGTATCAAATTTCAAGTCTATATCTCATTTAAAATAAAGCATTTCTCTGTTATTCCACAAATAGAATATTTTGGTGTGCGGTACCCCTAAAGAAGTAAATATTGGAAAACAGAAATTGTATGCTTTCTTACTTTTAAACTATCTACCCTCACACACATTTTATAATTATATCTGATCATGAAGTATGTTTTTCTATCATTTTACCTCTAGAATGTTTTTGTGAGTAGTACCCACCCTCTAAAATGAATATTTTTCAAAAATGCCATTCTTGGTTTTTTTTTAATCAGATGATTAGCCCATATACCAGATATCAAGCCTCTATCTCATTTTAAAGGACGAGTTTCTTATTTATACCGAAAATCGAACATTTTGGTGTTTGGTAAGTATCCCCTAAAGTAGAAAATATTGGAAAATTGAAATTGTACACTTTCTTCCTTCCAAACTATCTACCTGTGCACCAAACTTGAAATCTCTATCTCATCCCAAAGCATGTTTTTTTTATTAATTCATCCTTTTGAACGTTTTTTTCTGGAAAACCCCTTTAACCCTTTGTGGACGGCAGACGCATCCACGCTTCGACTGTGAAACTGCATTCGAAGTCGATACTCAATCATTCGTGTCTAGGAGAAATTTACCCTAAAGGACGACTGACACCGATGTTCATTTTCCTATGGAATGTTTTTGTTTGAATGTATTTGAATACTAGATGGTGCTAAATGTCTATTCTAACATTTACAACATGTTTTGTTGATACTTGACCTTGGTATAGGGGAGGGGTGGGGGGTCCATATGAATCATCATTTCATCTAGAGCAGTAAAAGATGGTTTTGTAATATAAACAAGTAGATCATTTCTCGGACTCTGCTATGTTATAATTGAGTATGGGTTTTTGTTTTGATTTTAGTTTAATGATTGCCTTGGTGAATTACTGGAATGTAAGAGAGTATTTTCTTTCAAATTTGGGTTTTAGAGGAACGTGCGGTAGTGAATTTATTAGGTTATTTTGGATAAAAGAATGGCTGGGTCAAAACTTTTTAACGTATAGAAGAATATACTTGCATAATAATTGAACAGGATAGCTATGAAAGTAATGAAGATAGTCGAAAACCCAGGCCGTCCGATTCGTCCTTGGACATGAGCAGCAATTTGGACTGGCGGGTAATGATAATAGTGAAGATTCATGGATTTTTAGTATTTCTGATCACACAGACAGTTTTTATGAATGCAAAGATTGCAATGTTGGTCTGTATGTGAATCCATGTTTTGAAATACATTATACGTAAAAGGTGTATTAATTAGTAACAAAGCTATTTTCTTATTAATTGTATATAGTCTCTGTTAGCTATATAAAGTATTAAGTACAATCATTTGGATATTTTTCCTGCATAACAATTACCCAGTTTAATCAAGTTTTAATCATTTTTAATCATTCAAATTTGTAATATTTAAATAAAAGATAATTTGCATGTTATGTATACATCTAATGGAAAATAAGTATTTCCTTTATCCCTGAAAAAAGTGAAATGCTGTGTTGTATGGGTGATTTTTATTGAATTTTTTTCGGGAGTTTGGCTTAGTACAAAAAATGCGTTGTCCTTTGGGAACAGTTCTGGAGCAAAACACTCCGTCCTTTGAGCCACAGCAGTTCCGGAATGCGACCGTCCGCAAAGGGTGAAATGAAAAATTTTGTTAGACTCTATTTGTCTTGGGTGTTTTCATCAAATGATTAGCCCATATTCCAAATTTCAAGCTTCTATTAAATTTTAAAGGAGCTGTTTCCTATTTATTTGGCAAATCAAACATTTTGGTGTGTGTCACCCTCTTAAGTAGAAAATATTGGAAATCTGAAATTGCATACTTTCTTCTTTTCAAACAATTTACCCATACATCAAATTTGAAGTCTCTATCTCATCGCAAAGTATGTTTTTCTATCGTTTAACTTTTTGAACGTTTTTGTGGGAAGCACCCTCTCTTTAGAACATTTTTGGAAAATTCGATTATTCAAGGGGGGTTTTATCGAACGATCGACCCATGTACTAGATTACAAGTCTCTATCTATTTGGGAAGTGAGTAAATCTGTAAGATGTTTTTATTTCGAAGCCTTCAGACATTATTTATTTTTTTAGAGATAAACTGACAGATGTAATGCTCAAGTGTGAACAATTACAAGTGGATTATGATAGAGTCACACAGCTTCTTGAAATACAGGCTAAAGATGAAAAGAGGAAGGTATATGTTTTTTATCTTTATTTAAAATATCGATTCTTAGATATTGCTTTAATTTATAATTATATTGCTCTATTAACACTGAGTATGGATAAGACACAATATGATCATCAATTATGTCCTCCCTTGATTAGGAAAATTAATAGTAATAAGTTAAATTTTTATCTGATGCACACGGTTGGATAAGTAATAAGGTAGCTTTACCTCAAAGTTGGGCAAAATACATTGAAAATGTGTTTGCAATACAAACTACTTTTCAAATTTAAAAAATTGCAAATACCAATTATATGTATTTTCAAAATACATTTAAAATGTAAAATACAGTAATAAAAAATAAACATTATTGTGTATTAGACTGAATTGAATTTCTAATGCAAAGCAACATTTATCTATACATTTTATAGGAAATAAACAAGCCCTGTGTTTGGTAAATATTAACACTAGCATTTAAAAATGATTAGAATATATTGTTGTTTATGATTTTTTATCTTGTGTCATGTTAAATAATGTATCGTATAACACCACAAAGTATTCATGATGTTAAGCTCTTAAATTGCACATTGACCTGAAAAAAAGAAACTCATCAGAAAAAAATTGATTTTAATATCTTTTGTTGCAATTTATAAATAAATTTAACAACACGAAATCATTACTATAGCAATCAAAGCGAAAAAAAAATTTTTTTTTTATAAAAAAACATGCTAATTAATAATTAAAAAATCATTTCTTAAAACTTTTTATATCTTGATTGATACAGAATTTGTAAATCATTACATGTGAAGGACAGGATGTGTCACATAAACTCTTAAAGGTTTATAGCAGTGATTCCTAACCATTTTTGTTTGGAGAAACCCTTGAAATATTTAGTACTAGCAATATACCTGTTCTTCATATGGAATATGTAATATAAAGAAACTTAAAATTTACAATCATGGGCAAATTCCTATCGTATTTAAAATGACATTGTTATTCAAAACATTCTTTTTAAATTTTTAAATTAATGCTTCCCAAAAGAAGTTTAAGAATCTCTGTTCTCACTATATAAAATTAACTTCACAGGCAATATGAAGAATAAAACATCTTAATTCTGTTTGTAAACAAATTTATAGAAAATAGAGAATTTAATCAATATATGTCAAAATGAAAACATTAAAATGGTATTAAAAGATTTACGCGTTCTACTTATACTATTTATATTCTCCTGGATTAGAAAATATACTTGTACTACTTATATTTTCATAGATTAGAGGATTACACCCATGTATTGGAAGATATACCTGTACTACAGTATATGGGTTTGAAAAATCATGAAAAATTCTAAAATAAAACAGATAATGTAAGAATTTGAAAATATAAATAATATTTGTAATTTTTAAACCCAAAGACCATAAAGGATATAATCTAGTTAGAAATGTAATTCTGATAAAATTTATTTATATACATTTCTTTATTTTTTAAATTGAAAAAGATTTAATAAAAATTGTCTGCTGTATAAACTGATTGGGTTTAATACCGTTGCTTAGCAAGGTAACATTATTTTTTTTCAAATAAATCTGCTGTATAAACTCATTGAGTTTAATTTCGCTATTTAGTAACAAATAATTTTTTTTTTTCAAATAAATGTGCAGAGCAAATATTGTTTGCATGATGCTATCTCAATAGAAGGCTTAATAGTGCATTTTTAACACTTTAGAAGATAGTTAAAAAGTGTTTATGACTTTTTTCATTCTGTCTGTCTCTGTCCATTAGCACTATAACTGCCATAAAAATGACTTTATCAAAATGAAATTTTAGTATTGTTCAGATGGTCTGCGGGACCTATAGAAATATAAATGAATGATATCACCCAATTAGTTTTGTACTGAATCCGGGTTGAAAAAATGAAATACATTGAACCCTATGGGACCTAATTTTTCAAACATTTTTTAAGCAAATTTAAAATTTACAAAATGCTTCGAAAGTTTTAAGAAATATTCAAATTATCCCATAAAAAAATGAAAAAAATTTCAGCAAAATATATTTTGTAGTTTTTTAAATAAAATTTAAAATAATAATTACACCCATATTACATGAAGAGATAGATCACTTGGCCCACTTCAAAATAAAATATGGCGTCCATCTTGTGTCAAAATCGTGATTTTTATTCTTTTTAATTTATATTTAATGTTATATGTGTCCTAAAATCGCTTTATTTCTGCTTAATTTCTGTGTATCTACATTCTGAAACAATGCAATTACAATATATTTGAGTTTAAAAGATCATCAAACTTTGATTATTTCTACAGCGAAGCCTAATTTTTCCTTATGGAGAATGTAAACACATAAAGATGTAGGATGAGTTGTATAAGAATTGCTGAATTTCTTTAACACGAAAATATTTAGCTCTTTGAGTCTGAAATATAGCTGATATGAATGAAACATTCATTGATTTTACATAGAGAACAAACAGATGATTTTATAACATACTTTTTCGATGAAGTTTTAAGCATAGAGTTAAATTACGTTTACCTCCATGATTTTAAGGTTTTAAATAAAATAAATTATTATAGTATTGTGATAAATGAAAGGAATGGACTAAAAGTGTATGAATGAAATATTTATAGCTTTTACATAGAGAACCAGGCGATTTATATTTTAATGACGTCATTTAAATAAATTTAATTTTTTTATGAAGTTTTAAGTTTTCAAATGTAATAAATTATTGAATTATTGCGATAATTTTGAAAATATTACTGCTTAATGTATCGCATTTTAGAGATGTTTAAGCCAGGCGATTTATATTTCAATGATGTTAATTGAATAAAGTTCATTTTTTTTCGATGAAGTTTTAAATTTTCAAACATAATAAATTAATGAATTAATGTAGTATTGTTATAATTTTAAAAATATTACCACTGAATGTATCACATTTTAGAGATGTTTAAATAAAATTGCATTGCAGTTGGAAAGTGTTTCATAATCAATGCTTTATGCATGATTGATCTTTCTTGTTTATTAATATTCTGATAACTTCTGGTCCTAGACACTTGAAACATGGACTAAATTTTAAATGGGGTTATTTCACGGTTATCCGCAAAATGTCATGAAATTTGGGGAAGCCATTTTCCCATGTTGATGAGACAAACACACACAAACACATATACGGACAGATTTTCAATTTTATTTGTATATATAATCTCACGAAACCCCTACTTGGCTGACACATTAGGTTCCACAGTGGTAAATTGCAAAATAGCTGTATAAAGCCGTAGAGTTCATAAATAATAACTAACTCATACTTTTGAATAAAATATTTTAAGTGTATTTATTGCATATTTCTATTTATTAATTATTGTTAATAGCAAAAGGCAAATATTTTTATTTTATACCTTTATACCGGGCTTACCGGTTGGTTATAAACACTGTGTATATATTTTATAATGATTTTGCTTTACGATATATTCAATAACAATTTACATTTGTTTTATGATACATTCACATTTTCATGTGATGTAATTAAGAAAATATATTTTAACTGGTTTTTCATTTTTCTTCTATTATTGTTATTATTTTTTTTCTTCAAAATTTTTATCTGACAGTCCAATGAATATTTGGTAAGAATACTAGTAATGTTCATTGCTGCCAAACATCGAGCTGTTACCTGATGCTACAAAAGTTCTCAGCCTAAATAAAATTTCTCTTCTCAATTAAAATTCCTTGCCTAATCATTGCCATTAATTCATTGTCTAACCAAGTTAAACCTTCAAAATGCTTCCTTATTTCATTAATAATTCACATTAATGATTTTAATTATCTTAATTACAGAAAAGGGGCAAGTTCTACTTGTTTTGCAAGCTTTTTCAAATTTTCACAAAATCCTGGACACAGGCACGCAGAGCCCGAGGGTTCCACGGAACCCTAGTTGGGAATCACTTGTTCTCAAATGTTTAATATACTTACTGGCAAATGCAATTAATGGATATTTACATTCTACATCATAAAATGAAACTAATCATAATGTAATGCAACCGTGATTAAGTGAATGCAAAGTGTCTAGCTAAAATAGTCTTTAAATCCAGTAATTTATTAAATTAAGGTGCTAATGTATAAAACAAAAATTTTACCTTTAGAAAGCATTTTAAAATTTGTTGGGCCTTCAAATGTCTCACTTATAACTGAACATTTTGGTTTGCATAATTGACATTTTGCCTTAAATTTTCCATTTTATCAGTATATACAGGGTTTGTATAAAAAGTATTGGGAAAAATTTTGGAAAAATAGATTTATTACAGATATTGCTACAATACCTCAAAGTCTTCAAAGTACATCCCTTGAGTGTCGACACACTTTTGCCAACGGCTTTTCCATGGCTCGAAGGCTCCCTGGTAGGCAGATTTCGGAAGGTCCTTAAGGGCACGTGTGCAAGCTTCTTTGACGGCACTTAGGGTCCCATGGTGGTGTCCTTTGAGGGAGGATTTCACTTTTGGGAAAAGGAAAAAGTCTGCTGGTGCCAAGTTGGGACTGTAAGGGGGTTGGGGAACCGTCGCGATGCCGTTTATCGTCAGGAAGTCGGTCACCTTGGAGCAGGTGTGGCTGGTTGCATTGTCGTGATGCAATTTCCAATTTCTGGCGATGGCTGGCCTCACCCGGTTGACCCTTCTCTTCAGTCTTCTTAGCACTTCTAGGTAAAAAGCACCATTCACTGTCTGCCCCTCAGGAACAAATTCGTAGTGGACGACCCCCTTTGCGTCGAAGAAAACTATCAGCATGGCTTTCACTCTGGATTTGCTCATTCGAGCCTTTTTTGGATGAGGTGATCCCGCAGTGTGCCATTCCAAACTTTGTTTCCGGGCTTATTCAAATTTCCAAGCTTTGTTTCTGGGTCGTATTCAAATATCCAAGTCTCTTCTCCCGTGATGATGATGTCTAAAAAGCCGGGGTCTTCTTCAACGCGTTGCAGAAGGTCTTCACAAGCAGACACTCACCTCTACTTTTGCTCGTCCGTCAAGACCTTCGGGACAAGTTTAGTGCAGATCTTTCGCATCACCAAATTTTCAGTGATAATGCTGTGCACTGTCATCTTATCAATGCCAATTTCATCTGCGACCATTCGCACACTTAAACGACGGTCTGAATTCAGCACTTCATGCACATGTTGCACGTTATCATCGGTTCTTGACGTCGACGGCTGTCCAGTGCAAGGCTTGTCCTGCACACTCTCTCGGCCATCTTTGAAGAGCTTGTTCCACTTAAAAACTGCTATTTGTGACATGTTTTCATCCTTGAACACTTGGCGAATCATGGCCAACGTCTCCATACTCGATTTCCCCAATCCAACACAAAATTTGATCGTGTACCGCTGTTCAATGTAGCCTGAACGAACGCTTAAAGGCGATTGTCGCTTGGCGCGTCTTGAAGGTCGCATTCCCCACTACTTAGCATGCGTGCTGCGAGCGCGCTACAACGTACACTCACGTCAGGAAAAAATTTTTCCCGATTCTTTTTATACAGCCCTGTATCACTTAAAAATATTTTCCATCCATAATTTGACATACCACGTACTAATTCTTTTCATACATTTCCATCATGACCAGAAATATTAGCTATCTTTTTTCTTGTGTTAGCAATAACTAATTACATTGCATTTCTGTAATTTACTTTTAAAAATTGAAATGTGTAGCAGAGCTCAGATTGCTTAAGTTTTTGTTTTCTCCAAGAATGTATCTTTATGCTTCTTTATTCCTCTTTTACATACATACATAGATAGAAAGGAGCTATTTACCAAACAACATTATTATATAATTCCAATAGGAATGTAAAGTTTATAACAGAAACTATTTTTTTCAGTAGCCAGTGCAGGCCCTAAACATTCTGTTTAGCAATATAAATATTCTATTTTTACTTTCCTTATATACATATAATGTATAAGGAAAGTATTGTGATGGGGTAGAAAATTCGAATTTGAGTTCTCAACGGAAGAGCACATTTCAAGCATCCCTGAACACGAATCGAACATTTTTGAGGTGATGTCTGTGTGTGTCAGTGAGTCTGTGGAGATAATAACTGATGAACGAATAGACCGATTCGAACAAAATTTGGTACAAAAATTACAATCCATGAATACTGTAAGCCTATTGTTTTTATACACAATCGAATGTTCAGAACCCCCCCCCCCCCTAAATTTTTGAGTGAAATTTTGAAAAAATCATCAAAAAGTCAAAACCTCTAGAAAAAATCATCAAAAAGTCAAAACCTCTAGAAAAAATCATCAAAAAGTCAAAACCTCTAGAAAAAATCATCAAAAAGGTCGAAACCTCTAATAAAGTTATGGGAATAGGCATTTATGTAATTTTTCATTAGAAAACTATTGACATAAATTTTAGAACACTAGCATGAACCATTCTCAAGATATTGCACATTTAAAAAAAAAAAAAAAGAGAAAAAAATCATAAAATCATATAAAATAAAAAAAAAATATTTCCTATTGAGAAACATGTTCACTTTTCATATGTAATATCATGCAACAAAATTTGGTGACATCATTCTTGTGGATCTAGTTTGTTTCATTCATGAAAAAGATACTTTGTATTTGAATGGCAATAGTTATTTATCTGCTGTAAGAATAACTTATTTCTCCGTCCATAACGCTTGGCGGGATTTTGGCGACAAATTTGGCGGAATGTTGCCAACTTGGCAATTTTTTTTATAAATGTTGCTAAATTTACGAAAAACTTGCCAAATAGATAAAAATGACGCTAAATCAATGAAAATGACAACTCATTGACGAAAATTCAATATCTTGGAAAGAATATAAATATCTACTATAAGAATAATCTATTTTGTTTTCACTGTAAAAGTGGTAAATTCATTGCATTATATAAGGAAAGTCATGTGCTGCCCATATCAGATTTTTTTGAAAATGTGTTTAAAATACATGTACTTGTAATACAGCCCAACTCTGTTCTACTTTGACTTCTTGCTTTTTTCTGGGGTATTGTTAGAGAGTTTTGTTTCTAAATCAATGGTGCACAAATAGTCCATACAGCTGCTGTAGATGGTTACACCAAAAGTTCAATAATAGCATATGTTTATTTTAAGAAATTGTGTATCATTGAAAATTGTATTTGCTAAAGAAATTTCTTTATACTTGAAACTATTTATTAATAAAATACATAAGTGACTTAGATGAATTACACAAAACACAAACCTAGGGCGCGGTAGCCCATTGGTTAGCGCGCTGGAGTTGCACTCGGTAGGCCCGGGTTCGATTCCAGCCACTGCCAAAACTGCCGCCGTGTTCATGCGGAGTACGATCACGTTAAACATGTGGGTCCGAAAGTCCTTCCGAGAGGTTGGTGGTAGGGGAAGGAGGGTACGGTCCCTGCGGATGCCTCCCCCACTGGGTTCCGCTCTAAATTGGGTGGCACTTCCCGACCGTCCAAACAGTTACCTTACACCTTTCTGGTAGGTCGGACGGTCTGGGTTTCAACAACAACAAAACACAAACCTAATATTTCAAGAATGGCAGGATAAAGGGGTTAATAATACCCACATTCTGGTTAAAATGTTTTTCTTAATGTTGGGGAACACTGTCCTAGATAATTAATGCCATTTAAGCATCAAAAAGCGAATTTCCTTCCATTGATACCAACTTTTTAGAACCTATTATACGGACATAATGTGATATGTTTTAACTTTTTGGGTGAACTTTTTTTTTCATAACAGAGAAAGTATTGTTTTCCTTAAAATTTTAAATTTCAAGATTTTGATAGTCCATATTTAAAAATCTTGTTTTGGAATGAAATATATGTATGTTTGTGGATGTGTGGACCCTAAAGTTTTAGGTACAATAACATCATCTATATCCGTTATAGTAACCGAAAGACCACTCTCCTTTATGAATCTATGTTCATTTCACTTGTGGTTTTATTTGTAATTTTCATAATCTTAATTTTAATAAAGTTTTTAATGTTTTAATTGACTTTTAATGAATAACTTGTGCACAAAAGCTGGAAATAAAAAATTGTTTGTTTTTATCTTATAGTGATTTGCAAGTGAATTTAAACAATATATGATATACAAATGTGTAAGGAAGTAAACTGGACCTTTACTCTACCAATATTTTATTAATCATATTTTGCTTTGTTATGTAGGATGAAGAATTAAGTACTATGAAGGAAGCAGATGCAAAGCAACACATGGAGCAGCTTGACCACTTAACTGCTCAGTTATATGATGTTCAGCAACAACTTGATGAAAAAGAGGATGAAATTAGAAAGCTGGCTGAACAGCTTTCAACAGTTCATGAGGAATCTGAAAATATACCAATCCTTAAAGCTCAGGTATGCAGCTTTTATTATTTTATGATTTTATTTTATTTTTGATTCATCTCAATAGTTCAGTTTGATTTGCAAGTTTTTTTTACAATTTTCAAGAATCAGCTTCAAACCAGATATAGCTCATATTAAATTCGACACACACTAATCTTTAGAACACAGATGCCCAAACTATTGGGTGTACACTGAAAGGGGTGGGAGCACAAAAATGCTCAATAGCTAGAGAATTGCCCCCTTTTCTAATTAATTATGTGATTAATATTTATTTTAATATAAATCCCAGTTGTTTTAAAATAACTGATACAAGGAGTTTACTTCTGAGCACATGCAGCACAAAATACATATGGGTAGGGTGATCGAAAATATATGGCCTCATTTGTTTTACTTGTGTAACTTTTGAATCAATAGAAAAATAAAATATAAAACTGTAATGACATGACAGATAATAGTTTAATTCAATAAGGTTTACATCTTTAAGTTATAAAAATAGCATCAAACAATTGTCCTTCATTAGAGTACTGACAGATCCTAGCTCATTCTATGGTGTGCTCCATGACTAACTAGAGTTTTTTGTGGTATAGCAACTTTAGGACTTTTTAGAACTTAGAGGATGTAAATTTTATTGAATTAAATTATTATTTGTCACTAGCAGCATACCCGTTCTTCGTACGGAGTATATAATATAAAGAAACTTAAAATTCACAATCATGTGCAAATTCTTATAGTATACTAAATGATATTTTTAATCAAAATATTCTGTTAAAATATTTAATATAATGCTCCTAAAAAGAAGTTTAAGAATATCTGTTGTTGCTATACAAAATTATCATCACGGGCAGTTCTGAAGAATAAAACATCCTGGACCCCTTATGTAAGCAGATTTACAAAAACATATGGAATTGAATCAATATATGCAAAATAAAAGCGTTAAAATTGTATGGGACCCATACTAATAATATATGCGAATATTAGAAGATATAACCTGTATTAGTAGATTACGTGTATAAATTGAAAATATCAATAAACCCGTAATCTTTAAATCTGAAGGCAGACATTTATTCCAATATATGTCAAAATGAAAGTGCTAAAATTATATGAGAAGATATACCCATACTACTTATAATGTCGTAGATTAGAAGATATGTCCGATTATTAGTAGAAGATTACCCGTATTACAATATGAGTCTCAAATATCTTTGCTAAAATACAACAGACGACGTAATAAATTGAAAATATCAATAATCCCCTTAATCTTCATACCAGAAGGCCGTACTTGATTCCAATATATATGCTAATATATGTCAAAATATATGCCAATATACCTGTACTACTTATATTCTCGTAGATTAAAAGATATACCCGGTCATTCCTAGAAGATTACTCTTATATCGTACAATATGTGAGTGTCAGCAATTTTTGCCGCAATAAAACAATGGTGTAATAACTTATATATCGATAATCTCTGAATCAATAATCCCGCAAAATATCAATAATAATAATGTTTAAACCTGAAGACCGTAATTGATATTATCCAGTCAAAAATGACAATGAAATTTATTTTATATACATATCTTCATTATTCAAATCGGAAAAGATTTAATAAAAATAGTGTGCCGCATAAACGCATTGGATTTAAATCCGTTGCTAAGCGACATGATATCATTTGATTCAAATAATTGGTGGAAAAAATATCGTCTAAATAATACTATCTCTATGGAACGTTTGGCGACATTTTCGTTAATTTAGCGACATTTTAAAAAATCGCCAAATTTATTGCCAAGTGGGACTGTAGAACTGAAAGTCCCACATGGCGACAAATTGACCAAATATCATCACAATACTATCCCTTAACAAAACACAATTAATTTCATTTATTTAGCTCAATTTTATCAATTTCAAGATATTTTTATGGATTTGAAAACATTTTTATCAATTTAGTGACATTTTAAAAATTCTCTAAATGTATTACTAAGTGGGACGGTTAGTCTGACAGATAAATGCTAACAAAACATCATTTCAGTACTCTCTTCTAACAAAAACAAAATAAATTTCATTGATTTGCGTCGTTTTTATCAATTTGTCGACATTTCCGTCAATTTGGCAAAGTTTAAGAAAAGTTAGCGATATCCCGCCAGATTCGTAGCTCTGAATTTGCAGATCTGAATGAAATATCCTGATCCTGTTTCTATATACTAAATGAAAACACTACAATTGTATTAGAAGATATACCCGTTCTACTCTTTCTCTGTTTCAACAATCGGCTAAAAGAATTTATTAGCTAAACACAATATATGAGTTTAGTAGCTAAACACAATATAAGCTTGAAAACTCTTTGCCAAAATAAATGAAAGTAATATACGCAGTCAGCACTTAATATAATTAAAAGAAAAATCAAACCGTGTTCATTCATAAGATATAATTTTATATCCATTTATTTATTATTCAAATCGAAAAAAAAAATAATAAAAACATTAACACACACATTTAATTTAATTGCGTTGCCGAGCAACATGATATATCCTCATAGAATGTTAAAATTAATTAACGATTTTGATTTCTTAATATGTTTCATTGTTGCGTAAAAGCTTGTGGAAAATAAACCATGGAGATAGATTTTCCATTTAAATTCATGGTTCAAACAATTCATGATTTCATATAGTGACTAATTTGCGTAAAAAATCTCCACCAAACTCAGAAATAAAGTTTTATTTCACTTTGACGTTTTAAACAAACGATTTTCATCCTTTCTGTTTGGATAAACCATGGAGTTAGAGAGTAGAACCCCTAGGAAAAAGTTCCCTTTTTCATCAATATCTCGTCAACCCCTGGCCTTAGAAACTCAAAACTTGGACTAAATTTATGGGGAGCTATTTCAAGGCTATCCACAAAATTTCATTAAATTCGGTTTAGCCGTTCTCCCGTGATGATGAGATAAACGAAAATTTCGTTTTTTACTAATATTTCGAGAACCACTGGTTGTAGAACCTCAAAACATGGACTAAATTTTAAGTGGGGCTATTTCCAAGCTACCCACAAAATTTCATCAAATTCGGTTCAGCCGTTTTCCCGTGATGGTGGGACAAACAGACAGACAGACAGATTTTCAATTTTATATATATAGATTTACAGTTTGTATTTTTCTTGTGATTCAAAAATTAAAAGCAAAACAAATGAGGTTTTAAAATTTTGGACACCCTGTGTTTAAATCATTTCATAGTAATGATGCATTTATTATTTTTTTATTTACCACTAGAATAAATTACTCTGCATTCCTCGGGTCTTAAATAAGTACCCACTACTTTAATAATATGGATAACATCACTCAATTTCCAAATAATCTGTTTTGAACTAAAATCATTCCCATAACTAATTCAAATTTTGAAAAAAAAATCTTACTGAGCTGAATCATCGCAGAAGTTGGAAGTAACTCTGTAGCATATTTTACTGCTGTTCGAAAGATAATATAATCACTCACACTCTAAGTCTCTACAAGAACAAGTGATAGAATTATTAAGTGACAACACTTTGAAAATTTAATTTGAAAGATAATCTTTTGAATTTGTGGCTGACTTGTGAAAATTGAACATCTATCTTATCTGTGACGGTTATTAAAATTTTACAACCATTTGCTTTATGAACAAACTTTCTCAAAATTAATAAAAATTTGCCCCTGTAATGAAGTCATCTAGACTGAATAATTAAATTGAATCCACGCTCGGTCCAATTCAATAATGATCTATTAAAACTATGAACAATATTAAGGATGTACAAAACAACATTAATAGAATGGAACAAGGCTATTTTAACTCATTGCAAGCACTGAAATATGCTTATAAAATAATTTACATCTGCAATACACTACAATCTTAGCCACAACCATAAAGAAGAAACATATTCAATGCAAAAAATCACCTGAACATAGTTGCTTTAATACTGTTTGAAACCTTTGAGACTACTATATATATTTTCTTCCCTCTTCCCTCATGAAGGACACGGCTTGGTAAAAAAAGTTGAAAACAGAAATTGTTAACCTTTATGCTGTTTAGATATTAAAGCTTGACTTAGAGTTGAAGCTTCTGGATTGATATTCAGGACATGTGCCTGGATATATGACTGGTTTCAAGCTCATTTATTTTATTAGAAATATTGGTTTTAGATTTTACTATTTATTTTTATAGAAAATGTTATGGTTCCAATTGTATCCCTACTATTGTATTTTTAATTGAAGTATCTTTTATTCATATAAGTTGGGTGGGGCATTATATCCAAAAAATTTTTCACACCCCAGATTTGGAATGTATGAATGCCTTCAAAACTATTTTTGAGGAATTCAAAAGGACTGGGAAAATTGATGAAAATCTCCGTGTGTGTGTATGTCAATATGTCAGTGAGTCTGTGAATGCAATATTTCACAAATGAATGAAGCAGTTTGAAGATAATTTGGTAAAATTGTTACAATTGGTAAAAACTGAAACCTTATTGATTTCAAACACAATCAAATTCTCAAAAGACCTGCCCTTCCACAATTTTCGAATGAACTTTGAAAAAAATTCATTATAAAATCAGGTTTTTCAATAATGATAAATAAATTACTATTTCAAGTATAATTTTTATTAGAAAATGAATGATACAAACTTCAGACTGTTGGCATAAAACATTCTCAAAATATTGCACGATTTATGAATATATTGTTATAAAAAATCTTGGCCTTCAATACTCTTAAATAAATAAATATTTCGTATATACTTTTTCATTACAAAACAAATGTCCCAAATTTTAGAGTGCTAGCATGAAGCGTTCTTAAAACATTGTACATTTTTCAAATGATTTTCTCATAAAGAATTACATAAAATTGGGAAAGTAGTAAGCATCATCCAATAGGTTCACTTTTCATATGCAATATTATGCAACACATCTGTTGACATCATTTTCGTGGATCTAGTTTGCTCTATTCTTGAGAGAAGATTAGATACTTTTTGTAATAGAGTTATATCTTTACAGCTAAGAATTCGCCAATAGTCATTTATTTCATGGGATATTAATTAAATGTCAATTGCATTTTGATGAGCATTTTACACCTGAATATGAATAATGCATTTTGTGTGAACTAATATGTTGCCAAACATGCCAATATTTCAATTTATGTAGTATTAATTCAATATCAAAAGCATTGTTCTGCAGATTTTGTACATCATTATTTTGCTGTGAAATAATTAAAATCATTACATTATGTAGGGAAAGTCTTATGCTGCCCATATCAGGTTTTTTATCAGATGCTTGAAAATAAATTATATTCTGAGAATTGTGCAAACCATCTCCAGTTTTCTCTACTTATTTATGACCAGTAGTGCTTTAAAAAAATACTATGTTTAAATTTGTATATCTTATTCTTCAGTTAAATTTCGTTTTACCTTACAGATTGAGGTCTATAAAACAGATTTGGAGCAGGCTGTTTCTACAAGAGATTCCGCACACAAGGAGATTGAGATGCTGGAGAGAGAATTAAATAAATACAAAAGACAGGAATCTGGGTAATAAAATTAAAATGTTTGAATTTTTCTTTACATTTATGTATTACACTTGACAGTGACTATTTTAGTGCAGTAAGTGAAGTGCTACTTAGTAAAATCCAAAACAGATAAAATGTATATTTACTAATATACTTTAACATGCATTTTACTAATATTGAATATACTGCAGAATGCCAGAGTGCTACATTTTCACACTTTTATTTAGATCATAACAAGAATTGCAACATTTTAAGCCCTTCTGATGCAATTCTATCAGTAGGTGAACTTCTAGAGAAAAAAAAAACTTATCAGCACTTCACTTGCATGCTCTGCTGCCATAATAATCATATCATGCATGCTACCAGCTAATACATGTGAGGATGTAGGAGATTTCTTTGTCAACTGCTGCACCAAACAAGTTGTTCTGGGTGTGTCCTAAAAGTGCCAATGGAAAACTTTGTTTTCTAGTAATTTATGGCATTGCCTTGATTGGTTACGTATTATTTAACAACTTTCTAATAATTTCTCAAAAAAAAAAAAAAAAATATCTACTAGAGATTATAAAATATCTGTGTGTATTTCAGCTTGCTATGTGTTGTGTTTCAAGATAAAATTATGCATTCTGTTATAATATTTTGTACAAATTAGAGACACCATTTTCTTGTTGAAAAGATCATTATAAAAAATATATTTTGACAAGCGGGTATTGTGCGATTAAGAATTTGGGGAATCCTGAGCCAACAATAGTTTGGGGCTCAATTTGTTAAATAATTTAACAATATAAATTATCTGAGTAAAAAACAAGCTATGCCTTAAAAATAATCTACATTAAAAAAATGAAAAAAATATTTTAAAAATATAGTTTTTTGATGTTTTTCTGAAAATAATAAAAGTTATGAAATTAAGTAACAACATTAAAAACTAATATAAAGTGAAAAAAGTCAGTTTTCTGTTCTTCCTTTAGTACTTTCCATGTTTTCAGAACAAGCCACTATTGGTTATGCATAGTAATCACCACCTATTGTTAAGATGTAGCCATGCTAAAATTTACAGAAACTTTTTTTATAAATTCAATGTTTTAAATTTTTTTATGAGTTTTATCCAAAAGGTTTTATTGGTAATGCATGAGAAGGCTAGGTCCTCAATGCTCTTTGTGTTATTAGGTGTTTTTGTTATTTTCTCCAAAAGACTTGTGTATATCAACAATTTTACTACTGCTTTTTGCAGTATGAACAGTTCTTTTAAGGCTGGGTATTTTCTGATTGCTGCTTCTATAAAATTCTCTATAATTTTATTCCTCCATAAGAATTCTTCAAAAATTATTTTTTTATTTTGCTATATAGAACATTTTTTCACTCTTAAGATCTTCAAATTTATTTTCATTTTTCCTACATTGGGTGGATTTTTCTCAAATCTGCAAATTTATTCTTAATTTTTAGCATATCCACTATTTTATTGTGTATAATGAATGAAGATGTTTGTGTTTCTAAAGTCAGAAATCACCATTTTTCACTATTTTGTCAAATTATAAGCCTATTCATTTATTGCTGCTGCAGACGATATTCAAAAGCAGGTGTTTTGATTAATTTTTCATCTGAACAAAAAAAATCTGCTTCAAAACTAAATGCATTTAATGTATGGGTTTTTTAAAACTTAACTTTGCAAATTAAAAAGATTTTGTCCTAATTTTTTTAATTTGATATTATATTATCATTATGAGTATTGTGCTAAAATTTGACATTTTATAGACATTTTATTCAATAGAAGGAAAATTGGTTGAGATAGTAATAAGTTTTTGAATTTTATTTTGGGGGTCAAGGAACTTTTTTTAGACTTCTAAGTATTTTCATTGTGTTGTTCTGCCAATGATCGACAGACAATCACGTGCTTTTTTAGGGTGTATTAAAATAATTTATTAAGAGTGTGTCCAATCAGCTTATTTTAAATATGTTGCGCCTGTATTGTATAATTGGCATGGTTGCACATGGAAAAAACAGAGCATGGGAATGATTTTAGTTCAAACCAGGTGATTTGAAAATTGAGTGGTATTATTTTTATCTGTATTATTTAAGTTGCAGTCACTTATTTAAGATCCAGGCAACACTAGGTAATCAATAAGTACAGTTCACTTTGTGTGAAGAATAATGAGAACATGAGCAATGTATAAAAGCACAAATAACAACAAGGCAGCATACAAATGCCTATAGAGCAACAAAACTAGCCTAACCCCATGATTTAGTGCTAGCATTCGAAACAACAGTATGCTGCCTTATTGTTGTTATTTGTCCTTTTATATACCTTGCTCAAGTTCTCCTCAACACTACAACACTAGGTAATTTGTTCTAGTTTAAAATATTTGCAGCTTTTAGAGAACCTCTTAGATACAATGCTGTTTTCCTTTCTTTGTACTTACAGTGCCAACTATGGTACCCTGCTGCTTTTTAGCTTGTTCTTTAAAAGCCCCATTTTTTCAGTGAATTAGCCAATTTTAAAATATTTCATAAAAAAAATTCAAGGGATGGAATAGCAGTTATTTATATCATCCAAATCTATTTTATCCATTTAGCTGGTTCATTGAGAATATAAACTTTTTGCACATTTTTAACTTATGTCAGAATGGAACCCATTTGTAACTCAGGGATTAACTGTATAGGTTTTAGCTAAATTAGTTCTCATGTGCAGAAAATGCTCATAGAGCAACAAAACTAGTCCAACCCCATGATTTAGTGGTCAGTAAACTTAACAATGGGTCATCTAATAGAACTATAGGCAAGTAAAAGATTAAGAACTGCAGATCTTATTTCACCCTTGATTATTGTATGTTGATGTGTGATAAAGTTTTTGGGTTTTTAATTTTTTATTTTTAAAATAAGGATTATATGTATATTCCATGTATATTATTTTATATATAGTGAGTTATTATGATCACAAAAGTTTACTTACAAAGTACTATATAAAATGTAATTATATTTTCTTTTCTAGTGCATCTTTTTCATTATCAAAAAGAAATGGTTCTAGAAAGGTATGATCTTTTATTCTTTTCAGGTTTCCTTTTCAGATTAATGAAAACTTTATACTTTCATCATGTTATTCATTACCTTTACTTTTATAAAATATTAGATTTTTTAAGGGGGGGAGGTGAGATGTTCTTTTTGTGTTCAGAGCTATACAATGTAGATGCACATGCATAGGTCATGTGCAGTTACTTTTAAATTGTAGCTAATGTTGCAGGCACTTTTTAGACAAAAATCAAATCTTCCCCTTTTTCTGCTACTTTTGCAACATTAACATGTTTATTTTGTCATCATTAGAACTTATAATTTGCAAATAATTCCTTTTTTAAGTAATTACTCTATACTTTATCTAATTTATTACTATTATACTATGAAAGATTGCAGCAAATATATGGAGGAAAGTGTAGTGTATGGGGGCGACTCTGGGACAAAATGACTATGTCATTTTGTATCCAGAGTCACCCTCATACACTACACTTTCCTCCATTTTTTTAAAAATCAGGACAACCTCTTAAGACCAAAAATGCATAAAATCATTCAAAAATGCATAAAATCATTAAAAAATGTGTATTTTAAAAAAAAATCAAGAGAGTTTTAGGACTCTAAAATTTAATACATTTTAACTTATATTTAAGTCATATAAGACATTATTGAGACCATATCTATCAAAATCTTTGAATTTATGAAAGAAAATAATATCAAATATATTAGAGATTAACATGATATTAAGATAAATGCGTGAAAAAAGAGGACCTCCAAATGAATGGAAGCCCTCTAATATATTAAAAATGCTCTGTTTTTAAAGGGTGGGGTTGAACCCCCCCCCCCTTTTTTTATAAAATTAAAAAGAATTATGAAAATATGTCAAAATTAAAAAAGAGGCAAGTTTAGATAACACGATCCCAAAATAGGATCGTCTCAGATATCTTTTTTAAAGACTATGATAAATATAAAGAAGAATATAAAATCTAAAGATTATCAATTAAATTTAGGAAAGATAAAAAAGAAATGACAAATAATATACTATATATAATAATAAATTTTCAAGTGGGGAAACATTACCCCCACCTAAATATGATACAATTAATCTTTAAAAATGATTTAGCTTTCTCTAAATCATATTCGTATTTATCATCTATCATACCTGTATACTTAAATATATATCTTCTTTTATTGATTTTATATATTGATTCATCAGAAAGTTTTCCATGTTTATTCGCAAGGTAATACTCTTTTTCTTCAACTTCCACATCTAACTTTACGATTACTGAATCTCCATATTTAGTATTAATTTTTCTCAATGATATCAGATCATATTTCCCAGGATATAAATCTTTTAATTTAAATGTTTTGGGATAACCTCTAAGTCTATTGAATTCTTCCATTTATTAGTAAGCATTTTTAACACTTTACAACAAAGTTGAAAAGTGTTTATGACTTTGTTCATTCTGTCTGTCTGTCTGTCTGTCTGTCTGTCTGTCCGTTAGCACGATAACTGCCGTAAAAATGAGTTTATCAAAATGAAATTTTAGTATGTTGTTCAGACGGTCTGTAGGACCTATGGGAATATAAATAAATAATATCACCCAATTAGTTTTTTATTGAACCCGGGTTGAAAAAATGAAATACATTGAACCCTATGGGACCTAATTTTTCAAACATTTTTTAAGTAAATTTAAAATTCACGAATTGCTTCGAAATTTTTAGGAAATATTCACATTATCCCATAGAATATATAAAAAAAAATTCAGTAAAATATGTTAAGTAGTTTTTTAATTAAAAAAATTATTTAATATAGGGAAAAAAACAAATTCAATTAAATTCTGACTTTGGGATATCTTCCAGAAAGAAAAGAGAGAGATATTATATAATAAATATCTCTCCATTTGTTTAAACGTTTTGCATATGGGAGTGGCTTCATATTTTAAAATAAATTTGGTAGATAACAATTTTTCATTTTTTTTAAATTTTATATAACTCTTCATGATAAATTTAATTGATGGCATTTTAAATGCACTTTCCTACGTCCTAGAGAGTTAAAATTTGGTACACAGCTTAAATTTGTTGAACATTTTATTCGACAAAAATTTGATGGATCTTTAAATATAGATCATACATTTTTTTCGAAATGGCCTGAAAATAATCCCCGTTCACTTCTATAAATCATTGGTGTAATATTGTTAAAAATTCTGATGTGGACAGCACATGTCTTTCTCTGCAGACTCATATTCGTTCTCTATTTATTCAATGATAATTTGAGTTTATCTGCACAACATAAGTATTTTAAATGACATTGAATTTACACGTTAAACTTAAATTTGGTTCTCATTTGATAGCTGGACTTATTGTCAAAGGTGGCGTAGCGAAAACGCGAAAAAACTAGAACATCTCAAGAACGGCTAGTCCTAGAGTAATGGGGTTAGTCTTATTCTTTTTGTTGTCAAAAATCACATATAAAATAGGAATTTAATTGATATAATTGAGCACACGTAGTCTTTTATTTTTATATATAACGATTTTTGCTGGCCATTTCGCAAAAATAGCCCTTCCTTTTTCTCGAATCGTAGTAGAATAACCTACAAATGATTTACATACAAAATTTTGTTAAATTTGGTATATAAATCACTTGTAGGTTATTGAAATATTATACTCCAAATTTTGTTAAATTTGGTTCATTAGTTTTTAGCTAGAGTGGATAAAGGCAATTTCTGCGGCCATTTCGCAAAGAAGGCAGATTCTTTTATTACGAATCGTACTATAATCTAATGAACATCAGGATTTCCCACAAAAAACATACCTACCAAATTGTAGGAAATTCGGTCCATTAGTTTTTCAATTAGAGTGGATGTAATATCCACACAGACACACAGAAACATACACAGATACACCCTTACACACACAGACGTCTTCCTAAAAGTAGTTTTTTCGTGTTCTAGAAGTCCCAAAACGTGTAGATCCTTTGAAAATTCGAGTTCCGATCTTCGGCACGATTCCAATACTTTGAGTACATACACATACACATATATATTATCTGTGTATCTAAATTCCGTGACTATGCAATTACAATAGTTGTGATTATAAATGATCCCTAAACTTTTATTATTTCTTCAAGGAAGCCTAATTTTAACATATGCAGAATGCAAATATCTCAAGCGATTGTAAGATGAATTACATAAGAATTGCTGAATTTTTTTCACACAAAATTATTTAGCTCTGGAGTCTGGAATACAAGTTATATGAATGAAATATTCATTGATTTTGCATAAAGAATCAGATGATTTATATTTCGATACAGTTTTAAATATTTAAGTATAATAAATTACTGTAGTACTGTGATAATGTAAAAGATATTACCACTGAATGAATCACATTTTAGAAATTTTTAAATGAAATTACATTTCAGTTGGAAAGTGTTTCATAATCAATGCTTATGCATGATTGATCTTTCTTGTTATAAATATAAATTCACCCTGAGAAATCTAATCATAATAGAATAAGTTCTTTGAAATAACATATAAAACTCCTAATCCATTCAATTTAATATCTTCATTTTCTTCCTTTTCAATTAATACAGTCATCCTTTGAAAACTTTCTGATAGTAGTTTTTTAGTATGATCATATTTATCATACAATTCTTTACAAAGATAAGTCAAATAGTAAATTTCTTCAGAATTTGTAAAATTTAAAGCTCGAATATCACCTAAACACTCATCCATTTATTAGTAAACATTTTTTATAAATATAAATCCATCCATTCTTCATAATCTGTAAAACCTCTTTCTTTCATCTCTTTTTTAAGTTTTTCTCTGTATTCTTTATCAAACTTTGACTCTCTAAATATTTTTTCAGCTATAATATTTTTTTGTTCATTATCAGAAATAGTAATAGAAACATTAATTCTAAATAAAATACATTTTTATAAAATATTTATTTTTCATCTTTTCTCAAAAGATAAACACATTCGTTCAAGATTTTTTAACTTCACAAATCTCTTCAATAATATTTTCTTTATAAGATTCTTCTTCATAATGACCAAACTTTTTATTTAATTCACTCATCTGTATAGCTTGTATTTTTTTCCAATAAACATTAAAAAAGTGATCAGGTAATAGATCAAATTTGTATTTAATCAAATAACAAAAATTTAATTTATCCATAAATTCTTCTATAAAATTTTCACTAAATGTTTGATATCTAGCTATATACATCCAATTTAAATCATCTTTTAATACTCTCATGGTATCTTCTGTAAGATTTTGAAACATTGATACTTTATATAAATCTAAATAATCAGAAAATTTTATGATAAATTCGTTACTTAAAGTTTGATAATGAGAAATGTTTTCCCAATCTACTTTATCTTTACATTTTTCTATAAAATCTTCTGATAATTTTTGATATCTAGAAATTTTAGGCCAATCATCAGGTTGAGCAAATTCTTCAATAAAAGAATCAGACAGTGATGAATATTGAAAAATTAAATCCATATTTACATGATCTTTAAGATTTCTAATTACATCTTCAGATAAATTATTTCTGGAAAATGCATTGCAATCGATATCCATTTAATGGTGAATGTATTTTAGAAAGGGATTTTTTCAATATGCATATAAGGTTTTAAAGTGTTTGAATTACCCTCAGGTAATATCAATAATGTAATAATATCGTCACGTTTTCCATAGGCAAAACAAGTTACTGAATCTTTGTCTCATTCCTAATTTTTCAAAAATTGCTTTACCGTTGATTTCTAGAGTAATTAGTGTATCTCGACTTTTATAATATATATATCTTCTTCCTAGTGGATGATCTATATCCATATGTATTAAATATACGGAAATTTTCATATACATATCTGTAGTTAATCGCATCTCTTGATCCAGTAATTTAGAACTCATCATGTTGAAATTTACTTTTTTAAATCCCCCATTTGTAAAAGTTTGAAAATCATCTTCTATGGTAACCCAGATATCTCTATTGTCTAAACATATTTTATTGACAGCATCATTATCATTTTCAGGTTCTGAAACATTCGTAATTATTTTATTTTTTGCATCAAATTTATCATTCTGTAATATTAATGTATTTTTTTCAAAATATCTTTTATTCACAACATTTTTTTCATCTTTAGGATCTGCTACATTTCCTATTCTTTTTCCTTTTGCATCGTAAGGTTTTCCTTCTGAAGAATGTAAAGTTGTTTCATCTAATTCTTTTATTCTCTTACCTGTTTCTTCAGTAAAGGATAAAAAATCCTTATCATATTTAGTTTCTATAAGATCTCTCAATTCAAAATGATTATTCTCTATTTTATTCAAAACGAAACTTTTAGTGGTTAAATCTAAATCATCTATAGGATTTTCACAATTTTTTAAAATTCTATTTTCCATATCATAATTTCCATCATCCATTAATTTAAAACCTATACCAGGAGGTCCAATAGGCCCTTCTTTCATTTGATCATAAGGTGGATAATAAGCACTCATTTATTATAGCATTAATTTTATGATTTTAAACTCTTAACCATTGTTATAGTTTTATTTTTCAAATTTATAAAACATATCTTTCTTTCTTTAAAAATAAAATAAAACTTATATTCCTTTTAAGTATTCATTAATCTCTCCCAATTAAATTCAATATCTAAATTATTTAAATCGGTATAGTTTTCTTGATTTGATAAGTCAAAATAAAAAATAGTATACATTTCTCCAAAATTCTTCTTATTTATCAAATATCCTGTTTCTGTATTAATATCATTTAATCCTGCATGTAAAAGAGCCTCATACACTTTATTATAATCTTAAAAAAAAATAAAATTCGATTTCTAACGCATAAGAGGAATTTGTTTATTATTAATCATCAACCAGCATTCAGTCATATCTATATTATCAAATATCATATTTCATTATATACATTCTTCATCAGATGCTGTTGCAGCTGTGACAGATCCACTATCACTTTTATAGGGACCTACCATCTTAAATCTATATCGATCCCAATTTACCTCTATATCTTTATCAGATAAAAATGATTCCATAAACACGCTTTCTGCAGAATTTTTAAATTCTATATAAGGTAAATGCAAGGTTAAACCTTCAACTACTACCTTATAATTAACATTTTCGACATCAGTATATATCATATTCTTATTTTCATTTCTTTGAATTTCTATTTTCACTTCAAAACCAGAAATTACCTTTTCATATTCTCCAAAGATATCGGTTATATCTTTTAAAGGTGTCCATATTTTAATGACATTGCTATCTTTCGTTAGTTCTCATCTCTTTGTGAATCCTTCGTTATAATCTTTATTCATTTTCAAATTATTAAAAAAATCAGTTATTTTAGTAGTATCTTCTAAAGTACCTTCATATTTTAACTCTTTTCGGTCAGTTGAATCAGATGTATCTAGATAAAAAAAATTCATCTTGAGCTTGTGATGTTGTATAATCAGGAGTGTAATGAGTTAATCTTAAAGCATGATTCATGATTGAAAAATTTGACTGTGTATTTGATTCAATTTCGGTATCTCCTATATGTACTTTTAAAGTTTTGATAAAACCTCCGCCATTTACCAGACTCACATTTTCGTTTCCAATGGATGATTTATCATTTTTTGTAATTTTTAATTTTTGTTCAAGATATCCTCTAGAATATAAAATTTTTGCTTTAGTATCATTAATATGAAAAACATAGGTGGCATTCTCATCTGAACTATGCTCTTTTGGGTGAATTTCTCTTAATTCATAACTTTTAATTTGATCATTATAATAATAATGAGTATCACTCAAATCATAAATCTTTTGCATTTATTTAGGAAGAATTTTTAAACCGCCTCCTTTCTTTTTCATTGAAAATATTTCATTTAATTTATTCCATGGTTTTTCTTCAGTTTTCAACAAAACCTTTAAAAATCCTTGTATTTTTTTTACTTTTTCTATATAATCTATGTTTATTCATTTATTTATGAAGAAAAACATGGTCTAACAATTAATATACGTAGTTATCCTCAAAAATAGGAATAAAATTAAATTCTACAGCTCCTTTATTTAAATCAATTAATTCACCTTTTTGATTAGTAATCCTCATTTTTATTCTTTCAACAGGATCCGTTTTAACAGGAAAATATATCCAATTATTAAATTCTTTTGAAATTATACTACCTGGAGGATTTTTATTAATGAAAGAATATATGACTTCTGAATTAGATTGATTTATTAAAGATCCTTTTACAACATCACAGTGAATATAAATATTATCATTTCCATTGGATATATCAGCTATATGTTCCCCTTCAACATCTGTTTCTTCATCATAACTTCCATATGTCGGTTTTAAAAAGCCAATAATTTTATGAAAGTTACTTTTTGTAAAATCAATTACCCAACCTTTTTTCAGTTTAATAGCTATTCTGTCTTGCTTCAATAATACCAAATTTCACAGGTGGATCCTCACCAAATATTTTTATCATATACTCATTTAAACCTCTTATAGTATAATTACCATTTGAGATAACAATTGTTATATCTGTGTCTAATGTATACATTCTAAATATGTTATTTCCATAATTCTCACTTATATTAAACCATGAAACCTCCCTAAAAAATGACTGTAAAGCTAATTTTTTTAATTTTAGAGGTGTAATAAAATTTACAGTAAATTCCTCTGATTTCTCATGACCTTCAGATTTTAATATTATCATTTATACAGAACAAAATTTTCATTATAGTCACTGGGTTTTTGTGTAGGAAATGATTTGAGAACATTTTTAGGTGATTTACCTTTATTCCTTTCTCTTATATATTTCATACAAAATAAACCACATTTCACAGATGTAGGTTTCTGTAAAAAACTATCATTATGACCTATTTTTGGTTTTTTATTGGATGTAACAAGAAATGATTTAATATTTTTAGGAATATAGTCCTTCTTCATATTGTCATATTCACCAAACGGATCAAAATATTCCACATATTTATATTTAGGATCATTATAATAACAAACCCAATGAGTTCCAGGACCTGTTGATACATCTAAATTAATGATTCCATTTTCAAATTTTCCTATTGTTTTAGGTAATAAATCAGAGGTAAATACACCTCTAAATCCTTTTTCATTTTTCATATTTTCTTCAATCATTTTGTTACTAATTCCCATGGTTGATATATCCCCTTTCCATGTTTTTTTTTTCTCCCAGATCCTTTCAATTTTTTTTATACAGCTGAACTAGCTAATCCAGATAAAGCACCTGTTGTTAATGCTGGAACTGCAAATTTAGCAACGGTTATTAAAGAGGGTATAAGTGCTGCTAGAAATGGTAAAAATCCTCCATTTTTATCTAATTGTGTTTTACTGATAGTAATTCTTTTTCCATCATTAATATGATTAATTTGAGTTTTAGTTAAATACATCTCATGATTAGGAGTTTTAGATTTATCTATTTGTAATGTTAGTTCTTCTTTATTTCTAAAAGCTGATTTAAGTTTATTTTTCTGACCTTCACTCAAATAAACTTTATTTTTTATCATTTATTAACAGAGAAATTGTTTATGATATCGTTGTACATCATTATAAGTCATTTCTCCATTTTTTAATAACATATCTAACAATAAAACTACTTGATTATACAATTTCTTTGATTTACTACCATTACATATTTTTTCTGTTAAACTTGATAATACATCCAATCCTTTACCTACCTTTATATCTTTACTAGATCAGATTTAATCTATTCATATAATTTTGCAACATATTTTCTTTATTTTTAATTTCTTCTATTTCGTTCTTTTTCTGATTTAATTCCTCCTCTGAAAAATTTTTAGCCCTAGAAATTGTACTTTTTAAGTTGCCTCTTTTCTTTGATAATCCTTCTTTTAGAAGTTTAGCTTTTGCATACATCTCCTCTAATTTTTCTTGATCGTTTAAAAATACTGAAGGTCTGTATAGTTTTTCCTCTTTTAAATATTTTAAATTTAAATTTTGATCGATATCATAAGTAATAGATACTAATTCTTTCACAGCTTCAATAGGCTCTTCTATAGATGGAAATGAAATATTTTCTACAACATTTAGAATACTTTTTACAACCTCTTTATTTGATTTTTCATATTTTTCAATTTCTTGAGTGACTGGTTTATGAAATTCCTCTAAGGTTTTTTGAATACCTAATTTTTCTTTTAGTTGATCTTCACTATTCTTTCTTATTTCTTTTTCTAATTTTACTAATTTAATTGAATCTTTTATTTGCTTTATAAGCTTTTGTTTTCATTCTTTTTCTAATTTGTTCATTTATATAATAATTATTTTTTTACTGCAGCTAATTTTATTTTTTACTGCAGCAATTTTACTGTTATATAAATGATAAAAATTAAAGATTACATGGAACCAGATGAGTTACCTGATCCTAAACAAAATCCTTTGTTATCTAAACATCCATTTAGATTGCTTATAACAGGGCCTTCCGGTTCAGGTAAAACAAATTTACTGTTAAATATGATTTATGATTTTTTAAATTTTGATGCACTATATATATGTGCAAAAGATTTATACGAACCTAAATATTCTAAATTACAAGAAAAATATACAATGTTTGAAGATATAGAAAGAGAAGATATTTTAAAATGTAAAAATATAAAGAATAAGAAAACATTATTAGAATTATATGATAAATACAAAAAAGAACTATTCTTTTCTTCAGATGATTTTATTACTGTAGATGATTTAAGTCCTTCATTAAAGAATTTAGTTATTTTCGATGATTGTGTGACTGAGAAAGATCAAAAAAACATTCAGGAATTATTTATCAGAGGTAGAAAGAAAAACTCATCTATTATTTATTTATCACAGTCATATTATTCAACACCTATCAATATAAGAAAGAACTGTAATTACTTTATATTTTTCAATCTACAACCAAAAGAAATGCAACAGATTATAAGAGAGATAGATGGTAAATTAAGTACTGAAGAATTCAAACAAATATATAATAAAAATGTTCAAAAACAATACGATTTTTTAATGTTAGATTTAGTTAATCCAAATATGATATACAGAAAAAAAATTTGATCCTATATAAATGATATGGAAGAATATTTAGAAAAAATATTGTTTACAGAAAGAGTAGAAATTTGTATCAAAAGATAAGTATTTCATTATCAGTAAGTAAGGTCATTCTAAGTGGAACGGGTTTATCAGCAATAGCCTTTCTTCCGCTTGCTTTTTTAAGTTTATCGGTTGGAATAGTAGAAGCTATTGATCTTGCATTAAAAATATCAGAAAGAAAAGAAGAATATAGACATTGTTATAATTTTTATAAAGAACTCATTAATTCGTTTAAAGCTAAGGAAATGACAGAAAAAGAAATTTATATGCGAGCAAAGGATTTCATAAAAAGTTTAAAATTTAATCCAGTTGAAAAATATGTAAAACAAATGCAATTGAATGGATATAAATTTATTCATTCTAAATAAATGGTTTGTATAAAGAAAGGTGGTGATATTGTTGGATGGTTACAAGATAAAATAAATCCTCCAGAAATGCATTTACCAGGATATCAATATTGTGGTCCATTTACAAAATTAGAAAAAAGATTAAAAAGAGGTGATCCTGGAATAAATAGAGTTGATAAAGCTTGTAAAAAACATGATATTGAATACAATAAAACAAAAGATACAAAAAAGAGACATGTTGGTGATCAAGAATTAATAGACGATTTAAATGCAAAACAAGATCCAACAATTCGAGAAAGAATAGATAGAGGATTGTTTATTAAACCTATTATTAAAGCTAAAATAAAATCTGGGTTAGGAATTTCTACTTCTATAAATATGTATTGTGTCAAGTGTAAAAAGAAAACCGAAACTAAAAATTATCATGAAACTACTTCTAAAAATAATAAACCAGTTGGTAAAGGTATTTGTACAATTTGTGGTAGTAAAAAAAATACTGTTTTAGGATTAAAGAGTTAAAAGAGACATATTATAATCCAGAAACAGGTTATTGTGGTATTCAAGAATTGAAAAGAAAAACAGGATTACCTAATGTTGAAGTAATTTTACATGAACAAGATGTATATACTAGATATAAACCTGTCATTCGTAAATTTAAAAGGAGGAGAGTTTATGTTCCAAACAGTAATAATCAATTTGACGCTGATTTGTTATTTATAAAAAATTATAGTAAATATAACGATGGAACTAATTATTTGTTAACAGTTATAGATGCTTTTTAATAAATATGCTTGGGCTTTCCCTATGAAAGGAAAAACATCTGAAGAAGTTGTACAAGGTTTTAAACAAGTTTTTAAAGAAAGAATACCAAAATTTATATTAACGGATGAAGGTACTGAATTTACAGGAAAAGTTACACAAAAATTATTCAAAGATAATAATATACATTGGTTTACGACTTATAATAAAGAAATAAAATCTGCAATAGCTGAGAGATTTAATAGACGTATAAGAGAAAAAATTATAAAATATATGCATGCTAACAATACTAAAAGATATATTGATGTACTACACAAATTACTTAAAAATTATAACAATTCATATCATAGATCAATAAAAATGCCACCCGTTGAGGCTAGTCGAGACGAGAATGAATCTCAAGTTTATAAAAATTTATATACTAAAAAGATCATAAAAAAACCTAAATTTAAGATAGGGGATAGTGTTAGAATATCAGCAATTAAAAAAACATTCAGGAAAGTAGATGATTCTACATTTACTGAAGAGATTTTTATAGTATCTGAAGTATTTAAAACAGATCCTATATATATATATATATATATTACTTATCGATTAAAAGATTTAAACAGTAAAGAAATTGAAGGAACTTTTTATGAAAATGAAATGGTAAAATATAATAAAAAAGATGATGTATATAAAATTGAACAAATCATAAAAAAGAAAGGAAATAAATATTTTGTAAAATGGTTAGGATATCCAGATGAATTTAATAGTTGGACATCTGATTTATGCGATGTATGACATAGTAAGGATATCATTCTTTTTTAATCATTATTTTTATATTCTTTTATTATCAATAAAATATGTTTCAAACAATTTTATAAACTTTATCATCCATATATGAGGAATTAAATCATAGTTTTTACAAGATAATGAACCTATCAAAAGTGGTCCCCCCAGATCTGGGGGTGGCATATTTATCATCTTTGGCGAATGTTTTATTAATGAATCAGGAGATGTGATGGTTTTAGAAAATAAAAGCTGTTATTAATAAGATTTCATAGTAAATAAATGAATGTTAACTTCTTTGACGGTGTTGAAATGGTTGCATCGATTGATATTTCAGATAATGAAGTTTCAGATAATGAAGTTTCAGAAGTAGCATATAAGATGAAATTAATGTATTCAGATGATGAATATTTTTATATTATAGATTACGAGAGTTTAAAACAAAGATATAATAGTAGAGTTTGTTATTTTAATCAATTAAAAAGGAGGTATAATATTACTCAAGAAGTTGAGGATATGTTTTTAAAATTTTTAGATTTTATGTATTATAAGAAATCAGTTAATTATTATTATTTTATGAAAAAGATTTGTGATATTTTTAAAATTGAAAATAATATAAAGGTTCAAAGACTTTGTTATAAAGTCAAAAAGAAATATGAAAAAATCTAGAATGATTTCTTACAAAGTATTTCAAGAAATGTTTCCTAATAAATGGAGCTTACAAAAAAGTGTATACACTGTTTGACTATGAAATCAGTAAATGAGTTTTATATATATCATAGAAATGGAAAAATTTATTTCCAAAGTCATTGTAAATGTTGTGATTCCATAATCAAATATAAAGAAATTAAATGTGAATGTGGTATGCAATATACCTATATACACAAAAAGAGACATTTAAAAAGTATTTATCACAGTAAGCATCTTCCAGGAAAAAGTATTGCAAAAAATGTCTCCTAATAAATGGAGCTCACCTTAAAGTCAAAGACTATTGGTGAGCTTAGAAAAGTAGTAAAACAATTGAATATTAAACAATCTAAAGGCTGTAGGAAGGATGATTTAATTAGATTATTAATTAAATATATAAAAGAAACTGGAGAACATAAATATGTTTTAGTACATTTATTAAATTTAGATATATCAAAATACTTGGGAAAAAAAGAAGAAAATATTTATTAGAAAACCTGAAAAACGTAATAAAATTAAAAAAGTTTTTGATTCTTTAATTTGAAATTTGATAATAAGGAATTTAAGCCAAAAGAAGAAAAAAGATTAAAACAGAAGTGAATCTTAAAAAATTATTTACAGAACAATTTATTAAAAAATTTAAACTTAAGGATATATTTGGTTTGAAGTCAAAGACTATTGGTGAACTTAGAAAAGTAGTAAAACAATTGAATATTAACAATCTAAAGGCTGTAAGAAGGATGATTTAATTAGATTATTAATTAAATATATTAAAGAAACTGGAGAATATAAATATGTTTTAGTAGATTTATTAAATTTAGATATATCAAAATACTTGGAAAAAAAGAAAAAAATATTTATTGAAAAACCTGAAAAACGTAATAAAATTAAAAAGGTTTTTGATTCTTTTATTTGAAATATGATAATAAGGAATTTAAGCCAAAAGAAGAAAAAAAGATTAAAACAATAGTGAATCTTAAAAAATTATTTACTCCTGATCTTACAGAACAATTGAAACAATTTATTAATGAACCTAAAAATAGGCGTAAACTTAAGAATATATTTGATTATTTTGATTTGAAATATAAAGATGGAGAATTGGTAAAAAAGAAAGAAAAGAAAGTAGAAAAAATAGAAGTTAATCTTGAAGATTTATTTAAACCTGATTATGAAATTGTTCAAATTAGTCAAAAATATATTAAAAAATATAACACATATAGGTATATTTATAAAATTGTAGAAATCAATGAACTCAGACCTGTACAATATCATAATATTTTAAAGGATTTATTTAGAAAAGCTATTGGTAAAGTAGAAGGAAAAGTAGATATTATAGTACACAATCCTGCATTAAGTCAAACTTTTCATCCTAAAATGATGTCAACTAGAGAGGCTTATGATATCTGTTTAGATGTTTTAACACATAAAATTGAATTCAAAGAATTAGATATTAAAGAATGTACATTCGATTTTCATGTCATAGAATTACCTCACGGAGGAAAACATCTAAAAATTCTCAAAGATGATGATATTGTAAACAAAAAGAGTATTTGTCAAATTAAAAATAACGATAATATATGTTTATCTAGATCTATTGTAGTTGCTCTATCTATTCAAAATCCTGAACTTTTATGTGAAAAATTAAACTATAAAAAACTAACTGAAAATGACATTCTATATATTAAAAAAGGAAGAATATTACAAAAAACATTAGCTGAAAAATTACATGAAATGTGTGAAATTCCTTTAGATATTTGTAATTTAGAACATGTTAAAAAATTTGAAGAATTCTTAAATATTCAAATTACTATATTTTGTAGAGAAAATTTTAATGAAAGAATATACAGTGGTACTTATAAAACTACTTGTATATACATTTTAAAAAATAGAAATCATTTTGATACCATTACATCTGTTACAGGACTTTTAGGAAAAAACAATTATTGTGATTACTGTAAGGTGAGTTATAAAAGAAGCGATCAGCATAAATGTTTATTAAAATGTGATAGATGTTTTACAAAGAAAAATAATTGTGAAGGTGATGATATCCAGTGTAATGAATGTTTTCGAAGTTTTAAAGGTGAAAACTGTTTTGAAAATCATAAAAATAAATTAAAAAAATTGTCTGTTTGTGAAATACTATGGAAATGTTTAAAATGTAAGAGAAATATCAACAGAGATAAAAGAACACCTGAAGATCATATATGTGGAGAAAGACTATGTAAAAATTGTAGACAATGGGTCTTAAAAGATCATAGGTGTTATATGAAAACAAAAAAAGCTAAGGGTGGTACCTGTAAAAATATTTGTTCTACTCAAGAATGGTGTAATATATGTCAAAAACATAGATTTCCTGAAAATTATATGTATGGTAGTATGTGTGAAAACAAATGTAATTACAAAAGTAATGATAGATATAGTTGGTGTGATGCATGTAAATATTCAGGATTTACACAAAAATATATGTTTTTTGACGTTGAAACGAATCAAGAGACTGGAAATCATGAAGTCAATTTAATTATAAATCAAGAATTTAATGGAGAAGAAAACATTTATGAATGAAAACGACTATTGTAAGTGGCTATTTGATAAGAAACATGCAGGTTATACCGTATTAGCTCATTATGTGTTGTGTGTGAGAAAGACTTTGACTTTCAATTTATATCTAAATACTGTTTTAAAAATAAAATTAAAGTTTTTACAATCTATCAAGGAAATAAACTCATTTATATGAATGCTATCAAATATAATATAAGGTTTATAGATTCTATTAATTTTACATTGTTTCCATTAAGAAAATTTCCTAAAACGTTTGGATTAACAGAATTAGCAAAATGATATTTTCCTCATTTGTTTAACACTATTAAAAATCAAACTTATATAGGAAAATATCCTGAAAAATACTATTATGGATATGATACTATGACTTTAGAAGATAGAGAATTGTTTAATAAATGGTACAAATCTGTAAAAAATGAAATCTTTGATTTTCAAAAAGAAATTATAAAATACTGTAGGTCTGATGTAGATATTTTAAGAAAAGGATGTTTAGAATTGAAAAGATTATTTTTAGAAATAGCTAATATAGATCCTTTTAAATATATCACTTTAGCAAGTGTTTGTATGGCTATGTATAGAGATAAATTCGTACCTGAGGGTACAATAGCTATAGATGAAGAGATCATCAAACGAGATCAATACAGTAAAAAATCAATTGCTTGGTTAGATTATTTATCTCAAAAACATAAAATAAATATACAGCATGCTTTAAATGGAGGAGAGAAAAAAATAAAATTAGACAATAAAACTTATAAAGTAGATGGTTTTTACAATAATACTGTATATCAATTTCAGGGTTGTCATTGGCATGGATGTTATTGTTGTTACAGAAAATCTACTTTAAATGAACAAAATCAAATATGTATGACAGATTTATATGAAAAAACAAAAAAGATAAATAATAAGATAAAATATGCAGGATATGAGTTAATTGAGATATGGGAATGTGATTTTGATAATGATAAAGAAATTAAAAAATATATGAAAAAAGAATGGAAAAGAGATTTTATAGCATATTTTAATCCTAGAGATGCCTTCTATGGGGGTAGATGTGAACAAACTAAATTAAAATATGAAATGAAAAATAAAGAGAAAGGTCGATATATTGATGTATGTTCACTCTATCCAACTGTAAATTATTTTGATTATTATTCAATTGGGCATCCTAAAAAGATCTATAATCCTAAAAAATATGATGAAAATTGGTTTGGGATGATAGTGTAAAGTACTTCCTCCTAGAAAATTATATTATCCTGTATTGCCTTATAAAGAAGAAAAATTGATATTTAGCTTGTGTAAATCATGTTCAAACACATTTAAATGCTACCATTATAAAACAGATACTGAAAAGAAAAAATGTAAAAAGTGTTATGAAATAAGAAATAAATTATGTAATCATACAGATGATGAAAGAAGCTTTATAGGTACTTGGACTACGGATGAAGTCAATTTAGCTATAGAAAAAGGATATAAAATTTTAAATATATATGAAGTTTGGCATTTTGAAAAGAAAACAGATAAACTATTCAAAGAGTATGTCAAATTTTTTTTTAAATTAAATTAGAAACGGATGATAAATTAAAAAAAGATTTCAAAAATAAAAAAGATTATGAAAGATACATTAATAATTATAAAAAGATTGTCAAAGAAAAATTAGATATTGATTTAGGTGATATAAAAGAAAATCCAGGAATGAGATTTATAGCCAAAATCTGTTTAAATTCATTATGGGGTAAGTTTGGACAAAGAAAAAATATGAAACAAACTTAATATGTAATAGAATTGGAAGATTTTTATAGTATTATATTGAATGATAAAATTAAAGATTTGAATATGATATTTTTAAATGATGATTGTGTACAAATAGATTATAAGATGAAAGATGCATATACCAAGAATAACTTTAATACGGATATTTATATAGGAGCTTTTACAACTAGTTCCGCTAGAATAAGATTATATAAAATGCTTGATAAACTAGGAGATAAAGTAATGTATTATGATACAGATAGTATTGTTTATATTGATGAAGGTACTAATAAAGTTAAAACAGGTTGTATGTTAGGAGAATGGACAGATGAATTAGGAGAAGATAATTATATGACATCGTGGATTTCTGAGGCCAGTAAAGATTATGGCTATATTCTTAATGATGGATCTGTAAAAGGTAAAGTAAAAGGTTTTAAAATGAGTTATGAGAGTGAAACTAAGCTCAGTTTCGATGAAAGAATGAAAACAATAGTACAGGTGAAATTGAACATATAGATGTAGAAATAAATCAGTTTCAAATACAAAAAGATAGAAATATTAAAGTGAATAAAACAAATAAAAGATACATGTTTGGATATGATAAAAGAAGAATTTTAGATAATTTTGATACTGTACCATATGGTTATTAATATTTCTATTTATTTAAAAAAAAATAGCAAAAAAAAAATGACCCACCTGGCCCAAGGGGTGATCTGGAAGTCTGATTCCAACAGCTGTTTTAGAATTCTAGAATCAGTTCCAGATCACCCCATGAACCAGGCCCACAGGCCTAGGAGAAGGACAATACAAACATATAACATATAGGACATAGAATCCACAAGATTCAACCCACCACTTATTAAATCGATGAGTGCTGCTCTATTGGAACAACGGCGAGAGCAGCTGACGTCATTTTATGGCTCCGGTTCAATAAACCGTCAACCCTAATTGATTAACAACCTGGGAGAGGTCTGGATTTAAACCTGGGGCCTCGATGTTTATAGCCCCGTGCGCTAGCCGTTGAGCCATGGGTACCCGAAATATGAAGAACAATTCATTAATATAACCTTTACATTGAAAACTAAAAACAATTTTAAACGAGTCATTTTTCAAGCAGTATGCGAGAATACTTTAAAAGATCAATAGTTTTAATTTATCTGATCTAAAAATAGCGAAAATAATGTTTATAAAACGTTATAAAAACTTTTAAAATGAGAGACATAAAAATATATCATTTGATGCTGCCATCTAGCGAAACAAATCTGCAACAAGTTAAATATATATTATTTTCTTTTCATTCGTAACGCTACGTAATGAAGGACGTCATAGAAATAGTTCGTAATCAAGACTACTTCTACTCGAAGTAAAGGTTGAATACACTTCCTTTTTGACTCGTAGTGTAGCTACAAATTTTAATGATAAACAAATCAAAGTCGCTTTATTTTCGCTTCTTAAATGGAAGAGTTGGTAGATATATATTTAAGTATACGGGTATGATAGATGATAAATACGAATATGAATTAGAGAAAGCTTAATCATTTTTAAAGATTAATTGTATCATATTTAGGTGGGTGTAATGTTTCCCCACCTGAAAATTTATTATTATATATAGTATATTATTTGTCATTTCTTTTTTATCTTTCCTAAATTTAATTGATAATCTTTAGATTTTATATTATTCTTTATATTTATCATAGTCTTTAAAAAAGATATCTGAGATGATCCTATTTTGGGATCGTGTTATCTAAACTTGCCTCTTTTTTAATTTTGACATATTTTTATAATTCTTTTTAATTTTATAAAAAAAAGGGGGGTTTCAACCCCACCCTTTAAAAACAGAGCATTTTAATATATTAGAGGGCTTCCATTCATTTGGAGGTTCTCTTTTTTCATGCATTTATCTTAATATCATGTTAATCTCTAATATATTTGATATTATTTTCTTTCATATATTCAAAGATTTTGATAGATCTCAATAATGTCTTATATGACTTAAATATAAGTTAAAATGTATTAAATTTTAGAGAGTCCTAAAACTCTCTTGATTTTTTATTTTTTTTTAAAATACACATTTTTGAATGATTTTATGCATTTTTGGTCTTAAGAGGTTGTCCTGATTTTTAAAAACATGGAGGAAAGTGTAGTGTATGGGGGTGACTGTGGATACAAAATGACATAGTCATTTTGTCCCAGAGTCACCCCCATACACTACTAATATATTATAACATTTATGAGTGAAAATATTTTTTACTTTTATCTAATCCTGCTTTAAGGGTTTTCAGATAGTTTTATATTGATTATTGTGTATGTAGATGTATTTTTCTTTTTACATTGGTATGTTTGTGCTTAAATTTATATTGAATCTCAATATATATATATTTGTGCTGTGTTGATTCAATGTGTGCCTGCACACTCTTAAGTGCATGTTCATTTGTTTAATTGTTGTTTGCATGCACATTTTTCTGTGTTTTATAATAGTTCTGAAACTATTACTCAATTGAATGTAAAGATAGAATGTTACATGAATATGAAAGTAATGATGCAATTTTAATAATGCAATATCAGTAATGATGCAATGTGTAAAATAGCCATTTGTGGGACAATTTACGGGGATATGTTGCAATATCTTCAAAATTACTCAACCTATTTCTGTTGTGATAAGAGATTGCAGAAAAGGAAAATAAATTAATAAAATCAGTAGATTAAATTTTCTGCAATCCCCTATCACAAATATCTAAAAGGGAACGGACACCCCTATGTAGTCATTAGAAATAATAGATTAAAATCAAAATGCTATAATGTATGGAGATTGTGTAGATGGTAAGTAGAATTTAGAATATTTCAAAGCGTTATGTTTTAATCATTTATATAAATATCTTGAGCTACAGAAGGGGCCTGGAAATACATACAAAATAAAGAAATTAAGATAAACCCATGATCCTTATACCAAATTTTCTTCCTTCAAAGAATTCTAAACCTTAAAGTGATCAATTTTACTGTTGAGTTTTACTGCAACCACAGTATATAGTGAATATTTTGGTATAATCAATTACTTACATATAGCCAATGCATGACTAACCTGTTTCTTAACATATGCACCTTTTAGAGATGTACCTAAATGTCATTTAAATATTACCTCATCAGTTCATAGAGTAAACAGATCCTTGAGTTGTTGACTCCTATTAGTTTTTTTTATCTGGTATCTCAGATATGAGAGATAAGAAAATACACATAGTTTGTCCAAATAAAATCATTTGATTATTTTAATTAAAAAATATATAGCTGCATCACTTTATTTAGCAAACTTTGGCATGAAAATTACACATTCCGAAAGAAATTCACACAGCAGATGAGATTCTCTACATTCGATTAATAATGCGTTTGGATAGGTAACACGATTGGCCTATCAAAATATGTAGATTTTTATATTAATCATCTACCTTCTATTTTTTTAATATTTGTTTCACTGTGCTCATCGCTAGGAAGTACCAGATTCATATTTTTGTCAGCATCATTATTTTATATTAAAAAAAAAAGGTAGAATGAGTTGTTCAAGTTAATTCTACCGGGAAATAGTCCCTTGTGATTTTCTAATGGCTGGGTGCATATTTCTTTTACATGGTAGGCTGGTGCACTGTTCACATGATCATTTGTGGCAACATAAAGTAACACAAAATTTAATTTTATAAATTTGCAAAGATTCTTTTCCCTATCATTTAGGTAATATGAAGAGTGTAGATACTTATAATATTAATTAAATATTAGAACATAAAACCTGTCTGCAGATCCTTTAGTTTGCTGTAAATGGGTGTGCCTTCCAAATTTCACACAAAGGAAATAAAATGCTGAGAGCGAGGAGTGCTAACGGTGCCCTGCTTAACAAACACGACCTTCTTACTAGGTAAAATTTTAGGAGAGTGATTTTTAGCAAGAGAAAATCCTGCCCAGTCTTTTCAGAAAAGTTCAGTGGGTGAAGTCAAGATCAGTGGTCATATTCAACCCAAGCGATCTAGGCAAATTCTCTTCTCAACTAGAAATGAGAGTTAGTCGATTGCCGGAAGAGCGCGCTGAGACCGTCTCTTGGTCGAAAGCATTCACGGCCCGGCGGGTAGGGGAAATGTGTAATTTGAATAACGATGCACCTACAATTAAATTTAAAAAATCGGGCAAATGACTTATTAATGAAAGTAAAAATTAAAACAATTTTGAATAAGGGTAAACTGAAATCAATCAAAATAGGAAATTATTAATTATAAAAGTGGAAAATCATCGAATTATGAAAGATGTTATGATTTATCGCAGCAATTTCTTCATTCCTAACTGTCTTTGTTTTTTCTATTGAATAATTTATTTTAGCACCAAATTTGAAATTTCTACCTCATCAGTAAATGTGTTTTGAACAATTTTACCAACTTTCAATTTAAGTGCATGCAAGAAGCTACCTTTCAGTTCTCAAAGCAACAGTCACTCCTTTTGCTGGTCATTAATTGCATATACTTCTCATTGCCACTAACTCTGCTTACAGTCTGACAACATACAGCACAATTCATCTGTCTTTTATAGCCATGATGGCTGCTGCAATGACTGTTAATGTTGCATCATTGACAGGTTTTTATAGACAATGTGCAATACAATACAATTGCTTAGTTACAATTTATATGCAAAGTACACTTGTAGAATTCTGCATAAATAAATGGATGTGATTCAGTAATTTTTAATTTTACTGTATGTTAGCACTATATTTGCTTTTCTGTTTTAGTCTTTTTCCTGAACTTGTCCCAAAATGTCTATGTCCACCTTAACTTCTCTACAGACTTGAAGAGAATTAAGAAATGTTTTTTATCCCAAATGTTTTTTTACACAAATATTTCACACCGGCCATCTAAATGGCTGCTTTAAGTCTTCGGATGAGTCGGACGGTCTGGGCTTTCAACAAAGATTTCACAAATTTATAAATTTACCTTAGATTTCTACAGTATATAAAATATTTTCACAGTAGTTTTCACATATATTATAGTATTTTTTTAATAATAAATTGGATTCTTTTTTATTAACACTTTCCAACATAATGGTAAAGTGTTTATGACTTTGTTCATTCTGTCTGTCTGTTCACACTGCCGTAAAAATGACTTTATCAAAATGAAATTTTAGTATGTTGTTGAGACAGTCTGTGGGACATATGAGAATGCAAAAGAATAATATCACCCAATTCGTTTTGGATTTAATTCGGATTGAAAAAGTGAAATACATTGAACCCTGTGGAATCTAATTTTTCAGACATTTTTAAAATTCACAAATTGCTGTGAAAATTTGAAGAAATATTCAAATTATCACGTAAAATGTATAAAAAAAAATTTCATCAAAATATGTTAAGTAGTTTTTTAAGTAAAAATTGAAATAATAATTACACCCATATTATATGAAGAGATTACTTGACTCATTGCTAAATAAAATATGACATCCATTTTTTTTTTCATTTAGTGAAAATCGTGATTTTTAAGGAATGCTTGTATTTAGTGTTGGATCCGTTCTAAAATCACTATATTTTTGCATATTATCTGTGTATCTAAATTCTGTGCCTACGCAATGACAATATTTTTTATTTTAAATGATCACTATGATTATTTCTATAACAAAGCCTAATTTTAATGTATGCAACGTAAACAAATAATAAATTATTAAATTTTTAATGTAAACAAATCAAGCGATTATAAGATGAGTTGTATCAGAATTGCTGAATTTTTTAATGCAAAATTACTTAGCTCTGGAGTCTGGAATGTAAGTGATATGAATAAAATATTCATTGATTTTACACAGTGAAGCAGACTATTTTATAGCATTGCCTTTTTTAATGGAAGTTTTAAGTTTCCAAGTAAAATAAATTATTGTAGTACTGTGATAATTTAAAATATCACCGCGGAATGTATCGCATTTTAGAAACGTTCAAGATAGCATTTCAGTTAATAAAGCATTGATTATAAAACACTTTCTAATCTTTCTTGTTATATTTTGCGTTGGATTATTATGGAATTTTATATGTGATTTTTCATGAGATATCTATTTGATCATCATTTTTATTCCCAGTTTTAAGTTACTGTTATATAGACAGTATTATTTTTCCAACAATAAATTCAATTTAGATGGGAAAGTACTTTTTAAGGTCTCCTGGGCCTAAATAAACATTGTGTAAGGTGTGAATATGATAAAATTTCATAGTTATATGCACATTTATTTTTAATTTAAGTGTTGTTACATTATTTGATAAAATAGAACTGGGGAGACTTTTTGTAATTCACTTGATGAGAATACAAATTATTGAAACATTCAACACAAGATTGCATAACAATACATGCATTCGTTCATGTGTTATTGAGTACACACCTTATGATGCCTTCACACTCATGGCAGCGTTCATGTCTGTGCAATATGATGAAAAATTATTGGAAGATCTCTTCAGCATTGAATGCAGACTGCAACAAGAAATTTGAAATGAAACCAAATTGAATGCATAACACACGGTTGATGGCATTGTGATAGCCAATAGAAAGTATCATATAATGTACCCTGTTTGCTTCTAAATTTATCTTTTGTTTTACACCTGCTGAATTAATATTTTCTATAGTAATTATTTGAATTTTTTATATCAATTATTTCAAGCTAATAGAGCCTACACAGATAAATGAACATTAAAAAATAATTTTGATTTGTCACACATCTGTGAAATAAATTGTTGAAGAATAAATTGTTAAAGATTTGTTGAAAAAATATTCACTCTTTTAAAATACAAAATTAGTTTTAAAAAGCGATACTACCAATGTTGACTGTAATGAAACAAAAAAAAATGTAATAACATTCTTGAATTTAAATGCTTTTAAAATATCATATCTTAAACAAATTTAAGTTCATTAATATTTTATAATTGAGTTTTATAAAGGTTTTCAAATACCTACATTAAATATTCGAATATGTTTTTTTGCTATTTTTATTTGTAATTTAAAACATATTTCTCATTTAAGTAAACATTTAAATTAAAAAATAATTTTATCTACATTTAGATTTAATAAGAAATTATGCTTTAAAACAGTTTTATGTTTACATGTAAACTTATTCTTTTTATTCAATGTAAGTGATTTTCAAGTGTATAGTAAATTTTTAATTGTTTGTATACATTTAAAATAATAAAAATTATTCAAATGTTAATGCCAAATTATTAAAATGTAACCTTTTTAAAATTTTAATGTAGTTTGTTTTCTAAATTTTGTTTCTGCTCTAATCTTAAATGTTTAAATTGCATGTCTAAAGATAACTACTATATGGATGTTCCATAATTTCTGTGCAATTTTGTATGCATATTTACTATTTCTACACACACTTTTTCAATTCAGAAAAATAGCAGAAAATGTATATTCCATCAATAGATGGAATAAAGTGTACTAGATATTTTTTTTTAATTAACTTCAAAATAAATTTTTATTAACATTTATACTTTGAAATAATTTATTGAAATAAGATAATTTGTAAGTAAAACTCGTAATAGGTTTAAACAAAAAATTCTGCAGATTATTAAAGAAAAATTTTACTTGAGTATTTTAGCAACAAGATGACAGCATGAACTGTAAAATTTAAGTACCCACTTGGATTTGAACCAAAGATACTCATTTACGAAGCCTGTTTTCTACCGCCCAAGTCAAAGCTTCACATTTGGAATGAACTAATAAATTATATGATGTAAAACTTTTAGTTCTATTTGAAATAGCGCGAGTACTATAATTCAACGTACTATTTTAAGAGTAAGCAGACTATATTTTCAAGTTGTTTTAATATAGTTTTAGAAGGGCAAAAAAAGTGTAATGAACATATATCAAAATTCATCTTCTAAATTCTGCCAGATGTTTATTTAAGGATTCAAGAAAGATATGATGATTGTGTTCTTTAGATGGAGAAAATTGCTAAAGTGTAGTAAATATTCTAAAGTAATTTAAATAGGACCTTTTGTACTTTGTGAAGAAATGACTTTAGTTAGCTTATTTTAGAAATTTATGAAATATACATATATCACCAAAACAAGCTCATGTATGCTCAATTTACAGAAAGGGGAAATTTCTCAAATTTGTCGATACTGTAAACTTGCGAGCCATTGGTAAATATCAGATTGAATCAGAAGAGACTAAAGAGTAACTGTTATATAATATAAATAAAAAAATTATTACTAACAATTCATATATATAAAATCTCTTTGGAAGAGACCCCTTTTTAAAATGCCCTCTGTGAAGTAGAGAAATGTTCTATTCTTTTGTTTTATTGATTAAATTTCTTTGTTTTTAATCACTTGTGAGAAGGGTACTACCATGGCCGCAAAGGCGTATTCGGTTGTCATCCTTGTGTCGAAATGTTAACCTTGAGTGTGAAGGTATCTTTGCAGATACACACATTTGTGTGAAAAGTGTTGTTTTAAAACATGATTGTTCATCAAAATCTCAATTAAAAAAATTTTCTAGAAAATGATACTTATATTAATAAGACAAAACAAATTCCTATACAATTTACCTGATCTGATAGTTAATGGTAATTTTGAAATACCTGTTTATAAACTTTATTTTTTTTTTCAGGAACAGTCAACACCACATACGTTTGAGTGTCCTATATGTACATCGGTATTCACAGAACTAAAAGCTGCTGAGAACCATATCAATCGATGTGCTGAGAAAGATGCACTTTAACTTTGTTTAAATGCACTCCTAAATCTCTGATTTTAAGAATGCAATTTTTCCTACCACATTAAAATAATTGCACCTTGTTAAGAAACCAACATATATGACATATGATCAAATAAGTCAGATTTTTATTATATTTCGATGATGTTGTATAAAATAACTGGCTTTGACAAAAACTTTTGGGTCTAAATTATGTGAACTCTATTCCTATTTCATCTTGAATATCAGTATATTTTTGGCTAATTTTTAATGTTTGATGATTGAAATCAGAGGCATAGCTATAGTCAATAATGCCAAAGAGTTGAGATTTTATACCTCAACTCCTAGGCATTATTGGTTCCCCCTAGTATGTATAGAAAGTCTGAAATGTAGAAAGATAAATATAAAATTGAAATTATCATGTTACATATTAATTTAAATAATCGAAAACCTTGATCAAAAACTACATCTACATAATTAGAATTTTTATTTAATTTGTTATGCATGTTTTTCATTAGTAACATAGATCCATTTTTCTTATACTATATAAATATATAATAAGAATATATATGATTTGGCATTTTTCCTTAAAATGAGTCACATATAGGTCAACTTCACATATAAGTCAAACCCACTACTTTCAGAGAAAAATATCGGTAAAAATAAAAATCTTTCATATAAGTAAATCCCAAAAAGAGAAAAAAATTTTTTTTTCAATAAATATATTCAAAAACACTTCAAAAAAAAAAAATTTATATATATAATAATAAAATTTAATTTGCATAACAAAAACTTCACTAAAAGTCCGATTTCGAGCAAGGTTAATACATATAGTCTAAGTCAAACAGTTTTAAAAGTCTTCGTCGTAATTGGCACATCATGTAAATATCAGCAATCCCATCTATGCCCATGTCATAAGAATCACTGTTGTCTTCACTTGTATAACCTCCATCATCATCTGCACCATCAAGTTTATTACTAATGCAACATTTCTTGAACGATTTCGCTACCATTTCCTGCAGGTATTGCATCCCTGTCCCAAGCGCCCTTGACCCACCACACAATCAAAACAATATCTAGTTTATTAAAGTTTTTGTCCATTATTTCTGCTGATTTTTTTGTTATCCCCGAATTAACAAGAAACAGTACAGTTGTTGGTATTCTCTGCAAAAGAAACCACTTTCAACTTAAAATCTTGCATTATAGTTGTGCACAATCCATGTTAGGGTGTATGTGGCTCTGAAAAGAGCCATTTTTTGCCAAAGCCAATTAGCCACAATCATAGAAGCAAGGGGAAAAAAACACATACAAGTGAAAACAAGCAAAGTACAACAGTAGCTGGGGTGTGGCTGCACGTGATTCAGCCATGCCGCAATACACTCGTAGTTGGGAGGGCAGTGACTATGTTGTGGGTACACAAAATCAGGACAGTTTTGAAGTTTAGAGAAATCCAGGGATCGTGATTGCGTAATTACTACCGCATCGGTTTAGGATGGATTGGTTCGCTGAAAGAACTGTTAGACTTCAGACTTTTTTTTATTTTAGGCTTCGTGTAAAAATCAGCTTTGAAGTTCTTTTTTTGTTCCAAAATTTTCGACTTATACTCAAGTATATACTGCTCAATAATTTGCTCATCTCGCTAATTGGCAGAACTTTGTTCTCAGAGTTGCATATTTTCAAGTATTATATGTAGATCTATGTTAAAATTTCAAAACATGCTATGCTTTTTCTTCTAAATTATTATTTTTTATTTAAAAATTCTATTCCGGTTCCCTTATTGACAGGTGCCTAGGGCAAATGTCCTCATGCTATACCTCTGATTGAAATAGTTTAAAAGATTTAAAAATAAATATATATTATATTGCTCATGTATTTTAGTGTAAAGTGTGAATTTTAGCAGGATATTTCATAATTTTGACAAAACATAGCTTGTGTTTAAATTAAATGTTTGAAAGCATGTTTACATTGTGTATTTTAAATTCATTCATTCATTTAACATCACGAACAATATAATTATCCTAGACAAAAGCTGGTCACAACCAACTTTATTAATGATCACTTTTAATGATTGCCTTGTTTATTTTGGTCACTTTTAGATACTCGCCAAAAGTGAATCATACGTAATGAAAAGCAGCATAAAAATAACTCTCGAAATTACTTGAAAATAGAGTACTAGGGAAACTACTTCAGATTAGTTCATTAAAATTTTAAATACATTTGTTGACTTGCCTGATCAAACAAATTCAGGCATTTATAGCTTGAAATTTTGTTGACATTTGTGATACTGTGTATTATATTCTCTTATGTTAAATTTATCCGTTGGTGTTTGTTTTTGTTTCTTTTTTAAATGTGGATTAATTCTCCTTGGTCAGTTTGAATTCCCAGACTACATACCTGTATGCTCCCTACAGTACAAGGTCCAAATTTGAAGACATTTTTAAATGTAGAACTTAAGCCCAACCTAGCTCACTGACCCTTAAGTCTCTCTGCTATTCAAAAGTTGTTAAAGGGATTAAGGTCTAATCTCTAATAAATATAAACTTTAAAAGTCACTCTTGAAACTTGAATAATTTTACAAATATTTAGTAGAAAAGAAACTTGTATTTTTAATCCATGAAAGTAATTTTCATGGTCGAAATTTATGACTAGGGTTGGGTAGTAACCAAGTACATGTAATAATTACTTTTCTTATAATGGAGCTCTGTACTTATTTCTTATAAAATAAAAATGCTTTAACTGCAATTGTTCTCAAATAGTAAAGTACTTATTACTTTTTAATACTATTTTTTTATATATTTTATTTTCTGCATTTATCGTTTTGCTTACTTATGAGATCTAATTAAAATATGTAAAAATAAACAAAATTCATAATTTTTTAAATTGAAGTGATTTTCCCTTTATGCATAGATATCAAGTTAAAAAAAAATTCAATTCTTATTCTTTTGGTCAAAATACATAGCTTCATCCAAAATTTTTGTCATTACTCTTAACATGTTTCCACCCAAACCTATTTTAATAAAACTTTGCCCAGAGCCAGAATTATTTTCTTAATATTTTGAATCTGCATTGTGCTAATTTTAATTTATAAATATTAAAATAGTCTGTTCCCCAAAATTACATTAATAAAAATAAAATGTTTTATGGAGCCACTACCTTTCACCCAAAGATTTTTCTAGAGGTCAAGTGTATTAAATCACATAAAATGTCACCCAAATGTGGTAACATGACTACATATCATAAATTTGGTCTCTGAAAAGGCACATCACCAAATATTGGATTCATAGCAGCCAACAGATTTAAACCAATATTAATAATTTCTCAAAAGTTGTATATGAATTAAGTGTTGTTTTAATTATTAGATTTAAAAGTTATTGTAAAAAAAAAGTTATTTTTGATTAACATACCAAAATGTAACTTAAGTAAACTGTTATATTTTTAAATAAGAGAAAAAAATATGAAGTGGATGTAATGGTACTATAAAAATTTAATGAATAAGTTATTGCTTTTAATAAGTAACTTGACTCCCACAAGTTCTATGTACTTTCTTAACAGAAGTAGATAAGGGACTCCACATAATTTGTATTCCCACAAGCAGTAGTTATATTAATTCTAACCCAACCCAGTTCATAAAAATGTGCCAATTCTTACTTCCAGAATTATGGAGGTAAATTCTTTGTATAATTTGTGAAATATTAATTTACAGATTTATTTGTATAAAAAGTATTTGCATTTCTGTTTCACCTTACTGTCTGTAAATACTTATTCAGAATAATATAAAATGTTGAAAATTATTTTATGAATTGTTAAAGTAGTGCCATTTTTTTTTTATCTGTATCTATGTACGCTTTTCATGAATTGCTGAAAATATATCAGAGTTTCAAGATGTGTATATTTTAGTATAAGAATTTTGAATAAACATGTTGCAACATTTTTGTGTGACTCTGCATATAAAGCAAATTCAGACACTCAATTTCTATGGGGGGAAATCAATTTTTATTATATTTAATTTAATCACCAAATTTATTTAGATCAGGGATTGACACCTTTTTTGTGTCAAGAGCCATTTCTAATTTAATATGTTAAAGTGCATTAAAAAAGCCACTTGCAGTTTAAAAGTAGATTATCTTTTCAATATGACAACCTACTGAACAGGTAATATTAGAAATACAGTATTTATAGTGAAATTATACATTGAATTTGTAATTGGGATAATTATGAAGTTTTTCTATTAAAGTTCTTAAAATAATTTTTCAGTGTTTAATAAGTATGCTGTAACTTTCAACACTAAGCATGTGGAGTGGTTATGCAAATTTAATTTTTTAAATGCAATTATCAGGGTTCGTGTGTGTACCTGTGCCAATTATACCTACCTGCTACAAAAACTACATTTTCAGCTATCTTCTAAAGAATAAAAGTGAAAAATCTAAAACAATTTTGACAATTGTTGGTGAACAAAATTATTCCCAATGGTTTCAAGCATGTTACAGTTGTTCATCCAAATGTTTATAAAAATGCCCTTGTGTTCAGCAGCTTTTACTTGTCTTCCATTGTACAATTTCTAGGTCTACTATAGTTGGCGATGAAAATAATCGTCAGAATCAAACATATCATACAATGTGTTAACTATTTCATAGGTATGTGGCTGAGCTGAAGTTTCAATTTGAAACTTTCTTTTGTTGCTTTCTTGTTTGAATTAGTGGTAGTGCAATACATCAAACTTTCAAAATAAAACAGAAGCATACAGAAAAATTAATTTTTGAATTATTAACAAGATGCATGCAAGGATATATTAGCAAAATGTATGTAAGCAAACATTTGCTTAAAAATTTTGAGTTGGGTTCAAAGGTATTGCATTATGGCTTTAATTGCAAACAACTGATTTATGATGAAACAATTTTTGTCATAATAAAACAATGGCATAATAACTTGAAAATATCAATAATCCCTTAATCAATAATCTCCGAAAATATCAATAATAATAATGTTTAAACCTAAAGACTGCAATTGATATTATCCAGTCAAAAGTGCTATAAGAAAAATCAAATCGTTCTTTTCTAAATTATATTTTTATATCCATTTATTTATTATTCAAATCGAAAAATAATTAAAATTAATGGAGAGATTTAATTTAATTGCGTTTCTGAGCAACATGATATGATAGAATCTTACTCATAAACTGCGAAATTAAATAACCATTTTGATTTCTTTATACTTGTCATTGTTCAGTAAAAGCTTGTGTAAAATAAACCATGGAGATAAATTTCCCATTTAAATCATGTTTCAAACAATTCATGTTTTCAGAAAGTGACTAATTAGCTCAAAAAATCTCCCATCAAACTCAGAGATAAAGTTTTAATTCACTTTCAAACGATTTTCAAGCTTTTCGTTTGGATAAACCACTGAGTTAGATAGTAGAACTTCTAGGAAATAGTTTCATTTTTCATTAATATCTCGACAACCCCTGGACTTAGAGACTCAAAACTTGGGCTGAATTTATGGGGTGGGGGGGCTATTTCAAGGCTATCCACAAAATTTCATCAAATTCGGTTTAGCTTTTCTTCCGCGATGGTGAGACAAACGAAAATTTCGTTTTTTACTAATATCTCGAAAACCACTGATCGTAGAAACTCCAGACATGGACTAAATTTTAAGTGAGACTATTTCCAGGCTACCCACAAAATTTCATCAAATTCGGTTCAGCCGTTCTCCCATGATGACGGGACAGACAGACTTTCAATTTTATTTATATAGATTTCATGGCTGCACGATGTTTAAATTTCCCACTATAGACCACAAACTGATACACACATCTTTTATTATGCAAGATTAATATCTGATAAATAGTTCTAACATAGGTAATGTTTATTTTATGAATTAAAATACTGTGAAATATGCAATAAAGCCATAACAGATTAAATTGATCTGATTAACTAAAAACTCCATTATATAGTACTAATCGATGTATTGAAAGTTATAATGGAATGCAAAACCCCCTGACCCTAATTGCAGCCAAGAAAATAAAATTTCAGTTGATTTACTATGTTTTAGTATAAAAATTTCCTATTTTGCATAACACCAATAACTTGGACCCAGCCGTCCAATTGTATTAAACTAACATAAAATATTAGCCTGTTGAAAAAATCAGAGATTATTTTCAGATTCACAGGAGAAGCTCACGAGCCCAGGTAAGTGAGACCTGATTAAGATTAAAATATAAGATCATGCTCTAAAAACAAAAATCTGCATGCATTGTGAAGCAAGAGCTTTTTGAAATAACCACTCTTATTGCCACAAATACAGAAAATAATTAATTTATTCATTAAAACTACAAAAACCTAAAAACATTCACAAATATATTACAAAATATGTATAAAAACTATCTACAGGAAGATGCGCATTTAAGTTAAGGTTAGCTGCTGCTTTCATTTGGCAATTTTTCAGTTTTTATCGTCTTTTGAAGCTCTCGTGCTATAGTATGCAAAGCATAGCTTATGTTATCAATTTTCCGGTCCATCAATTGAATCTGAAAAAATAATAAATAATATATGAACTTATTACAAATGCTGTGATAGTTGTGCAAGAAAACTCTGTTTACAGACATTTAATATATGTAAAGAGAAAGTATTGCTATAGGATCAAAATTCCAGTTATTAGATATTTATGAGTTTACACATTTTGAGCATTCATGAATATGAAGCAAACATGTTTTAATGTCTGTGGGCACAATATCACTTGAATAAAATACACAACTCTGAGTTGCCAACAGTTAAAATGGCAGCAAGAAACCTAGCTATGTGCTGCAATTTTGCAAACCTCATTAGAGACACATTTTAGTCTTGCAAGTGGCATCAAATTTCATGGATTGAGTACAGCCTGTAATGGCCAAGTTCATACTTGAGGAATAAATCTTGCTTGTCTTGTGTTGCTTCATGCTGCATGGCAAGACTGAAGCATCGCAAAACTTGGATCCCACTTCATTTGCAGGTACCAGCAACTATGGACTGATTTTGTATTTTTTAAATATGAAATAGGCTATACTTGCAATGACAGTAAGTAAATTTGCTATGTGTTGTAATTTTGAAAATTTTCCGCTAAACAAATTCAGTCTTGCCACTCAACCAGCCTCAAATTTGGTTGAGATTGAGCACAGATGGCAATTGAAAGCGCCCGAGGGCGTCGCCCCAAGGATGCATTCCTGCGTCCCCCACAGGGCCGCCGTATCTAGCATTGTTTTGCAACTCCCCCCCCCCCCCTGCTTTGTTGTGTCATCAGAACTCTAGTTATAACCGTACCCCTCCCTTGCTTTTGGGAATCCGCGATGCTTCGACGAACCTTTAAACTTTTTTTTGTAATGTACGGTACCTCCCCCCCCCCCCCCCGTCTCAAGCTCAAGGCCCTGCGTCCTTCGGGGCGCTCTTCTTCTCCCCCCTTTTTTATCTCGCTAGGCGCCCGCTTGGGCCCTAGCCCTTTCTCCTCCTCTGTAGACTTGGGGAAGGGCCCGACCTCGGTTGCAGCCCCCCCCCCCCCCCCCCAAGCACTCCTTCAGATGTAAATGCTATCACATATGTTTCCTTCTTCGTATCTCTTTTCCTTTTCGTCCGGAGTTTAAAGGGGGGAATTCCTTCCCCTCCTAGGCACTCCGTATAACCCCGTCCTTGAGACGGGAATTGCCGAGTTTATATTCATAGAAGTGGACACCATCTTCCAAGAACTAGATTCACTCATTTTATTTTACCATTCCTCAACACAAAATAACAGATATACCTGTAATGACATGACAATAAGATATGCTTTATGAAATTTTATACAGACTGCAGGAGCGGACTGATCTATGTTCTGCGCTCTACGTTCCAGACTATGTTCTGGGTCCTATGTTGTAAGACATACTGTATTTCTGGTAGAAACTGGCAACATTGGCTAAGATCGCGTAGTTTTCAAAAATTTGGACCTTGTATCCCTTGGACCCCAAATTTGGTCTAACCAGAAGTATCTATTTTTTAAAAAGTTTATAAATGAAATGTAATGTAATACATTATGAAATTGTAAATGTTAGAATAAAAGGCTAAAAATCAACAGTTTATTTTGGAAAATAAATTAATACGACTAAATATATGCTATGTGAACAATTACAAACGCTTTATTCATTGTTTTGTTGATCATATTTAGTATATGAGCTTTCAGTTGGATAAACTTGCTTTTATATATAAGGGAATTATCAGCCGGCTAAACTCTAAAATCAGGTTTGATAGTCCTAGACCTCTCAACTGGCTACATTGTAAGATTGAGTTTGCAAATCCCTACAGAGCTTCCCAAAATTGTAGCATACAGCAGATTTTCCTGTTTACATTATAGGTATCAGCTACTCTGCTGAAGGGAACTAAAAAAGATGATTGTGTAATTTTTATTTAAAAGTTAAATGCATTTATGAAATACTAATTTACACTGCTCTTGATATAATGCACATGTTTACTTTCCTTATATACAATAATGTATAAGGAGAGTATGGTGACGGGGTCGAAAATTCGAATTCGAGTTTTCGACGGGAGAGCATGTTTCAAGCATCCCTTATCACGAATCTAACATTTTTAAGGTGATGTCTGTGTGTGTGTCAATGAATCTGTGGAGACGATAACTGAACAACAAATGGCCAGATTCGAACGAAATTTGGTATAAAAATTACAATCCGTGAATACTGGAAGTCTATTGTTTTTATATGCAATCGAATGTTCAGAACCTCCCTAAATTTTCGAGTGAAATTTTGAAAAATCATCAAAAAATCAAAACCTCTAATAACGTTACGCAAATAGACATTTCTTGTGTAATTTTTCATTAGAAAACGATTGACAAATTTTAGAACGCTAGCATGAACCGTTCTCGAGATATTGCACATTTTCAAAAAAAAAAAAAAAAATTATCAAAAAATCATATTAAAAAAAAAAATTCCTATTAAGAAACATGTTCACTTTTCATATGTAATATCATGCGATAAATTTGGTGACATTCTCGTGGATCTAGCTCGTTTCATTCATGAAAAAAGATACTTTGAGTAATACTTTTGTATTTGAACGCGAATAGTCATCTATCTGCTGTAAAAATAACTTATTTCTCTGTCCATAACCCTTGGCGAGATTTTGGCGACGAATTTGGTAGAATGTCGCCAAATTGGCAACTTTTTTAAATGTTAAATTTACGAAAAATTCGCCAAATGGATAAAAATGACGCTAAATCAATAAAAATGGCGACTCTGACGAAAATTCAATATCTTGGAAAGAATATAAATATCTACTATAAGAATAATCTATTTTTTTTACAGTAAAAGTAGTAATTTCATTGCATTATATAAGGAAAGTCATGTGCTGTCCACATCAAGATTTTTTTTTATATCCAAAATGGAAAAAAAAAGTTATATGTCCCCAATTATTAAATGAGGGGGTGCTTTGTAAGTACTTACAATAGAAATGAATAGATATCATTGTTTATTACATGTCATTTTATGCAAGAAAAAAGATAAAAAATACATGCTAAAATATTTAACTCACATGTTGATCCATCTGCTGTAGCTTTTCTCCAAGTGTAATTGGTTTTCCATTCCTCCCAGTTAATTGGCAGCCAGATTTCCCCAACATCTGATCTAGCCTGAAAAAATGAACGCCCATTACACACACACAGGCTCACAACATATTTATTCCAAAGAATTGAATTTTTTTTTCTCTAAAGTTTTACCTTCTGTGAAGCTCTTTTAGACGAACATTCATACTTAGTTGACCTTGAGAATACTGTTCTATCACATCCCCAACATCATACGGCTTACGTGCTTGCTATAAAAAAAAGTTCAATTTAGTTTTCCCTCTATTAAACGTTCATTCAATTGTTCTGGGAAAAAGCTGACAAAAATTGAAATAAAATTACAAATTCAGTGTAATTTCAAATAATTATCCGTGTTATTTTGAGCTATTAAACTCAATTTAATGCATTATATATATATATATATATATATATAAGCAAGCATACCAAAGAAAATTGCTTGTACACTGTAGGTAAAGGTAAAAAATTGCAAATCAGAAGCCTAGTGTAGCACGATGAGCTATGCAAGAAGCCTTCCTTTTTTATTCTTTTTATATTCACTAGATTCCATTTATTCAATTTCCAAACTTCTTGCATAGCTCATCGTGCTACACTAGGCTTCTGATTGGCAATTTTTTACCTTTACCTACAGTTTACAAGCAATTTTCTTTGGTATTTCTCGGGTATCTATATATTACAAGTAATCATAAAAATCTTCAATTATATATATATATATATATATATATATATATATATATAATGAATTTGTAGGGAAGTCACAGTAGGGAAGCTGCTCACATGAGATTTTCAAGCATAGCAATTCAAATGCCTTTGTTTTTATCGAATGGTTTCTGAAACAAAGCACTCACAACTGGAGGTACTGCTGGAGGTCTGTACGGGGTCGGGCTTGAAACACTGTTTCTGGCCGGGTTGGGCTCGGATTTAGTTTTTAAAAAATAAGCTGTGCCGAAGGTATTTTTTCAAATGAAATAGCGTACATGAAAAATTGTGTTGATTTTAACTACGTGAAGATAATTGTATAATAAACCCCCAACTTTTACTCATGTACAGTTTGAAAGAAAATCTTTTTGGGATTGACCGGACCGGTATGCTGGTCTTTGGATTCTGGCCGGAATTCTGGTATGGGCTGAGCTCTACATATGAACACTTCTTCAGACTTGGGCCCGGTTTAAGCACTGATACTATCGGGCCGGGTTTTGGCTACTTTACTTCCGGCATAGCTAACTTGGTATAATGAAAAGCCTCCGCTGAGCTATATAAATCCGTATTAAATACTTATATTAATTGAAGACTAAAATTTTTATACATGGTTCCAGGTTCCTAGGAAAGTCAACAAGCATTCGAATAACTTTGTAAGGAAAACGACCATAAGTGTATACGTAAGGTTCATGTAGAGTTAAGTGGCTATGCCTGATTAAATAAAAGTGATTACAGCGCCTCTAGCGGATGATTTAAAAAGATGGGATAACTGTGCAACAAAGCGAGATAGAAGAAAAACCAATTACAAAGTTGTGTGTGCGGCCATGAAATTTGTTACACATTTTTTTTATTATTCGAATTAGGTTTCAGCACGATTTTGAGAGATTTTAACAAAAATCGGTACCTTAGCGACCAAAACTATTATCAGAGTTTCCATCTTGACACCATCGGAAATATCGAAGAGCTTTCTTTTTAACGAAGTTTAAACCGCAACTTTAGGACAATTCCATCATATTTATTTCTTTTGTTAAATGCATCGAAATTTGCATTTTTTTTAGTTAATTTGTTTTTTATTTCACCGTATCCGAAAAAATAAGATTAGTACAATTTCATAGTTCGATTAAAAGTTAAGTATATATCTTTACACTCTTAATTTTTTTTATTTCATTCGTAATTTATTTTTCCGTCATTTTTGAAGCGAATGTACCTGAAGATTTTCGATGTTCTGCAACGAAGATCCGTACATTTTTCGACCTGACAATTGCGCATACACACTCGACACCCAGGGCTATACATGTGAACTAACTAGAGTCCTGATCGACATCAGAATTTAAGCCACGCCTACAGAAAAGAGAATCCCCGGAGGATTGTTTATTATACATATTTTTTTTTCGCTTTTAAAGTTTCTGAAGCGGTGCTCTTTGCCTTAAAACTAAGGATTTCGCATTTTGTGGTGATATGGATTAAAACCGATTTGTCGATTTGAAAACTGAGTTGTATTATTTAAGTAGCAAACCTCATTTAGGGCTTTGATAACTGCTGGTAATACGTTCGCAGTAATGCAATAAATACGTGTTAAAAAACATCATCAGGGCTTTTAACACGATGACACCAGCAATGCTGGTCAAAGTACGGGGTAATATTCTTTCTGGAATTCAACTTGTCCTTCAGGCAGGACATTCAGAAGGCGGAGTTTAACCGATCTGAAAAGTTACCTTTTCCCGATAGATGACTCTGAATATCGCAGGTTTGGCGAGATCCGACTTTGCGCCAAACAGCGATTATGTTCAATTTGCGGTAGCCATAGTCTCACTTCCAGATTAATCCTGAAGAGAATCGGTTAGAGATTCGTTGTCCTCATGTGTTTATTGTATTATTCCAGAATGGGACAGCTTTTCGCCAATAACCATATTGTGCCAAATAAATGTCTTCTGCATTAGTTTGTGCCGATTTTTATTCACTAGACAATGCTCTGCAACTTTGATTGGCTTTTTATCGTATATCTGGCTTTGTTGCCGAATTTGTTATCCTAATTTTTTTAATTCTCCGTTAGGGGCGCTGCTATGCAGTGCCGGATTTAACCACATTGACCCTGGAAGCACAGGAAATTTTGCCGTCCTAAAATTTATTTTTATTTCACTGTTTATATCCGATTCTGTGGGCGTACTCCATAATGTATAGCAATTTTGATTGATAGAACTGAAAAAAGTTTTATATTGTAAAAGCAAAAATTTACAAACTTGCAATAATACAGTAATATTTTACAATTTTCCTAATAATACACTCTAAGACAAAAAAAATCGACGCACCAAGAAAGAATTATCCAAATGAGATAAAATTTGGTACGTGTAATATGGATGTACAGATAGAGAAATGATTAGAATTTTAGAACAATTAGATGATTTATTGCACTGAAAGATCTACACAAAGTGAGCACGTCAATATGGCATTGGTTCACCTCTGTCCTTGATACAAGCTGTTACCCGATGGCCCTCAATTGACGAGCTAATTCGTCTACATTCTGGGATGGTCGCAGGCGACGCCCCATCTCAACCCAAATGTGCTCAATAGGCAAGAGATCTGGGGATCTGGCTGGCCAAGGAAGTGTGTAGTAAGTACGCAGACAATCAATAGAGAGACTTGCCGTGTGTGGTCTGGCATTATGTTGCTGAAAAGTTAGCCTCGGGTATCGCGAAAGGAATGGCAATACAACGGGTCGTAGAATGTCGGCAACGCACCGCTGTGCTGTGATGGTGCCACTGAGGACTATCAAAGGCGCCCGGCTATCAAACGAAATGACACCCCAGATCATAACTCCCTGTTGTTGGGCCGTGTAGTGTGTGACAGTAAGAGCAGGATACTGACGATGTCCGGGCTGTCGCCATCTCCAGACATGTCCTGCCCTGGTCGTCAGGACTCATCATTGAAGACAATTCATTCCCAATCCAATCAATTCCACGTTGATCAAGCCCGGCATCGTTGCAATCGCTGTTGACGGTGCGTACTAGTCAGTGGTAGGCCGCGAGTATAGATTCCGCTCTCGTAGTCTTCTATTAATGGTGCGGGTGGTCACTTCCATATTTGTCACATGTTGGATGGTTGATAACGACGAATTTCGTGCTGTCACAGCTGCTCAGATAATCGCTCTATCTTCCCGTTCTGTCGTCGCTCTAGGCCGTCCGCTGAAATCTGCTATTCCGGACCCATTTCTGCCAACATCGTTCAATTGCTGCATCGCTCCTACCCAAATGCCGAGCGATTCTTCGGTGTGCCCATCCAGCCCGACCGCACGCCCTCTTTCAAACTCCACATGATCTTAGTGGCCGCGAATTCGCCGGCGAGGCATTGTTACAATCAAGGTACGTAAACGCAATCGAAATCCATTGTACGTTTTGTTCCTGAAAGCTAGGTTCGCTTCTTATTTACACCACCATGGTGCTCCGTTTCAATGCGACTATTCCGACTATTCGTTCATTGGCTGCGAATTTTTGATCATTTGCATATTCGGTCGACAGGTGTTTGCATGTACAGTTTCATTACTATCTGATTATTTTGCGGGGAGCGTCGATTTTTTTTTGTCGTAGAGTGTATATACAGTTCGTATTGCGATACAATCCTAGCGCAGCGTCTAAAAGCAGCGTATTGTTTTAATCACTGTGTAAAATTTGATCTGGGAATTAATCATATTTCTTATTCCAGACCATCTGCATGGGTATGGATCATGGATGTAAATAGTGCGGGGTTTTGTTAGAATAGTCCTTCCTCGAATGTTTTGAATTGAAAAACTGATGAAATAAGAATATTTATCCTTTTTTAACATCACGTTTTTGAGCGCTTTGCTTTGGATTGAATTTTGCCGCTCCTAGAAAATCTGTCGCCCGAAGCTGGTGCTTCTTTTGCTTCTAAGGAAATACGACACTGCTGCAATCCCTTTGATTCGATCAGGCGGTGTCACCACCATAGATAGACCTAACGTGTACACGTAAGGACATTCTTACAAAGTTATTGGGGGTGCTTAAGGACTTTTTAAGAATCCTGCATATAAAAAACGATTCGAGTTCAAATCAGTAATTTGCTATTTGCTACAATATTTAAAATCTATTCCGATTATTTCATACTTCAATAAACAGAAAGTATGCTAAATTAAGAGATTTTGTTGCTATGGTAACCATCTATAGATTGCTACCGTAAAATGACTATAATCAGTAGAGTCGCCAGAAAAATATTTTTTGGGGGATGAGGAATATTTTGTTTTCAATTTCTCCATATACAGTTTCTTCGAAATTCAATGAGTTCGATAGGTTCTTGTGTGTGTGTATGTATGTGTATGTGTGTGTGTGTGCGCGTGCGCGTATGTGTGTGCGCGTATGTGTGTGCGCGTGCGTGTATGTGTGTGTGGGGGGGGGGGTCATGACCAACAAGTATCTCCCCTCTTGGCGACGTCACTGATTGTGCGTGTAATGAATGTATGAAGACAAAACTGAGTAACTAGCAGGTACTTTGAGTACTGGCAAGTTGGCTTTGCCTAAATTATAGAAAAGTCTGCTGGGATGTTTTAATTATGATGTACACTATATATAGGTATAGATATATTAAAAATGAAGTTAATACCTGAAATTTTTTTTTGGCAACGAAATATTTTATTTTTCTTATCGCTCTTATGGCATTTTTATGAGTCTCCGACAACCTGAAAGAAAAAGGGATTTTCATTTCTTAGCTATATATTAATGCAAGATTATTAAATAGTATACAATAGCAAAATACAGGGATAATACTGAAATCAAATGAACTCTGCACAAAATATGAAATAATTGAGCCATAAACCTGCTTTCAATTGAGCTTGACAAACAAATGCGTTGTGTTTAGTTTCAGAGGTTCTTTATTTTCTAAATTATCAAGGTTCAATATTCATGATTCCCCCCCCCTTCCCTTCAAAATTCTAAATTGATTCCTTGTTATTTTGTATTTCGGCGATTTATATCTTATTAATGTTAATTTACGATCCCTTTCGATCATCCCAATATTCGAAATTATCGCAAATGTATTTGCAAACGCTAAATGTATCCCTCCAATCCTTTGCTAATTCACCAGTGTCCCCTGTACGTTTTCCTTTGCGGCCTCACCTTTCCCCTCTCGGTTGGAAACTTTATTTACCGGATCGGCGAGAAAGTGCTTCTTTTTAAAAATAAACAGCCTCTTTCGCCGTTCGTAAGTATAAATCCAGATGTTTTTGGGTGCCTCACGGCATTCTTTAGGGAAGTCATAATGTGGGTTCAGGGTAGCTAAATTTTGAGGCAATTTCGCGCCTTCCGTTTTTGACAAAGCATTTTACTTTTATTCACGGGGTATGCATAAGTGCTTTATGTGATGCGCAAGTTTTTTACTCGCCAAGATTGGCTGTTTTTGGGAAACGAAAATCTCGTTGGCGTGGCATTCTATTCCGAGCAGCGATTTGAGAAGGTCGTCAGAAGATTTTGGGACGTGTCTGTCCGGGGCTCGTGTTAGGGCGCTCGTAACCCGCGGTCACCAGTGAGGAGGTTTTTCATTTTTATGTTTCTAATGTTTGAAATTTTAATATTTTTAACGTTGTGCCATCAATTAATGTGAAGTGTTTCTGGTCTTGCTCTGCCATCCTAGTATCCTCAATCTATTGTCTCTACCATCTACCACATCTTTTGCATCGAACTTTGCATCAACAATTAAAGTGAAGTGTTACTGGTCTTGTTCTGATATTGGTTGTTGGAAGCGGCCACAAGACCATTATCGATTTGTTTAAAGTTTTTGTGCTTTATGAAGAGCAAGCTGTCTTATCAACAAACGCGGGCTGCGGAAATATCTTTCTCCGCTCCTGTGTCTTCTGGTTCGGCGTCTCCGAGGAGAGAGCGGCCACATCAAGGAAATATGGGCATCAAGGACGTATTCATAGAGGGGATCCGGGAACTTTGACTTGACCGCTCAGCCACTGCGCCGATATTTCGAGTAAAACTAAGCAAAAATGCGCTCGGACAAAAGCTTTAGTATTTTCAGAAAAAAAAAAGTTCAAAATATAAAAATATTGAAATTATTTTTATATATTAGTAAATGGTACTCTATTTCTGACAAAACAAGTATAAATTGTTTATGCATTTGTCATTTGCATCCGTAGATATAAGCGTCTAAAATGTTTCTGTTTTCAGTTACCGATTTTAGCCAGAAATCCCCCATGTAATACTCTCCCACAGAGCATTACATTAGTCTGTGATATTCACTCCAAAATACGCGAAACGGTATTCCAGTTATCATCCGTAGATATAAGCGTCTAAAATGTTTCAGTTTTCAGTTACCGATTATAGCCAGAGATCTCTCATGTAACACTCTCTCACAGAGTATTACATTAGTCTGTGCTATTCACCCCAAAATATGCGAAACCGTTTTCCAGTTATCATCCGTATATATAAGCGTCTAAAATGTTTCCGTTTTCAGTTACCGATTTTAGTCACTGATCCCCCATGTAATACTCTCCCACAGAGTATTACATTAGTCTGTGATATTCACTCCAAAATACGCGAAACCGTATTCCAGTCATAAGCGGCCATAACAGTCAATAGCAGGTATTTTAATCCCCTTAGTTTTGCGAGAAGGTGTAGGATGAAACACGCCCCTTTGTGAGTTACATTACTTAAAAATTTTGATTGAAATCGAGCAAGCATTTCAGGAGATATTTGACTTAGAAGCATGATTTTTAATTTGCATATTATTACGACTTATCCTCTGGAATCGTCTATGTATTCTCAAAATACAAAACAGAGTCAAGAAAAAGGCACTGAATAGCGCGATAACTATCTTACAATATCACTGTCACAACAGCTACAATAAAACTACAATTAAACGCACAGCTATTTCAGAAAATAGAGGATAGTATTCTTAAAGCACTGACGTATCTCACAATTCACTTTGCACTGCATCACGCTGACAACTTCTGATTGAATGATGGCCAGCTTATATATCCTCATTGGAAATTTTTAAAAAAATCGACGTACTCGAGGAATTTTTATGAAATTCGAGAAGATTTTAAAAGTCGTCATGTTGTCAATATTTTTTTTTATCAAGACTTCAAATAATATGGTTGCCTTTAAATGTTGTTTCTCCTCGGGGACAGGCAATGTGCTGGGAAGATATTTTAGGTACTACAAACAATATTAATGCGAAATAAAATCGGAAATATTTTAGCTATAAAACTGCTCTCAAGCTTAAGAAACCAATTAAAATAATTTGTTGCTTTCGCGTTATAAGCGGTTATTAAGGACAAGCAGGTTTATAATTTTATTATATATATATTATATATATATATATATATATATATTAGATTACTAACAAAGATATGTAAAGAAAATGCAAGTAATTCTGTTAATGTAACCTGGAAAAAAAATTGGGGCTTTTATATATTTTATTAAAATGCCATTAATTGCATAAATAAGTAATAAGGTGATTAATTTTATAGTAATTAATAAATTAATTCATACCATGTGTGTAAGTTAATATTCAATGATTAAATTATTAATAAATGGTATCAATTGTAGCAATGATCATAAATCCAAAACAAATTTCCATTAATTTCGCCTCATTTTTGCAAATTCGGCTATTCTTCTTAACGGCTCCTTCGGGTTGTCTGAATATTCGATTGCATTCAAAAAGTCAGGTTTCTAGTATTCACCAATTGTAATATTTACATCAAATTTCGTCCGAAATGCGTCATTTGTTCGTGAGATATCGCACATGCAAACATCACTGCAAATACATTCGATTCGAGTTCAGTGATGCTTGAAACGAGTTCTTCCGTTCAAAATTCGAATTTTCAACCCCGTCGCAATACTTTCCTTATAAGTTATATTGTATTTAGGGAAAGTAATGAATATTCCCCATCGGATAAAAGTGATTGCAGCACCCTCAGTGGAAAATTGAAAAAGTTAGGATGAAGAACTCTGCAACAAAGAGAGATAGCAGATGCCTATTGCAAAGTTGTATAATATTATCTAATTATTAGAAATCGGCATCAGGAATGCACAAAGTGCTTATATGGAAGGCAATAAATACGCGTCATATTAGAGCGGTTGCTAAATGCTGTAACACGGTGCAATACTTGTCAAAGTAAACAATAATAATATTCTTTCTCAAGCTCAAATGCGGTACAGGGCTGTACATTAGATTCTTGTACCTCTGCATGTTTATTTTAGCATTCCTGAATAGGACATTCATTCGCCAATAACCCTATTGTGTCCAATTAATGTCTGTAATAAATGTCTGTATAAAATAACAAATATCTGTATAAAATCTAACAGTTTTAGGGTCGATTTCTACCAGGCAATGCTCTACAGCTTTATAGTTGGCTTTTTTTGCTTATTATACTACCCCATATTTTTACTTATCAATTTTTAACTACTCTTCGACCTCGAGTTGAATCGTATCCTTAGCATTCGGATATCGCGACTCAACTCGCCTACTCCTAATGATCACCAATTAAGGAATCCATATTTTTCTCCCCTCCTTATCTTTGCCGTCCATTTTTTAATTCACGTCACTCTTCAAAAATTCTTAATTAGACTCCAATAGGTACGGCATTAGATTTTTCTAATGCAGCGATGAAGAGCACCCATTTCTCATCTAAACGCTACTTTCAAAAATATATTTTTCTATTTACACTTAATTTTCGCAGGAGGTAAAAGCTGGAATTTTTCCCAGCCCAAAGACTCCCATAAACTGAATGCCTCGATCCTTGAGTCTATTTCGCTTTGTTGTCCCTAACTTATAAAATTCTCCATTAGAGGCGCTGTGATCACTTTTATTTGATCGGGCATGGCCACTTTACTACAGATTGACCCAATGGGGACTTTCCTAGAAATTCTAACATTTTAAATTTTACTTCTACTTTCTAAGTAAAATTTTGAATTTTACTTAAAAATAAAATCTATTTTCTTATGAAAATTCTGTCGTATTTTGAATATATGGTAAATAGGCTCAGATCAAATCAATACATTCCAACACCCTAAAACATTCGTTGCAGATATCAGCGTTCATGATTAATTCTTCTAGTGATTAATTCTTTATCATTATGAAGAAATAATTTTTTTAAAACTTTATTCCACAGAAATTACGTTATGTTAGCAAGGGAATTAAATTGTTTTCATTCTGCAATAAGTGTTTAAGTCGAATGCTTTGATAAACCAGACGATTTTTAATTAAATTTGATCTAAATAACGAAATTGATAAAAAAAGTAAATTTAATGCAAGGCATATTTTGGTTTGTGTTCTATAATTTGGTGCCACGGAATGAAATAAGATTACTGGTTAAATATATATATTTAGGAGGAGAAGAAGTGAATTTCACTCAAAAGGAGAAGTTGCTTTTTCACAGACCAAAGGAGTGAAAATTAGCTTATAATGAGCGAAATTCGCTCGTTTGAAATGAGAGTGTATATCTTTAATTTCCAGTGTGATCTGTTTTAATTAGCAAAAGGATTTCCAAACTCACATTTTCGATTGTGTTTGTTTTAATGGAATAAAGAAATGGCACTGGAATTAATACTTATTCCATTTGGAACATATAGACTAAGTATTATATTTTTTGTAAATAGGTTTACAAGTGCACTTTACGATTTAGATTTGTGTGTGAAGATAATTTTCTATAAGGGATTATACTTTACATTTTTATAAAGGAATAGAGTACTTTTAAGGGAATTTATTCGAAAATGCATGATTTAACTGCATGATCTATTACAATTTGCACATTTTTAAATCACTTGCAACGCCGAGTAAGTAAACTTGGTTCTTAATGGATAAAATTAAAGCTGATTTTAAGCGTAAATTTGAAAATTATGGTGATTTTACATTTAAAAATTTCGCCCATTATCATAGTATAGTTTTAAAAGTCAGGGGGATGCCTTTTACCCCGGTCATATACCCCCGGCGTCCAAACAGTTACCTTACACCTTTCTGGTAGGTCGGACGGTCTGGGTCTCAACAGTCCTATACCCTTTAGGTGCGTCACTGAACTGGTTGGTTGTCAAATTCCTTATAAAGAGAAAAATAATTTTATAAATTGCAATAATTATTCCAAAATTGATATTTTTCAGGATAAGGGGTAATTTCAAAATATTTTACTTTTAGAAGAAGGGTGGCACACACCAGAAAGATAATGAGTTTTGGAAGTATGCTATAAAATGAAGGTAATTATGGTGTTAAATCTTTGCTAGCATGCATGGTAAAATCATGACAGGCTTTCTAATAATTTAGAATAATTTATAATTAAGGTATTAATAACTTGAGGAATTGTATTAGGCATAACAAATATTTAATTGAATTTTATTGAAAATCTGGTTTTGAGTTGATATAATACTCTGAAAATGCAACACGTATATACAGCGTTCCTGGAAATGTCCTTAAGCATTCCAATAAATTTGTTAGGTAAGGTCCATGAGAAGCTCTGCGATCATTTTTATTTGATTCGGCATGACCACTCTAGGTATACACGCTAGGTCTATCAATAGTAGAAGGGTAAATGCCGATCGAATAAAAGGGGGATAATAGTGCTTTAGCTGAGAATTAACAAAAGTTAGGTTAACTAATTCGGTAACAAAGCGAGATAGACGAAAAAGGGCAATTACAAAGCTGTATAGCATTGTTTAATGATCACAGAAGGAATTTATTTCACATAATAATGGTTATTTGGCACTAACAAGTAGAACATTTTCAAAATTCTAATATTCATAATTCACTTTTGCTTGTAATATTACCCTCTGAACAATGTGCATCCCTATATACCCGTTTTAAAAAGGATCTATAGAAAAGTCTGGATAATTCGTGAAATTCTTGACCAATGTAATAGGGAGTTTCTCAATGTTTACCATACTCACCAGTCCGAAAACATTATTCGAAAACTGGAGCAGCTAGTGTGGGAACTGATAAAAAAGGAAGGAACTTAAAGTTATAATTAACAGCTATTATTACTACTGCGTTGTGTTCGCAATAACCCTCCAATTATTTAACTATCGCGCGAGTTCTGTAAAAGAATTATTAATTAATATAGTACTAAATTGATTACACCATTTTAACTTTAACAATAAAACATTTATTAACAACATAAAATACTTATTAAATTCAATTACATCACTTAATCATATTATTAATTATTTGGGCGGAGGGAACTATGTGAGACCACTTAACTCGCCAAAATATGCATTAGACCTGATTTTTCAATGGGCACGTGCCTTCAAGTCTGTCTTGGACTTTGTCACTACCACGTACTTCGCCGATCATATTACCGAAATAACTCGAAGTATTATTTCACCGGAGCGTAATATCGATGATCACTTTGTACTCATGGCGTGCACATTTGCACTCTCTTAATCTGTTAACTCCATTCTCACCAAGTCATCTCTGTAGTCTCTGCTTTTCTCATTTTCCCCCTTTTACACCCCCGTCCAGGATTACAGAATTCAAGATGGCGGCCATACCGCATACCGCCGGTGAACCGGCCTTCCTCAACTTCTCGTGCAAACCACGAAAGGGGGTATATTTGAAAAACAAACTATGTTTTTTGTTTTTAATTATTTTAAATCTTCAATAGTTTATCCCTCGATAAATTGTTTCCCCCTTTACAACTTGCCATACTTTAAGTACCTATGAAATCAATCTTATTTTCGTATTTTTTGGACCGTTTGTTTCTCCTCTGAACCATCAAAATGTTGCTTTCCAACATGAATACACTCTTCTACAAAGGAAAATGCATATTAGGTATTTGTAACTAGTATGATATGATTGAATATTTGATAATTGTGAATTTATGTCCCCCCTGAGATTTAAAAACGTAATAAATAAGGTAATATTTTTTGTAGTATTTGTTTAGAATACAATTAGTTTTACAGATTTTTCAACGAAAAATATTTTTCAATAATGAAAAATGTACTTTTAACTTCATAAAAATACAAATTTGTCATTTCTGTCACTGTTCTCCCTGTGATGAGTTGAGTTTTCATCTCCTGAAACTGAAATAATGGAAACAAATTTGTGAAGCTTGAGAGATTACGATTCTAACTTATCAAATAAAAAATCCCCTTATTTAATGATACTATTTTGAGAAATTGTTGATACGTGTTTGTCTCTGAGAATCGATGGCATTACGAAATGTTATGATGTTATCTAAAAGATCGTTCTCTTTATCCATTAGATGGTGATGGATAAACACCATAACTAATTTCTTGTACGAGAATATTTTTATTATCATTGGCCTAGCACTCTGGAGGCCCTACCGTAACCTTGCATTGAGGTCGGTTTTGAATTAAAACCTCTCAAGGCAGATAAACTCCGACCACCCAAGAGCGTTCACTTACAATTTCTTTCTTTTGTGGCAGCAGATGACTCTGCTACTGCCAAAGACATCAATCGAATATGCTAAGATACCCTAATTATGAGCTTCCGAGTCGAAGCTAGCTTTTGCTCTAAACTTATAATGTCGGTCTTGTAAGCATCAGGCCCCTGGTTCGGGCCTGGCAACATTAAATTCCTACAATGGTGACCCGGAAGTGATTTGAACACGCAACTTTTTGATCTGGAACCCCATTGTAGGAATTGAATATTGCCAGGCCCGAATCAGGAACCTGGTGCTTGCAAGATCGACATTATAGGTTTAGAACAAAAGCTAGCTTCGACTCCGAACTCATAATTTGGGTATCCTAGCATCTTCGATCGATGTCCTTGGCAGGAGCAGAGTCGTCTGCTGCCACACACTCAGTGGAGCTAGAGGTCCCTGGTTCGGGCCTGGCAACATCAAATCCTACAATGGCGACCCTGGATGTTTGAAACACGCAACCTTCTCTCTCCGACGATCTCACCTCTCAGCAAGAGATGGCAGCACTACACGGAGCCAGAGGCCCAATTCTCGAAGCAACCACGACTGACGTCACGGCCGAGGCGACACGCCTCCCGACCATTCAGCCCCTCGACTGAGTCTCGGATGGGGAAGCGCGGGGATTTTCTGGGTGGCCCCTCTCCTCGCCGAAATTCGAATGGAGCCTTCTTATCAGGTGAGGGAGTGTGTGGCAGCAGACGATTCTGCTCCTGCCAAAGACATCGATCGAAGATGCTAGGATACCCGAATTATGAGTTCGGAGTCGAAGCTAGCTTTTGTCTAAACTTATAATGTCGGTCTTGTAAGCACTAGATCCCTGGTTCGGTCCTGGCAACATTTAATTCCTACACTCTCATACACACTCATCTAATTAATTTTTACATCGGCGCGCGCAGCACCATCTTTCGTTATAAATTGCAACAGCTTATGCGCCTACAGATGGCAACAGCAGTGGTTTTCAGCCACATAGAACACCGTTTAGAATTCTGTTTAACTTCTGTATAGAGTTTTGGAAATTTGCAATTAACAAATAAGAGAAAAACACAATTTTATTACTAATTTTTGATGAGTATATTTATTACCTGTTATTTTTGATGGGAACTCTATGGGAGGGGGGGGGGGGACAAAATCAAACTCCTATGTTATTTTTGAAACGGAAAAATAATGCATTATTGAAATTCCATTAATCATTTTAAACAACACTGTTATCCATTAGAAATCTTAATCTTGCTACGAACTTATTCGAAGCAAAATTTTCTAGAAATTATAAAGTTATAAAAATGTTTTGTTTGAACCTGAAAATTGACAATTTAATATTTTTAACCATATAGTAAAAATGCAAATAAATGTGTGCTTACTGAGTAAAACCTCTTGATGGGGAATTTTCGGTTTCGTCATAAACTCCTCCATCGCTTTGATAATCATTTATGTGGAATATACTTTGCAGCTTTGTTGGAGAAGATTCTATAAAATAGTCAGAAATATACACACTTGCAATCATATAAGCAATTTACACACTTGAGATAATCCATTACCTTCTTGCTTCATTAGCTCATCATGCATTGAGATCATCATATCTGGAACACTTCTAGATTGATGAAGACCTGAAAGACATTTTCCGTTGAAAAGAATTATGACAAATTTATTTAAATCATAAACTGACGAAGCGAGATATACAGGATTCTTAGTAAAGTCCTTAAACACCCCCAATACATTTGTGAGGAAAGGTCCATGAATGTACACGTTAAGGTCTATCTCTTGTAAAGTATCGAATAAAAGGGATTGCAGAATCTCTAGGAGATAAATTAATAAGGATACAAAGCGGGATCTGATGAAGAAAGCCAATTTTGAGCATTGCCTATTGAATAGGATTCGACATTAAAACCGTTACAGAAAGCACTTATTTCACACAGCAGGGTTATAGACAGTCCCATTAAGGACTGCTAAAACATGCACTTAGATGAACAGCAATTTAATGTACACTTAGTTCAAACTGCTCATCGTCAGCAACAATGCACATTTGAATTCGATAAAGAATACGACTGCGTACTTAGACAAGCACTACGAGTGTCACTGTGTTAGAGGCCCTGATGATACAACTTTTTGATAGGTATGTTTTGCCTTCCATATACACATTTCGTTCATTTCTGGTGTCGTTACTTACTCATTAAACAGTGCTCAATTACTTTGCAATTTATTTTTCTTCGTTTCTCTTGATTTGCTATTCGGTATTCTAACCTTTCAAATTCTCTACTAGGGTCGCTGAAATCACTTATTCGGTGATTTCAGCATACGGAAAGTATTGTGACAGGGGTATGCGCTTTATTATAGCTGAACTTTGTGTATGTACTTATGGACCATTTCTTACAAAGGACTTTCATAGGAATGCTGGGTGTAACAAGCCGGTGATGTAACAAGCCGGTCCTCAGGGTCTGCAATGCATTCTATAGAGGTCTACAAAATCTCCAAAGAAACTGAAAATCATTATAAGAATTATAGAAATAGTTTGAAAGGGACATCAAGTCAAATATTGCGGGAGAGTCTGAGCTGTATATAGGTATACCACTACTGTATATAGGTATACCACTACTGTATATAGGTATACCACTACTGTATATAGGTATTTACTTTCTCACAAACGGTATCAAATTTACTACGAAGCTAACAAAGCTTACTTTTGGGTCCTTGTTCAAACGAACCTAAAATTTCTGACATTTTCAACTTACTTTCCTCACAAATTTATAAATAAAGCAACACAAATGTCAAACCCGTGAAATCTTCTAGTCTGTACGTGTCAACCCTGTACGGTAAAGTTTAAGTTTCAATAAATATGTTAAGATTATATGCTTTTTAATACAACATTTTTTTTTTAAATTTGATCTGGTGTTTGTCGGTGTGATTCGAATATTTGAGGCTCTAACTAATTAGGTTCCGTTGATCACAGTAACATGAAGTTTGTTTTGTCGTTTTTTGTGGTACATTCTGTGGCACATTTTAATTATTTATGCAACACATGCGTTATATATAACGTGAGTTGCATAAATGATTATTTTCGCTAAATAAATTACAAACATGTGCATTGATCTACACAAAGGATAATGTAATAAAAAAAATGCGTGTATTATTATGACCGTAAAACATAGAATCCAGACGAAGTTCTTTAAAATTACGGTTCAGCTGTAGAAAGAAAAAATCTGATGTGGACAGCACATGACTTTCCCTAGACTTAAATTCATATTTTCTTTATTTCTTTAATAATTTGTTAGATTGAGTTTAATTGCACCAAATAACACTAAATTTGCATGTTTAATTCAATTTTTGTTTTTATTTGGTAATTGGACATTTTTCCGAAATCGGCGTAACAAAAATGCAAGAAATCTCAAATATCTTGAGAACGGTTAGTCCTAAAGCATAATGGAGTGTGTAATATTCTTTTCCTCATTAAAAATTGCGTATAAAACAAGAATTTAATTGATACATTTGAAGAAATACATAGTGCTTGTTTTTTTAGATTTTTGCTGGCCATTTCGTGAAAATAGGTGGATCTTTCTCTTCCGAATCGTACTAAAATCTAATCAACTCTAGAGCATCCTACAAGTAACTTATCTACCAAATTTTGTGAAATTTGGTCAATTAGTATTTTAGCTAGAGTGGAGACATGAAATTTTTATGGGCCATTCCGCAAAAAAGGGAGATTTTTGTTTTTACGAATACTACCAAAAACTAATCAGCACCAGGGTCGTACCCAAGTGACTTACCTACCAAATTTTGTGAAATTCGGTCCAGTAGTTTTTTAGTTAGAGTGGATATATACATTGTTCAGACAGACACGCACAGGCAGACGTCACGCCGCTAAAAATAGTTTTTTCGTATTCTAGAGGTCTCGAAACGTGTAGATCCGTCGAAAACTCGAGTTGTGATTTTCGGTATGATTCCAATACTTTCCCTATATGTTACCATATATTGTAGGGAAAGTAAAAAAAAAAAAAAAAAAAAAAAAAAAAAACCCCGGCGATGGCTGTAGTCCGATGGAGCCGAAATGGTTTTAGCGTGTATAACATTTTGTAAAATAAAACTCAACTTTAGTAATATAGAATAATATCAATAATATCAACTTTAGTAATATAGAAATATAAATAATTATCCAAAATTGATTATATACACTTATAGGGTTAACAGTTACCTTACACCTTTCTGGTAGGTCGGACGGTCTGGGTCTCAACAACAACACTTATAGGGTATTCAAAGTGCTACAAATTCTTGCTTATTGTTTATAGCTATATTATTTAGTTTTTAAAATACATATAAGCATTACAAACTTGAAAAACGTAAAATTTTCATACTTCAACTTGCCAAGACGATTACTCGATAACTATAAGAGCTTTTAAAATATATAGATTCAGAAATTAAATTTCATACTACATGTTGCTGCAATGACCAAGGTCATAGTAGCAAAAATTATCAATAGGGGGCGTTTGCAATGCTAAGATTAACGCTCTTTGTGTAGCGATCATTCCGCTGGCTTCTGGGTATGGCAGACTTTGTTGGTCACCAGAGATTATCGAAATTTACATAAATAAAATTAAAAACATATCTGTCTCATCATCACGGGAGAACGACTGTATCTAATTTCATGGCTAGCCTATAGTTTCACGTCTATACAAATAAAATACAAAGTTGTGTTTCTGTCTGTCTTATCTCAGCACTGAAGAAATCACTTCTTTGTGAGCATTATTATGTAATAATAAAAATACTCCAAATATTAAAAATTCGCCCAAAAATTGCGAATACGGTTTCTTTTCATTATATATTTCGTACTAAGAACGGGCATACTGCTAGTTGAGGAATACAGCAAGTTTCTTGGTGCCATGTCAGAGTTATTAGCAGTTCGGTATCCAGAAGGGTTTTGAAAACGGAAAACCAAAGTCCTTTGATGCTGACCGTCGCTTTGGGAGCTCGATTGCTAACTTTGGGAAAGCCATATCTGTCTTCAGTTTCAATATCAATATCAAGAAGACTAGATTCTTTGTAACAATAAAAAAAATCAATCTGATGTGGGCAACACATGACTTTCCTTACATAATGTAATGAATTTACTACTTTTACAGTAAAATAAATAGGTTTTTCTTATAGTAGATACTAATATTCTTTCCAAGATATTGAATTTTCCACAATTAGTCGTCATTTTCATTAATTTAGCGTCATTTTTATCCATTTGGCGAGATTTTCGTTAATTTGGCAATATTTCAAAAAGTCGCCAAGTTGGCGAGATTCCGCCAAATTCGTGGCCAAAGTCTCGCCAAGAGTTATGGACAAAGAAATAAGTTATTCTTACAGCAGATAAATGACTATTGGCGTTCAAATACAGAAGTATTACCCAAGTATCTTTTTTCATGAATGGAACGAGCTAGATCCACGAGAATGATGTCATCCAATTTATCGCATGGTATTACATATGAAAAGTGAACATGTTTCTCAATAGGAAATATTTTTTTTTCATTTTATATGAGTTTTTGATAATGTTTTTGAAAAATGTGCAATATCTCGAGAACGGGTCATGTTAGCGTTCTAAAATTTATGTCAATCGTTTTCTAATGAAAAATTACATAAGAAATATCTATTTGCGTAACTTTATTAGTGGTTTTGATTTTTTGATGATTTTTTCAAAATTTCATTCGAAAATTTAGGGGGTTCTGAATATTCGATTGCGTATAAAAGCAATAGGCTCCCAGTGTTTACGGATTATGATTTTTGTGCCAAATTTCGTTCGAATCGGTCCATTCGTTCGTCAGTTATCGTCTCCACAGACTCACTGACTGACACACACATACACAGACATCACTTCAGAAATGTTTAATTCGTGATCAGGGATGCTTGAAACGTGCTCTCCCGTCGAAAACTCGAATTCAAATTTTCGACCCCGTCACGATACTTTCCTTATAAAATATGTATATAAGGAAAGTAATAACTAGTTGTTTTAGATTAATTTAAAAGAAAATTGATTAAATGTTATTTACCCATTTTCGGTGCTTCTAAATTTACAGCAATCTCAACGTAGTTCTTGCGATCACTTTGATCCATTTTCTCCATCTCATTTTTAAATTTAGGCCTCCTCCTCCTTAAAGCTGCCATCGTTTTATTATACTGTTAAAAGTAAAACTTTGTTAGTGGTTTAAACACAATGAAAACTTATAATAAATAGATATACTTTTGCAATTATCTACAACTGCAATTATATACATTATTTTAACCTTTTCTTGAAGTTCGGACTGTAGTGGAAGAAAGGAATAACTCATTCTTTTTTTTCTTTCTTTTGTTTCGATCCAGACAGTCCGACCTACCCGAAACTGTAAGGTATCTGTATGGACTGCCGGCACAGTGCCGTCCAATTTAGACTGGAATCCAGTGGGGCCGACATTCACAGGGATAGTACCCTCTTTCCCATGCTACAAACCTCTCGGACGGACTTTCGGAGAATTTGAAAAGAAATAGTGAAACATCCACGACAAACAGTAGAATTCAATTGCTAATCAGAGATATATCAAGAGAATGTCAGTCATATAAAAGAAAAATCAGGAAACCATAAAAAATATAAAATATCAATCAAAATAAAAACTGGTATGTTAAACTATTTGAAACTGTTCCTGAGAGAGCCCATCACAGAACGTAGAATGAAGAACAGTCCAGCATATCTAAAACAAGAATGGGTGAGCTGAAGCACAATAGAAATGTCCTAACAAGACGAGACAAGTCCGAACAAGACAAAATGAGTCCAAACAAGATAAAAAAATCAAAATAACACACAGGAGGGGGGGGGGGGGCAGTCCAGTGGTTAAGGCACGGGGATTGCACTAGGAAAAGCACAGTTCGATTCTCAGTTCTGTCCACACTGACCTCGTGTTAACGAGGAATACGAACACATTAAATATGTGGGTCTGAGGTAGGGGTAGGGGAAAGTTGGTGGTAGGGGAAGGAAGGTACGGTGCCTGTGGTTGTCGCCCCTACTGGGTTATGGTCTAAATTGGGTGGCAATGTCCTGGCTGTCCGAACACAAACCTCACACCTTCGGGTAGATCGGACGGTCTGGGTCAACATAACTATATGCCACAAATAGTTCCAAAGGCTAGGAAATGGAACAAAAATGAAGAAAATAGGAAATAATTACATTGTAATTTGCACACCGCCAGACCGTGGATAAAAATGTAGTACTGGCCAACTTCATTACTACCGAATTTTTCTGAATATGGAAGACTTGAAAAAGTCAGGATCATAGATCGAAGTGCATATTTGTATAATTCTTGCAGAAGAAAACGCAGAAGAAAATAGTGGTCAAAATTAAAGCATTTTTAACTTATTTATGCTTGAATACGTTGCTCAAGTTTTTTTTCTATCTTTTGCACAAAGTGTTTTTTTTACTTATTGTTTGAAAATCGTCATGCATACTCCAGATATTTAATTGTGCTGAAAATGATGGTTTGAATATAATTACTTTCGTTGTTCCATTTGTAGGAGATATTAAATGAATTTTCCATGTTGCTACAGAAGTGTAGTTCTTATCCGCAGCATAACACCGCCACAAAGTCTAGAAATAAAAACAACATTTTAAATATATATGATTACTTGTACAATAATATCATATAATAAATTGTTATGTGACATTATGGGAAAATACATCCTTCAGTTGATTTGTTAAAAACATAAAAATTCAGTTATTTCAATTCTACTATAAGTTTCGTGTTATCAAAATTTGATGTTAGCTGCTGGTTTCTAAAAAATAGTTGAAATAAAGATATATTGCTCAAATTGGATCAATAAAACTGAAAATGGAGAAATATATCGTCCTGGCTACCTGCTCCACTAAATAGAAAATCGTATTGAAGATCATGTTAGGGTTGAATATCTGATAATTGTCAATTTTGTGTCACTTGAGCTTTAAAAAACCACAATGAATAAGGTACATATTTTTGGAAATATTTGTTTAGAATACAATTTGTTCTACATAGTTTTCAATAATAAAAAAAGTTTTTTTCAGTAATATTGAATGTAATTGACCTCATAAAACTACAAATTTGGTATTTTTGTCGCTGCATCTCAGTGATGAGTTGAGTTTCATCTAATTATACCAACAAAAGCCAGAGCGATGAGTCGAGTTTTCATAAAATTACATCAGCTTCACCCATTTATTTCCATTATTTATGCAAAAACAAATAATGGAAATAAATGGATGAAGCTTAAGAAATTAAAATTTTAACTTGGGAGGAAAAAAAAAAAGCCTTTATTTTAAAGAATTTTACCTATATTTTGAGAAATTGCCGATATACTTGTCCTTGAGAATCGGTGACATTACAATATCGTCCAAAAAATCATTGGTTTTAGATGACGACAGCTCTTATTACAAACTTATTACCTGTCATTCCTGACACAGGGCCACTCATACACATTGTGAGCCCCCCTATACAAGCATTTATCACGGACCCCTTCCATATTTGATTTTCTCATTTTTTTTTGCAAATCTTAATGTATTCTCCACCCCTCGAAAGAAAATATTGGCGGCTTGGGCCCCCTCTGTAGCCCGGGCCCCTCCATTATAGTGTTGTGAGTGTGGTCCACAATTGAGTAACTGTAGCAGAAAAAAATCAATATATTGTGAAAATATCAACAAATATCAACACACATTGTGAAATGTATTGATGTATTTTTGTTTATCAAACAGGAAAACTAAAAACAGCCAATTTAAGAACTATTAGACATTATCATTGAATCATTATTCTAATGGGGAGAATTTCTTCACGGTAATCAATATGGCCGTGTAGAAGGCCCAGGTCACCCGACTCACCCGAGGGTGTAAGCAGCAAAGTGAGCGGCCAGCAATATGGAAGTGTGTAAAATTAATAGCATATAACAGCTAATTTAAGAACTATTAGACATAATCATTGAATAATTTTTTATGGGGCGAGTTTATTCACTGTAATCCATATGGTAGTGTGTAAAATTAATAGCACATAACAGTTAATTTAGGAACTGTTATACAAAATCATTGAATTATTCTTATGGGGAGAGGTTCTTCATGGCAATCAATATGGTAGTGTTGAAGACCCCTACCACTTGACTGGCCCGAGGGCGGGCTTACAGCAGTTGTTTGAGCGGCCGGGCAATATGGTAGCGTGTTAAATTTTAAAAAGTATAAATGAAATCTTCACAAAATTGAAAACACGAAAAATACCCACTTCTTCCTACCCAATTAAAAAAAATATAGTCGAAATAGGTTACTTTTTACAAAGAGAAGGGAATTAAGGTCGATATAAAATAACGAATAAACTATTGTTTTTTTTTAAGTTTTGAAAATGTCGATTAATTTTATAGTTCTTTTAGGCTAGCAAGACTAACTTTCTGTAACTAGCAATCGTAAAATGGGAATTTCATTTCAGTAAGACTTTAATTAAATTATTTTGAAAATTATTAAAAATATTACTTTAAAAAAATTTATTTACTACGTACTACATACCAGGTGATTCAAAAGTTCGGAGCAAAAGTAAAACACTATAAAAAATATCTATGAGTCGGAGAGACATGCGGTTTGCAGATTAATATTCACCGTGGTGGGGGATTTTGTATGGCATGAAAAAAAAAAGTAGTTCAAAATCTCGACACTAGGAGAGCGCTGTTGCGAAGAAAACAATGCGAGGTAATAATTGTGAAATGAGATATTTTATTTCAGCATGATTTACAGCTGCAAGCGCTCAATGTGTCCACCACCACATTCCAGTACTGAGTGCAGTCGCGGTATTATGGCTGATACAGCATGAAACAGCGTATTAACGGGAATGGCTGCAACCTCCTGCCGTAAGGCGCCTTCCAGTGTTGGGATTTTCCTCTATAGACCTGTAATTTTAGGTATCCTCACAACGAGAAATCACAGGGTGTGAGATCCGGGGATCTCGTAGGCCAGTCATGTGTGCAATCACCTCCATGCATAAGTCATCTCCATGGCTTTATCTGCCGCAGTCCCCCCCCATCCCTAATGTAGAGAGTTTGAACAATTTTTTTTTTCATGCCACACAAAACCCCCACAACGGTGAATATTAATCTGCAAACCGCATGTCTCTCCGACCCATAGATATTTTTTTTTTTTATAGCGTTTTACTTTTGTTCCGAACTTTTGAATCACCCGGTATTTCCAGACCACTTACATCCAATTTAATACACAGTGACTTCTAGAGAAATATTCGAAGACAAAAAATGGATGGATATACATAGATATGCTGACATGTCTTAATACTAGATTCAAAGGTGGACAAAATCCCGTCTGAATTATTCCTTCATGGAAACAGCAATTTAGATTTTAGGAAAAACAAAGTTTTAAAACTCATTCAAAATTATATCTTGCAATAAATTTATATTAAAAATTTTATTAAGATAAATATTTTCTCTTGTTTTCAGAAATAATATTTAGTGCTTGTTTTACATTTTGTGTGATTCATTCAAATTTTTGAATATATTTTGAAACTCTGCTTGCGATGTGTTTCAAGTACTGCCATCTAGCAAAATTGCGGCAGTAAAATTTTCATACTTCGAATTTTACATTTGTCAAGAGTAGTGTAGCATTGAAAACATTAAAATTACTCAAATACTCAAGTCAACCATAAAAAATATCCAATATGCAAATGCATTATTTATTTTTCAAACTCCATATAATTTTCTTTAAAATGTACCTGTTTCATGATTTTACTAGACAATTAAAATTGTAACCTGTATCAGTGTAGCAGCTGCAGGAATCTGCCTACTAAAGTGCTTCTGCCTCTGTTGTTGCTGCACTTTCAAAGCAAATCCTGAACCTAAAATGCCCTGAAATTTATTAACAGATTAAAAATAAAATCTATCAATCTGCAAAATTAAATACTTCGTTAGTAACAGCATGTAAGATTGATTAAAAGTATCAACCGGTACAGGTGTCAAATAATTGTTTGCCATGCCAAGAAAAAGAAAAAACGCTCTGGTTTTAGTTGAGTCTGGTATGATGTCTTTTTATCCTGGCGAAGAAGGCTGTTTATCTCCGAAACCGGTTGATACTTTTATTTAATCGACAGTTTACAAGCAGCCCAGGACCTACTAATTTAATGGTTAAAATCCGACATTCGGTAATTTCGTTTTGAGAAGAAAAACTAAATATAATTTTACATATGTCCTATATGAATATTTCAAGAAGGATATATAAAGATTCTAGCTGCAAGGGCTGTAAAAATAATGTAGCAAATATAGATTGGTGTTCAATGTTGTCTGATATGTGATAACATTGGACACCAATCGTCAATATCACATATCGTTAATGTCGCATAACATTGGATGCCAATCTATATTTGCTAGCTCATAACAGCCAATGTTATGCGACATATTTATACAATGCAAGCATATTTATACAACCTACTCTAAGAAATTTTCGGTGAAGGTTCATATACCACATTTTAGGAACTCTTATGGAATTATTTATTTTTGGAATATTTTTTCCCTTGGGAATATGGGTTTCATTTCCTTTCACCGCAAACCATTCACTGTGTACTCAATATCTTGGTTTTCAGCTCTACAGCTAACATATCCAAATACTTGTTTTCGATTCGGAGAAGAATTTCCGTGTCTAATGCAACCCCCCCCCCCTTCCCTATAATTGATACTATAGACGTAGATAACCATAGAGGTAGATAATTTAAGTCTATGACAAACCGTTTATAGCATTTCCACATCATTCACGAACGATTTGGTTCTTTTGGTTTTTATCTTGCATCTTTGTATTGCAATGGAGTCCCGATTATTCGACTCAAACGGGATCGCAGAAGGAACGGATAACTTAAAATGTCTGATAATCCGGAACTGTTTGAAACAGCAGGCTGAGACTGTGTTGCAGGAGCTGCCTTTATTATCCCTTAAACCTATTCTTTGGTGCCATTATGTGGATGATGCATTTATTCTTTGGAACCATAGTTTGAGTGACCTTCTTAACCTTTTAGATACTGTTAATTTTTACCCCGCTATTAATTTTACTGTTGAACATGAGTCTAATTTGCCTTTTTTGGATGTCCTCGTGTTTCCCGTGACTCTCTTGGCTTTCATTCTTTTGATTTTTGTAAACCTACGTTCTCTAATTTTTGTATTTCCATTAACTCCTCTCACCTAATTTCTTCTGAAGAAAAGCCTCCTTTACTGTTTATTTTAATCGTGCTTTTAACGTGTGCTCATTTATTTCGGTTTTAGTTACTGAAATTGAATGTATCTTTTAACCTTGGCTGTGAAGCCGCTTACTCTTAATTTTATTTATAAAATCTTTTCACTATTTGCTATAATTTTATTTATCCTAATACTAACCTTGCTCTTTTTTCTGACCCTTTGCTGTATGAATCTAGTCTTCCTTTTCACCCGGCGATTTTTTGTCCTCTGATTCATTTTTGTCATAAGTTTAAGTCTGCCCATTCTACCGCTACTACGTTATTTAATCGTATTCGTTCTGATAAATTTAAGGATAAAGATAACTTCATGTGTCAGGCCCGGGTGTACGTTGTCCCCCTTTTGTCTTCCGAAAATAATTTTAAGTTCTACATTGGTATTACAAAACGTACTGTTGGTATTCGTTTAACTGAGCATGCTCGCGATGTTAAAAATAGAAAACTCTCCATGGGGCTTGCCCATTTTGTTATTAACGATAATTTTCATCCTATGTTCGATAAGACTTTTCTTTTAATTAGCTGCAAAAACTCTCATAATATTTTACTTTATGAATCCCTTTTCATTTATCTTTACCGTGATTCTATTTGCAATTTTGATCCCGTTCAAACCCTCTGTTATGTTTGACGTCTCGTTCTCGACTCACTGCGTGTTAAACCATTGTATGATTTTCTGGATATTTAGCTGCTTTCTGTTGCTTTTGACGACTTATCCATTGGTTAACCTGTAATTTATGATCTTTTATCATTTTGTATTTTGTAATTAAATTATGTTTTTTAAATGTATCGTATTTAAAATGTAAAATGATTTATATGCAAATTGTGTGTCGCGGTTGTGCCCGGTATATTTAAGCTCATGTTTTACAACTATTTTCACTTTGATACTAATGAAGATGAAGGGCATAATAATGCCTGAAAGCTCTATGGTTGCGAATTCTTGTGTAATTTTTGGTTGGAGATTTTAATTAAAGACTTTTAATAATAGCCAGTTTTGGTTGTCTTTATATTTTTAAAGTGTTGTTGATTTGACGTGTTTTCCATACAATTTTATGATGTTGGAAACCAGTTTATTCTGTTAAGCAAAATAACATTTGCATTTCACAAACTGCAGTCCATACACTGTTCAAACTGCAATACTTTTAGTGTATGAATTTAAATCAATGTTTTTATACACACAGTACTGTGAATTAAACATTGCAATTACATGTTTCAATTTTTTTTTTTACTTTTGCAACGCAGCATGTTCTTAGAATTGGCATTATTATTTTTACATCTCGACTAGGATCGGACAAACCGGGATGTGGAATAATCATGATTTTACTGTAGTCGATTTTATTGTTTTGCATGCTTGTTAATTCCTGTTGATTTATAAAAAAAAATTTCTTGTGTAAAACGAGTAAATCAGGTTTAAATTAATATTATACTAATTAAATTATACCATGGTGAAATACGAAATTTTGCACAATCTGGCTCATTATAAACGGGATCTATTGATATCCAGATTTTGGAAAAAAGCATTTAAAGAAAATAGTGAAAAAAAATCTATCTTATACTCACTGCTGGAAGAGCAAAGAAAGACACTGTAAACATAGCTGACACACATGCCAAAAGGCGTCCAGACCACGTTAAAGGAACTTTATCACCGTAACCGATAGTCATCATGGTTACCTGCATGAAAACAAATTGGACCTTTATATAAAAAATTCTAAATATTTAATAAAAAAATATAAGTATTTCACTAGATAAATAAATCATAGCGTAATACGTCATAAACGAAATGGGAATTGCTGGATGGCTCTTGTCCTGCTCACACTGATGAAGGAAACTCATATCGTATTTTCGTAATAATTGGATGTATGCTTTATACACTCTATAACAAAAAAATAGATGCACCAAGAAGGAGTTGTCCGATTGTGATAAAAATTGGTGGATGTGAAAAACATACATAGAAAAAGAAACGATTAAAATTTCAGAATAATTTAATGATTTAGAGTTTGACCGTATACAAAGGGAGGAAGTCAATAAGGCGTTGGTCCACCTCTGGCCTGGATGGAAGATGTCACCCGGAGTGGCGTAGACTGATAAAGTTCACGGATGGTGTCCTGCGGAATGTCTTGCCAAATTGTCTCCAACTGTCGGGCTAAATCGTCAACACTCCGGGATGGTTGCAATCGCCTTCCCATAACGTCCCAAATGTGCTCCATGGGAGAGAGATCAGGAGACCCAGCTGGCCTAGGAAGTGTTGGGCAAGCTTGAAGACAATTCATAGCAACACGTGCCGTGTGCGGCCGGGCATTATCTTGCTGAAAAGTAAGTCCGGGGTGTTGAAAAAGGAACGGTAGCACAACCGGTCGTAGAATGTTGTCTACGTATCGCTGTGCTGTCAGTGTGCCAGAAATGACTACCAAAGGGGTCCGGCTATCAAAGGAGATGGCACCCCAGACCATAACGCCCTGTTGTGAGCATGTGTGGCGTGCGATAGTAAGGGCAGGATCCCCACGCTGCCCTGTACGTCTTCAGACACGTCCGCGGTTGTCGTCAGGACACAGTTGGAAACGGGACTCATCACTAAAGACTATACGTCCCAGTCAGCGCAGTTCCAAGTTGGTCGAGCCCGGCACCACTGTAATCGGACTTGACGGTGTACAGGCGTGAGAGGTAAGCGGAGTAACGGTCGGCGTGAAAGTAAATTCCGCTCTCTCAGTCGTCTGCAGAGGGTCATGTTGGACATATGTGTGCGGATCACACGTTGGACAGTTGACAACGACGATTCCGGTGCTATGACAGCTGCTCTGACAATCCCTCTGTCTTCCCGTTCTGTTGTGGTCCTAGGTCGACCGCTACCGTCCTAACGCTGACATCTGCAGTTGTTGACCCACTCTTGCCAGCATCGTCTAATCGCCGCGACCCACATGTCGAGCGACCCCTCGATTCGTCCAATCAGCTTCCTTCAATTCGATAGCACGACCTCTTTCAAACTCTGATATATGTTCGTAATGAGCACGAATCTTTCGGCGAGGCATTGTTACAGTCGAAGTAAGATATCCGCAGTCGAAATGCAATAGAAATTTTGACGACAGATTCAGAATCGCTCCTTATATACACCTGCTGAATGCGCAGTTCCGATGCGCTGGAGCTCGTGTATTTATTCATTGGACACCAAATTTTATTCATTTGCATGTTCGCTCAAAATTTCATTACAATCGGACCTTCTTGGTGCGTCGATTTTTTTGTTATAGAGTGTATATTTATTTGCGCAGCATTTTACGTTGTGAGCTACTTATTTATTGCTTGAGCGTAAAGCCAAGCTCGGTAAATATTTGAAACAAGACTGCATTGTTAAAAAGATGGATTGCTTTTGCTATCAATATTACTCTAAATTCTGACTGTTTTCGTTACTAGTGTTTTTAAGAAATCTACTTGACAGTATTTTTTCAATTTCTTTTTTAAATTTCAATTCAGCATTTCTTTCAGGTTATTCAACTACACATTTTAAAACAAAAACGGTTTTATTCGGTAAAATTTTCATAGGGATATAGCTGTATCGTTTTAAAGCAAAAAATATTTTATTCGGTAAAATTTTCATATAGCTGTAAATTTCTTTGGGCAAGTTAACATTAGCGGTTCTAAACTTCTGTTGTCAACCATTAAAAGCGTTTCTATCGCAAAAACACGAATCTTTGTTTCTTGGGTTTTCTCAACATTCAAGCACACTATTTTGTTACTTACCCCTTTCTGGTAGGTCGGGCGGTCTGGGTCTCAACAACAACACTATTTTGTTAAGAATATGTAAAATATTTCACTCTGTTTTGCCCAGGGGGCGCGGTAGCAAAGTGGTTAGCGCGCGGGAATTGCACTCGGTAGGCCCGGGTTCGATTCGCGCCACTGCCAAAACTGCCGCGCAGTGTTCACGCGGGGTACGATCACGTTAAACATGTGGGTTCGCAAGTCCTTCCGAGAGGTTGGTGGTAGAGGAAGAAGGATACGGTTCTTGTGGATGCCTCCTCCACTGGATTCCGGTCTAAATTAGGTGGCACTTCCCGGCAGTCCAAACAGTTACCTTACACCTTTCTGGTAGGTCGGACGGTCTGGGTCTCAACAACAACAACTCTGTTTTGCCCATCGCTAAGGAAATTCAACCTCTATAGGCAGCCAATCATATTACACGAAAGTACGATTGTCATACTTTTCGGGGCATGGGTGCCCTATTTGAACATTGGCGATTTATCGCCAAATTAGAGTTTTTAAATATGCTAGAACGTTCTCGAAATATCGAATATTCTTGGAGTTATTATCTCTCTAAAAACTCTCTAGAAATTTCTGTGGCGAGTATATAAGAGAGTTATCGCTCAGTTGGAAGTAGTTCATACGATACAATATAAAGTGTACCCAAGTAGCACCAGCACGTTCAGAGTACATTCAAAGATAGTGCTATAAGTGCTATAGCGGTGTTAGGTGTTGTAGGCACGTGATATTCGACGTTCTACAATGGTGCAATATAGGACGTTCTTTTTCTGTGCCAAAAGAACGTGCTATTTGATGTTCTATAATAGTTCAACATAGAACGTTCAATATCTGTATCGAAAGAACGTACAATTCGACGAACAATGGTAGCACGAATAGCACGTAAAGTATTTTAGAAACTTTTTTTTTCAATTTTCTCTCTCTTTTTCCTTCTATCTCAATTGTTAAGATTTCCTTTGAGTCTGTTCCCGATTTTTATCCTTAAATCAGTGAAAATTTAACTGTTAAAATCTATTGTTTCTATGTATTCCTGAATTAATGTATTTTTATCTTTATTTTCTCATACTATGTAATATGCGATAGATACAGTATTGTTTTCACGAAAATTTTTGAATTCAAGAGTTTGATGCCAATATTATGTTTTAGGATCTCATGAACGTGTTTTGATTATTTGTGGAGTGATACCTGTCTGTCTGTACTATGGTCGATTTTTTGTATACCAGCTGCAACATAGAATTTTCGGGAAACTTTATATCCGGCTTTGTTATCTAAAACCCTAGAACTAGGCGGATTTTTTTTTAATTCGAGCAAAAACTTGGAAATTGATTCGAAATTTCATATTTTTTTAATATGGCAGCATATAGGACAAAATTTGACATATTCATACATAAAAATAGTTATCTATGGTTCAATAATCGATACAATCATTGTTGGGAAAAAAACTGGGATACAATTTTTGTGTGCGTAACGTCATTACCCTAGGTATGCATTTTCAAGTATGGCATCAATCGAAAGATTATTTCAAGTCCTTTAAATTGAAGGGTAACAAGCTATAATTGTAATGATTTAGACCAACAATACTATTTTTTTTCTTTTGTTTTAATTTGAATGAGGAGGAAAAAACCCGAACTACTTAAGAATGGATTATGATAGGAGTTGAGCCAAAATTCAGTTAAATTTTTTAGTTTATTGTGTAAAGCTTATGATTAAAATCACGTCCAATCACGTTTTTGATTCATAGTTTATTCCAGAAATTAAATGTTCAAACCTATTTTTCTGATGTATTCTTTTATTGTAAAATGTACAGTGCATCCCTGATATCGAAATGGAACTGGAAAGGTATTAATTTACCCATAAAAAAGAACTGAAAACGTGATGTCAATCGATAAATATCAAGATTTTTGTTTTTGTTTCTGTCAGTACTTCAGAGTACTTTTTTTTTTCTTCAAAATATTTCGAGAGGATGTATTACCTTTTCAAGACAATGTACGTTGTACCAAATATGGTACTTGATTTTCTTTTTCTTTCTTTAAGTTCAGAGTGTGGAAACCCCAGGCCGTCCGACCTAAGTTCAGAGTGTGAAGATTATGATTACAATCGCTTCTAATCGCGTTTTCGACCCATAGTTCTTTGCAGGAATTAAATGCTTACTTTTCTGATGTATTCTTTTAGTATGGAATATATAGTGCCTCCATGATACTGGATATTGTTAGATATGCCAGTGTTTCGAGATTAATATCTATTACACTGTTGTTGCTGAGACGCAGACCGTCCGACCTACCAGAAAGGTATAAGGTTACTGTTTGGACGGCCAGGAAGAGCCACCCAATTTAGACCGGAACCCAGTGGGTGAGGCAATCCACAGGAACCGTACCCTCCTTCCCCTACCACCAACCTCTCGGAAGGACTTACGGATCCACATGTTTAACGTGATCGTACTCCGCGTGAACACGGCGGCAGTTTTGGCAGCGGAGGGAATCGAACTCGGACCTACCGAATGCAATTCCCGCGCGCTAACCACTGGGCTACCGCGCCCATCTATTACACTGTTGTTGTTGTTGTAACCCAGACCGTCCGACCTACCAGAAAGGTGTAAGGTAACTGTTTGAACGGTCGGGAAGTGCCTCCCAATTTAGACCGGAACCCAGTGGGAGAGGCATCCACAGGGACCGTACCCTCCTTCCCCTACCACCAACCTCTCGGAAGGACTTACGGACCCACATGTTTAACGTGATCGTACTCCGCGTGAACACGGTGGCAGTTTTGGCAGCGGCTGGAATCGAACCCGGGCCTACCAAGTGCAACTCCAACGCGCTAACAACAGGGCTACCGCGCCCTCATCTATTACACTGTTGTTGTTGAGACCCAGACCGTCCGACCTACCAGAAAGGTGTAAGGTAATTGTATGGACGGCCGGGAAGTGCCACCCAATTTAGACCGGAACCCAGTGGGGGAGGCATCCACAGGGACCGTACCCTCCTTCCCCTACCACCAACCTCTCGGAAGGACTTACGGACCCACATGTTTAACGTGATCGTACTCCGCATGAACACGGCGGCATTTTGTGGTAGCGTGCAAATCTAGCGCGCAAACCACGGGGATACCGCACCCGAGATGGCCAACAGCACGCGGTGTTCCGAGGTGGTCACCCACCAAGTACTAACCGCGCCCGATGCTGCTTGACTTCGGTGATCTAACGAGAACCGGTGTTTTCAGCACGGTACGGCCGTTGGCCCATCTATTACACTGTGAATTAGTTGAGCATTTAATTGCTCTTTTATTGCATCTGACAGTTGTTTAGGGATAATGTTAGATAGCTATCGAGCTATTCGATGCATATTGTTCGTGTTTACGTTAGTTATCTAGAAAGATGGATTCATTCTTGTATCTTGAGAGTACACCCACGATTTGATAGGATAGGTCGTAACAAGTTTATTAGAATTTGTCCCATGTTTGCCTCAATAATGGTGGCAAGACAAAGTACGACACATAAATTATAGACAGTCAAGTAGATATTGAGTTAAAACGGTTTCGACCGGATAATACTGAACAATAGCCTAAATTTTTCTATAGAGAAAATATCTAGAGTCAAAAGTAGCCACTTTTCATTATTTGGATACGTTGATCACAAACATGAACTTAAAATTCGTGGCCTACCTCTAGTTTTCAAGATAAGAGGTGGGGTCAGTGGAAATGGTTAGTTTGCACTGACTGCAGAAACCGTCTTGCAGTACTACGAGAGACTAGGGTGCAACATTACAGTGAAAATACATTTTTTGCGACAAGAAGCCGGCTAATTATGGTCGAGGTCTGCATGGACTCTGGTCCCCCCTCCCCGGGGCAGGTCACCCTGAGATGGTGGTTACGGATGTTGGCTCTGTAGCCGTGATCCTCAGACTCTGGGGGGCATATTTACCGGGTTACTTGGTAGACGATGAACTGTCCGTCGAACCAGCGAGTATATTAGGCCCCGACTCTTCCGGGTGTCCGAGACCACTGGACTGCGTCTATTCATGGCCTGAGCTAAGGTCCGGACGGTGGCTGGGGTCAGGCTTGGCGGGTGTTCTTCGGGTCCCTACCCGGTGAATGATCCCGTCAAGAACGTGGTCCTCGGCTGCGGCTTTGCCGGAAGTGGATTTTACTTCGTGCTTCCTCTCCTCGTAGTCGGCAAAAACCAATAGGTTGTCACGGGAGGTTGTCTGAACCTGCATGGACTGTGGTTGAATTTTAAGGAAACTACTTTCGGCGGCCGCGGGCTTGGATCATTTTTGAAAAAATTCGGGTCGGGTAAAAGTAAATAAAGCCGAAAATAGATGAAAAGTTAATCAGAAAATTTTTAAATAAACAGAAAAATTTGAAAGTACGTATGAAACAAAATTCTCAATAAGCGGATGAAAGTCTCCGCATATTAAGTGACAAAAGTTTTTTCTGTACAGAGCGCAGATGGGTAAATTAGAACCATGAGACAGAAAAATAATATCCGATAGGAAATTGAAAACTTATTTATTCCGAGGTAAAAAAAAAATCTGATGTGCGCAGCACATGACTTTCCCTATAGGGTCACGCTCCCATTGTAGATAGCAGCTTCCATGGACAGGTTTCGCCCTTATATATACGACGACATATAATAGCTTTTACAATGACAGCCAAAATATATAATTTATAAAACAAAGAAATGAATTTTTTTTCGAATTATGAAACTTACCATTTAAATGTGATATTTAAGAAAATTCCAATTATATTGAAATGTTGAAACAGGATTACACTCAACGCAATAAAACATGTTTATTTGTAAAATATTAAGACCATGACGGTGATTGGAGGAATCTGGCTTGATGGGCCGAGTTGAGTGAGCTCTTATAGAAGATTTTCCCACTGACTCATTGGCGGGTGCGATTACGACATTTTAATTGAACTTCCAGAAGTTCTTTTGGATATAACTGGTTAAAAAATGAATGTTTTTAGCCACTGCTTAAAATAACGTTTCAGATATCAAAATGAGATGGAATATACTTACAACTCCCCACCATAAGGCATCAGCATATGTCGAAAATTCGTGTGATGGCATGTTATTTACAATGGCTTCTGATTCGATCAGGAACATGAAGTAAGATGAGAACACTAAACCTAGGAATCCTATGTACAATGCAGTAAACATTTCCTATAAAAAAAGAGAGCACATATAAAAATTGACTGACCCCAATCTGTTGGCTAATCTGTAATGTAAACACATTTTTGGTAACAGCCTAAAAACTTATTAAAAATCTCAATCGGTTTCTCAAGCTGGCTACTTCGCCTTTAAAGAGTTATCCCCTTTAACTTCGATGAGTTACCGCTTTACTCGTGAATGATGGCAGATGGCACGTTAGGGGGAGTACTGCAGCTAACGTTCATAAGGAAGTATTAAACGTTTTAACTTGGAGACGTCTTTAGCTCAACGGGATGATGCTGGACTTTTATCTTCCAAGATTCTCTCTAACGTCGACTTGCCGTGCATCATCAGATTTTGTAACTCTTCTTTTTAGCTTACACCAGTCCTCTTCTGTAACCCAGGAACATTTGAAGTTGGTTTGGTTTCGGCAAAACTTACTTAGCTACAGTACTCTTCCCTCCCTTACCCTAACACTTCAAAGCAGTATTAAATATCTTGAGTTGGACAAGTCTTTAGCTATGATGCTGGCTTATCACGCTTTGACCCATTCCTGTCAAGTTGGTGATTTCGCGTTGACGTTATAGAAAGGTCTATGTAATGAGGTATAACGGTCTATGTATGCCATTGGCTGTGCCTTCTCCCAATTTTTTTCTGCAAATCTATTCGTATGTCAATTGGTATTTTAGGGGCGCTGTCTACCGAAATGTTCAATTGGCCGAATAAATTAGAAATTCCCTCTTTTAAGTGAAATATAGACTTGAAAAGGGTGAACAGTTCGATAAAACATACTAGAAAGATAGAATCCTTTAATAATCATAGCCAAGATGCCAACATGCTAAATTAGTTCACTTAATCACTATATATCCACAAAGTGAATCTTTTCGCCGGAGAAACCTATTCAGATAGCATACATATTTTTTGAGGAAGCAGACTTTAATTTTTTGATGTTGCAATTGTTTAATTTAAGGCCTCTCTGATGCGGGGGGGGGGGGGGGCTCAGGGCACGTGCCCGCATGCACTTGCGTTAGTCAAACCCTGAATGCATTGCGAATAGACGGCCTTTCAACTCAAGAAGCGAGTTTCGGGATTGGAGAGTGTAATGAGTTGGGGGTTGAACTTGGTGCAATTGTTAGCGAAACGAGTTGGTGAGCGTCAGCTATAAAAGGGCGAGGCCCTAATGGGTGCATCACGGCTGCGATGAGTTCCGATTAATGAGCGGCAGCGAGTGGAGGGCGGAGCCCCAGAGTTTTACGAGCAAAGGACACAGAGACGGTCGCGTGCGCTGGCCAGATTGAAAAATCTCGCGCTCCAGGGCTGGTGAATGTCAGATAACATGGGAGGATCCTCAACGGGCGTATTATACCTGCGTAGCAGGCGGCACAAAAGCTCAGCGAGTAGGGGGGGCGAGGCCCTTCTAATTCTTTAAAAATGCACATTATTCGGAGTTTCCTAATTATAAGACTTCTGTTTTCCAAAGGATATTCATCTAATATATGATAATTTCCAAGTGTCCGTCTGTTTATTGAATAGATAAAACCTCAAAATTTGGCACATTGGTCAAAAATACGATTCAAAGGTCGGAGTATTGAAAGTTTAAGTTTAAAATTATAGAATCTAGGGAACCCTGTATCCTTTTAGATTTAAACTATATAGGACAGTGGCTTCTGTAATCCCTTCCCTCATAATTGGAGCCATTTTCTAAGGTTTTTGTACTTTGTAAAGAAATGTGATGGAATTCAAGAAGTGTTACAGCAGACTAGTGTGAAACATTTCTTGAACTTAACGATAATCGATCTTTAATCTACATTCTTCAAGAATGTAAATAAAATTTTTAATTAAAATAATTAAAAGTATTAATTGTATCTTCATTTATTCGTTATGGCAATTTCTTAGGGGACAAAATTGTCTTTTTGTCTCCGTAAGTAAATCAGTGCAGATGTACACCGCTGCTTCCCCAGTCAAATTTTAAATCCAGTCTGATTTTTCGTCTCTGTCCTTTAGATTTCTTGTTGCAGAAGTAGTGGCCCTTATTGTCCCCTCTCCCTATAATTGGCATCTAATATTCTGTTCTTGCAGCAAGTTATATGTATTTTACAATAAAATACCATAGAAGGCAAGAAGTACAGCAATAGACTTTAGTGTGAAACATACCTTGAACTCCACTAATATAATAAAATTTAGCGAAACATACTAAAATTTATAATAAACACAGGTAAACATTTTGATTAAATTTTCATTCACTATCGAATTTTACGTTATTTCTTGAGGAGGCAGAATCAGTGGTTTACCGCCACATGCAAATTAGTACTGATGCATGTTATATCATTTAATTCTTGTTTTGACGTTCTTGCTACAGGACCAATGGTTCCTATTGTCCTCCATAATTGGATTTTTTTTCTTACAAGTTATTTGTACTTTAAAATAAAATGACGCTTAAGTCAGGGAGCGCAACAGCAGAGTTTAGTGTGAACATTTCTTGAACAAACAGAAAATTAAGATAAATTATTCTTTATCTACACTCTTTAAGAAAAGAAAAAAGATGAATAATTCAAAACAAAATAAATAAAAATTCTTGTTTGGGTTCTCTTTATATAATTTATGCCGTAATATCCGAGGGGTGGAGTGAAATATGCATTTTATTCCTGTATGTAGATTGCGTAGATTGGTGAGGAGGCAAGTCGTCCAGCTTCCCCTCTGTTCCGATGTCAGTGAAGTTAGTGAAATTTCGTAAAATGACATATTTAACAGATTGCATTATTTAAAAAATACATAAATTGAACAATGTGGGCCAATCTTCAAAACCGAAACGATTTTTGTCATTGGCATTTATTGGTGAAAGTTGAGAGTCGTACAGGACAGAGCACCAGGCGCCTTTAATCTCCAGTTTCAATATGTGGTTCTTATCGTCAAACTGTGACATTAATTCAGTGACCCTAATTGGAGGTTCGAGGTTTTTATTTACTACTTTTTACTTTCCCTGCAATACATGGTAATGTATAGGGAAGTATTGGAATCATGCCGAAAATCACAACTCGAGTTTTCGACGGATCTACACGTTTCAAGACCTCTAGAATACGAAAAAACCATTTTTAGCGTGACGTCTGTGTGTATGTCTGTGTGTCTGTGTGTCTGTCTGTGTGTCTGTCTGTGTGTCTGTCTGTGCAGATTTTGTATCCACTCTAACTAAAAAACTAATTGACCGAATTTCACAAAATTTTGTAGGTAAGTCACTTGTGGGCGGGGCTGGTGCTGATTAGTTTTGGGTACGATTCGGAATTAAAGAACCCGCCTTTTTTGTGAAATGGCCCGCAAAAGCTTGTATCCACTGTAGCTGAAAAACTAATGGACCGAATTTCACAAAATTCGGTAGATGAGTCACGTATAGGTCACCCTGGTGCTGATTAGATTTTAGTACGATTCAGAAAAAAATAACCTGCCTTTTTTTGCAAAATGGCCCGCAAAAATTGCCAAAATCTAAAATAAAAAACTGGGTATACTCAAATATATCCATTAAATGCTGATTTAATACGTAGTTTTTAACGACGAAAAGAATAAGACCAACCCCATTACGCTAGGACTAGCCGTTCTCGAGATATTTTAGTTTTTCATACTTTCCCTACGCCACCTTTGAAAATAAGTCCGGTTATCGAATGAGAACGAAAATTGAATTAAAAGTGAAATAAATTTAATTAAAATAAAGAGAACGTTAATATAAGTCTGCGGGGAAAGTCATGTGCTGCTCACATCAGATTTTTATTATTTGTCCTCGCTCCTAGTGTGGCAGTTTGTTGCACATTTAGAGTTTAAGCAGTGTGGGGGTTGATGCAGATCTAAGGGTTATCTAGCATTTTGGCAGCTTAGAGTTTTGAACATTAGTCGCGAGTTTTATTTAATATTAGATGTTTGAGGTGGGATTTCTAATTCCGATTATCGATGTTTAGAACAGCGCGGGGTCTCTTATGAGATTTGGCCTTGCGATGATCATAGTCATGCAGATTGAATAACAGTTCATTTGGAACGGATGGCAAATTTTTGTAAAATTTAAGCGCTAGCTTTTTAATTTGGGCTCTAACAGTTTTTATTTTGAAGTCATTCCTAATTACCGAGTTCCTTAAGTATCTGGGAGCTTTCCTGATAATCCGTAGGATTTTGTTTTGTTTTGTCTCTAGGAGGTCTATTGTAGTTTTACAGGCATATCCCCATACGGGTGCTGCATACAGCATTCCCGGGCGGATGACCGATTTATAAATTAGCAGTTTGTTTTGATGACTGAGATTTCCGTTTCCTATCATTGGGTATAAGGCTCCTGTAGTTATATACGCTTTTTTGATTAAGTTCGTTACGTGCTGTTTCCAGGTTAGGTGGGAATCTATCGTTACACCTTGGTATTTAGTAGATTTTAGTGGATTTATTGGTGGTGGCCAAAGCATTTTATTTCTAGTTAATTCTTTTAAATAAATTTCTGGATTATATGCGCTCATTTTGCGCATAATCGGCAAAATGTCAAAAGAAATCTTTTGAATTAAAATTGCAAACAGCGCCCGGGGGCAGACATTCCTCCGGGACCCCCTTCACTTCTCGACATAACCCAAATGAACGAAAATAGTTTTTTGACAGCATAATTGTACTGTAGAGAAAGGTGTAAAAAATGAAGTTTTTACACATTTTAATGGAATTTAAATTATTGACTTTCTCATAGCCAAGAGGGTGGATTAGTCTGGCAATCCCTTATGTCTTCGAAATAAATCTTTTCACTTTGCGAGCCAATTCCGATGGTACAAATATATTTTCAGGAAGCAATCATTAATATTTCGATGTGGCTTTTAATTCTAGGGCCTCTTTTGATGCGGGGTCCAGGGCAGCTGCCCCATATGCTTCTGCATTAGTCAGGCACTGGTGGTTAGAATTTCGATATTTTAATACTATTTTGAACAGTTCAATATTTTTTTCTTAATGTTTTGAAAAGGTCCAAAGAGTTCAAATTAGGGGACGGGATAGCCCCGCGCTTAAGGCACGAAGCTCGCACTTGAAGGACCCGAGTTCAATTCCCGGCACTGCCTAAACAATCCCCGTGTCTACGCGGAGTATGAGCACGTTAAATTTGCAGGTTCGAAAGTCCTTTCAAGAGGTTAGTGGTAAAGGAAGAAAGGTGCGGCCCCTGTGGATGTCGCTCCTAATGGGACTCGATCTAAATTGGGTGACACTGTCCCAGTCATCCAAACAGATACCTTACACCTTAGGGTAGGTCTGGGTAGAAAGAAAATAAAAAGAAGCCAAACCGTCCACAAAAATTGTAAGCAGAATTGCCAAATGTGTATGAAATTAGAAGACAGTTTTATTATTATTATAACTAATCGAGAGTAACACGCGTTGCCACCACCACTCTGACTCCGCAGATTCTTTTAGAAATTTATTATTCTTTTAGGGGACGCTATTCACGTAAAACCCTTTCAGCTCCACCGGATTGGAGCCACCGCTGATTTTTTATCTACGAAACGTCTTAGTGTCTAAGAATGACCCCATGTAATAAGAGATACGAAGCATAAGAATCAACACGCATAACAAGAGATATAACGCATACAATCAACATAATTGTAAGAATCCCACCTGCCTGTGTTCCATAACAACAGAACCCAGAAGTCGCCAGGAACCTCCTTCTCTGTCAATATGAAGCATACGGAGAATTTGCAGGAAACGCACACCTCTAGTGAAAAGAAAAAAATATATATTTCAGTTAATTACAGAGTAAGTTAAATAATAGCACAAATCGTTATATATGACTATTATATAATTGTCAAACGTGTTTTTGTCGTTCAGACCCTTCAGAAGCCCCACGATGCCCTAAAAAACTGAATCTTTGCACACTTCTAGTACCGATTACGGTGCAAAACCTAACGGAGTCGGCTTTTCAATTTATCCCCCAGGGAGGCGTAGAAAAAGGTGTGTGTGTTGACAAGGTACTTTAAACAAGAGGTAGGTCAGAGACAAGGCACTTTAAACAAGAGGTAGGTCAGAGAGAGGGGGTTGCTTTTCGACCGGGAGAGCAACTTGAAGCATGACGTCACTGACTTAGAAGTCAAGAATAGGGGACATAGAGATACGGCGGCATTCTGGTCTTTTGATCTCTGATCCTCACTGGTGTGTTGACAACTCTTTCCAGACCCTCTTTAAGCTCCCACTGTTGACACCTAGAGGGCTGAATTTAGGCACACTTATAGCACCGACCATCGCAGAAGTTAACATTGCTGGATTTTCGATTTTTCCTCTGAAGAGAAAATGTTTAGTTAAATTTTTTCCAGACTTTTAAGTAGATCTCGGGCGTCTTAGAAGGCTGAATCTTTGCATATTTATAGTATCGACTTCCGGTCCAAATGGTGTCGGATTTTCAACCCAATGGAGAAAATGGGTTGGGAAAAGTTTCTCAGAACTTTTAAATCAGACATGAAAGGCTAAAACTCAACCACACTACCAAACTGGACCAATTTTCAATTGAGATAAACAACTATTTTCGACACTAAAAACCATATATTACTAAACAAAATAATTCTTATTAAAAAAATTAAGAGTAATTTTTTGAGTGTTATTTTCCTCTTGACAAGTTTTAATACTAATTTTTTCACTTTTAAATTCATATTGTTACGACGTGCATTTAAGGGAGTATTCTCAAGCTACAAGGATGAGCCAGAATTTCTGGATAACTAAGGCTTTATTAAAATCAGCAATATGCGCAAACAGGAACAAGATACAATCATTTTCTAGATGTATAGGCAAGTCATAAAATAACCTTCAAATACGATAAAATGGCAATTAAATGCTCAATGAATTTACAAAACAGAAAATCACATCTTCAAAACTCTGAGGTATTCAAAATTCAAAGCATTTTTTTAATCACATAACATTGCTTAGCTTCTCAACACTTAGCATCTTTATATATCCTCTGTGGAAAGATTTGGAAACATGTAGTTATTCGGTTAAATCCTTGACCAGTCCGTTAAAATATCGAATATGCCGAGTTGGCGAAATTTCTCCAAATCTGTCGCCAAGTCCGTATCATAATTGTTATTGGTGCCTGTACACGTTTGTCTGTATGGATAACATTAAGGCTAGGAAAGATGTATTATGTATACAACAATGTACATTAACCATTTAAAAGTATATGCTTTTAAAATTTCAACAGCCATGTACAGCTAACAAAATAATACCGCTATTCCGTGAGTATCCTCGTGTTCTAATTATGCGATCGATAAAATAAATTTTTTTTTTTTTGATTAGGGTAACCCAAAACTTTTCCGAAGAAAAGCGAAAGAAGCGATGCAATTTCACTACTTTAGGCATCAAACATTTTATAAAAATATGAAAATACATTTATTGTATATATACCTGACTGCTTTGGCTCCAAACATATACCCATCAGAACCAAAAATTATCACAAAATAGCTCGCTAAGATGATTAGAAAATCTGAAACAATAAATAAAGAATATAATTGAAAGGTATAAAATTTCATTGATAGATCATAGAAATTCCGGCAATTATTTGTAAATTAAAATATGTTACATTTCGGTTATAAAATCGGAAGAATATCTTCGAAAACTTATAATAAAGGAGAATTCTGATTTGAACTTTGTTATACTATTGTAGAGTAAGTATTTTCCCCTAAAAACTTCTCTTCAGAGATTTTGATCAATAAGAGCTGCTGAAACCCATTTGAAACATTTTTGGAATGCGTGTGTGTGTGTGCGTGTAGAGGTATTGCGTGCGTGCGTGCGTGCGTGCGTGCGCGCGCGCGCGTGTGTGTGTGTGGACGTGTGGACGTGAGCACTCAAAATGAGTACACTTAGTTATTTAATTAATATCTGCACATAAAATTTTATATCTAAAATTAGATATATTTCGTAATTCTGTTGATTAGGCTCAAATGATTCGGATTTGAAGATTTTTTCATATTTTAATTTTTTATATTATTGCAATTAGGGTAGCATGTAGTATAAGGTGAATTAATTGCGAATGTTGATAGTTTCACAATAGCTTTTATTAACACATTTAAGCCAAATGCATTCATAGGCATCGCAAAGACGTTGCCAATTCGAAAAAAAAGTAGTAAGTAACTTCGCTATGCATTATAGATTGTAAAAAACACCACTCGTTTTGCACATTTTGAATGGGAAAAGGTTGATGTGCGTTGTGTGTGACAATGGGACAAGGTATTTAGGGAAATGCTTCAATATTTAGTTTTCGAAAATTGTACAGTTTTGATAAGGAAATAGAATGAATTTTATTTCGTTTGAATTGGACCACAAACAGCGAAGTTATCGACGATGAAACGAGCGATAAGTGCTTACTGATGTATAGTGCGGATATCGATACACAGTTGCCGCATAACTAACATTTTTACACCCTTCTACCAGAATTGTTTTAGAATGCAGTTTAAAAGGTATATACAAACGGAAGAAAAATTGCATATTGCTTCTGTATTTATTTCAGCAAACACTTTTACTCGTATTACGTCAACAACTTAATTGAATGATGACGAGCATATATACCCTATGTTGTTGTTGAGACCCAGACCGTACGACCTACCAGAAAGGTGTAAGGTAACCGTTTGGACGGCCGGGAAGTGCCACCCAATTTAGATCGGAATCCAGTGGGGGAGGCATCCACAGGGACCGTACCCTCCTTCCCCTACCACCAACCTCTCGGAAGGACTTACGGACCCACATGTTTAACGTGATCGTACTCCGCATGAACACGGCGGCAGTTGTGGCAGCGCGCAAACCACCGGGCTACCGCACCCGAAATGTGCCAACAGCACGCGGTGTTCCCAGGTGGTCACCCACCCAAGTACTAACCGCGCCCGATGCTGCTTGACTTCGGTGATCTAACGAGAACCGGTGTTTTCAGCACGGTAGGGCCGTTGGCTCCATATATATATATACCCTATGTGGAAAATTCAAGAAAAAGCACACAGCTCGTTAAATTCAGAGTCAATCTACAAAATTTGAGACATTTCCAGAATTCGCCAGTCTCCAAATTGGCGATATTTCGCCAAATGAATCATCAAGCGGACCGAATTTGTTCGCCAAGATCAAGAGACTCGGACCTTCAAGTTATAGAAATAGTTTTCTGTTAAGTATTCGTAACAATATGGTGGCACTTCCGTTACATACTTTTGTTACACCGTCACGTATCATTCATGCGTTCTGCGTCATATTTATTCACGTTTTAGCGCTCTAAGATGTTTCACATCAAAACATTGTGTGTGTGTGTGTGGGGGGGGGGGGGGGCAAGTTTTCTATTTGCCCGATATATTAGCAAGTTTTATATATTGCAATTTGGACTACATACAATAACAAAATTTCATTCTGAAAATAATCATAAAATGCCTCGGGGGGGGGGGGGGGATGTATGCCTGAAAGAAACACTGAATTTAGGAGAAAGCCAATTTAAGACTCGCACTACACTATATTGTTAGATAATTGCAAGATACTATATTGTTATGCGATAAGAGTTCTCTTTAGACAGCAAATTTAATATTTGTAAAATATTTCCACAGTCGCTTGCAACAAAATAGTAGTTACTATAGCTATTGTAAGTTTATACTCATGTTCCCTAACAATAATAATAAAGCCGATGTGAGTAGTACATGACTGTTCCTACATAATGGAATGATTTCACTTCTTTTACAGCGGATTATGGTGTACAAGATCCACAGCCCAAAGTTTTTGAAATTGAATTAACACCACGTAAATTAGGCGGTTTTGCCAACTTATGAGTATGAACAGAATGACTCATTCATACTCATTCACAATTCTCATTTAAATTTTAATGACTATTAGCGATTTAATTAATGACTATTGGCGATTTAATTAGTGCATATTGGCGATTAAATATGACCATTGGCGATTAAATATGACTATCGACGATTAAAATATGACCATCGGCGATTAAATATGACCATTGGCGATATCTTGGGCGTCAAAATATAAAATTATCACACAAATTTTATTATGAATGGAACAAACTAGAATGATGTTAACAGATTTATAGCACAAACTTGCACATGGGAAGTGAACCTATTGGATGATACTTACTTTAATTTCATGCAATTTTTTTTGCTAAACTTATTTAAAAAACTTCAATATCTCGAGAATGGTTCCTGCTGACGTACTAAAATGTATATTATTCGTTTTCAAATGAAAAATTGCATCTGAAATTATTATTATTATTATTAAAGGTTCCGATTTTTTAATGAATTTTTAAAAATTCATCCGTAAATGGAGCAATGCTTTGAGAACGGTTCATGTTAGCGTTTTCAGGTTTGCATCATTCGTTTTTTAACGAAACAGAATGTATGAAACTGTTATTCATTTATCATGATTGAAAGTTCCGATTTTTAAATAATTTTTTAAATTATTATTTTTTTTTTTTTTGCAAATTAACGTAGATTTCTGTAATGATTTACAGTTTCGCATTTAAAGAAATGCAGACGTTTGAAACGACACAATGCTGAGATTTCATTTCTCAGAAATCAAAAATTAAAGACTATATTTACCTATTATACATATGGGTTTTGTAATGAATCGTAAGCGTCCCCAGAAGCCAAGATATTTGCTCCTGCATCCAGCTGACCACACTCGGGCTACGTACTCCACCAGGAAGACAACAGCTAATGCAATTTCCTAAAAAGATATAAATATATAAATCATTCACCATCCGTCGATTTCAAATTACAGTACTGCAAATAAGTGCAAGTTGGGTAGCACTTGTTTGAAACCTGTATGGTGGTTCAAGTTCGTCCTATGTTTACCATACATCCGGGGTGGGGGGGGGGGGGGGGTGAGGGGCAAAGTCCTCCTCGGACACATTTTATGTCAACTTAGTTTCTATTTATGATAACATTTATATATATTTATATAGTGCAAATAGAAACTCCCCACTCTTCCTCTGTCAAAAAGTCCTGAAAGAAACATGGCTGGGAATGTCACCCAATAAAACTAGTGCATGCTTCATGAACTAGTGATACAAAAATTCTTTAGCCTACTGGTGAAAAAATGGTAAATTCCCTTCTGATTCAATATTTAGTTGAGATTGCGCATATTGGCTAAAAGTAAAATCAAGAAGGTTTTCAATCTATCTAATCAGTTGATAAAACTCCTAAAATATTGAATTGCTACTGGTCAATATAAACTTAAATACATTTAAACGGGAGAGAAATTGTATTATTCCAATTCCGCTTATTTTTCTCTTCATTTGAAGAAAATTCCATTTCTTTCATATTTTAGTGTCGCCATCTACTGGGAGAAAGTCATACAATTCGGAAAAATATCAATAAGCTGTTTGTAGACATCTCTTACTTCCGTAATAGAAGCAGACGTATAAATAATAGGCGACTATAGTTGTTTTAATGACGTTAGGAGGCCTCCTCATCAGGTCGTATAAGAGAAAACAGTGTGTACTAACTAAAACATTGAGTACATAAGACGATAGAGAAAGCACAAACGATCAAAGCGGAAACAAAAAAATTACATTCTCTGCGAATCCCACAATTATACTCAACCGGTAGGTTAGTACACTCTGATTTTTTTTATAATATTCGATGGAATTTCTAACGCCCTTGAAACAATTTTAGTCAGCTAATATTATATGTTGGATTCCTAGTGCCTTTTTGATAGAAGCAATCTGTATCTTGTCAAGCTGCAGTTATTTTTACTTTGCTATAAGTTGCTCGTAGTTTCTACTAAATAAAATATTCAGCTTTCAATGACTACGAGTTTTGCGGTGCAGCATTAATAATCGCAAGCAATAATAAGTAATCGCAAGCATTAATAATCGCAGGCAATAATCGTTTGCAAGGGTTGACATAGACAGAAATGAGGGGGGGGGGATTATTTACAAAATTCTTTTACGGATTATTTACCTAGCGTTATCATCAAACAGTTGTTTGGGTTTCTCAAATTCTCAATCATAAAGTACAACAAACTCAATCATAAAGTCCAACAAACAAAGAAAAGTGCAAGTTTGAACAAATTGTGATTTGCGAAAATATTTGCACAAATATAAAATTTGCTCATTTTGGAGAACGAGAAGACAGGTGTTACTTACCACCAAATACATGGTTTCCGAATAGGCGAGTTTATTTTCTGCAACCGTTGTTAAAACGCTGAGTAGCAACGACCCTAAAATGGATGCATATCTGGGGAAAAGAAGAAAATGTGCATAGGTTAAAATACACGAGAATATAAAGATATTTGATATTAGAGAAGGAAAGAGCGGTTTAATTAACTTTTCTGACACACATGGTATGATACAACGTTTCTCAACTGTGGTACGCATAGATAATGGATCTATGGTGGTACGTGTCAGGAAGGGGGGGGGGGGGGGCGTGATGTGAAACAACCATATCGTAAAAAAAAAAAAAAAAAAACGAACCGAAAGAGGGAGGGCTCCCTAAGAGAAAATCGCAGAATAAATAATTTAGAAATGATGCGAGAATAGGGTACAAGCCACAATTTCTCGCAGGTGTGCGTGTGTATGTGTGTGTGTGTGTGTGCGTGTGTGTGTGTGTGTGTGTGGGGGGGGTCAGTTACTGATATTCGAACATCTAGGAACACACGAAATGGTCTACAGATGCAAGTTGTCGAATTTGTGAACAGCAGAAATAATTTTAAAAAACATCCATACACAGAGACAGAGGTTCGAAAGGTAGATGGCACCATTAATTTCGTCAGGTCTCATCTTCTTCACAACAATGCATACCAATTTGGAGGGTATATGCATAGTGACTGGGCAGAAAAATGTAATGAATTTTCAATGCAATCCAAAAATACAAAGTAAAATCCTACTTAATAAAAATGTCCCTAAACTAAACTTCAATTTTTCCTATATGTATATCTGCTCTGCGCAGTCCATTTGAAAATATTTGCTGGTTGATTGATTTCAACTGCAAATATGTAAAGTTATAAATTTTCATAAGTTTGCATCTTAATTTATACATTTATTGATAAAATTTTAAAATGCATCTTATACTAGGTTCCCATTTTCAGATGTGGAATGTTCGAGTAACATGGTGTTTAACTGACCTTGAAGTTTTGATCGAGGCTAACTTAAAAACTCTAGCGGCTTACCCACCAGTGAGACACGTACAACTCTTTGAGAAACAGCTGATTTTGAACACAATTCCACGCCGGCTCACATTTTATTACCGAAAATGTGTTCCGTTGAACATAATGTAATTCAGAACTTTACAAATTCTATATTGTATCTATGAGTCAGGCCCAAATTCGGATGCAAATCTTATGTTGACATACTACTCGATTTTTCCAGCTTTTAATTTGTTTCAATTTCTAGATAATATAGGTGGAAATAAATAAATTTTGCTAGGTGCTATTTGTATACACTTTGGAAATTAACAACACCAAGACAATAGGAATTTAATAGAAAATGCAAGCTAACATTGACAGGAATTATTTTTATCGTTGACAGTTTTATTAACGTTTGGCAGGAGTTATTTTTATCGTTGGCAGGAGTTATTCTTATCGTTGGCAGTTTTATTAACATTTGTTTTATCGTTGACAGGAGTTATTTTTATAGTTGACAGTTTTATTAACATTTGTTTTATCGTTGACAGGAGTTATTTTTATAGTTGACAGTTTTATTAACGTTGACAGGAGTTATTTTTATAGTTGACAGTTTTATTACCGTTGGCAGGAGTTATTTTTATCGTTGACAGTTATCAACGTTGGCAAGAGTTATTTTTATCATTGACAGTTTTTATTAACGTTGGCAGGCGTTATTTTTTTTATCGTTGACAGTTTTTATTAACGTTGGCAGGCGTCATTTTTTTATCGTTGGCAGTTTTTATTAACGTTGGCAGGAGTTATTTTTATCGTTGACAGTTTTATTAACGTTGGCAGGAGTTATTTTTATCGTTGACAGTTTTATTAACGTTGGCAGGAGTTATTTGTATCGTTGAAAGTTTTATTAACGTTGGCAGGAGTTATTTGTATCGTTGAAAGTTTTATTAACGTTGGCAGGAGTTATTTGTATCGTTGAAAGTTTTATTAAAGTTGGCAGGAATTATTTGTATCGTTAACAGTTTAACATTGGTAGGAGTTATTTTTAACAGTTTTATTAACGTTGCTAGGAGTTATTTTTTTATCAGGTGTCTTGCTACCACACACGTTACTTGTTATTTTGATCAAGGGTTAAAACTGTTTTTGAGTTTGAGATCAAAAGCGCGGTTTAAGTGCTCATATACATGCCTCTAAAACGAAATTTTCAGAAAACTACAGTCTTGGAAATGGTTATAACTCAGTTACAAATGCTGAGTGTATGGCCAGATTTCTGAGTTACAGTGATCTGAATGTGTCCAGTTCTGATGTATGTAACGAATAATATATCTTTTACTGCTGTTACGCCTCACATTTTTCTAATTATACGGTTCTTTACAATTACTACGAAAACTAATTTTCAAAATTTGATAATTATCTTTCTTTAAAATAAGTATTTTATTTAGGACATCTCTGGATTAGAGATCAATTATCGCTGATGGTAGACATGAACCGATGGTTGACAGTTGTTTGTATCATAGGTCTGTCGGGAAAAGGTGATCGATGATCAAATGGAGGATTCAATAATAAATGTTGGATCAATAGTGAGCCAATGTATGTGTGTGTGATTATGGTCCGTAAAACCTCTGACAGTTAGTTTTAAAACGTTAATGGTTATACGTTTAACACGTTACGTCATAACGTTACGTTATAACGTTATCGCTACAAATTGCGGGTTTTAGTAAGGATTTATGTGCAATTCTGGCAAAAAATTTTTTCTTAATGTATGAGGGGGGGGGGAGTCAGAATTGTTGTAAATAGTTCCCACTTACATTGCACTGTGGTACACGATGGACTTCCATTCTTTGGGGCGTTCCAAGAAGTTGTACACTCTCCCTTGAAAGGTTGGCTTCACTAGTTTTCGGCCCTGCCGAAAAGCGTACACAGCCTCCCAGGGAGTCCTGAAACGATATTAAATTAATCATTCAAAGGGATTTATATTTGTTGCAATCTATGCAGAAAAATATGATATGGGCAGCATACGATTTTCCCTGCATAATGCAATGACGTCAGAATGCAGAACTAGTACAAAAAGTATATTCTTTTGTGAATGTAACGAAAGAGATGCACCAGATTGATGTTAACAGATTTGTCGCATATATTGCATGCATTTGGAAGTGAACATATTGGGCGATACTTAATACATTTTAGTTGAATTTTTCTAAAGAACGTATAATACCTCGAGAACGGTTCATGCTAGCGTTCCAACGTTTATGTTATTCGTTTTCTAATGAAGAATTACGTATGGAATGATTATTTTACAGTACGAAAAATCCTTATTATTTAATGATTTTATCAAAAGTGTATTCGAAAACCGTGCAATATCTCGAAAAGAGTTTATGATAGAGTTGTTAAAGTTTGTATCATTCGTTTCGAATAAAGAATGGCGTATAAAATGATTATTTATTTCAAAGTATTGGAGGTTCCATTTTTATAAGGATTTTTTCAAAAACTCTTTCGAAAATTAGGGGGTAGGGTATTTCAAATATTAGATTGTGCTTAAAATCAATAGGGGTTCCAATATTCACCGACTGTAATAATTTTGACAAATTATGTTCAAAACGCTTCATTCGTTCCTGAGATATCGCGCCCAGAGATGACTCATTGGCCAAGTTATTTTTCGAAACGTTCTGTATTCCGCGTGCTATTTCACATACTTTTCTTTCTGTGTTGTGCAACTTTCAACTTCCCATTTGCGTAGTTAATTTCCAAATTGTGCCCATTTTGAGGGGAAAAAAAATGGCAGCATTTAAATCCGCAAAGGAATACATACGACAGTAGATGCTATTATATTGTTCTGCCGATTGATTGCAATAGCTACAGCTAAAAACAAATTGTGATTTATATGATGTTTTGGAAGTCTACAAATGCCAGCGTTGATTTAAAACTTCGCTGAAGGTGACCTTGACTTTTCTGATGCACCTCGACTAGTATACTGCGATCACGAGGCCTTAAAATATCTTATTGAGTTTGATCCAAAATTGAATATCGAAGAATTATGACAACAATTTGGGCCTCTCTACATTAAAAACAATTGAAATATTTGAACGATAAAATCAACAAGGTTTAGACTGGGAAAATGAGTTTTACAACAGTTCAAATTGTCTTCGGTTAGCAAAGAACAGCGAATAACAAACAGTTTGTAGTAACACAATTAGTATTTCCTTAAAGAAAGCAGACATATGCAAATTACGTGATAATTGTTTCGAGGAAGTTCTGATCCATCAGGGCAAAACGGTGTTTTTACTTAAAACGCCAAGCAAGAACTGTCAAGTTCTTGCTTGGCGTTTGTTAAGTAATTGATGAAGAGGGATTAAAACTCCCTTGCAACAATTGTCACGTAATTTGCATATGCCTGCTTTCTTTAAAGAAGTACTAAATGTGTTATTCTCACAAGCAGCAGTTTTATATTTTGTAACTGTTTGTAACTACTCACATGAGAACTATTTTATTATCACCTCTTCAGGTCTCATTACTCACTGAGAAAAAAATATTCCAAAATATTGATGAAGCCAATAATTACCTGGATTCAATTTTTTCTTTCAAGAAAAGTCAAAGTTCTTTAAACGAGACATTGATAGCAAAGATTTGTAGATAATAATGGCGATTATGTCAAACAAATAAAATATTTTTTTACAAAAATATTTACTTATTTTTCAATTATGTATTTTTAATAAAGCCTTTTAGAAACTTATTTATGCATTTTATCTCAAATACATCATTGATGACAGAAATATTTGCTGCTATAACTACCATCATTGTTATGGGAATTATTGTTTTCCACAGGGAATAATTGCTATGAAAATCTTAAAATTCGAATAATATCAGTTATAATTGAGAGAATGACTAAAAATTCCATCTACTTCTAATTTTTTACATAATGTATAGCTACTCATAAAATTTGATATCGGTAGATGTATTTGTTCTTGAGTTATCGTGTTTACACCTCGCATATCATATACATACGGATGGATGAGAATGACTAGTTGAGGTATAGATAATACTACTGGAAATAGAGACAAACTTTTACACGCTCGTGGAACTTGATCCATTGATAATGAAAAAAAAAATGTCGAAGGAATTTTGTTCGAAAAATCTATGAATTGAACACTTTTTTGTTCTAACATTCTTTCGACTATAACTCGCAATGCAAAGAAATTCGTTTTTATTATACCGTCATACGTAGAAATAGCATTCTAAATGCTCGTAATTAATTCCATTGGTGTACAATCAACCGTTCTTAAGATATTTTAATTTATATATATATATATATATATATATATATATATATATATATATATAAATAAGAAACACAAAGAAAATTACTGTTATCAAATGAGGAAATACTTTAAGTAATTTTAGTCCCAAACAAATGGACACGATTGTTTAGGAGTTATATTAGTCGTTCTTGAGATAGAAATTCTACTTTTTTTTTTTTTTTTACAGGAAGCAAGATATCTTTTCAAAGAATCAAACGAATTTAATGAAATTTGGTATGCTTATCTGCAGCAACAATAAACTTACTGATTTTGAGCCAGGATGAGTCATAATAAAGCAGTAATTTATGTCTCTTGTTTCTCACAGTATCAACATTTTTTATTCTGCAGCGAAAGTGATGTATTGGAGACACTTAGGTCATTTTTTTCATTTAAATTGGCAAGTTACAAGAGGTGACGCTTTTAATAATTTGACAACAAATCTGGCGCTGATTTCTAAACCACAAAGGAAGTTAATTTCCACCTACGCAATCGACAAGCAGAATTCTGTGAAATGATTAGTTAGTTATATACCTGTTCATACATATATACTTACTGCTGGGCTCTCGCTCTTAGATTCGTAGCAATTCGCCTCCTCGAATGGAAGAATCCGGCCATGGACTGGAGCAAGTTAATAATTGTCTTGCCCACATTCTCGGCTAGCATAGCCACTGGGAAGTTACACATTCATTTTTTTTTTCTTTTTAATCGCAAGTTCGTTGATCGTACGGAAACCTGAGTGAGCGCTCTCTTTCTCTTTGACGGCATTATTCCGAGAAACACTTCCGTCCGGAGTTATTTCTGTTGTTGAAGAATGGTGGCTCCATCTATCTGATAATTAGGTCACTATAACGAGCGAGAAATATCTAGGTGTGTATGTTTAGGAAATATGTAGGAATCATAAAAACGGGGATGATCATGGGCGTATTTAGGGAGAGGGGCGGGGAACAGAGCAACCCCCCTGGAAAATTATTAATTCAATTAAAAGCTAATATGAGAGAAAAAAAAAAATAAGAAAAATGTTTTTTGGAATTCATTCAACCACAACTGTGTGTTTTCTCCCAAGTGTATATTAATAAAAGCAATTTAAACTTATACCTAAATTGAAAACTTATCATGGATTATTGTATTCGGTATGTTTATGAATGCCCAATTTGTTAGTTTAGTTGCTCTAGGAAGGTTAGAATTCCGTTACGAAAGGGGGAATATTTTTTAAAGGTAGTACATACTAATTAAAAAAAAATGGTGCATACTAATTTTTAAAATTGCTATGTACGCTTATTTTTAATATGTGATGCTCATACCATCTATTCAAATTAACTTTGTAACAATACATATTTCAGGGTTGATAGCAATCTCTAAATTTTGAAAGTTATCAATTTTAGCACCCCCTGAAAAAAATCCTGCATACGCCCATGGATATGTCCCCTAATATTTTATAGAATAGCTTACCTGCAAACATAAAATGTGTATGAAAATATTTTCGCAGTCTTCTTCATGCATTCTAAATTCAATTAATAAGTCGAAAGTAATTAAAAATATTATTTTATTACTTCTATTTCCAACGAGGTAGTCCAAATCTGTTGGTCACTACACAAAGTCCCAGGTATGCAATTTATTGTCGGTGATTTCAACTTTTTAATGAAATTCTAAATTAAAATTGTTTCGTATAAGAAGCTTGTACAATATGAAACTTAAAGTTATATAACGAGAAACCAACATAACTGGATCTAAGCTGTATGGACTTTTAATTTTGCGATTGAACTTATTTTTTTTTTAATATAGAGAAAAAATTCAGAATATAACTGACGCCGCCGTTTAACAAATTTCGTGTACCTCTAGTTTTCCTGTCTCGTACTTTCAAATATATAGCACACAAAAATATAAAATTTGGCACATTTGTAGAGAAATAAGTTGAAATAAACGGTTTTTCAAGTTCAATTTTATTTACAGAGATATTTAATGTTATAGTTAAAGACAGAATATCTGAGCTGGAGTTCGCGTCATGGACAGATGAATAAAAGCAAGTCCACGAATTTTAGCAGGAATATACTTAGTTGAATTTTTGTAAGACTGAGCCCCTTTCTTATTTCAATGTATTTTATGAGTTATTTTACTTTTTTGGGCACATCTGAAGTGAAATTTTTTTCTCCATGGGAACGTTTTTCGAGTTTTTTTGTCCCACACCGCAAAATATATAATATACAAAAAATGAAATTTGTTATATTTGTAACGAAATGGTAGTGGAACACGATAAAATAAACCGTTTTTTGACTTTAATTTTTGTTTGGCTTGAAACAATTCGTGAAGTGAGCTCAGCGAGTAAAAGCCAAAGCCTCATGATTCACGAAGTTAGTTATGGGAGTTGGCGAAGAAAAGATCGGAATTACCTAGTTTTTAACACAAATGCAATAACAATGTCTGATTACGCGTTGCACAAATGCTAAATGTCCAAACTTGGTGTGGGACAGACTAGTGGTTAGCGCGATGGGATTGCACTTTGGTGACCCGCGTTCGATTCCCGGCTTTGCCTAAACTGTCTCAGTGTTCACGCGGAGTATGAACAAGCTAAATATGTAGATTCCGTTGTTCTTTTGAGAGGTTTATGGTAGGGGAAGGAGGGTATGATACCCAGGGTGGAACTGTCCCGGCCATCCAAACAGATAGCTTACACCTTTGGGTAGGTCGAACGATCTGGGTCGAAGAGTCCAAACTTGGAGGGACAGCGCAGTGGTTAAAGCACGGTTGTTGCCCATTGAGAACTCGAGTTTTATTCCAGGCTTTGCTCAAACTGTCCTTGAGCACGGGTATGTTTAATATGCGTGTCTGAAAATCCTTTCGAGAGGTTAGTGGCAGGGGAAGGAGGGTACGGTCCCTGTTAATATCGCCTCCACTGGGTTCAGGTTTAAATGGGACGACACTGTCCCAGTCGTTTAAACAGATATTTTACACTTTCGGGTAGGTTGGATGGCTTGTGTCGAAAGAAAGGGTCTAGCACTCTATCGCAGTTTTGGAAATTTTCTGAGTATTTTCTATCAGTAATTGATGGAAGGTCCTCCAAAAGCTTCAAAATGATGCCGCTTTGAATACAGTTCTATATTTCAATGAAGCACCGAAAATAATGAACTAACATTTTTCACACCAATGCTTCCGACATCGCTGAATCGATTGCCTTTAAAATTTACCGATATCTTTATTCATATATATATTTTTTCAAATATGTCTTTCATAAATAATTAATATTGAAAATTTGTTTGAAAATAAAAAATGGTAAACATTTTGTTTGGGTTAATTAGTATCACAATATAAAATAGGAATTAGTTTGATAGGTTAATTATTTCGAAAAATATAGAAGAAAAGCTGCAAGAAGTTCGAAATTTCAAACAGCCATTAATTTCTCAACGGCTTGCGTAAAATATATAAATTTTTCTATGAACTCGGGGTGCTTTGACATGGAGAATCAAAATTTGTTATTACAAGTGGATGTTGCTCATTTTGTTGGTGCAAAATTTAATATGAACCCACCTCCCCCCTATGCAAATTAGTTGCTCATTTATTTATAAACAGACATTATTAGAAACGTATTATACTTTTGGTTTTACTGCACGACCCGTGGAGCCGGAATAAAGCGCAATGTTCGGATTTTTTGGGCCGACTGTACTTTCCCAGAATGCCTTTTCTTGGATGTGCCAAAATTGGCGAGGGACATGTTGCAGAACCATGCAGACGCAGCGTGCGACTTTCGGAGCAAAATGAAATCCTGTTTACCCGTACTCTGTTTTCCTTCCTTAGCTTAACCATTTTTCCCGTCTATCAAAAAAAATTTCATGTGGGCAGCATATGACTTTCCCTGCATACTCATATTCATGTTCACTTTTATTTCTTCAGTAAGACATTATAATGAGTTTAATTGAACAAAATAACACCCATAATTATTTAAAATTACACTGAATTTGCATTTTTTATTCAATTTTCGTTCTCATTTGGTAACTGGACTTATTTTCAAAGGTGGCGTAGCGAAAATGCGAAAAAACTAAAATATCTCGAGAACGGCTAGTCCTAGTGTAATGGGGTTGGTCTTATTCTTTTCATCGTTAAAAATTACGTATAAAACAAGCATTTAATTGATATATTTGAGCATACGTAGTTTTTTATTTTATATTTTGATGATTTTTGCGGGCCATTTCGCAAAAACAGGCAGGTTCTTTTTTCCGAATCGTACTAAAATCTAATCAGCACCAGGGCAACCTACAAGTGACTTATCTACCAAATTTTATGAAATTTGATCCATTCGTTTTCGAGTTAGAGTAGATACATACATTGCACAGACACACAGACGTCACGCTATAAATAGTTTTTTCGCATTCTAGGCGCCCCAAAACTTGCAGATCCGTCGAAAATTCGAGTTGCGATTTTCGGCATGATTCTAATACTTTCCCTATACATTACCATGTATTGTAGGGAAAGTAAAATACTACCGAGATAATCCAGTTGATGCAACAACCCATTTCCACTCCAAATTTAGTATCATTTAGTCGGTCAGTTTTGGAAAAAAAAAAATATTGCTTTGTTTTTATATTTATGTAGAAGTCTATTTCTGTACAAAATTAGGTCTTTAGTCAAGTTTTCAGTCGCGATTCCGGGAACAAGTTTTTGGCCGAGGTTGCGGGATTCGGGATTGCCATACTTAGTACTCAGACAGCTCAAACTGTTCAAATCAGACTGCTCCAATTGTTCAAATCAGACAGCTCAAACTGTTCAAATCAGACAGCTCAAACTGTTCAAATCAGACAGCTCAAACTGTTCAAATCAGACAGCTCAAACTGTTCAAATCAGACAGCTCAAACTGTTCAAATCAGACAGCTCAAACTGTTCAAATCAGACAGCTCAAACTGTTCAAATCAGAAAGCTCAAACTGTTCAAATCAGAAAGCTCAAACTGTTCAAATCAGAAAGCTCAAACTGTTCAAATCAGAAAACTCAAACTGTTCAAATCAGAAAACCTGATTTTCGACTCTATTACAATACTTTCCCTTTTACATTTTCTATGTTTTGTAGAGATAAAAAATATTGTCAGAAGTAATACAAATTCAAGGAAGTTAACTCCCCACTCAAAACTCACGTCCTTCTTAAATTTGATAATTTCTGTAGATCTGAAATCTCTGTTCTGACAAGATCCTACCCAGCTTCAGTTCAACACATGATACATTAATGAGCTACTATGTATGCATTGCAACCCAAGATCAGATAAACGAAGCCCACATCTGATCTTGCATTTAAATAACTACTCAAAAATCTCTTATCTAGATTTTAGCTGTTATCCAGAAACAAGCAAGCATTCTGGATTTGGCGTCGCCACTCATCTTTCTCATACATTCTAATACCGGTGTTTAGTTCTACTTGTATCACTATCATTATCAATAAAAATTAACTGTAGTGCGTCTCAACTCGACTTTCTCATATCAAAATTCATTTTTTTTTTTTTTTTTTTTACTTTCCCTGCAATACATGGTAATGAATAAGGAAGTATTGGAATCATGCCGAAAATCGCAACTCGAGTCATTTACTTTCCCTACAATACATGGTAATGTATAGGGAAAGTATTGGAATCATGCCGAAAATCGTAACTCGAGTTTTCGACGGATCTACACTTTTCGAGACCTCTAAAATACGAAAAAACTATTTTTAGCTTGACGTCTCTCTCTCTCTCTTTCTGTGTGTGTGTGCAGATTTTGTATCCACTCTAACTAAAAACTAATGGACCAAATTTCATAAAATTTGGTAGGTAAGTCAGTCATTTGTGGGCGAAACTGGTGCTGATTAGTTTTGGGTACGATTCGAGATAAAAGAACCTGCCTTTTTTTGCGAAATGGCCAGCAAAAGCCTGTATCCACTCTAGTTGAAAAACTAATATACCGAATTTCACAAAATTCGGTAGATAAGTCGCTTGTGAGTCACTTTGGTGCTGATTAGATTTTGGTACGATTCGAAAGAAAAAACCAGCCGTTTTTTACAAAATGGCCCGCAAAAATCGCCAAAATCTAAAATAAACTACGTATGCTCAAATATATCCATTAAATGCTAGTTTTATACGTAATTTTTAACGAAAAAAAGAATAAGATCAACCCCATTACACTAGGACTAGCCGTTCTCGAGATATTTTAGTTGTTTCGTATTTTCTCTACGCCACCTTTGAAAATAAGTCCAGTTACCAAATGAGAACGAAAATTGAAATAAAAGTGAATTAAATTTAATTAAAATGAATTGAACGTGGATGTAAGTCTGCAGAGAAAGTCATGTGCTGCCCACATCAGATTTTTTTTTCAAATTTTATGAGAAAAAATTTGAAAAATCTGTACCATGAGTCCGAATAATTACAACTATAGCGTGTTACTCTTCACTTCAAAGGGCTTGAAAAAATCTTTCCAATTTTCACTATTTGATTCTTTTTTCCCCTATTTGACAATGTACTCCCGGGGTAACGTGCCTTCAAGGAAGACTAATGACGTCACGAACAAAAAAACTTTGTATCGCGGCTGTTTTTTACAACAATGACTGAAATTATTAAGTCTCGTTATCATTGACCCATAAATAAACCCTTTTATGCATGATTATGTTAAATTTTGTGCGATGCTGCTAAGTTAAAGAAATACAAAATTTCGAATAAAATTCAAAGTTTTATCTCGCATTTAAAAAGAAAATCTATCTAGTTCTAGAATTTTTGATAACAAAGCCGTATATAAAGTTTCGTAAAAATCCATTAATATTTGGGGTTGCTAGAAATTGACCACAGACATAGACGGACCATCACTCCAAAAATAGTCAAAACGCGTTCAGGTCTTTAAACATATTGGCATTAAAATCTCCAAATTGAAAATTTTCGTGAAAACAATGCTTTTTCGATACTACGTATGGGAATTAGAAATATGTATATTTTTTCAGATTTTGTATCCAAGATATTCTTTTTAAAATGTATTTGAAAGAATTCTTTAAATGTTTTCCTTTTCAAGTTGGTAACAGCTTAGTGACGCCGATATATGCATTTCAATCATGTGTTAATGAAAACATTTTAATACCATTAACATACACAGTGTAGCCCCTTATACTACTAGCAGCATAGTTCCGGGAACTATCTTGATTTTCCATAATAAATTATCCAGTTACTAAAAATAATAAAATTCAATAAAATAATAATAGTGTTGCGAACTAGTAATATTCCCTCACTGGAGTCTTTTGTTTTGAGAACCAGACTGAGAAAACACCCGTACAAGCTTTCCTATGACGTACATCTCTAGGGTTCCCAAACGCCAAAGTCTCTAGAAGGGTTTCCAGATTTGACGATCTGGCTGTACATTATTTGCAAATTATGTCTTGTCATTCATATGTTCGTACAAGCCATTGAAATAAAAAAGAAAAAGGAAAAAGAAAATACAAATATTTAAGCTCTGCTGATGTCTTATTATAGTTAAGTAACTTCAAGTATTTTAGTGATTTTTTTTTTTTCAGAGTTTTAAAACTATCTTAATTTAGAAACTCCTAATATCTCCGTATTTGTATAATGACCCATATATTAACACGGATCAGCCTTTTTTTTCTTTTCTTTCAATCCAAACCGTCCGACCGACCCGACCGTTTAAGGTAATTGTTTGGACGGCCGGGACAGCGCCACCCAATTTAGACGGGAACCCAGTGGGGGTGACATCCACAGACGACGTACCCTCCGTCTCCTATTACCAACATCTCGTAAGGATATTCGGACCTACAAATATAACGTGCCTGTACTTCGCGTAAACACGGTAATAGCTTGGGCAGACTCGAGAATTGAACTCGGGTCCTCCGAGTGAAATCCCTGTGCCTAAACCACTGGGTTATCCCGCCTCAACACAGATCAGCTGAATGATTCCAATTCAGTGTGACAGACCAGTAGCGAACTTAAGAAAAATAGTTTAAAGAATTTTTACCTGTGAATGGTCACCATTTGCAGATTTCATAGTTTTGCACCAAATGCTGCTTCATTGAATTTTTTTTTTTAGAACAAGCACAAAATGCTGCTTGTTCTCGATACCATGCCTTTACGTAGATTTCCAGCATTTGCATGACTTGGCAGGCCTCAGAATACAATAGCGTGGGCGTAATAATTTCGTGCTAAAGCATTAAAATTAGTCAAACTACCTACCTCGGAGGAAAGCCGGAAGAACTTCGGAATAAGTTTTGAAGCTGGAACGTTTTAATCGCACATATCTAAAAATGTCCTGGCTTTCGAAACAGGAACATACTAAATGGATGGAGAAGATGGGATTATATTACTGACTCGGTTATTTGTTTTGTTTTCTTTAGAGGATGGTTTCATGATTTACAACCAAGCATTAAACTCTAAAGTTAGGTGTGAGTTTGAGGGTTTTTCACAAATGCAGAGCAGTAAACATCGCTCATGGAGAATTTTATGGTTAATTAAGAAAGGGAGCAAACTAAGAGTAATATTAGGAGGAAATTTTTGAAGTATCATATTTACGGGAAGTTCTTGAAATTTTTCAAATTCAAGATCTTGATAGAAAAGGGAATTTAAATACATCCGGAAAGCATTTTTGGAAATATGTCCATCTGTGTGCGCATATGTGTGATGTTGACAGGATAATTGAAGAGCGCACATATCGCTATCAAATTTTATGTGAAGATACACTGTTACAAATCTGATGTAGGCAGCACATGACTTTCCCTGCAGATTCAAATTCATCATCTCTTTATTTCATTAATAATTCATTAAATTTAGTTTTAATTGCACTAAATAACACACAAATAATGGACTGAAAATCGGAATAGCAAAAATGTGAAAAAACTAAAATATCTCGAGAACGGCTTGCACAACGGTTTAATTGCACAAAATAACGCCCACAATTATTTAAAATGACATTGAATTGGCATTTTCAATTCAATTTTCGTTCTCAGTTGGTAACTGGGCGTTTTTTTCAACTGTGGTGCAGAGTACGTACGAAAAAACTAAAAAATCTCGAGAACGGCTAGTCCTAGTGTAATGTAGTTGGTCATATTCTTTTCATTGTTAAAAATTATGTATAAAACAAGCATTTAATTGATATATTTGAGCATACGTAGTATTTTATTTTAGATTTTGACGATTTTTGCGGGTCATTTCGCCAAAAAAGCAGGTTATTTTTTTCCGAATCGTACCAAAATCTAATCAGAACCACAGTAACTCACAAGTGACTTATATACCAAATTTTGTAAAATTTGATCTATTAGTTTTTCAGCTAGAGTGGATACAGCAAATTTTGCGGACCATATCGCAAAAAAAGGCGGGTTTTTTTAATCTCGAATCATACCAAAAACTAATCAGCACTAGGGTCACACCCAAGTGACTTATCTATCAAATTTTATGAAATTCGGTCCATTAGTTTTTGAGTTAGAGTGGATACAAAATCTGCACACACGCTAAAAGACTTCACGCTAAAAATGATTTTATGGTATTCTTGAGGTGTCGAAACGTATAGATCCGTCGAAAACTCGAGTTGCGATTTTCGGCACGATTCCAATACTTTCCCTGCAATACATGGTAATGTATAGGGAAAGTAAAAACTGCTAGATAGAATTTGTTTTTAATTTGCTTGATTAGAATATTAGTTATTAGGATTTTAATATTTTTATTACATTTATTATGAGAAACAAGAAATTTCCTGGAATAATAGTATGTCCCGAAAATGATAGTTTCGTGCTAGGAATGCAAAAATATCAAAATTGTATATTGTTGGGAACGTGCAATATTCCCCATTGGCACCTCCTCTTTCGAAGGCCAGGCGAAAAAACTCTGTCCATGACGCCAGCACGACGTGGGCCCAGGGTTTCCAGGATTTCCCAATTAGAGGAAGGGTTGCTAGATTTGGCGACTCCACGAATCTTCTAAAAGCATCCAAATAGAACGATTATTCTTTGAGATACAGATTTCCAGAAGTTTCTACCGAAGCTATAAAAGGATTCTGGGAGTTGACAATATACGAATTACAGTGAACTGTGACTTTTGTGAATGTTTTGAGAATAGTAGCTGTTTTGTAAAATCATTTTTGTCAGTATTTTGAGAATAATATCGCTTATTTTGTATAATTAAGTGGAGCATTTAGGTGCTGTTTGATTGTATATTGTTCCTGTTTACTTCGTGCTTGTGAATAAACGGGTTTAGTTATACAGAAATTAGGATTCATTTTTGTATCCTGAGTGCCCATCCACGATTTCAGAGGTTACGTCGGAACAATATATTAACACAAATAATTAAAATGCCTCCAATTCATTCGCGTGTATTTCAAATTATGTAGTTTACAGTTCGATCGATAGAGGGCGCTTCTATAGCTGTACTACAAACGCTATTGTGTTTGTAATAGAGTTTCTCGCTCTGTTATAGAAGTGTTTGTTCTCTATCAATTGACGAGAAATTACAATCGACTTCGAACATAGCTCCAGGATTTCCATACTTGAAAAAATATTTTTTTAAATCTTTTAATGCAAATTTTTAAACGAATAACTTTTTATCAAAAGCTTGTAAGAAGATGCAAGTGTTTTCATTCCGATACTGATTGATTATGATATAAATGGACCTAAACAGTTTGAAATAAAAATGCATTACACAATTTAAGAGATTTTAATTTTGGAAAACAGATATTTTGTAATGGAGGTGAGTAACGACGTCAACAAATTCAAGTCTCTTCATGTGACATTGATTAAATTTCAATGACATTTTAAAGGTGCATTTTAGTCGTGAGTACAAATAAATAATTACTTTCTTTATATACATATAATGTATAAGGAAAGTATTGTGCCGGGTCGAAAATTCGAAATCGACGGAATAGCACGTTTCAAGCATCCCTGAACACGAATCAGACGTTTTTGAGGTCATGTCTGTGTGTGTCAGTGAGTCTGTGGAGATGATAACTGACGAACAAATGGACCGATTCTAGCGAAATTTAGTATAAAAATTACAATCCGTGAATACTGGAAGCCTATTGTTTTTAAACGCAATCGAATGCTCAGAACCCCCCTAAATTTTCGAGTGAAATTTTGAAAAAATCATCAAAAAATTAAAACTTTTAATAAAGTTACGCAAATAGATATTATGTAATGTTTCCTTAGAAAACGATTAACATAAATTTTAGAACGCTATCACGTACCGTTCTCGAGATATTGCACATTTTTCGAATAAATTTATCGAAATATCCCATAAATAAAAAAAAAGATTTTAACTGTTGAGAAACATGTTCACTTTTCATATGTAATATCATGCGATAAATTGGGTGACATCATTCTCGTGGATCTAGCTCGTTCCATTCGCAAGAAAAGATACTTTGAGTAATACTTTTGTATTTGAACGCCAATAGTCATTTATCTGCTATAAGAATAACTTATTTCTCCGTCCATAACGCTTGGTGATTCTGGCGACAAATTTGGCGAAATGTCACCAACTTAGCGACTTTTTTAAATGCTGAAAAAATTTATTAAAATCTCGCCAAATGGATAAAAATGACGCTAAATCAATGAAAATGACGACTCATTGACGAAAATTCAATATCTTGGAAAGAATATAAGTACCTACAATAAAAATAACCTATTGTTTTTTACTGTAAAAGTAGTAAAGTCATTGCATTATATAAGGAAAGTCATGTGCTGGCCACATAAGATTTTTTTTGATTGCGTCGATAATGTAACCAAAAGTGCCAAATTCCTATCTACGTGACGTCAATTCAATTTCAGTAACACGACAGCATTGTGTTATGTAATTGCATTTCTAATGTAGCAACCTAGCATTGGTAGACCTTTGTTATATTTTGCGCTTCAGTATTGAAAAGATGATAATTGCACTGGTAACACTATTGCATTGTTGCGTAGCATGGGATCTATGAAGTTAGCCCGTACCACGCATCCAGTTTCAGATTTCAAGACTGAGTTCGAGTAGCAAAATATTGTAATGGTCAAAAGTTTATAGTCAGTACCCCTCCCTCAGACTGTGTCATGGTATTTGAAAATGGATATAAATAAGTAAAAATAAATATTTTTCACCACAAGTTATGTTCTGACGGGGATAAAGTGTTCAAAGTTTGCTTTTGAGTCAATATATGCCCGCTCCTGAGCATATATATTCAACAGCAAAATTTCAAACACAAATAAATGCTTTGAGACAATTGAATTTTATGTGCCGAGGTTTGAACATCTGCGTTGAGTGCTACTCTTTTTCTATGATCTATTTCGGCTTCCATCAGTGGCGCGAGTGGATGTGCGGACAATCAAATTATTTGGCTCACTCCCATTGTAGATAGTGTCTATGGATCGGTTTCGTACTTTGTATGCATTTATCAGCATGGAACATCCGATGTTTGCTATGGCAGCAAGAAAACTTACGTGCCGCAAACCTTTCTTTTTCTAAGCGGATGTTGTGCAGGGTCGTAGATAGAGAGGGAGGGGGAGACAGATACCACTCGAGTGTGTGGGTGGGGGGAGCAGATGCAAGCAGGGGGCCGGGTCCCCAGTTTTTAATGTCTTTGAGGGAGGGGAAGACATACAAAGGTGGTTTGTGATAAATTTTTGTATAAGGAGACCACAATTTATGTGGGTGGTCCTGTTCTGTGTGTATGTGAAAGTATTAATTATGCAGTATTGGTGATTATATATATATATATATATATATATATATATATATATATATATAATAAAAAGGTTTGAAGGTCCAATGAAAGAAAAGTGAGAAGCTGCAACTCGAAAAACCTAACTTTCTAACAGGTTTACAAAATAAATGTATAAAATAGCAAATCCTCAAGCAAATGGAAAAAAATACAAATTTCAAATCATCAAGTCTAAGAAAAGTATCAAAAAACAAAGGTATAGAATCGATGAAAGAAAAACAGACGAAATCCAAGCCCAAATGCTATACACGTGGACAAGGCTCTAAGCTTAAATCAGGATTTGTTCACTTCTTCAAAACTCGTTTTCAAGTCCAAGTGTCTTGTAAAAGTAAACACAAAAATGTATGTTTCTGAAGAAATAGATAGATTATATCTATAAACTATTTCTACTTGGACTACATACATAAAGAAGAAATAAAAGGAAAAAAGGATACCTGGAATCTAACTGAGAAATTACACGAACCTATCGAGCACGGGAACACAGAAAGAAGTGACAAGTGTTGCCATTCACAAAGGAATAAGATATGATCTACTGTTGCCATTCGTAAGAAATAAATAACAGTAATGGGAAAAGACATGTACAAGAGATAATATACAATCAAGAGCGGCAATAATAGAAAGGCTAATGTGTAAGTGGATGTAAAAATAAAATATAATTAAAACAAGAGAAGGGAGATGTCAGGCTAATATATAAAACACCATAAAAATAATTTATGAAAATCCAGCTAATCTAAATTTTTTAACTATACCATTTACAAAATAAGAGGGATATTTATATAAATTGCTGGTAATTTTTAGATTATTAATATGTAAAGCATGAATTTTTTTTTATCAGATAATCTATATATTCTAAAAAGCTGATTAAGAATAATATTTCTAAAACAATAGAAACGAGTTGCAAGAATTAAATGGTAAGATTTTATTAATGTTAAAATTAAGAGTCTTTTTTATCATATAAGTTAGTAACAATTCTATTAGAAGGTTAAAAAAAAAAAAAGATTTAAATCCAAAAAATTAATATTTTTACTAATAGTAGCTTCATTAGGAATTAATTCCAAATTATCAGGATAGAAATCTATATTAATGACACAATTTTCATTATATACTATAAGCAAATCAGATCATCAACATATCTGTATAATCTATTGATGTAAAAGACTGTTCAAAATGATAAAGGTATAAATTAGCTAATATACTGCTACTGCAGCCACCCTGTGGAAATATATATATATATATATATATATATATATATATAAAATGATATTGTGATGACTATTAGCTAGTTCTAACCAGTTTAAAATCAGTGTATCCTTTTTTAGGATATTTATATGATCAGCGTCCCTTTTTTTATTACATTCTTTATACATATGTAAAGACAATCATTGTGACAAATTCGAGTTTGGTATTTTAATCATTTAATTTATTGATTATTTATTAATTTAATTTATTGATCATTAGTATTTTAATCATTTAATTTATTGATTATTTATTAGTTCTCTAAGAAGTGTTTATCAGAAAACCCGTTATTGTTTTATTGGCTATACAATCACAGCACGTGCATCGCCATTTACTTTTATCGGGGCGTTCTTGTTCGTTTTAAAAATTTTGGTAGCATATTTGCCTCTGCGGCGTTCATGCCACTGCGACAGTAATTTAATAGTTTAACTGATCCGTTGGCAACCGAGAAAAAAAAAAGAAGTATAAAGGGACTTACAAATGAACTGCTTTAGAACAAAAAAAAAAAAAATTCCATAATTTTTTTTTTTTCATTTTGGTATTTTATGATACAAGTATCGACCTGAATAAAGGAATATTCTGTATGGGATGGTCGAGTGTTGAAGACCCAGGCTACCTGACTCACCCTAGAATATGAGCAACAGGATGAGTGGCCGTGGGATGGTCGAGTGGAGTTTTTTACTCCAGATTTTTTTTTTTTATCCTTCAAAAATCAAGATCAAGTACAATACACATTCCTTGAGTTGAGAGATAAAGAAAACTCCGCAGGCAATCACAAAATCTCAAACATCATTAAACGGTTTTGAACAATTGAACTGCAGATATGAGGTTTGAACATCTGTAGAAAAGAATCTGGATCTGCGTGCTTCGATCTATTTTGGTATTTTTTCTGTGACGTCATTACTGGTGTCAAGGCACTAAAAGTATTACTTGCGCAGCTGAAAGTACTGCACTAGATGGCAGTTGCAGTGTTACAGTCATTCACTGAAAATCTCACTTCAGTCATATTAATAGAGATCTAGGTGCGAAATGACCTATTTTTACTTTCCTTATATACATAATGTATAAGGAAAGTATTGTGACGGGGTCGAAAATTCGAATTCGAGTTTTCGACGGGAGAGCACGTTTCAAGCATCCCTGATCACGAATCAAACATTTTTGAAGTGATGTGTGTGTGAAGGTATGTGTGTGTGTGTGTGTGTGTGTGTGTGTGTGAAAGTATGTGTGTGTGTCAGTGAGCCTGTGGAGACGATAACTGACGAACGAATGGACCGATTCGAACCAAATTTGGTACAAAAATCTCAATCCGTAAACACTGGAAGCCTATTGTTTTTATACGCAATCGATTATTCAGAACCCCCCTAAATTTTCGAATGAAATTTTGAAAAAATAGTCAAAAAATTAAAACCACTAATAAAGTTACGCAAATAGGCATGTCTTATGTAATTTTTCATTAGAAAACGATTGACATAAATTTTGGAGCGCTACCATGAGCCGTTCTCGAGATATTGCACATTTTTCAAAAAAAATTATCAAAAAGTCATATAAAATAAAAAAAAATGTTTCCTATTGAGAAACATGTTCACTTTTCATATGTAATACGATGCGATAAATTGGGTGACATCATTCTCGTGGATCTTGCTCGTTCCATTCATGAAAAAAGATACTTTGAGTAATACTTTTGTATTTGAACGCCAATAGTCATTTATCTGCTGTAAGAATAACTTATTTCTTCGTCCATAGCGCTTGGCGAGATTTTGGCGACGAATTTGGCGGAACGTCGCCAACTTGGCGACTTTTTGAAATGTTGCCAAATTGACGAAAATCTCGCCAAATGAATAAAAATGACGCTAAATCAATGAAAATGACGACTAATTGTCAAAAATTCAATATCTTGGAAAGAATATTAGTATCTACTATAAGAAAAACCTATTTTTTTACTGCAAAAGTAGTAAATTCATTACATTATATAAGGAAAGTCATGTGCTGCCCACATCAGATTTTTAAAGATATGATAATAATCTATATAATGTCTGACGTGTATGTGTATTTCCAGATTCAAGGTAACTTGGACTACCGAGTATTTGCATATTCATAGCATCAACCCTAGGAGGATGGAATCATCAGGATATGTCCTGTTCCTCTTATTGTATGGTATCCCAGAAGCACTCATAGACCTTATATACTTGTAATATCTATGGAAGCACTGCTGTGGAGTGGGAGTGGAAGGGGAGAATTCACAGCTAATCCACTGACAGCGGCAATATATGGGTCTCCTCTGTTGCGACGCTCTCAGATTTTCTATTGAACATGAATAGTTTTTCTGCGATATTTTAACGAGAAAAATAAATCTGATGTGGACAGCACATGACTTTCCCTGCAGACTCAAATTCATATTTCCTTTATTTCTTCAATCATTCATTAGATTGAGTTTAATAGAACAAAATAACACTAAATTTGCATTTCTAATTAAATTTTTGTTTTTATCTCGTAATTGAAAATTCTTCCGAAAGCGGCGTAACAAAAATGCAAGAAATCTCATATCTTGAGAATGGTTAGCCCTAAAGCGTAAGGAATGCGTGTTATATTCTTTTCCTCGTCAAACATTGCTTATAAAGCAAGAATTTAATTGATACATTTCAGCATACGTAGTTTTTTTTTCTTTAGATTTTTGCCGGCCATCTCGTAAAAAGACAGGTTGTTCTTTTAAGAATCATGCCAAAATCTAATCAGCACCAGAGGATTCCACAAGTAACTTATCTACCAAATTTTGTGAAATTTGGTCAATTAGTATTTTAGCTAGGGTGGATACATGAAATTTTTGCAGGCCATTTCGTAAAAAAAGGCAGCTTGTTCTTTTCCAAATTGTACCAAAATCTAATCAGCACCAGAGTATCCTACAAGTAACTTATCTACCAAATTGTATGAAATTTCTCATTTAGTATTTTAGCTAGAGTGGATACATGAAATTTTTACGGGTCATTTCGCAAAAAGAGGCGGGTTCTGTTTTTACGAATCCTACCAAAAACTAAATACACCAATTTTATGAAATTCGGTCCATTAGTATTTTAGTTAGAGTGGATACATACATTGCACAGACACACAGACAGACACACACACAGACGTCACGCTAAAAATAGTGTTTTACTTTCCCTGCAATACATGGTAATGCATTGGGAAGTATTGGAATCATGCCGAAAATCGCAATTCGAGTTTTTGACGGATCTACACGTTTTGATACCTCTAGAATACGATAAAACCATTTTTTGCGTGACGTCTGTGTGTGTATCCATGTGTCTGCAGATTTTGTATTCACTCTAACTAAAAACTAATTGACCGAATTTCATAAAATTTGGTAGGTAAGTCACTTGTGGGCGATTCTGGTGCTGATTAGTTTTGAGTAAAATTCGGGATAAGAGATCCCGTTTTTCTCTACGAAATGGTCCGCAAAAATTGCTGTATCCACTCTAGCTGAAAAACTAATGGACCGAATTTCACAAAAATTGGTTAATTAGTCGCTTGTAGTGTGTTACCCTAGTGCTGATTAGATTTTGTTACGATTCGGAAAAAATTAACCTGCCTTTTTTTGTTAAAAAGGTCCGTAAAAATTGTCAAAATCTAAGCTAAAAAACCACGTATGTTCAAATATATCCATTAAATGCTTGTTTTATAAGTAATTTTAGCAATGAAAAGAATAAGACCAACCCCATTACACTAGGACTAGCCGTTTTTGAGATATTTTAGTTTTTTCGTATTTTCTCTACGCCATCTTTGAAAATAAGCTCAGTTATTAAATGAGAACGAAAATTGGATTAAAAGTGAATGAAATTTAATTAAAATAAAGAGAACGTGGATATAAGTCTGCAGGGAAAGTCATGTGCTGCCCACATCAGATTTTTCGTTTTCTAGAGGTCTCGAAACATGTAGATCCGTTGAAAACTCGAGTTGCGATTTTCGACATGATTCCAATACTTTCCCAATACATTACCATGTATTGCAGGGAAAGTAAAAAAAAAAATCTGTTGTGGGCAGCACATGACTTTTGCTTAAGACTTATATTTACGTTCTCTTTATTTTAATTAAATTTTATTCACTTTTAATCCAATTATCGTTCTCATTTGGTAACTGGACTTATTTTCAAAGGTGGCGTACAGAAAATAAGAAAAAACTAAAATATCTTAGAACGGCTAGTCCTAATGTAGTGGGGTTGGTCTTATTACTTTCTTCGCTAAAAATTACGTGTAAAACAAGCATTTATTGGATATATTTAAGTATACGTAATTTTTTATTTTAGATTTTGACGATTTTTGCGGGCCATTTTGCAAAAAAACAGGAAGGTCATTTTTTTCCGAATCATACAGAAATCTAATCAGCACCAGGGTAACCCACAAGCGATTGTTTACAGAATTTTGTGAAATTCGGCCCATTAATTTTTCAGCTAGTGTGGATACAGGCAATTTTTGCGGGCTATTTCGCAAAAAAAAGGGCTGGTTCTTTTATCCCGAATTGTAGTAAAAGCTAATCAGCACCAGGGTCACATCCAAGTGACTTACCAACCAAATTTTATGAAATTCGGTCCATTAGTTTTTGAGTTAGATTGGATACATATATTGCACAGATAGACAGACAGACAGACAGACAGATGCACAAACGTCACGCTAAAAATAGTTTTCTCGTATTCTAGAGGTCCCGAAACGTGTAGATCTGTCGAAAACTGGAATTGCGATTTTCGGCATGATTCTAATACTTTCCCTTTTATATATTACCATGTGTTGCAGGGAAAGTAAAAATACAGCTGGCTCAAAATTTCGGAAGATTAATGCTTTATGTCCATTTACAGTTATTTAAAGGTCTAATTTACAATTATTTGAAGATCTAATACAAAAGTAGTTGGCAAATACAAGTTTTATTCACACATGAAAGCGGTCATACATTAGGTTGCTTTCGAATGTTTAAACTCAGGTTATTGTAAAATAAATATTTCAATATTTAAAACAAAAGCAAAAAAGTGTAGTTACGTTATTAGAAATATTTCAAATCACGGAGAATTTAAATTTCTTGATAATACGAAATGGGCAAGTGAGGATTTCAAAACATTTACATTTTTTAAGAAAAAACTGCAGAAAAAAAAATGTAATGTATAAATGTCTTATTTGGCATTTGATTTAGTGACCTATTTAACATTTTAAATTCAAGATCAGGATTCCTTTAACAGACGTATTCAAAGATGAAAAAAATAAAAAATTAGCCTTTATTATTATTTCATTGGGTAATTTTATCTAAGCTAAGCGCCCTGCATTGTTAAGTAAGATAAAACTTTATAAGAAATTTTTCTGTTAGTTTCTCTGTTTTAACAAGTTTTATTACTAGTATAGCTATATAAAACTTATAATTGTACCGTCTTATGTACTGCTTATGTATATTAGCTTGGATTACCTAATATTATTAAATACTAGAACGAATTATCCGGTGTTGCTCGGATTCTAAATAAGGGTTTGTTGCTTAAATAATATAGAAACACATTCGATAAGCCCTAAATAAACGCAGTTAAGAATAAGAAGGAACTGATCGCTCGGCAAGCAAATAGTCCATTCTTAGTGGTTGTTAAGGGCGGATACTGTTGTACCTGTGTTTTTGGACTGAAGAAGAGGGCTTACAACGCCTTCGAAACAATTGTTATGCTAACATACCTGCTTTCTCCAAGAAAGTTTGTAAGTCACTGCCTTACAAGCATTGTAATTTCACAACCCTGTTAACTTTCCAATAAATGTATTGTATTTTCTTTTCAACGGAAGGTATGTATTTTGTATTTTTCTTTTATATTTGATTTCGAAAGTATTTTGTATTATTTAAAAATATATTATCTTCCCAGCCTTGCTAAATTGGTTAAATGTCGGCTTCTTTTTGTTGTGGAAATGACGAGTTGCGATTTTCCGCATGATTCCAATACTTTCCCTATACATTACCATGTACTGCAGGGGAAGTAAAAAATGTTAAATTTTATGCGTAAAACTTAAAAACAAATCACACTAGTCCCTGTATATGTTTGTTCATTTTTTTTAAAGTATCAAATAGCACATTAATTGATATCATTTATTAGCCCTTTCCTTACAAACTATACATAAAGTTTGTATGATCCTAAAAAGCACCAATTATTTTATATGCATTTTGAAAATGGTTTCATTCCTCCATAAACCATACCTGCAATCCTTTTCATGAAATTGATAATTTTACATATTTCGTAAACATTAATTTAAGATCACTTTATTACAAAAGGAAAAGTTTCCGCTTTGATTTACGTTATGCCAGGAAATGCACTTCTGAAGTCAAAAAATTTCTTAATCAAGAAATTTTCTAAGCAGTCGCGAATACAGTAATTGAACCCACCGTTAAAACCTAATTAACCTTTTGCCTTGGATTCCACAATTTAAACGAGAGTTAAAATTCGTATAATAGTTTAACATATTTGTGTCTTTACAGACCGTCTAAGAGGTGCCTGGTCACTTAGAAAACAGAATATTTGCACACTTATAAAAAAAAAATTGTTCTAAACCTTTCAAAAGTCTTCAGTGACCTAGAAAACTAAAACTTTGCACACTTACAATACTGACTACGAGGCAGTACCTAACTCAGCCAATTTTCGATTTAGACGGCTGTATTCTAACTCTAGGCGCCATTTATTAAACAGAATAACACTTTTTATATAAAAGGTGCTACTTAATCTTTTAACAGTGTTAGTTTCCCCGTCTTTGGCAGGTATAAATATCAGTCAATTATATTAAAACGTTTCTTTTATAATAATCTCATTTAATAACGTTTTAAACATTATATTAAAAATATATACAGGATGTCCCAAAAACATTGACCTCGGCTTTTATTCCTTAAACTAGCAGCATACCCGTTCTTCGTACGGAGTATATAATATAAATAAACTTAAAATTCACAATCACGTGCAAATTCCTATAGTATACTAAATGGCATTTTTAATCAAAATATTCTGTTAAAATACTTAACATAATGCTCCTAAAAAGAAGTTAAGGAATGGCTGTTCTCGTTATTCAAAATTATCCTCACGGGTAGATCTGAAGAATAAAATATCCTGGCCTTTTTGTAAGCAAATTTATAAAAAGTATGGAATTGAATCAATACATGCAAAAGAATAGCGTGTTGTGTGGGATCCGTACTACTTATATACGCGAATATTAGAAGATATAACCTGTATTAGTAGATTACATATATAAATAGAAAATATCAATAAATCCGTAATCTTTAAATCAGTAGGTAATAATTAATTCCAATATGTGCCCAAATGAAAGTGCTAAAATTATATGGGAAGATAAACCCGTACTACTTATAATGTCATACATTAGAAGATATGTCCTAGTGTTAGTAAAGGATTACCCGTATTATAATATGTAGTCTGAAAATTTTTTACCAATATATAACAGATTACTTAATAAATTAAAAAGATCAATAATCCCTGCCATCTTCATAGCGGAAGGCTTGATTCCAAATATGCCAATATACATGTACTACTTATATTCTTTTAGATTAGAAAATATACCCGTGCATTTGTAGAAGATTACTCGTACAACGTACAATATATGAGTTTCAACAATTTTTGCCGCAATAAAACAATGCCATAAGAAATTGAACATATCAATAATCTCTGAATCAATAATCCCCGAAAACATCAATAATAATAATGTTTAAACATGAAGATCGTAATTGATATTATCCAGTCAAAAATACGATGGCAATGAAATTTATTTTATATACATATCTTCATCATTAAAATCGGAAAAGATTTAATAAAAACCTTCTTCCTCATAAACACATTAAATTTAAATCCGTTGTTAAGCGACATGTTATGATTTGCTTCAAATAAATTGGTGGTCAAAATATCGTCTGAATATCTCTAATGAAGGTTTGGCGACATTTTAAAAAATCGCCAAATTTATCGCCAAGTGGGACTGTAGAACTGACAGTCCCACTTGGCGATAAATTGACGGACCATCATCAAAATATTATCCCCTAAAAAAACACAATTTCGTTTATTTAGGGCAATTTATCAATTTCAAAATATTTTTATGGATTTATAAATATTTTTATCAATTTGGTGACATTTTAAAAAATCGCCAAATTTATCGCCAAGTGGGACTGTAGAACTGACAGTCCCACTTGGCGATAAATTGACGAACCATCATCAAAATATTATCCCCTAAAAAAACACAATTTCGTTTATTTAGGGCAATTTATCAATTTCAAAATATGTTTATGGATTTATAAAAATTTTTATCAATTTGGTGACATTTCAAAAATTCGCTAAATGTGTTACTAAGTAGGGCGGTTGGACTGACAGACAAATGCTAACGAAACACCATTTCAGTACTTTCTTTTAACAAAACAAAATAAATTTCATTGATTTACGTCATTTTTATCAATTTGGGGACATTTCAATCAATTTGGTAACTTTAAGAAATTTGCCAAGTTAGCGATATCCAGCCAAATTCGTAGCTCTAAATTCGCAGATCTGAATAAAATATCGTGATCCAGTTTGTATATACTAAATGAAAACACTATAATATTGTTAGAAGAAATACCCATTCCACCCTTTTTCTGTTTAAACAATTGGATAAATGAATTTATTGGGTAAACAAAATATGAATTTATTAGCTAAACACAATATATAAGCTTAAAACCTCTTTGCTAAAATAAATGAAAGTGGTGTATGCAGTTCACAATTAATATAATTAAAAAAAATCAAACCGTTCATTTATAAGATATATTTCAATACCCATTTATTTAATATTCAAATCGAAAAAATAATAATAATCATTAGCAAACATATTTAATTTCATTCCTTGGCCGAGCAACACGATATAAAATAGAATCTTCCTCATAAAATGCGAAATTAAATAACCATTTTAATATCTTTATACTTCTAATCGTTGAGTAAAAGCTTGTGAAATACAAAACATGGAGGTAGATTTTTCCATTTAAATTCATGTTTCAAACAATTCATGCTTTCAGATAGTGACTATTTAATGCAAAAATCCTGCATCAAACTCAAAAATAAAGTTTTAATTCCCTTTGACGTTTTAAACAAACGATTTTTATCCTTTGCGTTTGGATAAACCACGGAGTTGGAGAGTAGAACTCCTATAAAAAAAGTTCCGTTTTTCATTAATATCTCGACAACCCCTGGCCTTAGAAACTCGAAACTTGGGCAATATTTATGGGGGGCTATTTCAAGGCTACCCACAAAATTTCATTAAATTCGGTTCAGCCGTTCTCTCGTGATGATGAGATAAACGAAAGTTTCGTTTTTTACTAATATCTCGAGAACCACTGGTCGTAGAAATTTCAAACATAGACTAAATTTTAAGTGGGGCTATTTCTAGGCTACCCACAAAATTTCATCAAATTCGGTTCAGCCGTTCTCCCGTGATGATGGGACAAACAGACAGACAGACAGACAGACAGAGACAGATTTTCAATTTTATTTATATAGATATTGATCTTAGACATATATAATGAATAACAAAGCTGCGTAAAAAAGGTACAGAATTTTATGAAATCGATAAAATTTTTCAGGGTATTAAATTTGAAGAAATGCAAAATTTAAATTTTTACACGGCCGCCGTACAAAAACATTTCCAATAAGTAAAATCTGCCCCATATACTAATAAGGTGATGTACAAAATTTCAGCATTTTATCATAAGAAGTCCCAGAGATATGTTTAAATAAACTTGGTGAGGGATTAATCACAAATTATAATGTAAATGTTTACGGTAAGAGTGCAAATGACGCAACGCAGAAATGCATCATAGGCAAATAATATCTGCCTCTTATCTTTAATGGATCTTTGGCATGGATGGAAAACAATTTGAACAAGCTTTGTAATCTTTGTGTAAAGTTATTTTTACACAATGTAGATATTTTTGTACCAGTAAATAGTAAAATTATTATTTATTTATGCAATTATTGTTTGCTTTCGTAATTTGTGCATAACCCCTGAAACGCGATCTGCCGACATGATTTTTCCTCTCTGAGAACCCATGTCGATGCATAGAAAAGTGTTTTAAGTCAGCATTTTTGTATTTTCATATCTCTGGGTCTTTTTATGATAAAATGCTGAAATTTTGTACATCACCTTATTAGAGTATGGGGCACATTTTACTCATTGGAAATGCTTTTGTACGGGGCCGTATAAAGTTTTAAATTTAGTATTTCTTAAAATATAATTCTCTTGAAAATGTTAATCGATTTCATAAAATTCTGTACCTTTTTTTACGCAACTTTGTAATGTATTATATATGTCTAAGATCAATATTTAAGGAATAAAAACCGAGGTCAATGTTTTTGGGACACCCTGGTATATATAGTATATATAGTGCATTGCATGGACAAGGGGGTTTTGTACCAATTTTATGTATAACTGGTATTTTACTCATGCACCTCATTGAGTAACACCAATTTTCATGTGCTCTTCATACACCATTTAATAGGGGATGAGTTACAAGTATTTGGCTATATTACAAGCAATTAAAATTCTTACAATATATATATATATATTGCGTTGTTCAAGTTTCTCTTATCCTTCGTACAAAGTGTATTGCACTTATTAACGTATAAATTATTTCTTTAAAAGTATTCGAAAAGGCAATTATAATTATTTGTTCAATAAACAAATTCAGCTAGTTTTTATTATATGATTAGTAAAAAGCAATCTTAAATTTACGGATTCAAGTGAGAGTGGGAAATGATAGTGCCTCTCAAAATGAGGTAAAAAGCGATACAAAGTCTAGCGTAGCCTCTCAAAAAGCTAGTTGAATTAGTGCTAGAGATTGATAATCGAAGTATTTTCTACTTTAAGTTGATTTTTTATTTCTCAAGTTGATTTTTTATTTCTCAAGTTGATTTTTTATTTCTCAAGTTGATTTTTTATTTCTCAAGTTGATTTTTTTATTCTCAAGTTGATTTTTTTATTCTCAAGTTGATTTTTTTATTCTCAAGTTGATTTTTTTATTCTCAAGTTGATTTTTTTATTCTCAAGTTGATTTTTTTATTCTCAAGTTGATTTTTTTATTCTCAAGTTGATTTTTTGATTCTCAAGTTGATTTTTTTATTCTCAAGTTGATTTTTTTATCGCATTAAAAAACTGCAGTGATTATTATTTTCAATTATTGATTAGCACTGCATATACACAAAGTTTTAAATGATATATTTTCAGTTTTAAAATATTAGCTTAAAAATGCTGTTTACAGTAGTTAATTTCTTCGTATTTGTCTTATTTCTCCCTTTTCCGACTGATATTTTAAACGTTTATAGCTTTGTACCATGTTTAGACCAGTTTCGTATTTAGTGCCTTGGAAATAAAAGCAATCTATTATTAATCAAAATTAGTTTATGTGGTAAAAGTCAACATAAAATCACTCATTTTGGATATACGAAAGACAACCCCATAATTTAAATTAATGTTAGTTGAAAATTTTAATAGAAAAGGAAGAAATTTAACTAGATTCGAAGATGCTTTCTTTTTCATAATAAAAATGTGAAGTTTACAAAATATTTTTATTAAATTTAATGCAAATGTTTTCTCAATGAATCCAAAAATTTCTGAAGAAAAATAACGAGGAAAAAACTGGAAAAAGGTCACCCCCCCCCCCCCCCCCTCACCATCCTACACCTCTTTTTAAATATTTTCGGGATGATCATAAAACCTTTTGAACCAAAATTTTCTGGAAAGCAATACTTTCTCTATGAGAAAGTAAAGAAAAAAAAAATACTTACCATTCCCGTCTTCGCCTCAGTTTGGAGTCCTCTCTGATCGTAAGCCTAAAGTATTTGAGATACATGAAAAAAGGGACACAGACGAGCGGAGCGAATGACCAGCTACACCACCACCGCGGACTGTCGGCGCGGCCGTTGTTCCCTCTTGCGTCGTCGATGTCTAGAATCTAGTTCCCAACGCCTGGGGTGACGTTATGAGACGATCAAGCGTTGCGTTCTTAATGAGCTCCGAACATAAACGGTTTAATGCAGACGATCATGAAACAATAAAGGAACTGAAGTGGACATGAGAAAGAGCCGTACGTGCCTGTTGGATAGTCATCCATAGCATTGAGGTCTTGAACGAATCTTATCGATTTCGAAATACGGGACCAGAGTACACATTGTTATGATATCTATTAATCGTGTGGTTTCCGTTTAAAAAATTGTTTGAAAGGGAATTTTTCGATCTTTCCAAAGGTGTCAAGGTAAAAACTCTGCGATAATAGTTTAGGTCACCAAGGAATCGATTGTGCGCCTCGTCCCAAATCGGGTTAAAACATAAACTAATTTGAAATAATAAAAAAATTACCTCGCGGTGCACCTATTCGGGTCCTAAGTTACCCGTGTACCAAATTTAGCAAAACTGTAGGATGCTTGGCTTCCTGACACACACCATTATTATGCAAGATTTTTTCTTAATAAAAAATCTGATGTAAGCAGCACATGATTTTCCTTATATAATGCAATGAATTTACTACTTTTACAGTAAAAAAAATAGATTATTCTTATAGTAGATATTTATGTTCTTCCCAAGATATCGAATTTTCGACGATTAATCGTCATTTTCATTGATTTACCGTCATTTTTATCCATTTGGCGAGATTTTAATTATTTTAGCAACATTTAAAAATGCCACCAAGTTGGCGACATTCCATCAAATTCGTCGCCAAAATCTCGGACGGAGAAATAAGTTATTCTTACAGCAGATAAATGACTATTGGCGTTCAAATATAAAAGTATTAATCAAAATATCTTTTTTCATGAATGGAATGAGCTAGATCCACGAGAATGATGACACCCAATGTATCGCATGATATTACATATGAAAGGTGAACATGTTTCTCAATAGGTAATTTTTTAAATTTTATATCATTTTTTGATAATTTTTGTGAAAAATGTGCAATATCTCGAGAATGGTTCTTGCTAGAGTTCAAAAATTTATGTCAATCGTTTTCTAATGAAAAATTACATAAGAAATGTCTATTTGCTTGATTTTATTAAAGGCTTTGAATTTGTGATGATTTTTTCAAAATTTCACTTGAAAATTTAGGGGGGTTCTGAATATACGATTGCGTATAAAAACAATAGGCTTCCAGTATTCACGGATTGTAATTATTGTACCAAATTTCTTTCGAATCGCTCCATGCGTTCATCAGTTATCGTCTCCACAGACTCTCTCTCTCTCTCACACACACACACACACACACATCACCTCAAAAATTTTTGATTCGTGATCAGGGATGCTTGAAACGTGCTCTCCCGTCGAAAACTCGAATTCAAATTTTCGACCCCGTCACAATACTTTCCTTATATATTATTGTATATAAGGAAAAATTAACTGAGTGTGGCTTAACTCGACCTTCTTTTACTAGAATTCGTTTTATTTTTTCACACTTTACAAGAAGAAATTTAAAAAATCGGTATTATGGATCTTAATAATTACAACTATAGCGTGTTATCCTTCACTTTAAAAGGCTTGAAAAAAAAAAATCTTTCGATTGATACCATGCTTGACAATGAACGCGCTGGGAGGGTAATAGAACATTTAAAATTCTGTTTTAAATATTCACCACTTGTCTTCTGAAATAATGTTCTTTAGTTTAATATGTGCAATTTTCAAATTAATTTCCCTTAATATTTCCGTCTCCTTAATTCACATAATTCTTTCCTACCTGGACAATACGGAGTTCTCTGTCAATGTCCAAAACATCCTTTATTCCTCTAAATGTTAAAAGCAGTGTATCTGAAGGTTCGATCTTTGTCCCCACCCAATCTTTTCAATATTTATTTAAACGAAATGCCGAATTAACTAACTGTATATCAGCGATATGGCCATACTGCCAAAAAACAAAACCGTAAGATTTCTCGTAAAAATACTCTAAAACGCCTTTACTTGATATTCTTTTGGTTTAAAACCTGGAGATTCAAACATAAACCCTGTAAATGCCACAGCGTATATTTTCCGTTTTAAAGAACCCTTCCCTCTTTTGTATATTAATAATCACCCCATCTATGGTGACAGCCATGTCAAATGCTTAGGAGTAATTTAGATCACCATCTATCTCACATGGAAAACCCATGTACTTGAAGCAATAGGGGAAGTCAACATTACTTTTAGGTTTATCCCCTATGTAAAAACCAGGATTTTGTCAGCATTTCCAATAAAATGGCTCTTTGGAAGTTGATTAAGCTCATCCTTATCTATGCTACACACCCGTCTGGGGTTACGCTTGTAAAACACAGATTGAGAAAGTGGTGACTAAACAGGATTTTAAGAACGACCAGCTTTAAAGGTTTTTAAGTGCGGCTCGATGAGTGCTCTTTTGAATACTTCGCAGTTGACCCTCTCTTGTCCCAAAGAGGCTGGAAGAGGTGTGTTCAGGTCGAATGTCACCAGTACCGGCAGATGATCCGAGTCGAATTCATCCAGGGTACTAATAGTGTGAGCGTAGTCTATGTTTCGCGTTAGGACAAAGTCTATGAATGTGGCGCTGGCGCCTGAGAAGCAGGTTGGTGTCGACGGTGCAATAATGTTAGTGTTTGTGCTGTTCAGCAGTCTATGTATCTGTGTACCGCGTGAATTGGCTCTCCTACAGCCCCACGCTCGGTGGTGTGCGTTGAAGTCGCCTGCGAGTATCGTGTTTGGACATCGCGAGAAAAGCAGTTCCAGTTGCGCAGCTACGTCTACTCTACTCATATTTTTGACATATGTTGAGGTTAGGATAAACGGGCTAGTATTATTAATTTTAATACTAGTATTTTCTATACTTTGAAGATTTATGCTTTTTAGTTCCTCGTGGGGAATATTTCTTTTAATGTATATTGCTGTTCCTCCATGGGGCGTTCTAGCATTAGTATTTGAGCTAAGATTATGATAACCAGAGTAGTTGGCTATGTTTAGTTTTTTACTTTCTCTAACTCTAGTTTCCTGAATTAATAAGGCGTCTACGTCATTTTCGTTTACATAATTCCTAAGTTCATTTATTCTTGGAGATATGCCGTTCGCATTCCAAAATATTATTTTAAAGGATTCTTTTTGGGACCTAGCCATGCCGGGTTTGATTCTCACTGTTACTTTTAAAGTCCGAGATTATATTAAGGGCCTCAAAGACCATTTCCATAGGATCGCTCTTTTTTTGGACTAACTCTGCGAACTGCATCAACAGATGTTTTATGTCGTCTAGATTGAACATGCTGATAAATCCTCTGATGAGGTTGAGGATATCCTCCATCTTTTCAGCATCAGATTTATCAGTCGGTTCAGTCTCAGCTTCCATTTCCTCAGCCTCAACCGCGGGTTGTACTTTTTTTGTGAGTGTCCTTTTGGAACTCGATAGTCTTTTGTTTCTTTCCACCCACCCGTTTTAACTAACAGCTGGGTTTGAGCGAGCTCTTCTTCCTCCCTGACTCGTTTAGTTTCTTTACATTCCTGAACTTTCCTATCCAGTCTATCCTTTGCCTCCCTGGCCTTTTCTGCTTCCGATCTCCTTTTAATGGCAGCTGTAGCTGCTCTTACTTCCTCCAGTGTCAATTCTCTGGAGGTCGATGGTTTGGGGGCCTGCTCTTGCACCGATCTGGTAGGTGCTGACGGTTGGTGCCTGTTTACCTGTGGCACTATGTGCGAGGAGCCCTGAGGGGGTGCCTGGGGGTTTGGTCCGAGGGCCTTTTGCCTCCAAGGGGGTATCTGGTTTTTTGGTGGAGGAATGGACGCGAAAGGAAGAAGCAGGGGGATTATATATCCAAAATCTGGATTAAGAGAGAGCCAATCAGAGAGAGCCATGAAAGACCGCTTCGCCAATCCAAAACGACAAGTAAAACGAGACTGGCGTGCGCCCAAGCAGAATAGGAATATCCCGACAAGAAGAGCCAAGTTAGAACAAGAATAAATAAGACCCAAAAAGACGGAAAAAGCTGAAAAGCTTTTCTTATCCTTCGCACAAAGAGTATTGTATTTATGGAAAGGGCTTCAGTTCTGAAAATCACTTCTCGAAAGAACTAAAGAAAGAAACTGTTCGATGATGAAAATGTTAGGGATGCAAAGCCCATAAATCGTTTACGTTACATCAAGTGTGGGCATCCAAAGCCCATAAATCGTTTGTGTTACTCAACGCGTGCTTTAATCGAATCGTGAAAAAAAAAATACGCTTTTCAAAATCAAATATACCAAACGATTGAAAACCGCGAAATGACCTTTAGTTCTTTCAGAAATCAGAAAAGTAAATATTCACCTTATTTTAATACAGACAATTTTCATTTCTTTTGTGTGGAAAAAACAATCATTTGACTTTAGAAGATAAATATAAGCAATCTGTCATTGTGAATTGCAATTCACCGATTGAAGCGCCGAGTTACCGAAAGGAAAAAGTAATGCGATTTTCAAACAGACGAATTTTTACGTATTGAAATGAGAGTTTTGCATTTTATTACATAATTTATGAAATGATTATTAATATTTTAATGAGCAGTTTTTAAATACTATAACATTTCATTTGACGATGATTTCAGGCATTTAAAATTTAAATTTGCATTTTTACATGAAAACTCGCTCAATTACAAAAATTGAAATATCTTAATTGGTGAAGTTAAGGCCTCATGTGCCAATAGGCATGATGAGTGCTGATGAATTGTTAGAGTAAAGTTCGTGACTTTGCGTACAATTAATAATCAACTGTCTTACGTAAAATGCAGCCCAAATCAAAATAAATAAGCATACGTGCGTTTCGAAAATCGCCAGTTGATTTCTGAAACGCACATATGCTTATTTATCCTGATTTGGTTATGCTTATTTATTTTGATTTGGCTATTAGGCTTATTTATCTTGATTGGCGACATTTTATCATGTAACAAGCTCATTATCTTAATTGTTGACATTAGAGCAGTAAAAATGGTTTCATTTTTTTGTTATCTAAAATAACAAAAACGAACGCGTTTCACAAAAAGAGATTTCTTTTACTTTTTTCGAAATATTGCGTCGTGTCGTGCATATTTTGGACTATAAAAATGTTGTAACCGATGTTTCTCTAAAACTACTGGACAGACTGGAACCAAATTATGCACCGACTCGTGATAAAAATCTACGTCACTATTAATCTACGTCACTAAAAGAATGGATGTGTTAATGGATTTGAATGGATAAAGGGCATTTTTCAGATCATTTTTCTGTGAAATTGTATGCAAGCTATAAACAGCCACCTAGTAGTAGCCATATTGGAGTGGCATATGCTCCCGCTTTCGCTTCTATCTTCCCGATTTTAACAAATTGTATGTATCGTTAGTCATAACTTACCCGCGTAGCTGTCGGTTATGCTGCCTTCTAAATACATCTCACAGGTTTTCAAAAGGCGACCTGCATGATTTCTTAGTGATAGGTTATACTGGCGTTAGGTATTTCATACAATTATGTGCCAATATTTATCTTTTTAATTAAAATTAAATATAATTTAAATACAATTTAATATTAAATGACTAAGGTATGATAGCCATTTAGGTAACAGTAACTTGTTGTTGGAAACCAATAAGGTAGTCATTGGAAAAACTAAACATTTTATATTAAACGAATTTGTGTCCAAAATTTAAAGTTTTACTTATGTGCCATAAATATTAAAAAACAAACATTATATATAAAATAATATTTTGATTAATTGGCATGCAGTGCGATTTTCTTCATTAAAATATTAAGAAAACCGTCCTATGGAAGCAACAAGTTAAATGAATTAGAACACTGTTCACAAACGGTGTATTCGCTGGTGTATAAGGTTATCTTGCGAACGTAAAACAATCCAAGCGGCAGTATTTACTGCTGAAAAGTTGTTATACTCTTCTGCTATGGTATCGGCAAGTCTTGAGCAAAATAAACAAATAAATTTGTTTAAATTTCTTAAATTTTTAAATAATTGAAAATTTATTTAAACAAGAAAGATCAATCATGCATAAAGCATTGATTATGAAACTCTTTCCAACTTCAATGCAATTTTACTTGAACATCTCTAAAATGCGAAACATTCCTCTGTAATATTTTTAAAACTATTATAATACTACAATAATTTATTATATTTGAAAACTTCATCGAAAACAAATGAAATTTATTCAATTGACGTCATCGAAATATAACACGCCTGGCTCTCTCTATAAAAGCAGCATTTCATTCATTAACTTTTTCCATTAATTTCATTCATCACAATACTATAATAATTTATTTTATTTAAAATCTTAAAACCATGGAGGTACAAGTAATTTAACTCTATGCTTAAAACTTCATCGGAAAAATCGTTTGCTTCTCTGTGTCAATGAGTGTTTCATTCATATCAGCTATAATGCAGACTCCATGAGCTAAATAATTTTGCGTTAAAGAAATGCAGCAATTCTTATACAACTCATTCTACATTTTTTGATATTTACATTCTCTATAAGTGAAAATTAGGTTTCGTTGTAGAAATAATCAAAGTTGGATGATCATTTAAACTCAAATATATTGTAATTGAGTTGTTTCAGTATGCAGATGCACAGAATTTAAGCAAAAATAAAGCTGTTTCAGGACGGATACAACACTAAATATGAATTAAAGAGAACTTTAAAAATTACGATTTTGACACAAGATGGATGACATTTCATTTTGAAGTCGGTCACGTGATCTCTTCATATAAAGTATGTAATTATTATTTTAATTTTTATTTAAAAAACTACTGAATATATTTTGTTGAAATTTTTTAAAAATATTTTATGGGATAATTTGAATATTTCCTAAAACTTTCGAAGCAATTTGTGAATTTTAAATCCGCTTAAAAAATGTTTGAAAAATTATGTCCCATAGGGTTCAATGCATTTCATTTTTTGAACCCGGGTTCAATCCAAGACTAATTGGGTGATATTATTCATTTATATTCCCATAGGTCCCACAGATCGTCTGAACAACATACTAAAATTTCACGTTGATAAAGTCATTTTTACGGCAGTTATCATGCTAACGGACAGACAGACAGATAGAATGGACAAAGTCATAAACACTTTTCAACTATGTTGTAAAGTGTTAAAAACTAAGCCTATTAGAGAAACGTGCGCAAAAACGAGGAATCAAAAGTCAAACTTCAAATAGATCATGAATATTAAAAATATTCTATTATACTAGATACTATGAAGCGGAACGCTATGAAGTACTTTATCCTTTCAAGTCTCCCGAGTTTTAGGTCTCTTTGTACTATTTATATTTAAGATCATGGTCAATCTGCATGGCTGAGTTTGGGTAAAATGTAATACAAATTTGGCCAAACGTAGTTTTTGTATTGGTATAAAATTGTCATTTATATTAACACTTTACAACAAAGTTGAAAAGTGTTTATGACTTTGTTCATTCTGTCTGTCCGTTAGCACGATAACTGCCGTAAAAATGACTCAATCAAAATGAAATTTTAGTATGTTGTTCAGACTGTGTGTGGGACCTATGGGAATATAAATGAATAATATCACCCAATTAGTTTTGGATTGAACCCGGGTTGAAAAAATGAAATACATTGAACCCTATGGGACCTAATTTTTCAAACATTTTTTAAGAGGATTTAAAATTCACAAATTGCCTCGAAAACTTTAGGTAATATTCAAATCATCCCATAAAATATATATAAAAAAAATTCAGCAAAATATATTCAGTAGTTTTTAAAATAAAATTTAAAATAATTACATCAATTATATGAAAAGATCACGTGATCATTATATGACGAGATCACGTGACCGACTTCAAAATTAAATTATGGCATCCATCTTGTGTCAAAATCGTGATTTTTAAAGTTCTTTTTAAAGTTATTCATATTTAGTGTTGTATCCGCCCTAAAACCGCTTTGTTTTTGCTTAAATTCTGTGCATCTACATCCTGATACAACGCAATTGCAATATAGTTGAGTTTAAATGATCATCCAACTTTGATTATTTCTACAACGAAGCCTACTTTTCACTTATGGAGGATGTAAATACCAAAAGATGTAGAATGAGTTGCATAAGAATTGCTGCATTTCTTTAACGCAAAATTATTTAGCTCATGGAGTCTGCAATATAGCTGATATGAATTAAACAATCATTGATTTTACAGAGAAGCAAACGATTTCTTGATGAAGTTTTGAGCATAGCGTTAAATTACTTGTACCTTCATGGTTTTAAGTTTTAAATTAAATTAATTATTATAGTATTGTGATGAATGAAATGAATGGAAAAATGTTAATGGATGAAATGCTGCTTTTATTTAAAGAGCCAGCCGATTTATATTTCGATGACGTCATTTGAAAAAGTTCATTTGCTTTCGATGAAGTTTTCAAATATATTAAATTATTGTGGTATTATGATAATTTTAAAAATATTACTGATGAATGTACCGCATTTTAGAGATGTTGAAACCAGGCAATTTATATTTCAATGCCGTCATTTAAATGAAGTTCATTTTTTCCGATGAAATTTTAAGTTTTCAAGTATAATACATTAATGTAATATTGTGATAATTTTTTAGATATTACAGAGGAATGTATCGCATTTTAGAGATGTTTAAATAAAATTGCATTGAAGTTGGAAAGTGTTTCATAATCGATGTTTTATGCATGATTAATCTTTCTTGTTACTTTAAATATGACCATTACTAGAAACTAAATCTACGTATACGTCATTCTTAATATTCTTATACTGAAATTTCAACCAATAACAGTGACAGACTCATCTTTTGTAGGGAGATCGGATCAAAGATGGCTATTTTTTTGGTAGCCCTTTTTTTTTCAAAAATTGAAAATTTTATAAAAATAGCTATGTTAAAATGTTCATAAAACAATCATTTTATATGCAATTATGTATTTAAAAGCATATATATATATATATATATATACATTTTTTTAATACGAAGCATACAAAAGCAATTAAGGATAGTTTGCAGATATGAATAGTTAGAAATACAAAACTTATTAGAGTGTCAATGAATGTGAATGCAATATACATTTAATTTATTGCGCATATGCAGCTTATAAATAAAATATATTCAATAAAAGAATATTAAAAATGAAAATCCAATGATAGAATAGAAGTAGTAACTCATAATACATGTATTATGAGATACTATTTCTATCTATCATTGGATTCTCATTTTTGATATTATATATATATATATATATATATATTATAAAAATGAATTAAAGTAGAATACTTGAAGAGAAATAGTAAAGCATCCATAGCAAACAAAATAATTCAATTTTTTACCAGAATAGACTCAAGAGAATTTTAGTCATCAATAGGAAAAACTAGGAAACAACCCTTATAATTTTAAACGAATATTAAAACAAACAAACAATGGAGTGAAGAACAACTGATTGAAGCAATGTAATTGTAAAATCGTCAGAGGGCGACTGCAATACATCAGCTTCAAATAATACATTTCATTTAACAGCCTCTTTACTGTGAACATAAAGCTCTTAAGACACCCCCAATGTACTATAAATTGGAAAAGATTGGAAAAAAATTGAAAAACTAAAAATATTATAAAGTATGCTCCCTGTTATCGAATCAGTGGATATTTTATAAATTTTTTTAACCAAAAATTGGCAAAGCAACTTAAAAGTAATCTTCAAGATATTAGAAATTTTACTTCATTCCCGTACGTGACTTCGAGCTGCACGGTCGAATTTCTCCTCTCTCCTGCGTACGAGCTCTTCCACGTGTAACGTAATTTTACAGCGTAGCACTGTTTTCACCGCCTCTCGCTCGCCGGCACCGACCACGTGGCTTTATTCTCATCTCGACTTCTTGCATTCCTGTGAACTTCATGTTCGCTATCTATTTATCAACTTCTTGCATCTCGACTTCCCACACTCCTGAGAACTTCATGTTCGTTCCTGGTCACCTAATTACATCCTGAATTCACGATGAATGAAGATCCAAGCCGCAGCAGCAATGTCGGACTCTCCGAACTCACGGCCATACTGGACACCGACTGGACCCCGGAAATAACCTCGACGACGAACAAGCCCTTACAGTGGACTTTGCTCTTCAGCTCCAACACCTAGCCCATGCTGCAGTAACATACCTACACACGAACAAGGACTCCATGGATGCTGACTGTAAATTAAGGACAAACCAAGCAATTAGAGGTATGTGCTCTGATCTTGTCATACTAAAATGCTCCCCCCCCTAAATTTAATGAGATTAATTTTAACCTGATATTTGCAACACAAGATAAATTTGAAGAACTTAAATCTTACTATTTGAAAGATGACTTCACCCTAGTTGAGAACAGAAGGACCACAAGGTCAACCAAAAAACCCAAAGTTATTGTTACAAAAGCCAAATCTGTGAAAAGCAAATCAAAAACCTCCAATGGTGCTAAACATCCTAAAATCTGTAATCAAGAATGGGAAACGGACCTCTCTGAAACCGAGGAATCTGATTGTGACGCCATTCCTAAATTCAAAGAACTCCAGCATGCGGCGCATAATTTCCTAAAACCCAAAACTCCCCCCCCCCTCACCTCTCTTCCAAAAACAACCAAAAGCAAAACAAACATCCCTCTCTCCAACAACACCTATGCAGAACCTCCCCCCCAAACAAAAGACCGTGAACAGTATCCCGACCCATTTTACGTAGAAATAAATGAAAATCCCAAACAACTAATGATCGATCTAAGCCAACTGACGGATGACCAGGTCAGAGCCAAGCTGACTGGTGAAATACTCAGGATTTACACCAAAACTTCAAACCACTATAGAACAGTTCAAGATTACCTAACAAAAAACAAGCTAAAATTCCACTCAATAAACTTAAAAGAAGAAAGACCCAAAAAAGTAGTAATTAAAGGGCTTCCCCCCCACTACCCCCCAGAAGACATAAAAGAATTTTTCGAAGCAAACGGATTCCAGCCAATCAAAATTCACCCCATGAAAAGTCTAAGAACAAAACTCCCCCTCCCCAACTTTCTCATGCACCTCCCCCCAACCACAGACTTAGAAGCCATATACAAAGTTAGGCATGTTAATTATATCTTTGCGGAAATTGTCCCCTTCATCTCTAAGGGCTATGCCCAATGTTATAGATGCCAGGGGTGGCAACACTCGTCAGACCGGTGTTCACATGACCATAGATGCCTGAAATGTGCAGGATTTCACCCCACCCGAGAGTGCACTAAGCCTCGTACCACCCCTGCCACCTGTGTCAACTGTGGAGGCCCTCACCCAGCGAACTACAGAGGTTGCCCAGAAAATCCCGAAAATAAAAGAAACCCTCCCCCCCCGTATGGTACAACTACAACAATTCTCCCCTAAACTCTGTTCCAAATTCAAGAAACCAATCTCCGATTAGAAACAATTACCAAGCACAACAAACGAACCAAACATACAGCCAATCCACCCATAACAGGTTCCCCCCCCCCCCTCCACCAAACGCTTGGAATCCCCAACGTAGCAATCTTCAGTGTAAAAACATTCCCTCAGTAAGAAATCAACTTGAAACTGACAAAGTCAGCACTATGACAAATAATAATCAGCTCACCATCTCTTCTCCCCCCCCTCCCCACGCACCGAGAACCGAAAACCAAAACAGTAGTACCCTCAGCAATCGCATAAAAAGCAGCGAAAAACACGAGAACTCAAATTCTATAGCTCCAAACAGTGAAAATAGCACAACTCAACATTCCAGCACTCAGGAAAATCCCTCCCCCCTCACTGACACAAACTCCCACGCCAGGACAATCAACACAAAGGACAATGCAGTAATAAGAAATCCCTCCGACAGAAACATCAACCAGGAAAACACCTCCCCCCTAAATGACTTGTTAAAAATTTACACAGAAGCCAAAGCAATGTTCCAAAACCTGAACATAAATAAAATACTAAAATTCCTAAAAGACCTTGGTGAAATCTTCCAATCCAACATCCCTGTAGTCGATAAAGGCCTCCAAGTGTTAATATTATTAGATCACCATTTTAATCAGAACCCCAAAACCCAAACATGATCCCTCCCCCCCCCCCCAAACGCATTCATCATCTTATCTTGGAACGCTAATGGAATCAAAAACAAGATTCACGAACTCAGAGACTTCGTCGAAGAACACGAACCTCATGTTCTATTGATTCAAGAAACAAAGATCAAAGACCCCCCTAACAAATACCGCATTCCTAATTATTCGTCTTACCACACACCTCGCCAAAACAACACTTACACCCAACAACACCAGCACGGCGGCACTGCCATTTACATTAAAAATAACCTAGAACACATAAATATGACTCCAATACACACAAACATAATTGAACACACACTAATTAAATTTAAATTACCAAACTCCCATTTCATTCTTATTGGCTCCATATACGCCACACATAGATCAAGACACAACATAACTGACGATCTCTCTGCCTTATTTGGCCTTCACGACAGATCAATAATGATGGGGGATTATAATGCCCACCACACTAATTGGGGCTGCAGCAGAAGAACCAAATATGGCATAGACATCAACTCACACTTAAACAACACTAGTCTCAGACTTCTTTACCCAAATACCACCACCAGACACAACACCAGAACAACCTCTATAATAGACTTTGCTCTCCTTAACAACATCCCCGCCCCTCATGAAATCTACACAATTAACGACCTAAGCTCCGACCACCTCCCTGTAAAACTCACTCTGTACTTCAACACTAACTTTCCCATTACTCCCTCTTGTAAATCTACAAACTGGAAACAATTTCAAAAAATATTAGCAAACTCCCCGCTATTATTTGCAAACATAAATAACACCCATGAAATAGATGTCAGCGTTACCAAGCTTACCAATGAAATTAAATCGGCAATTGCCACGGCCACCTCTTTCAACCCCCCTCCCCCCTCACATCACAAACTTCCCTTTCATATTAAAAAACTAATTAAAAAACGTAATGAAACCAGACACAGATGGCAAACCACCCGTTTCCCCCCCTTAAAGACTCACTTAAACAACCTGAACAAGCAAGTTAAATTTCATATCCATACACACAAACAAATTCAATGGAAACGTTTCATCAACACACTCGCTCCCACAGATTACTCCCTTTGGGAATTCGTCAAAAAAATCAGAACTCCTAAAACTCGCATAACCCACCTAATTACCAATCAAGGCATTGCCCGAACTAACACAGAAATAGCTAACGCCCTTGCAAATAAATATGAAGAGCAATTCTCAGAAAACCCAAATCTAAGCAGCCCTCAAATTGAAAACGAAGTAACATCCAATCTAGCCTCTTTTCTTAACAGCCCCCCCAGATCCATTACCAACCATGCCCCACCCTCAGAAGTAATTAATGAAATCAAAAAACTTAAAAATAGAAAAGCACCGGGCAACGACAATATAAACAACAAAGCAATTAAATCCCTCCCCCTTAATATCATCTATTACCTCACAACAATCATAAACTCCATCCTCAAACTAAACTACTTCCCAAAAGAATGGAAGACAGCTGTCGTAATCGGTATCCCGAAACCAGGCGAGGACCACACCCTAGCTCAAAATTATAGACCCATCAGCCTTCTAAACTCTCTAAGCAAACTTACGGAGCGAATTATTCACAATAGGATCAGACAACACATCGAAACAAATAACATTATCAAACCCGAACAATTTGGCTTTAGGCCCCTACACTCCACAACACACCAGTTGGTCAGAGTCACTGAATTCATTTCTGAAGGTCTTGAAATCGGCCTCTCCACTGGTTTTCTCCTTATTGACGTCTCGAAGGCATTTGATAAACTATGGCATGACGCATTAATATACAAACTAATTCAGCACAACATGCCAGACTCACTTATCCATTTAATAAACTCCTACCTTCGGGACAGATCATTCATCGTCCGCCACAACAACAAATACTCCAATCACAAACCACTCAGGGCAGGAGTCCCACAAGGCTCGCAATTGGCTCCGACCCTTTTCAATCTATACATAAATGATATACCCAGAGCACCTAATAACCAACTTGCAATGTACGCGGACGATACTGCCATTTACACTAGAAGCTCAAAAAGATACGTAATTCGCTCCAGACTTCAAAAACACATCAACACAATTTCCGCCTGGTTTCGAGACTGGAAAATAAAAATAAATGAAAGCAAAACCAAATGTCTACTCTTTTCAAAAAAGAATAAGAAACCTAAAGAAATTAAAGTAAATAACAAAATCATCCCTTATGTTAACACAGCCAAATATCTCGGGCTAACCTTTGACACAAAAATGACTTGGAAACCACATATTAAAAACATAATCAAGAATTTCCATATAGCCCGAAACAAGTTGTCCACCATTCTTCATTCCCCTTTTGCTAGCTACCAAAACAAAACATTACTTTATAAAACTGTATTACGTCCGATCTTACTATATGGCTCTACGATATGGGGTTTCACCGAAGCCAGCAACCTAATCCAAATCCAAAGAACCCAAAACAAAACCCTGCGTCACATAAGGAAAGCCCCCAGATATCTTAGGAATGACGTCATTCATCGGGACTTCGGAATCTCTAAAGTCAACTATCAAATCGCCAAAAATGCTACAAAATTTTTCAAAAATTTAAACAAAATCCCAAATGAAGAGATATGTAATCTCCCTGAATATGATCCGCACCAATGGAAGTTCAGAAAAAGGCCAAGAGCCTCTACAATACTAGTGTAAGTCAATCAGAAATCACCATTTTAGAAATTCAACATCTCGTTAAATGAAAATAGTAATGACAAGACTTCTTAATACTCACTCTCGGTTTACACAGCTGCACATCCTAAAATACTTATATAAATATGTATATTTATTTATACAAAAAAAAAAAAAAAAAAAAAAAAAAAACTTAAATTACTGCCAAATAGTGATCTTTCATCTCTCTTTTACTCTCATCCCCCTTTTCTGGAGCATTTTATGTCATTTCAGAGTACATGATCTTTAAGTCTACAACTCGGAGATTCGGCCTAATATGGCCAGGCGCTCCATAACTGCAACCCCAATGGATGGATTAGAAATTTTACTTTTCTCAAAATGAAGCAATATCGTGAATTAAGCTATTTGCATTAATAAAATAGTATGGAAGCACGTCAAAATAATTAATACTTTAAAAATAAAGACAACCCAAAATATTGGTCACAATTAAAAGTATTTTATTAAAATCTCCTTTTTACGACGTGCAGAACGATTTTTGTACATCGTAAAAAGGAGATTTAGTAAAAGACTTAATTGTTGCCAATTTGTTTGGTTGTCTTATTCTTAAAGTATATATTTGCATTAAATTTGGCATGCTTACATTTTAGTCCATAACAGACTTAATTGTCCATAATTAAATATTAATTTTTTTGAATTGTTTAAATTATAATATAAATATAATTTAAAATATAAATATATTTATATTTTATTTAAATTATATTTATATTATAATTATATTAAAATTAAATTTATATATATATTTTATTTAAATTATATTATATTTATATTATATTTATATTAAAATTAAATTTATATTTATGTTTTATTTAAATTATATTATATTTATATTAAAATTAAATTTGTATTTTATTTAACTTATATTTATATTATATTTATATTAAAATTAAATTTATATTTATATTTTAAATTATATTTAATAATAATTATATTTTAAATTGTCCATAATTAAATTTTAATTATATTTATATTTATACTTTAATTTATATTTAAATTATATTTATATTTTAAATTACATTTAAATCATATTTATATTTAAATTATATTTATATTATTCAAATTTATTCAAATTATAATTATAATTCAAATTATAATATTTAAATTTATTCAAATTATAATTATATTTATATTATATTAAATTATATTTATATTATTAGGACATTTAAATTATATTTATGTTTTAAATTGTCCATAATTAAATTTTAGTACATAATTTAATGTCCATAATCTGAACTCAGTCCATAAAAGACTTAATTGCGGCCAATTTTTTTGGTTGTCTTTATTTTTAAAGTATATATTTGCATGAAGTATATTTGCATTAAATTTGGTATGCTTACATTTCAGTCCATAACTGGAATAATTTTGTTCGGTTACTTTCCCTGCAATACATGGTAATGTATAAGGAAAGTATTGGAATCATGCCGAAAATCACAACTCGAGTTTTCGACGGATCTACACGTTTCGAGACCTCTAGAATACGAAAATACCATTTTTAACGTGACGTCTGTGTGTGTGTCTGTGTGTCTGTGTCTGTCTGTCTGTCTGTGCAGATTTTGTATCCACTCTAACTAAAAAACTAATGGACCGAATTTCATAAAATTTGGTAGGTAAGTCAGTTGTGGGCGGGTCTGGTGCTGATTAGTTTTGGGTACGATTCGGAATAAAAGAACCCGCCTTTTTTTGCGAAATGGCCCGCAAAAGCTTGTATCCACTCTAGCTGAAAAACTAATGGACCGAATTTCACAAAATTCGGTAGATGAGTCACGTATAGGTCACCCTGGTGCTGATTAGATTTTGGTACGATTAAAAAAAAAATAACCTGCCTTTATTTTTAGAATGGCCCGCAAAAATTGCCAAAATCTAAACTAAAAAGCTACGTATGCTCAAATATATCCATTAAATGCTTGTTTAATGCGTAATTTTTAACGAAGAAAAGAATAAGACCAACCCCATTACACTAGGACTAGCCGTTCTCGAGATATTTTAGTTTTTCGTACTTTCCCTACGCCACCTTTGAAAATAAGCCCGGTTACCGCATGAATTAAAAGTGAAATAAATTTAGTTAAAATAAAGATAACGTTAATATAAGTCTGCAGGGAAAGTCATGTGCTGCCCACATCAGATTTTTTGAAATAGTAATAAGAAAGCACTTACTGTTTTTTCACAGAATGAAAATTCATTAGTTTGTAGCGAGTCATATGTTAAGACAGTTTTTCATTTTACAATTTCTGTACAGACGATTGGATTTAGATGAGCTCAACGGGATTTGATGTGACAAAATGTCAATATTTGACATTTTGCTGAAATGATGTACGGGGAAATCAAGAGTCAGATTAATATCCTATCACGAGGTATTTTGATGAAGGCCGGCAAGAAGGAATAACCTTGAAATTTCCTAGAGAGGATCATCAATAATATGTCAAAGTGGAATTTGAAAACAGGCTGCAAAATATCCGGGAAGAAATTTGCTCAAAAACAAATTCGTAGAGATACAGGTTCGCATATTTAACATCATTAAAATGACCGTACCCTATGTTTCAGACTCCACACCTCGGACATACACATACCCATCATCTTCAGAAATGTGTACAGTGAGGAAATATGTATAGTGTTGAACATTCTTTTCAGACACAATACAGAACTAAAAAATCTGATGTGGGCAGCACATGACTTTCCTTATATAATGCAATGAATTGACTACTTTTACAGTTAAAAAAAAATGTTATTCCTATAGTAGACACTTCTATTCTTTCCAAGGCATTGAATTTTCTTCAATGAGTCGTCATTTTCATTGATTTAGCGTCATTTCTATCCATTTGGCGAGATTTTCGTTAATTTGGCAACATTTAAAAAGGTTGCCAAGTCGACGACATTCCGCTAAATTCGTCGCCAAAATCTCGCCAAGCGTTATGGACGGAGAAATAAGTTATTCTTACAGCGGATAAATGACTATTGGCGTTCAAATACAAAAGTATTACTCAAAGTATCTTTTCTCGTGAATGGAACGAGCTAGATTCACGAAAATGATATCACCAAATTTATCGTATGATATTACATATGAAAAGTGAACATGTTTCTTAACAGTTATTTTTTTTTAATTTATGGGATTTTTTGATAAATTTATTTGAAAAATGCGCAATATTTCGAGAACGGTTCATGCTGGCACTCTGAAGTTTATGTCAATCGTTTTATAAGAAAAAATTACATAAGAAATGTCTATTTGCGTAACTTTAAAAAAAATCATCAAAAAATCAAAACCTTTAATAAAGTTTCACTCGAAAATTTAGGGGGATTCTGAACATTCGATTGTGTTTTAAAAGAATAGGCTTCCAGTACTCCTTGCCTTATACTAAATTATGAGAAACTTAAAATTTAGAATCCCAATGTGAAGCAATGAATGAATCCACATGACTCAACCAAGGTCAAGTCATGAAACCCCATTAATCTGCGAAAGACCTTGCAGTGAAAAGCCAACGAAGCGCAGTATTTTAGGACCTGTTATTACTCATTTTACGAATTAACGATCTGTGGAGTACCAGGAATCGGAAAAGTCCCCGTTCTGTTTCTAGGTAAGCTAAACTCAGAAGATTGTCACTTTCTGCTACAATTGTATTGTTACAACGTATTCTCTGTATTCGGTGATGTGTTGTTGGGGGGATAAACTAATGAGTTCGAAGATCTGGATAACTTTAGCTTTATTTAGAGAAGCAATAAACAAGCAGTAATAATATGCAGTTAATCTCCTAGGAAAATTTACAATACAAGAGTGATACAGTGGTCTGCAAAACAGTGGTTTATAAAGTAGGATATGCATATCTCAAGGGCTATACCTCGAAGTACGCCAAGAAAATTTATTTTTACTTCCTCATACTATGTAATATAGTATGGAGAAAGCATTGTTTTAAGGACACCTTGGCAAGGGGAATCGACGAAAAATGTGGTTTTATACTTTCACGGAAATCAATGCTCAAAAGTACACAAAAGAATTATTTAAAATTTTTTTTACCTAATTATAATCAAGATATGTCGCTTGAGAAAATAATAGATAAAATAATTTCATTACTATGTGTACTTTTTATATTATCATAAGTTTTATGAAAAGAATTTTTTTTTTTTTTTTTTTTTAAATGAAAAAATTTCTATCGGTACATTTTACAAAAAAACTTGCGCCACAATGTCATGAAACTTTCAGAATATACTAATTTATGTTTAATGTCACTATTATATCTACAATTTGTATTTTAGGAATGATAATTTTTAAATTATCTAAAAAAAATTACATTGTACTATGGAAATTCTCAAAATTTTGTTATTTAAAATTAGCATAAATTATAATTTTTTGACAATATGAATATAATTATAGGTACAAAACATAGTATACTATGAGCTAATAATGCATATAAAATTTCATATCTTTAGCTCTCATAGTTTTTTTAAAAATTGTACCCGAAACTCAAAAAACTACATTTTGAGAAAATCGCGTTTGAAAAGTGGGTGTGGCCAGCAAAAGAAGCAGAGTGAGCTCTGTTAAAATGCAAGTTTTGCTATTTCAAATCATGGTAAATAATTAAAACTATATATCATTGTGTTCAGAATAAAGTAAGCTTTTTCTTTCCGCTAAACTGTTCGGATTATCCGAAATTTCGAATCACAGGGGTTCGGATTAAAGGCGTTTTACTGTATTTAAAGAGGCCTGCTGCTAATTTATGTAGGTTTTTAGAGAACAAAGAAAATGGCCGAACATCTTCTAGATAGATTCTCATGAAAAAAGGTGGTACGATTTTTCACTATGATAGAATTTGATATCACTATAATAGAATTTGACAAAAAAAAAAAAAATGGTTAAACATTTTGCAGATTGACTTTCATAAAAAATGTATAATAGTATTAGAGCTAGTAATTAGGCTATAATAGAATTTGACAAAAAAATGGTTAAACATCTTGCAGATTGATTTTCATAAAAAAAATAGCACGATTTTTCACTAATAGAATTTGATATCTAATATAAAATATCAATGTATGAAAAAGAGTGGTGGCTCCTTAAGAATTTTAAAAAGACATTCCACGCTTTGCTACAATCCCCATAATCATTTAACATAAAAAGAGCCCATTTAAGTTAACTGTTCTAAATTTTGTTATACTCTCACAATGCAAACCTTTTAAGTTTGGCATTTCTCGTTAATTTCACTCTCGAAGTCATCGGAAAGCAAAGAACGTGCAGCTGTTATTGGTGGCGGGATTATTCAACCAATCAAAAACAAAAGCAGAAGTCATGCGAGGAATGTAGATTTCTTTGCCTTGTTGGATATTGGGGGCAGCCACCTCACTTTCGTTGTGCCTCAGAATACGGTAGTCAACGTCGAGGTAGAAAAATATATATTTTACTTTCTCAACAATAAATAGTACATACAGTTAACCTTTATTCCCAAAATGCCGTCTAAAAGTTTCGTTACTTGCCGTGGAGAATGAACAATTTTGCAAGCGTTACGATGAATCTTATTCAGGGCCCCTTTTATGACGTTTACATATTGTTAGGACGTATCCTCTGGAACCGTGGGTGTGCGCTCAGGATACGAGAATGAGTCATTTCTGGATAACTAACACGTTTATTCACAAGCACAGCGTAAACAGGAACAATATACAGTAAAACGACACTTAAATGCTTCACTAATGTCACAAAATAATCGATATTATTCTCAAAACATGACAATAATCACAGTTCACTATAGCTCGTATCATGTCAACAACTCGCCAACGGAGTGATAACTTCTTTTATAGACTCTCTTATAGAGATTCTGGTAATCTCATATCTCGTGGAATAAGCGTCATTTCGAGGTGCTTTTGAAACTTTCGGGAAGTTGTCAAATATCGCCAAATTGGTCATAAATGGTTAAATCTGTCAGCCTCATTTTGGAACTTGTGCATGCGGCAACCCCAGAAACATGTCATGGGGAAGGATGCCTGTGCGGGTGTTTTCTAAGTTGAAAGAGACGAAAGTAAAGAAGAAAAGGGACTCCACAGCATTGGATAAGTTCGTAACAGTATGATATCAATTGCAGGTTACTTATTTAACTGTGATGTCAAGTTATTCAGTGCCGTCATCAATAAAAAGGACGTAATATGGTGCCCAAAGGGGTGTACAATGCGAATGAGGGTTGGCGTTGCATTGAGATATACGGAACGGAATGTGAAACGTCATGGAGAAAAAAATGGGAGGTAGTCGACAAGTTTAATCTGTCACACCACTGATCAACAGATTTTAATTAGTTAAGACGTGTTTACTTTAAATGTGTCGGTCGGTATGTTTCTGCAAACTGACCTTTTGGTTGGTTGGTGTCGTGTCCACTCTGAAGTCAAATAGATCTATGTGCGTGAATCACTGTCTTTGCCAGATCCACTATCCTCTCAGTAGAAAGTTCACCCCGGAAAGGGAATTCCCCCAAGCTTTGCAGCGCTGCAAGTATAGCCGGACTTATAAAGATATGTCCTGGAGAAAGCCCCTCCCCAGAGCAATTTCTGCAGTTCTTATATGTCCTGGTACCGTCTTCATTAATTTTCATGCCACCGAAGTGACGAGTTCTCAGTCTGGTAATGGTCTTAGTGATTTCTCTATTTGCATTGATTTCACATATCTGATGACTCATCTTCATAGATTTCTCCCTGAGTCTATATCTGGCAATGGCATTTGCATCATCTAGGGTGACGAGGTTTGTTTTGTTATTGTTTAGAGTTCTCGCCTCTTTAGCCAATTCATCTGCTGCCTCATTACCCTCAATTCCGACACACACACACACACACACACACACACTGACCTTTTCTTTGCCGATTTAAGCGTTTTATCAAAATTAAAGAATGTAGAACTCGTAGTTAATAGAACTCGACGGTCCTGAAGACGCAGATACAACTGACAAGGGGAACTTTCCGAAAATGTTCTCCGAAAGGCAAAAAGCAATATATTGCATTTAAAAAGTACTAGCATAAATATAGTTGCATACATAATTAGGTGCCCAATCCTAGAAGTTACAGTCACGTCTCTTCGTGTACTGGAATGTCTAGTGTTGTTGTTGAGACCCAGACCGTCCGACCTACTAGAAAGGTGTAAGGTAACTGTTTGGACGGCCGGGAAGTGCCACCCAATTTAGACCGGAACCCAGTGGGGGAGGCATCCACAGGGACCGTATCTTCCTTTCCCTACCACCAACCTCTCGGAAAGACTTACGGACCCACATGTTTAACGTGATCGTACTCCGCATTGACACGGCGGCAGTTGTGGCAACGTGCAAATCCAGCGCGCAAACCACCGAGCCCGAATGTCTGACAGCACGCGGTGTTCCCAGTCCCAGGTGGTCACCCACCCAAGTACTAACCGCGCCCGATGTTGCTCGACTTCGGTGATCTAATGAGAACCGGTGTTTTCCGCACGGTAGGACCGTTTGCGGAATGTCTAGTGTAGAAAAATTTTAAATATACAAATACGATTTTAATGATCAAGCGGTAAAAAATATATAGAAAGAAAAATATTATAATGAATTAGAGTAGTTAATATTTAAAACATCTGTGTAATAAATCTATAAAACCAATCTTTGTACAGTTATGGTATTGACCACGGGACAGAACCTATCGGAGCCGGATATTCAATTTGTCCTCTCGGGGCCAGTGAAAAATATTTTTCCCCGAAGAGTTTCCCGAACTTTAGCTTGACAGTAAAACTCAGATTGCCTGGAATGCTGAATATACATTTTTATCAATACATTTGTTAGACTTGTCTGAATGAACTTTTTACACATAATTACTTATATACTTGCGGTAAACCTAATAATGACAACAGAAAGGTATAGGAAAAACTGCAAACCTCCGCTACGTTATATATAGTTATTCAATGTGAGCATAATGAGTTGTTGTTGAAACCCAGACCGTCCGAATGAGCATAATGAGTGTAAGAACACAAAGCAGAGTGATTAGTACACACCATATTCAAGTTTGTCTTGTAGGGTGTTATAATAATAAAACTCTGATGTGGGCAGGACATGACTTTCCCTACATGATGCAAATACTTTATTTCTTTCCATGCGGAATAACGATGGACAAGATTCACGGCCCAACGTTTTCAACGTTGAAAAGTACACCGACATTTAGAAGTTTTCTAAATATGTAAAACTGTGTTGGAGTACCCAATTAACTTATATTTTCCGCAAATATAACTTGGCAGTTGGGAATATTGCTAACATCTGCTAAGCAATATACGCCATTGTATTAAATTATGTTAATATTCATCAATTTGGAGCCATTTTAATAATTTTAACGTCCTTTTTGGCACCACATTAAAAAACTCGCCAAGTTGGCTGCATTTCGCTGAGTTAGTCACCAAGGTTGTCAGATGTCTCACCAAGTGTTACATATTTGTTGATATTTACTACTGTTCATTTTTATGCAATTTTTAGATATATTCATTTTGAAAACATGAAATATCTCGAGAATGGCTCAAGCTAGCGTTTCATCGTCTGTGTCATTTGTTTTAGAATAAATAATTGCTTATAAAATGATTAATTATTAATATTGAATGTTTTGATTTTTTTGTTGTTTTTTCAAAAATTCATTCAAAACTTTAAGGTGGGGAGGGCGATGGGGGGGGGGGGGTCTTCCGAACATTCAATCGCGTTTGAAATAGTATTCCAGTATTCACGGATCGTAATATGAGTGTCAAATTACGTTCGAAATGCTCCAATCGTTCGCGAGTTATCGCCTTCAGTCTCACGGACGGACACATACACACACACATACATGGGGCGCGGTAGCCCATTGGTTAGCGCGCTGGAGTTGCACTCGGTAGGCCCGGGTTCGATTCCAGCCACTGCCAAAAACTGCCGCCGTGTTCATGCGGAGTACGATCACGTTAAACATGTGGGTCCGAAAGTCCTTCCGAGAGGTTGGTGGTAGGGGAAGCAGGGTACGGTCCCTGTGGATGCCTCCCCCACTGGGTTCCGGTCTAAATTGGGTGGCACTTGCCGACCGTCCAAACTGTTACCTTACACCTTTCTGGTAGGTCGGACGGTCTGGGTTTCAACAACAACAACACACACATGCATATCCACTACCTTAAAAACGTTTGAATCGCGTTTAGGGATGCTTGAAAAGTTCACTTTCGTCAATAACTCGAATTTGAATTTTCGACACAGTCACAATATTTTCTCCATTTTACTATAAGTATGTAGGGAAAGTAATAAGTCTATGAAATAAGTTTATGAAGTTTTTATAGTGTAAGATTATAAATATAGAATGGAAATACAATTTTAATTATACGAATTGCACCAAAGGGTGTATCAAAATATTTTTACCTTCCTTATATATATAATGTATGAGGTAAGTATTGTGACGGGGTCGAAAATTCGAATTCGAGTTTTCGACGGGAGAGCACGTTTCAAACATCCCTGATCACGAATCAAACATTTTTGAGGTGATGTGTGTGTGTGTGTGCGAGCGAGTGAGTCTGTGGAGACGATATCTCACGAACGAATGGAGCAATTCGAATGACATTTGGTACAAAAATCAGAATCCGTGAATACCGGAAGCCTATTGTTTTTAGGCGCAATCGAATGTTCAGAACCCCCCTAAATTTTCGAGTGAAATTTTGAAAAATCATCAAAAAATCAAAACTTTTAATAAAGTTACGCAAATAGACATTTCTTATGTAATTTTTCTTTAGAAAACGATTGATATAAACTTTAGAACGCTAGCATAAATCGTTCTCGAGATATTGTGCATTTTTCAAATAAATTTATCAAAAATTCCCATAAATTAAAAAAATATATTAACTATTGAGAAACATGTTCCTTTTCATATGGAACATCATGCGATAAATTGGGTGACATCATTCTCGTGGATCTAGCTCGTTCCATTGATGAGAAAAGATACTTTGAGTAATACTTTTGTATTTGAACGCCAATAGTCATTTATCTGCTATAAGAATAACTTATTTTTCAACCATAACGCTTGGCGAGATATTGGCGACGAATTTGGCGGAATGTCGCCAACTTGGCGATTTTTTAGATGTTGCCAAATTAACTAAAATCCCGCCAAATGGATAAAAATGACGCTAAATCAATGAAAATGACGACACATTGACGAAAATTCCATATCTTGGAAAGAATATAAGTATCTACTATAAGAATAACCTATTTATTTTGCTGTAAAAGTAGTAAATTTATTGCATTATATAAGAAAAGTCATGTGCTGCCCACAGCAAATTTTTTACTTTTTCATGCGTAGTAGTATTCTTTGAGAACGTATTGTTTTCACAAACATTTTCAATTTCGAGATTTTGATATTAATATATGTTTCAAGATTTACTGAACACGTTTTGACTATTTTTTGTGTCATGTCGGTCTATCTGATGTCTGTGGTCGATTTCTTATGTACACAATAGCAGCCACAAATATTAATGGATTTTCACGAAACTTTAAATCCGTCTTTGCTATAAAAAAAAAAAAAAAAATCTAGAACTAGATAGAATTTCTTTCAAATTTGAGCGACAGCTTTGAATTTTATACGAAATTATATATCTTCTTAACATGGCAGCATAGGGCAAAATTTGATCCATAAATAAACCCTTTTATGCATGATTATGTCAATGATCACGGAACTTAAGTTTCAATCGTTGTTGTGAAAATCGCGATACAAATTACTTTGTTCGTGGCGTCATTATCCCCTCTTGGGGGGGGGGGGGGCAGGTAACCGGGGAGAGTTACATTGCCAAGTATGGAATCAATCTACATAATTTTTCAATAAGCCCTTTAAAGCGAAGGGTAACAAACTATAGTTGTAATAATTTGAACACATGACACCGATTTTTTAAAATTTTTCTTGTAAAATTTGAAAAAAAAAAAATCTGCATGAGAAAGTAGAGTTAAGCCAAAGTCCAGTTAGTTTTTTATGATGGTTGATAAAGTGTATGATGGAATGTTGTATTTTGACGCAGTAGTCCCATTTTGAAACATTTATCTACTAATGAGTCAGGCAAACACAGCGTAAATTTGGATTTCATTCTTTAGTGCAAACAAACCTAGATCTGAGTTTCATAGAGTAACCGCACAGTACTGATGAAAGTGTTAAACCACATTATTGCGTTTGCGCCATCTGCAGGTTTCTCGTTCCGAATCTCTTTTATTAGTTACTCGATGGAGTAACTAACGAAAGAGACGAGGAAATAGAAATAAAATGCAGGAAATACAAACAGCTTTTTATGAACAGCTCTTTGAGTAAATAAATGGCATTTGCTTTTAAATTAGAATGACAAAATAATTATTTGAAGAAGCTGTAACATAATAATCTTAAGTTTCCCACTTTAGAAAAAAAAAAGTTGTTACACATGATTTTATTGGAAATCAATCCATTACATAACTGGCATCTCACAATGATACATAGGAAGAAATATAAGAAATACAAAACAGAGAAAACTAATTAATCGCAAGATAAGATTACGAATCAAACAAACACAAAGCTCAATGAGAAGAGGTCGAAGAGAGGGTCTCGACCTCAGGGACAGGTCATAAAATTTCTAACTTCCCAATGCAGTCTGCCCTTGCTGATTATTAACTTTTCAGAATTCCTGGCAGTATTATTCGCGTCTGTGACAAATCTTAAGTCATACGTGTCTCCTTGGTGGTGTTAAATGAGTAACGGCTAATGACTGTGGTATTTGGTTGGGAAAAAAATGTTCAGGGCCAAAAGCGTGGGCGAAAGTGTTGTTGAGACCCAGACCGTCCGACCTACCAGAAAGGTGTAAGGTAACTGTTTGGACTGTCGGGAAGTGCCACTCAATTTAGACTGGAACCTAGTGGGGGAGGCATCCACAGGGACCGTACCCTACTTCCCCCTACCACCAACCTCACGGAAGGACTTACGGACCCACATGTTTAATGTGATCGTACTCCGCATGAACACGGCGGCAGTTTTGGCAGTGGCTGGAATCGAACCCGGGTCTACCGAGTGCAACTTCAGCGCGCTAACCAATGGGCTACCGCGCCCGTGCTCAAAAGTGTGTGAAATTCCATTCAAATTCAGATTTTCCTTCTATTTCAAAATATTTTATATGTGTACTATGATTCCAAGGGGAAGAAACCAGTCGCACTCCTGCTAAAACCTCCGTGTGTAGTATGAAATTTGAGGGACAAATTGTCAGGATTCATGCAAAGTAAATGAAATAAAATGCGTACCGTGACAGGGTGGGAGAGGAGCATTTCTCGACAGTTACCCTCACAATGCCGTTTTCTTCCTTACGAACTGCAAAGACAGCAATATTTCAGCTCACTAACGAAATGTTGAACACTTTCATAGAATTGCATTTATGAAATAAATGGATATAAAAATGTCATCTGAATATCAGTTTTGACCAACCAACTAGAGACTATGAAAGCCTTTAAGCGATTCTAAGACTGGAGTTTTTATTTTTGTTTTAACTGTCTTTTAAATGCGTACCTAATTTTAGTGTTAGAAAACGTTTACCTTTATTCAAGCAGGATGTATTTAAATCTTGAAATGCGACAATAGTCATTTTTACTTTCCTTATATACAATAATGTATAAGGAAAGTATTGTGACGGGGTCGAAAATTCGAATTTTTGACGAGAGAGCACGTTTCAAGCATCCCTGATTACGATTCGAACATGTTTGAAGTGATGTCTGTGTGTGTGTGAAAGTGTGTGTGTGTGTGTGAAAGTGTGTGTGTGTGTGAAAGTGTGTGTGTGTGCGTGTGTGTATGTGTGGAGACGATAACTGATGAACGAATGGACCGATTCTAACGAAATTTGATACAAAAATTACAATCCATAAACACTAAACCTTCGGGTTGGTCGTGTGGTCAGGGTCTTCAATCAATCCATAAACACTGGATGCCTATCGCTTTTATACGCAATCGAATGTTCAGAACCCGTACATTTTCGAGTGAAATTTTGAAAAAATCGTCAAAAAAAATCAAAGTTTCTAATAAGGTTACACAAATAAACATTTTTTATGTAATTTTTAATTAGAAAACGATTGACATAAATTTTAGAACGCTAACACGAACCGTTCTCGAGATATTGCACATTTATAAAAAAAATTATCAAAAAATCATATGAAATAAAAAAAGGTATTAACTGTTGAGAAACATGTTCACTTTTCATATGCAATACCATGCGATAAATTTGGTGACATCATTCTCGTAGATTTAGCTCGTTCCATTCGTAAAAAAATATACTTTGAGTAATACTTTTGTATTTGAACCCCAATAGTCATTTATCTGCTGTTTGAATAACTTATTTCTCCGTCCATAACGCTTGACGAGAATTTGGCGACGAATTTAGTGGAATGTCGCCAACTTGGCGAATTTTTTAAATGTTGCTAAATTAACGAAACCGAATGGATGAAAATAACGCTAAATCAATGAAAATAACGAAAATTCAATATCTTGGAAAGAATATAAATATCTACTATAAAAATAACCTTTTTTTTTACTGTAAAAGTAGTAAATTCATTGCATTATATAAGGAAAGTCATGTGCTGCCCACATCAGATTTTTACTTTTATAAGAATAACATGGGAAATAAAATCGCCTCTTATCACCCTCCACTAACGCAAATCGAAAAATAATACCTGTATGGCATTCCTCGAAGGAATTTGAATCCAATGGTACTTAAGACATGACAATGGAACCATACTCTAATAAAGCCTTAACAAAGAAACTATCTTTTATTTATAAAACTAGACCTCGCCTCACCATTCTGTGTGTCAAGGTCATTGCTGTGCTAGCTGAGCTTCGCAGACTAGGTAGAAATACCATATTCACATCACCCTAATTTTGAAAAGATTTAGCTTAATAAAACGCAATAGCTTAAAATGCACTTTTCACTTTATAAAACTACTTCTATAAAAGCTACACTATAGCACACTTCCATAAAAGTTACACTATCACCCACTTCTATAAAAGTTATACTATTGAATATTTTTAAAGTTACACTATTGCACAAGTAATGTTTTACAAAAAACTTTAAAAGTCGCATATACTCGCAGTTAAGCACGTTTCAAAACCTCCTTGTTATTTAATACCCTTTTTAATACTTTCCAACATAGTTGTAAAGTGTTTATAACTTTGTGCATTCTGTCGTTCTGTCTGTCCATCCATTCGCATGATAACTGCCTTAAAAATGACGTTATAAAAATGAAATTTTAGTATGTTATTGAGACGGTCTGTGGAACAAATAGGAATAAAAATGAATAATATCACCCAATAAATTTCGGATTGAACCCGGGTTGAAAACAGGAATTGAACCCTATGGGACATAACTTTTCAAGCAGAGTTAAAATTCACAAATTGTTTCGAAAATTTTAGGGAATATTCAAATTATCACATAAAATGTGCAAAAAAATTTTCGGAGAAATATGTTAGGTAGTTTTTAAAATATAAAAATTGAAAAAATAATTACACTCATATTATATGAAGAGATCACGTGGTTCATTTCAAAATAAAATATGGCGTCCATTTTTTCCCCTTGTGTAAAAATCGTAATGTTTAATGGTTGTTTCAATTTATATTTAGTGTTGCATCCGTCCTAAATAAACTTTATTTTTGCATATTATCTGTTTATCTAAATTCTGTGTCAACGCAATTACAATATTTTTTAATACTTTACAGCAAAGTTGAAAAGTGTTTATGACTTTGTTCATTCTGTCTGTCAGCACGATAACTGCCGTAAAAATGACTTAATCAAAATGAAATTTTAGTATGTTGTTCAGACGGTCTGTAGGACCTATGGGAATATAAATGAATAATATTACCCAATTAGTTTTGGAGTGAACCCGGGTTGAAAAAATGAAATACATTGAACACTATGGGACCTAATTTTTCAAACATTTTTTAAGCGGATTTAAAATTCACAAATTGCTTCAAAAATTTTAAATTTTAGGTAATATTCAAATTGTTCAAATATATAAAAAAATATTCAGCAAAATATATTCAGTAGTTTTTTAAATTAAAATTAAAATAATGATTACACTTCTTATATGAAGTGATCACGTGACCATGATATGACAAGATCACGTGACTCACTTCAAAATGAAATATGGCATCCATCTTGTCTCAAAATCCTAATTTTTAAAGTTTTTTTTAATTCATATTGAGTGTTGTATCCGTCGTAAAATCGCTTTATTTTTGCTTAAATTCTGTGCATTTACATACTGAAACAACGCAATTACAATATATTTGAGTTTAAATGATCATCCAAATTTAATTATTTCTACAACGAAGCCTATTTTTCACTTATTTAAAATGTAAACAGCAAAATATGTAGAATGAGTTGTATAAGAATTGCTGTATTTCTTTCACGCAAAATTATTTTGCTCATGGAGTCTGCATAGCTGATATGAATGAAATATTCATTGATTTTACAGAGAGAAGGACGATTTTTTTCGATGAAGTTTTAAGCATAGAGTTTAATTACTTGTAGCTCCATGGTCTTAATTTTTAAATAAAATAAATTATTATAGTATTGTAATGAATGAAATGAATGGGAAAATGTTATGAAATAAATGCTGCTGTTATAAAGAGAACCTGGCGTGTTATTTTTCCTATGACGTCATTTGAATGAATTTCAGTTGTTTTCGATGAAGTTTTCAAATATAATAAATTATCGTAGTATTATGATAATTTTAAAAGTATTACCGAGAAATGTATCGCATTTTAGAGATGTTTAAACCAAGCAATTTATATTTCAATGCCGTTATTTGAATGAAGTTCATTTTTTTCGATGAAGGTTTAAGTTTTCAAATATAATAAATTAATGTAGTATTGTGATAAGTTTTAAAATATTACCGAGGAATGTATTGCACTTTAGACTTATACCCGAGTTATGTAAATTTGATATTTACTATAAGAATATTTTTATATTTAAAAAAAGTCTATTATCAGTATCCTAGAACAAATTAAGGTTCAAGTAATTTAACAATCAACACGCTAGTATACCTTTTAGACTGAAAATATTATATAATATTTCAGTCTTTTGAGTATGTTAGTTTGTAATTTTTTGTGCATTATGTTTTACAGTGAGACAATGCAATGCGTCTATTTTTTAATCCATTTTATGATTATTTGAATTAAATATATAACTATGTTTATTTAAATTTACTTAAACTAGTGAATGTATTTATGTTGCAGAGTAATGTATTTTTCTATAGTTTCAAAAATTTGATCATTTCTATAGTTTCAAAAATTATAAAAGTACAGTCCTGTATATTTTCTTCCCTCCCGCTTTTGAAAAAAAAAATTGCCAAGTGAACGATAACGCGCCAAATCTGGCAGACGTACTTTGTTTACATCGTAGTTCAGTTGGTCCAACTCACGAGCGCTAGTGTCTATGCGACATCCCATGTTAAAAATGTTGCCATAGGGTCCTATGGGAGTGAGTCTTCTGAATGTCTGGTAAAAGTATTCAGTTATTAGTGGCGGATTTAAAGAAACTGTCTGCAGCTGAGACTTTGGAGTAAGCTTAATGCGATAGTCTGGCGGGCAGATTTGTCTGCGGATTAAGAAGTGAAACAATTCGGAAGATAAGCTCACTTTCAAGAAATCGAAGGACATGGAGATTGTAGCGAAAGATAGCGCTGAGCTACAAAATCATTCCGGTGTAATAAATTATATGTCGAGCCGGGACCTACAGAGAAAGAGGAAGCATCGGCAAGAACGTCACTAAGAAATTAAGCAAAAGGCAGGTGTTTTCGTTATAGCTCTAGTTTTCATTTTGTTAATAAATATCCCGATAAAGAAAAAAACATGAAGAAAGGGTAAATTGAGAGGTCATGTATTGACAGCCTCATTCTCGAACTAAAAGTAAAAGAACTAATATAAGTGTACAACAGATCTCAAATTCTAATCATGTATATGTTAAAAACTATAATAATTAACTGTAGTGTTGCTCAACTCGACTTTCTCATGCCAGAATTCATTTTTCATATTTTATAAGAAAAAATTTGAAAAATCGGTATCGAGGGTCCAAATGATTACAACTATAGCGTGTTACTCTTTGCATTAAAGGACTTGGAAATAATCTTTCGATTGATACCATACGTGAGATTGCACCCCCCGGGGAGGGGGTAACTTGCCCAAGAGAGCAAATGACGTCACGAACAAAACAAATTGTATCGCGGTTATTTTTCACAACAATGATTGAAATTATTAAGTAACATGCCATTGAGTTATAAACAAACACTTTTATTTATGACTCAATTTATTTTTATTTATTATTTATAAATGTAAAAATTGATGGTAATTTAGTGAATATGGGATTGGATACAAGTTCCTGTTTGTCTGATGCCTATATACAGCTATTCCGAAAGATAAATATACGAAAGAAAGTTTGAAATAGTAATATGTCATTGAGAGCATTTGGTGGGGAATAAATTATTCCAGCCGGCGAAGCTTCTGTTGTATAGTTAACTTTAATGGTCAGAAAAAAAGTTGAAATATTGTATTTCTGCCAGAAAGAAGTTGGAACATTATTTAGTTTAGATTGGTTTATAGATTATTATATTTGTGGTTTATAGATTATTATATTTGTGGTTTATAGATTATTATATTTGTCGATTAAAGATTATTATATTTGTCGTTTATAGATTATTATATTTGTTTATTGATTATTATATTATAGATTGATTTATAGATTACATATTAGAAACAAATTAAGTCTTTAAAAATTTCAAAAACTTCAAAAGTAAGTAATGCTGACATTTTAAAACTTCTGACCAAATATTCTGAAATATATTGGAAAAAGGTATGGATAAAATTAAAAATGTAAAAGCACGGCTTTACTTAAAGGAAACTGTCATGCTAAAGTTCTTTAAACGTAGACCCGTTTCGTATGTCGTAACTTAATGTTTAGAAGGTGTATTAGAAAGGTCACAAAACTGGGAATTCTAGAACTAGTTTTAACCAGTCTTATAGTGCCAGTCGTAAAACCCCGATGGATCCATGCGTATATGTGGATATTTTAAAGTCATCATAAATCCTGTGCTAGCTGATAATGATACGTTGCTGCAGATAGAAGATATACTTTCACAATTTTCAGAGGGAAATGTGTCCAGTAAAATGGATTTAGCATAAGCTTATTTACATGTGGAAATAGATGAAAGCGATCTGGAATGTCTAACATTAAATTTGACAAGAGGGTTACTTATCCCTAGAACAACCAATATTTTGCGTGCACCTAATTCTATAAAATCCGTCAATTTGACGGGTTAAAGAAAAATGTCTTAATTGTCATAAGATATAGATATACCGGGTGGTCAGAATTAAAACACCCCTACTCTGAGCTCTCTATAGATCGAACTACTCAATGTAAAAGCTCCAAAATTGTTGAACATACTATTCAAGACATGGGGAAAGGGATTACGCGAAAAAAAAATAGTTCCAGAAACGCCGATAGGTGGCGCTATACAACAGAAAATATGCTGAAAAGACAAAATACACATTTTATTCGAACGTACCAAACATTCATATCACAAGGACCCTATCGATGCAGGGAATGCTGCGTATAACGTTATCCATTGATTGTTCGACAATAGCGGTGGCAACATCGTCAACGACATCTGAAAGAGCCGATTTGCGTCCTCGATCCGGCTGAACTCCAAGATGTCCAGTTTTCTCGAAATGAGCGATCATTCTCCCGAGAGCTTGTGGAAGTAATGGTCCTTTGCGCAAATTCTTAAGTCGACGAAACTCTCCAAGTGCAGCTGCAGCATGTCCTTTGTTTTCATAAAACAGCTTTACAAGCAAAGCGCGTTCTGGCAGTGTGACAGCCATCGCTGATAAGAATGAAAATTTCCCAGTTTTATCCCCTTTTATGTCCAGAACATAGAAGCTGCAAATCAAGGGTTTATGCAAATTTTTGTGCTTACAGTGCGAAATTGCAGTTACAATGACAGTTTAAGTTTCTTCACTTTTTTATCTTCTTTTTTTCATATCAGCAAAAGAAATTAAAAAGGAAAAATTCCATATCGCATGTGTTTGTTTTTTGTGATTATTTTGTGTCTTTGCAGCATATTTTCTGTTGTACAGCGCCACCTATCGGTGTTTCTGGAACTAATTTTTTTTTCGCGTAGTCCCTTTCCCCATGTCTTGAATAGTAGGTTCAACAATTTTGGAGCCTTTACACTGAGTAGTTCGATGTATAGAGAGCTCAGAGTAGGGGGGTGTTTCAATTCTGACCACCCGGTATTATATGCATGTATTCATGTATTCAGCTAATGTAACAGACACCTATGTGAAGACATGTATATCACTCACGTAATGAAGATTTGTCTAACTAAAAACTCACAATCTTACTCATAGAACTTACTCGTTTTATATTTGCACATTATTTACTGAAATGCACTGAGAAACTGGGGGAATAATCATAGAGCACGATAGTTTGATAGACTGTCAGGTTGTGCGTTGTGTTGTGCTGTGGTGTGCTGGCTCACATAGTTTTTTAGAATTGTACAATGTTATAATTCCGAGAAAACTAATTGAATGTGAATATTATTCTTATTAATTTACGTACATAAATTATTCCGCCAGTTTGACGGGTTGTGATACATCTAGGTATACTGATGATAATATACTAGGTTGCTGACTCTCATGCCAAAGCTGCCTCCCTTTCTGGTTCCCCTTTTACGGTCCCTTTCCCTTTTTCTCTTCTCACTCGTCAATGTAAAATATTCCTAAATAATCTGTGGCAAACTTACTTAAACGACTATATCTCTCCCCGTAATCACGATCCGGCCCGTATTCTTTCTTTCCTCCCTTTGGTTGACCCTTCTCTTCTTATTTGTAACAGATTTCTTGTTTATTTTATTACCGGACACGGCCCGTTCCTTGATTACCTCAAATTCTTTAAGCACAAAACCTCTTCTAACTGTCCCTGTAATGCTTTTGGTGACGCTGATCACTATGTTTTTTCCTGTCCCTTTTCTAAAAAATACCACCTCGTCAAACCTTCCCCTGCCCTCTCTGCAGCTTGGTTTTCCGGTGTCCGCAGAAATAAAGTATTAATAAACAAACTGAAGGACTGTATTCAAACTGCGAGAGAGATTTCAAATTCTATTAGGTGACACTTCTGTGAGTATTCTCTGCTCTTAATTTTTGGTGATCTATGAATTTCTTAATCCTGTTTTTGCTCCTGGGTTCTCCCCCTTTGGTGTGAGACTCCTTGAATTTCTTGTGCATTACTTGAATTTTATGTATGTCAGTTTGTCGGATGTTAGTTGTGTGTGATGACCATTGTATTGTGTAAGGATTGTTTATTGTGTAAAGTTTTACACATCGATTAATACGCTTCCAGACCGTCCAAACAGTTACCTTACACCTTTCTGGTAGGTCGGACGGTCTGGGTTTCAACAACATCTAGGTATACGGTATACTATATATATAACAACTGAATTTACTATGTATCAAAATCTGAGTGTACGCAAAGACTCATATTTCTATATAAATAAAAGTCGTCATAAATTCATACAAAGGTTTCCTTTGTTTTTAAGTGGTTTTAAAACAAATCGTCTGAATTACGTCGAAATGATGGTTCTGGTAATTCTAGTGTTAAGTGTAAAAGATAAGGTTGTGTTTGAGAAGAAAAGAAACGTGTTCGGAATAAAATCTGCAGCAACTATTTGGCAGAGAACAACGGAACAAATTTTTCGAGAAATTCCTGGAGCAAATACACTCTGTTGCAAAAAGATATATGTACCTAAAAATTAAGCTACAGCCGCAAAACTCTTCATGCAAATGTCGTTTTAAGAGTTATGAAAATCATTAAACGGTCAGCCTAACTGATGTTATAGGGTTCATGCAACACGTATGAGAACGACACATCGTGCAGTATTTAAAACGATTGGTGTTCTCACTCAAGGGCAATTGGAACTGGATTTTCTGCTTTGATACTGCAAATTGTATACAAAGATGCCCTTGAGACGTACTCAACAACTCTACAACCAACTGAGATTTACAGAGTGGTCGCCTCATAGTCCTAAGGTAAGCTGGTCGGTCCAACAAACATATCAGTCGCCATCTTAGTCGGAGCGATATGGTAGTTGTTCGGTGCTGGCAACAGTGGATCAGAGAAGGCACATGTGACCGTCGTAGAGGCTCAGGACGCTCCAGACAGACAACTGCTCGAGAGGATTGTGCAGTCAGAAGAGGAGCCACATCCACACCAATGGTGTCGTTATCAGCCATTCGTTATCTTTCATGCATCCTGTATTAAAGAACACTTTTCGGAGACAACTGGTAGAAGGTGCTATTAGGTGTTGACGTTCATTAAGGCGCCTACCACTGACCCCTCAACATAGACAGAGCCGTCTGGTTTGGTGCCGAGTTCAATCAGTCTGGATTGTGTCCGGTTGGAGGCATATTGTCTTTAGCGACGAATTTCGCTTCTCTCTCAGTGCTGACGACAGCTGCATACGTGTGTGGAGAAGGATTGGCCAACTTTCCGGCCCAGCATTTGCTGTCGAGCGGCGACACACGATCATCACATGTGGTGTGATAGTCTGGATAGCCATCTCGTGGGACAGCTGCTGTCTAATTCTGCTGTAAGCAAATCTGACTGCGATATTCATCTGCGATATTCTACAGCTTATTGTTCTGTATATGCTATCAAGCCGCCCAGGTTCTATTTACCAACAAGATAACGCTCGACCACATGCTGCACGAATTTCTCAGCAATTTCTTTGAGGATTTAATACTCTCCCAAGGCTACCCAGTGCCATGACCTATCACCAATAGCATACATCTGTGATATACTGGGACGGCAATTGCAGCCTTTTCAGAATACCAATGAATCAGCTTACTAGTTGTGACATTTGCGGCAGAATCTTTCGCGGAGGGACATAAGCAACTTAATTGACTATGTCGCACAGAATATCGGCTTGTATAGCTTTCAGGGGAAGATTGACTATTTACTAAAATGTCATTAAGTTGGCACCATTTCTTAAACGTTTCTTTCCCCCTCCCAGATTTCTGTTTAAACGATATGTACACCTGTCGAGTTTCGCGGCTGTAGTTTCATTTCTTATAGGTGTATATTTTTTTTTGCAACAGAGTATTTATTTGCATATTTTGATTTTAGGGCCCACAATTGCAATTCATAATGAAAGAATATGTGAGGAGTTAAAAATACTACATGGTTATGATTTGCATGTTAACTTAGTAAAAGTGAATTTTTGGTAAATTAAGTTGAATATTGTGGTAATGTAATAAATAAATAGGGATTGCACCCAGTAATAATATTTTCACGATTCAAAGCCAAGTAATACCACGTTATTAAAAGCATTTTGGGGTTTGGTAGATTATTATAGAAAAATTTTACCAGACTTCGCTACGATTCTTTAATCAATAAATGGATTATTGAAGAAAAATGTGAAGTTTCAGTAGGATAAAGCATGTGATAAAGCCTTTAACAAGCCGTGAAGTAGCTTTAAATAAAGTTTTGATCGCGTATAATTCAGAATTACCACTTATTGCTATTGATGCTTCACCCACCAACAACATAATTGTACCATCTGATAAACTATATGCGACTGGACTTGGATCAATCTTTTCGCATACTTTACCATATGGTACAGAGGTTGGTGGTAGGGGAAGGAGGGTACGGTCCCTGTGGATGCCTCCCCCACTGGGTTCCGGTCTAAATTGGGTGGCACTTCCCGGCCGTCCAAACAGTTACCTTACACCTTTCTGGTAGGTCGGACGGTCTGGGTAACAACAACAACAACCATATGGTACAGATAAACCCATTGATTTTGCTCTATGAGCTTGGATATAAAACTGAAAAAAAAAAACGTACAGTCAAATTGATAAGGAAGCATTAACAATTGTTTGGGTAATTAAGCATTTTAATCAATACGTATTTGAATGTCGATTTTGTTATCAACGATCACAAACCCCTAGTGCAAATATTGATCCGGAACAGAGTTTGCATGTACTACACTCGTCAGAAGTAAAATTGCAACACCATGAAGGAATGAACGTAGCCATATGCAAATCATAGTATCGGTAGAAGAGAGAGTCATATGCAAATGATTAAGCTTTCGTACGTACCGGGTCACGTGACACCCAGTTTCAGGTGATAAAGACCAGCAGACGGCTCGTTCTGTATATGTTATCAGCGACCATGTGCAACAGCTGAACTTTCGAAAAAGTGAAGAATCGATGCTTCGAAGATGTCAGCGAGCTGTATACCAGCAGTTAACGTCTGGGGAACGAAACGAGATCGTATCCTGGAGTTGCGTGACGTGGGTTTGTCAATGCATACAATTGCCACGCGTGTTGGGCACAATGTGAGTACTATCCAGCGATGTGTGACACGATGGACGCAGGAACATCAGAGAACACTCCGAAGAGGGAGTGGGTCAAGCAATCGCACGACAGAGATCCCAGACCGGCAGATTCGTCGAACAGCTTGTCGAAACCCGTTCGCAACGTCAAGTGACATTAGAAACAGCCTGCCATCATCAACGGTTGCACCTGCGTCCACCTGAACTATTAACAACAGGTTGCTTGAATTATGGCTACGCGCAAGGCGACCAGCCACTGGGGTGCCATTAAGCGCTTGAGACAGAGATGCAAGTTTGGCGTGGTGGCGTCGACATCGCAACTGGATCAATGAATGACATCGGGTATTGTTTACGGATGAATCTCGTTGCTGCCTGTGAAGGAATGACAGCCGTGGACGGGTGTGGTGGCTTCCCGAAGAACGCCACTTGCCAGGCCACATCACCGAGCGTCACACCGGACATCATTGTTTGGGGCGGTATCATATTCAATCAGCGGACAGCTCTGGTGCACATTGCAGGTAATCTGACAACGGACCGGTACGTCACCCCAGTTTTGACGCCTGTGATTCGGCCACTGGTGCAGCCCGTCCCCGGCATGGTGTACCAGCAAGACAATGCCACGCCGCACGGTAAACTCTCAACAGCCTGAACGGAATTCACATCCTTTCCTAGCCGGCAGCCGCTCTCTCCTATTGAACATATGTGAACTCTCATCTGAATTCAGGTGCACCGGGAACCACCGGTACATACCGTAGACGAACTGCGTGCCGAAGTGGATGTTGCTTGACAAGGTTTACATCAGGCGACCATTAATAGTCTCATAGATAGTATGCCTCGCCGTTTAGCGGCCTGTATAGCTGCCCGTGGGGCCACATTCTTAATTGAATAAACATGTTTCTTTTGTATATCTTTGTTTGCTCTTTTAATCATTTGCATATGATTCTCTTCTACATGTACTGTGATTTGCATATGGCTACATGCATTCCTTCATGGTGGTGCAATTTCACTTTTGACGAGTTAAGTACACCCAGATTACTTCATTATGGATCATTTTTAAATGAATTTGATTATATCAAATTTAAAGAAACCACCAAATACGGAAATGCAGATGCACTTTCTAGACTTCCATTGAAATTTACGGAATTACCAAGTTGTGATTTTGCGGATGTTTTTGAAGTTACCCAGTTACAAACCATGCCAATAAGTGTTAGCGATTAAGCAAATGCTACTAAAATGGATCATGATTTAAGTATACAGGGAATACAGTGACAGTGAATACAGTTTACAGGATGGAGTTTAATTTTATAAACACAAAGTAGTATTCCAAAGACACGTAGAAATAAAATGTTAAAGGAATTACATCATGGATAATTGGGAGTTGTTAAATTGAAAGCATCAGCGCGATTGTATTTGTCGGGAGTTAATAAAGATATAGAAAATTTCGCAAAAAATTGCGTATTAAGTAATAGTTATGCTAACATATGTAAAATGATTGGTCCCTTCTGGGAATGGCCAACAAAACTTTAGGAACGGATTTTTGTTGATTTTATTGGTCCGTTCTTGGGCTCCATACTTTTGATTGTAGTAGAAGATGCACATTCAAAATGTACCAGAAGTGGTTCCAGTGAAACGAATTACAGGAAGACCATTGGAATATTCTACCGTTGTTTTGTAGATATGGATTACTTAATACTTTGGCCTCTAATAATGTATCCTCATTTGGTTTCCATGACTTTCAAATATTTTAATGGTATACACCATATTACAACCTCTCCTTTCAATCCAAGCTCAAATAGACAGGCAGAAAGGTTTGTCCTAACCTTTAAGCATGCCATAAGATGAGCAAAAATGGAAAGGAAGTAGTTTAAACTACCAAATTGCAATCCTTTCTCATGCAGTATAGAAAATGTCGCAGACAGCAACTCAGCAATCCCCTTCCTGGTTGTTTCTTAAACGGAAAATCAGTAGTCGGATTTAATAGACTTGAATCAACTTCACGAAAAAGTAAATTTTTAGTTTTTCCAAGAAATGGGAAAATGAAAAATATTTCCTAGGTTAACAGGTTGCGATACAGAATTATAAACATAAGTACAAAAAATAGAAATTTAGTGATGCCATTGATAGAGGGGATTAAATTTAACCACAAAATTGCTATAGGGAATGAAATGCATAGACGGCACTTTAATCAGATGAGAGAGATTGGGAGGAATATTCCTTTATCACCACCCAATGTAGATCTAGATTTATCAACTAATCATGAGGTGACGTAAGCTTTTCAGGTACCAGAGGTGGATAACAGTCCAGGAGTAGAAGTTAAAGAGAGGAAAGTTAACTAGGCTTCGAACCAGGAATACGAGAACCTGTTGCGAAACCATGCCGGAGTACCAGAGTTAGTAAGCCGTCTGATAGGTTAACATATACCAAAGAGCTATCCTTGAAGACACTTCTTTCACGGAGGGGAGGAAGTTGTAGGTTTGTATGCAAATGTGCAATATAAAGTTGACGTCAGACTCTTAAATAAGAGGTGGGTTCTGTTATCAGATGGAACTATAGAAGAATCCAGGTACGAGAAACTTGGAAGATGTAAGGCACTTTTGCTGATGTATAGTGCAAAATCTACAGCCATAATAAAGAGTTAAGAATAAGTTTGTGTTTTAAATGAGTAACTCCTACACTAACGATCACAACAGATCAAAAAATTTCGAAACTCTTCATTTTTTTGCGAGATTGCGTCCACACACCGCCTCAATAGTTTTCGATTTGAGCTCAGGAATACTTAAAACGTGATCTTTGGTTGAAAAGAATTAATTTTTTTTTTTACTAAGTCATAATAGTACTTTGTGTATGCATTATGTTGTTGCGAACTTGCAATATTACCTCACCGCAGTTTTTTCTTTTGGAAACCAGACGGAGAAAACATTCGTACTGGTTTTTCCATGACGTGAACATAGGGTTGCCAAAATTCTGAAGTTCGAAGAAGTGTTTACAAATTTGACGATTTATCGTCAATTTGGCGACATTTGGAGACTTCCCAAATCTTCGATAAGCACCTCGAAATAACGATTATTCTAAGTGATATGAGAGATTTCCAGAAGTTTTTATGGCGAGTCTATAAAAGGAATCGGCACAGTTGACGTGTAATGCAAGCTACATTGAACTGTGATTTTTGTCAAGGTTTTGAGAACGGTAGTTGCTGTTTTGTGAAATGATTTTCGTCAATGTTTTGAGAATATTATCAGTTATTTTGCAAAATAAGTGGAGTATTTAAGTGTTATTTTATTGTATATTGTTCCTGTTTAAACTGTGCTTGTGAATAAATATGTTAGTTATCCAAAAATGTGGATTCATTCTTGGAATTTGAGCGCGCACGCACGATTTCAAAGCATACATCGTGACAATATTATGTATGTAGGGGAAATTAAAAATGACAAAAAAAAAATCTGAATGATAGAACTGTCATTTATCAGCGAATCCTAATAGAAGATAAAGGCTTAAACACAGACTGGCTTTCTTATGATTCCCTAACGGAAAATGTTAACTTGAAATAAAATTGTTACATTGGTAGCAGTATAAGCAGTTGATTAAGAATATGAACCGGTATATATCGAAGGTGAAGCAAGTCTTTCCAATATAAAGCGATAGAGCAACCCCACCAGCACTGGCAAAAAGGCGTCTGTTCATAAATAGTTGCCCCACCTGATGCAGGAAAGAAATCTGTCAATCCAGAAATAGAAAAATAAAAATAAATAAACTTAGGAAAAATAACAGCGGAAGGGTTCAAAACACTTTCCCAGTAGCTAAAATAAACTAATTTCCCGTTGATAGAATAAGTAAAAAAGCAACTGCGGTTTCGGAAGTATCCAATAACTTCAAAAACATGTGCAAAAATTATTGTGAAAGTATTTGTGAATAAAATATTACGAAATTATGCACTATACTAGCAGATATATACGGCGTTGCTCGTGATTTAAAATACGTATAAAATTCAGTAGTTTCCTAATTTTTATTTTTAAAATTCTATTAAAATATCAATTCCCTCTTAAAAAGAACTATAATAATTTCTGCTCTCGCTGTACAAAATTATGCGACCAGGTAGATCAAGGAATAAAACATACCCCGTTTGTTAAACAAAGTTTACAAAAATGTGTTTGTGAACACGATAACCTAAAAACGATTGTATCTACAGTTATAAAATTTTAGGAATAGGTACAAAATATGAAAGTTATAAATAGGAATAACTTTTAGCACGTCTCTTGATTAGAACTCGAATGATTTGAATTTCATGATTTTCATAGCATTATTTTATGTGGAAATACACGATAATTCTCGGAACATTGGGAATAAAGTTAATGCTGAAAAATATTAGTTTGAATTGCTCTATGGATGTGAAGGATATCTTAATAGCATATATTAGCTTGATTATCAGCTTGATACATTTGTTGCCAAAATATATTTGCTTCAAGAATTTTAAAAGGATAGCTCCACAAAGAAAAATATATTTTTTACACTTTGATGATAGATGCAGATCGTAAACTATAATATTTGTCTAACTTGTTTGTATCTTTTCAGACCCTCCAAAAGTTCCCTACAAGGGGCACATATATAGTATCGAATAGGGGAAAGGGATTTTTATTTCCCCCTCTTTCTATTTATTAAGAAACTGTGGGGTGGGAGGTGCATGTTGAAAAGTCTATCCAAACTGACTTAAATGGCTGAATCTTTCTACAGGTATAGTAAAAACCATGAGATAGAAACTAAAGGAAGTATTAAAGGAAATTGAAGTATTAAAGAAACACTGCAATTTTATTTTTTAAGAGTGTTAATTTCCCTGTTTTTGACGGGCTACTAGTATAGAATATGAAAAATGGTTTCACCTTAAGACGATCTCGTGTTTTTGCCAGTTTTGATACGATTATTTGTATTTATAATACCCTTGTTAAACCAATTTTGGAATATTGTGCAATGATTTGGGACCCTGTTTACAATCTGCATTCTCAACGGATAGAAATCGTGCAAAATAAACTTACGTACTATTGATTACAGATTGACTGGTTATTATCCTTATGATATGCATGCAAGGGAACTCAGACAGCAATATAGTTTAATGTCTCTTAAAAAAAGAAGCTGGTCCTGCCTCTTGTTTTATTATAAGGTTTTAAATAATACTATTGATTGCCCAATTTTACTTTCTTGCCTGGAATTTCACATACCTGTCAATAATACCAGGAAAAAAACTCTTTCACAATACTACTGTTAAACACAACTACATTAAATGCTATTCTATCTATAAATTTGTTGATCTATATAATACCTATTGTGCTGATATCGATATATTTAAATTGACTCCTGCCTGTTTTAAAAAAGCCCGTTTTAATGCGCTTGACATGTTTACTACTTAGAATTATTGTATCTTATGTTCTGTACTTTTTAATTTCTTGTGTGGCTACTGTAATTGGATTTCATCTGTAGTTGCCACGTAAATTGAATAAAATAAAATAAAAATAAAATGCATGAGAAAGTCCAGTGGAGATATTTTACCCGCAGATATTTTAACCCGTAGCAGTTGGAATGGCTGTATGAGCAGTGTTTCTTTCAGGATTTTTTGGTCGGCGGGGGGGGGGGGGGGGCGAATTAAATTTTAGAAGGGGGGGGGAGCAATTTTATATTGGCTCTATATAAATATATCTAAATGCTGTGTCACAAATAGAAACTCGGTTAACATAAAATGTCTCCGGGGGGGGGGGGCGAATACTCATCGCACCCCCCTCGGAGGTATGCCTGAAAGAAGCACTGTGTATGAGTCTTTCGGCGTATTTGAAGGCTTTAAAAAAATTCAGGTGTGACATTAACGAAATGGATGGAGAAAAAGCTACTTACACGGGCATCTCTGCTGACCATGCTGTTGCGGTGCGAATCTCACCGCGGACGTCATACCGAATACACCACTAACACAGAACCAATCCACCTGCGATTAAAAACAAAACCCGACTCCGCTGCCGGTTTCTGATTCGGATCGGAGAGGCGATCGCATGGCGGCCACGTGACCCTGGTAAGCCAATCGACATCACTGTCAACACTCGGTTTAAGATTAAGGAGTGAAAAAAAGGAACGATTTCCGATACCTTTGGGCACCGACAGGCAGTTTGTGAACAGTAGGGTTGTTAGGTAAGTTGCGGCCTTGAACCCTGGGATTTAAAGCGGTTTAGTTACGGCCGGATGACCGAGAGAGAGGCTTAGGTGGGGGAGATGATATTTCAAAATAAAGGGGCAGAGAATGCGTTATCTTCCTTCCTGTAAATAGCTGCGACTTTTTTTTTTATTTTTAAATTCACCTGTAACGTCCACTTCAAATACTATATTGGGTGTCTTACAAAAAGTGTCCGAAAGCAATATATAATTAAAGGTTGGTGGTGGAATTAAAGCGAAAAATGAAAATTAATCAGAAAACAGAGGATATTTTAAATATGATGGTTGCACCCCGTAGAAGCAATAATTTCTACAAATCGAAATTTAATTTTTATACGCCCCCGCCCCCCCACTTAAAAAGTGGCAATAAGTAAAATTCGTGCTTATTAGGGCGATATAAATTTATCCGGTACCTTTTGATGAAAAATTCGTCGTGATATTCCAATTATTGTTATTGAGTATTTTTCGTTCGATTACAAGGGACTACTAACAGGGGGTGGGACAACCCATTGGTTAGCGCACGGGGATTTCACTCGAACGACCCTAGTTCGATTCCTGGCTCTGCTCAAACTGTCCCCGTGGGGTACGGGTGCGTTCAATACGTGGTTTCGTAAGTCCTTCTGAGAGGTTGGTGGTAGGGGAAGGAGGGTACGGTCCCTGTGGATGCCGCCCCCGCACTGGGTCCGGTCTAAACTGGATGGCACTTCCCAGCAGTCAAAATAGATACCTTGCACCTTCGGGTAGGTCGGACGGTCTGGATCGAAGAAGAAAAAGGGACCAGCAACAACTAAATTATTCAAAATTAAATGGTAAAATTTGGAAAAATCAGTCAAATTGTTTTACGCTGTAAGTGTTGCCATACTTGTGATAAATAAAAGAGAACTAATAAAATGCGCATTGTCTGTATAAGAAGCATTTCGAACTCCTGTAATAACAAAACGCCAGTTTTTCTGTTTTAATTAGATTTATAGATGTCCTCCATGTCTACTTTCATAAGAAGTTAACTAGTCACAATTGCAGTCAAGTAAAATGGAATAAGTTAAGAATTTGGATTATCGGTATCTTTCTGAATTATTCATCAAAAGGTATCCGATAAACTTCTTTCGTCCTTTTTAGCATACTGCAAATTTAACTAATTGACATTTTTCTATTGGGGTGCCGTATAAAAACTAACATTTCGAATTTTTATGAAATTATCATAGAAACTCGACGTGTTCAACCATCATAAGCTACATTATCTTCTATTTGCCGATTATTTTTTATATTTCACTTTACTTCTATGGTTTTATACTTTCTTCGATCACTCTTAGTGAAACATCCGGTAGTAGAAAATCCCTTCTGTTGTTCATTTGGGGACAATGTAATGACCTTAGAGGTACACATTTGGCTATAAATTTGACAAAATATCTTTAACTTGAGGAAAAATCTCCCCAAATTGACAAAAATGCCATATCTCGAAATATTGAGTTTAATTTCTTTGGAAATATCCAAATATCCGTTGTTTTGTTAAGGACTAATAATTTAATATTGAGATAAATACGTTATGCTAGGGGAAGGTCTAGGATATTTTAAATTAAGTTTGCTAGGGGTGGTATAAGTAGTTTTATTTCAGCGGGCACCGTTCGGTATCTCTGCTAGTTTTTTTACTTTCCTTCTATGCATAATGTATGAGGAAAGTATTGTGACGGGATCGAAAATTCGAATTCGAGTTTTCGACGGGAGAGCACGTTTCAAGCAACCCTGATCATGAATCGAACATTTTTGAGGTGATGTCTGTGTGTGTGTGTCAGTGAGTCAGTCTGTGGAGGTGATATCCCACGAACGAATGGAGCGATTCGAATGAAATTTGGTACAAAAATCACAATCCATAAATATTGGAAGCCTATTGTTTTAAAACACAATCGAATGCTCAGAACTCCCCTCCCCCCCTAAATTTTCCAGTGAAATTTTGAAAAAATCATCAAAAAATCAATCCTTAAATAAAGTCATGCAAATAGACATTTCTTATATCATTTTTCCTTAGAAAACGATTGACAAACTTTAGTACACTAACATGAAGCGTTCTCGAGGTATTGCACAGTTTCAAATAAATTTATCAAAAAAATTCCATAAATTAAAATAAAATAAAATATTAACTGTTGAGAAACATGTTTACTTTTCATATGTAATACCATACGATAAATTTGGTGACATCATTCTCATGGATCTAACTCGTTCCATTCACGAGAAAAGATACTTTGAGTAATACTTTTGTATTTGAACGCCAATAGTCATTTATCTGCTGTAAGAATAACTTATTTCTCCGTCCATAACGCTTGGCGAAATTTTGGCGACGAATTTAGTGGAATGTCGCCAACTTGGCGACATTTTTAAATGTTGCGAAATTAACGAAAATCTCGCCAAATGAATAAAAATGACGCTATAGCAATGGAAATGACGACTAATTGAAGAAAATTCAATATCTTGGAAAGAATACAAGTATCTACTATAGAATAACACTTTTTTTTACTGTAAAAGTAGTAAATTCATTGCATTATATAAGGAAAGTCATGTGCTGCCCACAACAGATTTTTTTCTTTATAAACAACGAAGAACATTTATAAGCTGAAATCGTTATAAAATAATTATGTTTCGAGAGAACAGTTTAATTAGAACAAAGTGAAAAGGATTTTCACAGATAAACAAAAAGGTTGAAACCCATTATGTAAGAGTAGCCACTTTCTTCATTCGTGCTCTGATCCGTGCAATGCCATGATTCTGGAACAAATGACCCTTGTGCCTACGTCACAGTTCGTTCACCATGACGTGGTTCATGTGTCAGAATTAGATGCAAATGGATGATTTGTTAATCAATGAAGAAAAGCGCGAGGCCAAAAGCAGAGGGGCAAAAATAAGGTCGCAAAATCGCTTATAGCGAAATTATTGGGATTAGAGATTCAAATGTAAAATGCAAATCTCACATCAGAAGTGCGAATCTCCATTCGGCTTTTCTATAAATTTGTATTCCATATTTTTTTGAAGTCTATTTATATCGCTATCAGAATAATAGACAATTGCACCTTTTGAGTTAGTTGCTCTCCTAAAACTTCTTAATTGTTTAAAAATATAAGTTGGCAACAGGCCAGCCGAGCCAAGTAATTGTATGCATTCAGTTGATATGTGTCTATACATAACTAGTATTTAAATCTAAAGACAGAGAAAAAAAAAATTATGTTGCGTTGCAACTGTAAGTTTTAATAAATTATTTTTAATAAGTTTTACACAACAATGTACCGTGTTCAGAGTCGAAAATAATTTGAATTAAAAATTGGCTCAGTTAGGATCTGCTCCATTACCAATACTATAAATGTGCAAAATTTCGGTTTTCTAGGTCACTAGGGGATTTCTGGAGGGTCTGGAGCGACTTTTCGACACACACACTTCCAATTTTATTTACGTAGATGATCCTCATTTAGGAAATATACATTTTAAATCGCATTTACCTGACAAAAATGTGTTTCTAAATTTTAAGATTATACATGGAGGGTTAGTGGCCACTCATATTTCAGTGCTTGGGATGTCAATGTTTTTTTTAATCTGCATTTATATGTAGAGTGTAGTTTTAGTACTATTGTTCCTGAAAAATTACTGTTTTCCGAAGAAAATAATGAAATTTCAAAAGGTTCAATAATTCGAGTTGTAATTACTTGATTTAAAATTTTATATATATATATATATATAAGCAATAAAGATGAATTAAATTAGAATAATTTCATATTTATTACTTATTATTTTCATCTTATTTGTACGCTGCACTAGCGCAATAAGTAGATGTAGTTTTAATTGTACAGTTTTTTAATACATATGTATTGTTAAACATACTAGTTTCGCATGCTTGGTATTTTATATTTCAATTCTTTGATTATATATATAGTATACAATATAGTATTATTTCAGAGCTTTATATACTGTATTTATGTAAAAAAAATTTAGAACGGTACGTGGATTCGTTCTTGAGTTATCATGTACTCTCTTCTCCCATACATATAGACAGACGGACGTTTTATTAAAGTGTTTGAAACGAGTTCTGAAGTTGTGTTGTAACGACATATGGGTCAAATCTCATCCAGATGGCCCAACTTTTATTTTCTTCGGGAGGTAGACAGGAAAGTCCGCATGCGGCGCCTCCGATGACAACCCACTCTGCCGCAATATTTCACCGAAAAAGAGTTTTGAGGTCACAGGCCAGGTTTCTGGGGAAAATGCCGCCCCATCTCTTGCGGCCTCATTGGACCATCTATGGTAAATTCCATTTGCTTCGACGCAAGAATTTTGATGACGTTTTGGACACAAAATGTCCCCCCCAGGCTTTTGTAACACCTCAGATCATTCCATGTTCAGAACAAGAATTGAAAAAAAATCTGATCTGAGCAAGCAGCACATGACCTTTCCTGCATAATGCAATGACTTAATTTCTTGCACAGCGAAATAATGATGTACAAGATCCAATGCAAATTTAATGTCATTATCTCACTAAAAACAAAGGTTTTATCATTCATTGTGTAAATCGAACATTTTAGTGCGCTGTACCCCCTAAGGTAACAAATATTAGAAAAAGGAAATTGTACACTTTTCTTTTGAACAATCTACCATTGCACTAAATGTAGAACATTTCCTTGCGAAGTATGTTTTCTTTCATTTAACCTTTCTAACGTTTTGGTGTGCAGCACCCATCTACAGAATATTATTGAAATATTTTGTTTTCCCGGGAATTTAATCGTATGATTAACCCGTGTATTAAATTCATTTCTATCTCATTTAAAAGAAGGAATTTCTGATTTATTCGGCAAATCAAACATTTTGGTGTGCGGCACCTCTGAAGTAGCAAATAATGAAAATCAAAAATTGTACATTTTATTTCTTTCGAACAATCTACCATTACATCAAATTAAAATTTACTATCTTGTCAAAGCATTTTCTACCACTTGACCTATCGAACATTTTGGTATGGAACACCGCTTTACTGAACATTTTTGGAAATTTCGATTTTTTCCCCGGAGGTTAAATCGAAAGAATCACTTCTATATCCTATTTCAAGTCTGTCTCACGCAGAAGGCGTTTCTCAACTTTCACCAAATGCATGCTCTCTATCTCATCGTTAAGTATGGTTTTTTTTATATAATTTTGCAATTTGAACTTTCAGGTGTGAGGTACCCCTCCTAATGAACCTTTAATAAAAAAAAAATTGATGTTTCCCCTGCAGTTTTACCCAATAAATTGACCCGCATACCAAATTACAAGTCTTTATCTCGCACAAAATAAGGTTTTCCCGTTGTCGGTAAATCGAACATTTTGGTGTGGGCGCACCCCTAAATTAGTAAATATGAAAAAATTGAAATTGCACCTTTTCTTCTTTTCAGTATATCTACCTTTACACCAATTTAAAGTTGCTATTTCATAGCTAAGCATGTTTTTTTTTATCATTTGGCATTTCGAACATTTTGCTGTGGAACATCTTCCCACCTCTAAGAACATTTTTGAAGCATTTGATTCTTCACTGCAGTTTTATCGCACTATTGACCCATAGACCAAATTGTAAACCTCTGTCATACTCAAACGAAGGTCTTTCTCCCTTATTCGGAAATTCGAAAATTTGGTATGCAGCACCCCTAATGCAGCAAATATGGGAAATCTAAAATTTTCTTTTTAAATTATCTACCCTTATACCAAACTTAAAAGTCTCCATTTCATCGTTAAGCATGTTTTTCTATAATTTAGCAATTCAAACATTTTTTGTTGTGGAGCACACCTTCTAATGAATATTTTTGAATATGTCGATTTATCCGTTTACCAAAATGCAAGCCTTTATTTCACTTATAGAAGCCATTTCTCGCACATATTCGGAAAATCGAACATTTTGGTGTAGGCGCACCCCTAAGTTGGAAAATATGGGAAAAATGAAATTGCACAATTTTTTCGATATATTTACTATTACACCAAATTTAAAGTCCATTTTATAACTATGCATGCTTTTCTATCATTTGTCAATTCGAACGTTTTGGTGTGGAGCATCCTCTCCTCTCTAAGAACATTTTCGAAACATTCGTGATTTTTTGGCGATTTTATAGAACGATTCACTCATGTACTAAATTGCAACTCTATCTCACTTAAAGAAGTTTCTCCCCTATTAGGAAGCTGGAACATTTTGGTGTGCGACTACCTCAAATGTGGAAAAATTGAAATTGTACACTTTCTCTTAAACCGCTTATCCTTACTCCCAATTTAAGGTCTACCTTAGCATCAAGTATGTTTTCCTACCATTTCGCAATTCGACCGTCTTGGTGTCGAGTTTTTATCAAGCAGTTGATCTGTATACAAAATTACAAATCTCTATTTCACTTGAATAAAAAAAATATTTTTCTTACTTAATAGGAAAATAGAACATTTTGGTTTGGGCACACCCTTAAATTAGAGAATTAGAATTTCACACTTTCTTCCTTTTGATATAGCTACCTTTACACCACATTTAAAGTCTATCTTATTGCTAAGCATGTTTTCTATTATTTCATATTTCAGACATTTTGATGATGTTGTTGTTGAGACCCAGACCGTTCGACCTACAAGAAAGGTGTAAGGTAACTGTTTGGACGACCGGGAAGTGCCACTCAATTTAGACCGGAACCCAGTGGGGGAGGCATTCATAGGGACTGTACCGTCCTTCCCCTACAACCAATCTCTCATAAGGACTTCGGACCAACATGTTTAACGTGATCGTACTCCGCGTGAAAACGGCGGCAGTTTTGGCAGCGGAGGGAATCGAACCCGGGCTTACCGAGTGCAATTCCCGCGCGCTAACCACTGGACTACCGCGCCCAAACGTTTTGCTGTGGAGCTCCCCTTCTAATAAACATTTTGGGAAAATTCGATATTTCCAAATTATCCGATATTTATTATCTATTCCGTAAGTCAAGTATTTTGGTGTGCCCCTATAGTTGCAAATATTGGAAACCTCCAATTGTACGCTTTCTTTCTTTCGAATTATCTATCCATATACCAAATTTGAAGTCGCTATCCCACCGCGAGGCATTTTTTTTCTATCATTTCACCTTTCGAAAGTTTCTATTTAGAGTACCCCATCCTCTTAAATGAACATTTTTTGGAAACTATTTGTCCTGGTTTTTTTTTATATTAAATTATTATCCCATATACCAAATTTCAAGCCTCTGCCAAATTTTAAAAGAGACGCTTTCAATTTATTCGGCAAATCGAACATTTTGGTGTGCGGGTAGGGGGTGCCTAGAGTATGGCAAATATTGGAAATCTGAAATTGCAGACTTTCTTCCTTTCGATTGATTTATCCGCATACCAAATTTTAAGCCTATCTTATTGCAAAGCATGCTTTTTATCATTTCATTTTTCAAACGTTTTAGTGTGGAGCACCCTTTCTGCAGAACATTTTCGAAAAATTCGAGATTTCCCAGAGGGTTTTATTGAACGATTGAACCGTGCACCAAATTGCAAGTCTATTCGGGAAGTGCCTGAAAAAGAGGGACAGACAGACGGATAGATATGTGCTTTAGAAAAACTGAAATTTTTTGTCGGGATGTTAATGTTTCATACCGACATTAAATGGTCTAGGTGTTGTAGCTTACGTATATAAATATGATTTGAACGATTTAGAAATTTATTGAATGAATATTTATGACAGGAAAATCTTCTCAGGCGACAAAATATTTTAATTACTACATAGAAAAAAATCTGATGTGGGCAACACATGACTTTCCTTATATAATGTAATGAATTTACTACTTTTACAGTAAAAAAATAGGTTTTTCTTATAGTAGATACTAATATTCTTTCCAAGATATTGAATTTTCGACAATTAGTCATCATATTCATTAATTTAACGTCATTTTTATCCATTTGGCGAGATTTTCGTTAATTTGGCAACATTTCAAAAAGTCGCCAAGTTGGCGACATTCCGCCAAATTCGTCGCCAAAATCTCGCCAAGCGTTATGGACGAAGAAATAAGTTGTTCTTACAGCAGATAAATGACTATTGGCGGTCAAATACAAAAGTATTACTCAAAGTATCTTTTTTCGTGAATGGAACGAGATAGATACACGAGAATGATGTCACCCAATTTATCGCATGGTATTACATATGAAAAGTGAACATGTTTCTCAATAGGAAATATTTTTTTTTTCATTTTATATGACTTTTTAATAATTTTTTTGAAAAATGTGCAATATCTAGAGAACGGTTCATGTTAGCGTTCTAAAATTTATGTCAATCGTTTTCTAATGAAAAATTACATAAGAAATGTCTATTTGCGTAACTTTATTAGTGGTTTTGATTTTTTGACGATTTTTTCAAAATTTTATTCGAAAATTAAGGGGGGTTCTGAACATTCGATTGCGTATAAAAACAATAGGCGTCCAGTGTTTACGGATTGTGAATTTTGTACCAAATTTGGTTCGAATCGGTCCATTCGTTCGTCAGTTATCGTCTCCACAGACTCACTGACACACACACACACACATACTTTCACACACACACACACACACACACAGACATCACTTCAAAAGTGTTTGATTCGTGATCAGGGATGCTTGAAACGTGCTCTCCCGTCGAAAACTCGATTTCGAATTTTCGACCCCGTCACAATACTTTCCTTATACATTATGTATATAAGGAAAGTAATAACTCCAAGATTGTAGGAATGGAGAAACAGAGATGAGCGTATCCTTGGTCCAGTCCTATTTCAGCAACATTCAACTTCCTCCAGGAGTTGATTTATTCTTTTCTACCAGCTGAAGCTACTGGATTCGAATCGGCTTACAGAAGAATTCGGTATTTTTTATTCTTTTCCAAAAAATCGAAGGTCACTTTCGAAACAGATGAAGCAAAATATTTCGGCTTGAATATAGTTTGCATGAAACAATGAGAATTGAAATAAGAACAATAAAGATGGAATGTTTTGAATGTATTGGTAGATTTTAGCGAAATTCCCATTTAGCCATGGCGCAATATGCAATCTACGCAATTAAAATAGAAATAATTTGGTGTGGGCAACATGGGACTTTTCTTGAGTTTTTTACCTGTTTGTTATTTATACCATTTTATTGAAGCAAGATAAATTTATTTTATTGCACAAAATTATTTAGAATAATTACTTTCCTTATATACATAATGCATAAGGAAAGTATTGTGACGGGGTCGAAAATTCGAATTCGAGTTTTCGACGGGAGAGCACGTTTCAAGCATCCCTGATCACGAATCAAACATTTTTGAAGTGATGTCTGTGTGTATGTGTGTGTGTGTGTGTGTGTGTGTGCGTGTGTGCGTGTGTGCGTGTGTGCGTGTGTGTGTGTGTGCGCGTGTGTGTGTGCGTGTGCGTGTGTGTGTGAAAGTATGTGTGTGTGTGTGTGTGAAAGTATGTGTGTGTGTGTGTGTGTGTGTGTGTGTGTGTGTGTTTGTTCAGTGAGTCTGTGAAGACGATAACTGACGAACGAATAGACCGATTCCAACCAAATTTGGTACAAAAATCACAATCTGTAAACACTGGAAGCCTATTGTTTTTATACGCAATCGAATGTTCAGAATTCCCCTAAATATTCGAATGAAATTTTGAAAAATCGTCAAAAAATCAAAACCACTAATAAAGTTACGCAAATAGACATTTCTTATGTAATTTTTCATTAAAAAGCGATTGGCATAAATTTTAGAACGCTAACAGGAACCGTTCTCGAGATATTGCACATTTTTTCAAAAAAATTATCAAAAAGTCATAAAATGAAAAAAAAAATTTCCTATTGAGAAACATGTTCACTTTTCATATGTAATATCATGCGATAAATTGGGTGACATCATTCTCGTGGATCTAGCTCGTTCCATTCATAAAAAAAGATACTTTGAGAAATACTTTTGTATTTGAAAGCCAATATTCATTTATTTGCTGTAAGAATAATTTATTTCTCCGTCCATAACGCTTGGCGAGATTTTGGCGATGAATTTGGCGGAATGTCGCCAACTTGGCGACTTTTTGAAATGTTGTTTAATTAACGAAAATCTCGCCAAATAGATAAAAATGACGACTAATTGTCGAAAATTCAATATTTTGGAAAGATTATTAGTATTTACTATAAGAAGAACCAATTTATTTTACTGTAAAAGTAGTAAATTCATTACATTATATAAGGAAAGTCATGTGTTGCCCACATCAGATTTTTTCTTTTCATTTGTCTTCATTTTAAACTGACTTTTCAAATGATTATTACACTGAGTTTTCAAATTATGTCAAAAAACAATCATTTTTTTAACAGTTTTCTGTTTCGAAGCAATTATTTTGCAAAATTTCACTTAAATTTTGTATGATATTAATCTCGCACGGTATTTGGATGGGGATTTTACACGCGAGTGTAAATATTTTTTTTTCGGTAAATAAAGTCACCAAAAATGCCAAATATCTACTTACGTGGCGTTTATTGAATGCCAATAATACTGAGGTATCGGAGTGAGTTAGAGAGGAGATAAAACGTCCATGGATGAGAAACGCTTAAAATGCCATAATTCCTTGAGAATTATATCTAGGTGTCGCTAGTATTAGTAAAGTAGTCGTTAGTGTTACTTGACACAACAGGAAAATGTATTTAGTATATGCATTACTTTCCTTATATACATAATGTATAAGGAAAGTATTGTGACGGGGTCGAAAATTCGAATTCGAGTTTTCGACGGGAGAGCACGTTTCAAGCATCCCTGAGCACGAATCAAACATTTTTGAAGTGATGTCTGTGTGTGTGAAAGTATGTGTGTGTTTGTGTGTGAAAGTATGTGTGTGTTTGTGTGTGAAAGTATGTGTGTGTGTGTGTGTGTCAGTGGATCTGTGGAGACGATAACTGACGAGCGAATCGACCGATTCGAACCAAATTTGGTACACAAATCACAATCTGTAAACACTGGAAGCCTATTGGTTTTATACGCAATCTAATGTTCAGAACCCCCCTAAATTTTCGAATGAAATTTTGAAAAAGTCGTCAAAAAATCAAAACCAATAATAAAGTTACACACAAATAGACATTTCTTATGTAATTTTTCATTAGAAAACGATTGACATAAATTTTAGAACGCTAACATGAACCGTTCGAGATATTGCACATTTTTCAAAAAAATTATCAAAAAGTCATAAAATAGAAAAAAAATATTTCCTATTGAGAAACATGTTCACTTTGCATATATAATATCATGCGATAAATTGGGTGACATCATTCTCGTGGATCTAGCTCGTTCATCCATTCATGAAAAAAGATACTTTGAGTAATACTTTTGCATTTGAACGCCAATTTATCTGCTGTAAGAATAACTTACTTCTTCGTCCATAACGATTGGCGAGATCTTGGCGACGAAATTGGCGGAATGTCGCCAACTTGGCGACTTTTTAAAATGTTGCCAAATTAACGAAAATCTCGCCAAATGGATAAAAATTACGCTAAATCAATGAAAATGACGACAAATTGTCGAAAATTCAATATCTTGTAAAGGATATTAGTATCTACTTGAAGAAAACCCTTTTTATTTTACTGTAGAAGTAGTAAATTCATTTCATTATATAAGGAAAGTCATGTGTTGCCCACATCAGATTTTTTTTTATTGTTTTTGAATTAAGGCTTCGAGTTATGAATATACACTCATGTTTATGAAAATTGCAACACCATGAAGTAAGATTAGAAGAGAAACGTATGGGACATGCAAAGCTGGGTAGGACATGCAATTGTTTAGAAATACAGAGTAAATGTGCATGTTTGGGCTCCGCAGCGCCCTCTGAACGGTCGTACAAATAGTATAAATAGAGGGCTGTGGAAGAGCCAGACAAGTATGGTATCTGTGACCGAGAGTTGAAAACTGTTCTATTGGAGTCACTATTCTTCGTCAACGTCAGAGGGCGCCTTATAAGCAAATTACAGTGTTCGAACGGTGACGCATGATCGGCCTGGGGGAGGGAGGATTTTCGCATCGGGATATTGCTGCCCGTATGGGGCGTAATGCTACGACAGCAATGCCAGTTGGGAAGCAGTAGACGGAAGAAAACTGGACTAGTCGAAAAATCCGGCAGTGGACCACGCAATGTGAAGGCAAGACGGGATGATAAACATCTCATCGGCATGGCGCTGACTAACCGTACAGCTTCTCTTCGAGTGTTAGCGCAGCACTGCTACTACAAGTGTGGTATTTTCTGCTTTTTCGGTTCGAAGGCTTCTGCTGCTCAGAGAACTGCGTGCAAGCATGCCTTTGCAAAGGATACCGTTGACCCTGAACCATGGACACCTCAGGTTACAATGGGCTGAGGAGTACAGACCATGTGGTGCAGATTGGCACCAGATCGTGTTTTCGGACGAGTCCCGCTACAACCTGGACTACAATGATGGCCGCATACGCGTTAGAAGGTATTGTGGTGAGCGTCATATTTTGCATGCGTTTAGATCGTCATATTTTTCATGCGTTTAGATCGTCATATTTTGCATGCGTTTAGATCGTCATATTTTGCATGCGTTTAGAGCGTCATATTTTGCATGCGTTTAGAGCGTCATATTTTGCATGCGTTTAGATCGTCATATTTTGCATGCGTTTAGAGCGTCATATTTTGCATGCGTTTAGAGCGTCATATTTTGCATGCGTTTAGAGCGTCATATTTTTCATGCGTTTAGATCGTCATATTTTGCATGCGTTTAGATCGTCATATTTTGCATGCGTTTAGAGCGTCATATTTTGCATGCGTTTAGAGCGTCATATTTTGCATGCGTTTAGATCGTCATATTTTGCATGCGTTTAGAGCGTCATATTTTGCATGCGTTTAGAGCGTCATATTTTGCATGCGTTTAGAGCGTCATACTGCACGAAAGTTACGCGTGATAGTGTGGGGTGATATTGGCTATCACTAGGCGATCTCGGCTGCTACGCATTGCGGGTACGCTCAACAGCAACCCCTACATCAGGGAGGTTTTAGTGGCCAAAGTTGTACCCTTCCTTCAGCACACTCCTGGCCCTATATTCGAACAAGACAACGCCCGACAACATGTTGACCAGAATGACCAAGCCTTCTTCACTGCTCAGCAGATACCGTCTCTTCATTGGCCTGCCCATTCGCCAGACATGTCACCGATAAAACAAGCATGGGAGTCACTCGGCGACTGGGCTTTCACTATTCTCCAGCAGTCACACCAATGACCCGTGAACCCGGATCGAAGAAGCCTGGTAGACAATTCCCTAGGACATCCAAACTTTCTTTGATTCGATGCGCGATGTTTAGAAGCTTATTGACGCTAGGGGAGGCTTCACAAAATACTGATTTTGTACTATCAATGTGGTTGTATTGATCTGAAACGGTATTCATTTATTTGTTTCAGCATTAGTAATATGTGGTATACATGTCACTCTAATCTGACCATTTCTTCGTGGTGTTGCAATTTTCATAAACATGAGTATAATTAATCCTTATTTTTAACACTTTACAACATAGTTGTTATACATAGTGTACAACATAGTGTTTATGACTTTGTTCATTCTGTCTGTCTGTCTGTTTGCACGATAACTGCCGTAAAAATGACTTTATCAAAATAAAATTTTAGTATGTTGTTCAGACGGTCTGTGGGACCTATGGAAGTATAAATGAATAATATCACCTAATTAATTTTGGACTGAACCCAGGTTGAAAAAATGAAATACATTGAACCCTTTGGGACCTAATTTTTCAAACATTTTTTAAGCGAATTTAAAATTCACAAATTGTCTCGAAAGTTTTAGGAAATATACAAATTATAACAAAAAATATGCAAAAAATTTCAGCAAAATATATTCGGTAGTTTTTTAAATAAAAATTAAAATAATTACACCCATATTATATGAAGAGATCACGTGACCCACTTCAAAATAAAGTATGTCATCCGTCTTGTGTCAAAATCGTGATTTTTAAAGTTCTTGTTAATTTATATTTAATGTTGTATCCGTCCTAAAACCGCTTTATTTTTGCTTAATTTCTGTGCATCTACATTCTGAAACAACGCAATTACAATATATTTGAGTTTAAATGATCATCACACTTTGATTATTTTTACAATGAAGCCTAATTTTCAGTTATAGAGAATATAAACACAAAGATGTACGATGAGTTGTATATGAATTGCTACATTTCTTTAACGCAAAATTATTTAGCTCTGGAGTCTGCAATATAGCTGATATGAATGAAACATTCATTGATTTTACACAGAGAAGCAGACGATTCGATGAATTTTTAAGCATAGAGTTAAATTACTTTTACCTCCATGGTTTCACGTTTTTAAATAAAATAACTTATTGTAATATTGTGATGAATGAAAGGAATGGAATAAAAGTGTATGAATGAAATATTTACAGCTTTTACACAGAGAATCAGGGCCAGCCATCCATTAAATTGCTCTATGTCCTTGGATGAGTCGGATGGTCTGGGCTTTCGACAGAGAATCAGGATATTTATATTTCAATAACGAATATAGTTCATTTTCTTTGGTGAAGTTTTAAGTTTTCAAATATAATAAATTAATGTAGTATTGTGATAATTTTAAAAATATTACCGCTGAATGTATTGCATTTTAGAGATGTTTAAATAAAATTGCATTGCAGTTGGAAAGTGTTTCATTATCAATGCTTTATGCATGATTGATCTTTCTTGTTTTTATAGTTGTAGGACGTGGTGCAGTTTATATGGGGATAAAAATAAATTGAAAGGTAAAACAATTTTGAATTCATAGAAATATTTCTTACTGTTTCAGTTTTAATTTATATTGCGCTAATAATTTATTTCTACAAAATTGGCAGTTTAAATAAATGTTTTAGGCCTCCAGTCATAGAAATGCAGGACTACTTATCATATCCTAGCGCCACCTGAATTATTGTCTCAAAAGATATTGGCGTTTTCTAAATACGAAGTTACTACTCCTTACCTTTACTTTCATAGTTGATATAAATGAGCGAAAGAAATATAATTTTTGTTTTCTAAATTTGTCAGAAGTAGCCTCATTATGGTGTTTTGAAAAAGTTGCAGTCCACACAAATTTGTTTTTGCGGATTAAAAATATATTTTCACTTACACATGTGAATCTATTCTTTAATATGTTGTCGCGTTCTTTTAAATTATTTAAATTCTTTTTGTAACACTTTATTTCTAAATAAAAATCGTCTGCTACTTTTGATAACGGACTCGATATTCATATCATAATAAAATTAATTTTGCAAAGTTCCACGATAAATAATTTTATAAAACAAGTTTTTATAATATTTTTGAAATTTGTACAAGTTTACGTATTTTTAAATTACTTGATGGTATGCCATTTTCATAGTCAAGGAAAAATATTCTCACTACGTATTTTAGGTTAAATTTGCATATTAATTAATAGTATCTTTCTTTTGCAATAAGCGTGTATTTTAGAATTTTAGTATTCTTAGAATAAAAGTAATAAGTTAATTTGATATTTCTTTCTGAAGGTAAAAGTATCTACAGTAGGTAAGTTGAACACATTTAAATAATTTCAAAACAATTTGTGTTTTCAATAAATGAACTTCAAAAATATATTGTAATTTATTTATCAGTCATAGTTTTATTCTAGACATCGGTATAATCATTATACTATTCTGTTAATCGAGCTAGTGTTCAAAATATAGGTCACTTTACAAATATTAAGAAAAAAGTTCATAAATTTTTTATTGCATATTTTGAAAAATGTCTAACATTTTTAACAATTTTCAAAATATTTGAAGTGTTTATGACTTTGTTCATTCTGTTTGTCTGTCCGTTCGGTCGATAATTGCCGTAAAAATGACTTTATCAAAGGAAATTTTAGTATCTTTTTGAGACGGTCTGTGGGATATATGGGAATAAAAATGAATAATATCACCCAATTATTGGTTTGGATTTAACCCGGGTAAAAAAAAATGAAATACATTGAATTCTATGGGACTTAATTTTACAAACTTTAAGCTAAGTTAAAATTCACAAATTGCTTCGAAAATGTTAGGAAATATTCAAATTATCACATAAAATGATTAAAAAAATGTCAGCAAAATATATTTGATAGTTTTTTAAATAAAAATTTGAATAGTAATTACACCCATGATATGTGAAAAGATAACATGACTCATTTCAAAATAAAATACGGCATTCATTTTTTCCCTACTGTGTAAAGACCGTGATGTGATGTTTGAAGTTCTTTTAAATGTATATCTAGCGTTGTATTTGTCATAGAACCACTTTATTTTGCGTATTATCTGTGTGTCTAAATCCTGTGACAACATAATTTCAATTTTTTTTTTATTTTAAATGATCACTAATTCCAGCAACGAAGCCTAAATTTAATACTATAACATAGCATGCAGAATGTAAACAAATCAAGCGATTGCAAGGCGAGTTGTATAAGAATTGTTGAATAATTTTTCACGCAAAATTATTTACTCTGTAGTCGGGAATATAACTGAATTGAATGAAATATGCATTGATTTTACGTAGAGAAGCAGACGGTTCATATTTCGATGACGTCATTTAAATAAAGTTAATTTTGTGTAATTAGCAATTTTTTCGATGACGTTTTAAGATTTCAAGTATAATAAATTACTGCAGTACTTTGATAATTTAAAAAATATCAGCGCTGAATGTATCGCATTTTAGAGATGTTTAAATAAAATTACGTTTCAGTTGGAAAGAGTTTCATAATTAATGCATGATCGATCTTTCTTGTTATTTTCTCATTCTATTATATAATGTATTTTTTATCGAACATTTTAGAATTCGAGATTTCGATGAATAAGTATGTTTTAAGATGTTCTGAAACCATTTCGAACCTTTTTTGAAAATATGTGTGTGTGTGTGTGTGGTGGGGGGGGGGGAGAGACAAGGTAAAGAATCCAACTACCACTATTACTTTTGGTGTGTAAATTCATTATGTGGAAAACTAGAATTATATGAAATTTTTAGCAATTCTCATGATTAAAAATTTAATATTATTCAAGGAATTATTTCCTATGGAAAACTATTTTTCATGATAGCATACAGCAGTCGTGCACAACACGCGGGCCGCATGCGGCCCTCGGTCTAATAGTGTGCGGCCCGCCGCCACCCTCAGCTTGGCGAACACATAAAAATAAATTGTCAAGACTTTCGCAAAAAAAGAAAAATTGCATCATAAAGTTTTATAAAAAAATATTTTTTATATCAAATTTTCTTTAAGACTAGTAGAGAATCTGCAAAATGAGTTCAGTCGTCGATTTCAAGATATCAAAAAAGTTGAGAAATCTTTGGAAGTGTTTACAATACCATTCGCGACAAATATTGAAACAGCGCCCGTCAATTTTCAAATAGAGCTTATCGAAATTCAGAGTAACTCCGAATTGAAAGTTAAATTTTCCGAAGTTCCTTTGCTAGAATTTTACAGAAATTACTTGCCTTGTGAAATGGAAAAATTGGGAATTCACGCTCAAAAATCGACAACATTATTCTGGAGCACCTACTTAAGTGAACACCTACTTATGTGTATTTTCATTAATGAAACAAGTGAAATCAAAAGGTCGTTCTCGTCTAACTGATGCACGCTTGAAGGGAAATCTACGGATCGCTGTATCCAACATTGAGTCAGACATTGAAAGAATAATGAGAACTAAACAATGTCAAATTTCATACTAGTTCTACAAAAAAATAAAAGGATTTTGGCGATGTCTGTACGTTTTTGAAGCAAGTGAGTTGTTTTGTTCATTTCTGTATTTGTTTTTAATTTTAATTTTTAATTTTTTGTTCCAGTATTTACTAAAAATATATTGCTGGGTGGTACCCCCCCCCCCCCTTTGCGGCCCGCCGTTGCTTAGTCTATGTGAAATTGACCCGCAGGTGCTAAAAGGTTGTGCACCCCTGGCATACAGGGTGTCCCAAAAACATTGACCTTGGCTTTTATTCCTTAAATATTGATCTTAGACATATATAATAAATTACAAAGTTGTGTAGAAAAAGTTACAGAATTTTATGAAATTGATAACAATTTTCAGGGGATTAAATTTGAAGAAATACAAAATTTAAATTTTTGCGGTTATTCCTGATTTTATAGATGAACTGCCCCTAACAGTACTTCCACATGTATGGTCTCAACAGGACGGATCTCCAGCTTACTGCAGTTGTGAAACACTGGTTAAATAACGAGTTTCCAGACAAGTGGATTGGCTTGCATGGGCCAGTCGAATTTCCCCCTAGATCGCCTGATTTAACGCCTATGGATTTTTATTTGTGGGGTTACAACTGTTTATCTGTCACCTCCTTTAAATAAAGCAGAGTTGCAACAACGCATTCAAGATGGTTGTCGCGACATCACCGAACAAGAACTTGATCGAGTGCACAGAAGTGTTATCAGGCGAATGCAGCTCTGTATTGTCATGGATGGAAAACATTTTGAACAAGCTTTGTAATCTTTGTGTAAAGTTATTATTTCTGCACAGTATGGATACTTTTGCACCAATAAATAGCAAAATTATTATTTACTAGCCGCCTTTGGCGACCAGCCTGTTCGCTACCCTTGAAAATTCTGACCGTGGCAAATTGTAACCGTGGCACACTCGCTGGCGCGACCTTACCAGAAGGTGTAAGGTAACTGTTTGGACGGCCAGGAAGTGCCACCCAATTTAGACCGGAACTCAGTGGGGGAGACATCCACAGGGACCGTACCCTCCTTCCCCTACCACCAACCTTTCGGAAGGACTTACGATCCCGCATGCTTAACGTGATCGTACTCCGCGTGAACGCGGCTGCAGTTTTGGCAGTGGCGGGAATCGAACCCGGGCCTACCCAGTGAAATTCCCGCGCGCTAACCACTGGTGTACTTCGCCCTCCGCGACATTTTCCATAACTTTCTTTTTATTCACCGAATTTAGACCGGAACCCTGTGGGAGAGGCACCCACGGGGACCGTACCCTCCTTCCCCAACCACCAACCTCTCGAAAGGACTTACAGACACACATGTTTATTCCGCGTGATCGTACTCCGCGTGAACACGGCGGCAATTTTGGAAATCGAACCCGGGCCTACCGCGTGCAATTCCCGCGCGCTAACCACTGGGCTACTTCGCCCTCCGCGACAATCTCCATAACTTTCTTTTTATTCACCCAATTTAGGCCGTACCCTCCTTCCCCTACCACCAACCTCTCGGAAGGACTTACGGGCCCACATGTTTAACGTGATCGTATTCCGCGTGAACACTTCGGCAGTTTTGGCAGTGGCGGGAATCGTACCCGGGCCTACCGCTAACTTCCCGCGCGCTAATTTACAATTTAAAATGACCATATGCTCTCTAAGCTCTTAATTCCATCATCCTCATTCCATTGTTCCATCATTTAAAATATCCATAAAATTTAAATATCCATCGTTCCATCATTTAAAATATCCATAAAATTAAAATATCCATCGTTCCATCATTTAAAATATCCATAAAATTAAAATATCCATTTAAAAAATCCATATCGTTCCATCATTTAAAATATAAATATAATAATTTCTACAGTGCATATGTTAAGCTCTTATTTCATTTAAAATCGGAAGCGCGGGAAACGGAAAGTAAAAACTAATTCGGTTTCTTATTGTCCCACCCATCGCTATGCATATACAGAACCGTGACGTCACCTCCACCTTGACGTCCCCACCCACCACCTTCCTTCCTTCAGCGGTGGAGAAATGAAGCGGCACGCCGAGAAATCGAAATTCGGAAACTTTTAAAATCCCGATCCTGTGGGCAATACGGAATATTTCCTGACCAGATTGGACTTGTAAGAATGCCAGATGTTTGACCTTTCTGAAAATGTAAATTATTAGTCGAAATTATGAGTACTTTTCACGATGCGAGAATTTAAAAACCAAAAATCGTTTTCTTGAGCAAAAAGTGACTTTTGTTTTAAAATCTTTAAAAAATATTAGAAATCGAAATTCAGATTTGAAATTGATATATTTTTACTCGCAATTGTCTGCTCTTTCCGATGGTGTGAGTTGTTTTTTTCTACGACGTCTGGATCGTGGAGAAAAAAGGGCAAAAAAAGGTCGAAATCGCATAAAACATTAAATAAATAAAAAAATAATTAGAATTTTGAAAATCGGTTTTCACGTGTCCCCTTCCCTCCCCCCCGGGTCTCCGATTGCCAAATTTCGTAGCTCTCCGACGCGCGGTCGCGAAACGTATAGTGTATAAGACAGACAGACAGACAGACAGACAGAAAGACACACACACACACACAGACATTGCCTTTTATTATTTAAGATTTATGTAATCATTGTTTTCTTTCGTAATTTGTGTATGACCCCTGAAACGCGATTTGCCGACATGATTTTTCCTCTCTAAGAACCCATGTCGATGCATCAAAAAGTGGTTTAAGTCAGCATTTTTGTCTTTTCATAACACTGGGACTTTTTATGATAAAATGCTGTAATTTTATACGTCACCTTATTAGTGTATGGGGCACATTTTACACATTGGAAATGTTTTTGTACGGGGACCGTATAAAAATTTAAAGTTTGTATTTCTTAAAATTTAATTCCCTTGAAAATTTTAATCGATTTCATAAAATTCTGTACCTTTTTTTACGCAACTTTGTAATTTATATGTCTAAGATCAATATTTAAGGAATAAAAGCCGAGGTCAATGTTTTTAGGACCCCCTGTATAGTATATGCAGAAAATTGATAATTTGGACTATGTTATGCGTTTTAAGGATATCAAAATACTTTATACTGATGCAGATAAGCAAAATTGTCGGCATTACTAATTTGTTGCTAATTTGATTTTAAAAAACTTAAGGGATATTTACGAAATATTTTGAAAGAATAACTTTGGCACGAAATCTGAATAAAGTGCATTTTTTTCTGATTGTAATACAAATGGAACTAAATAGAGTATGAATATATGAAAAATCGAATGGAGATTCACACCAGATGTGCGAGTTCGTTTGAAGTATAAATCTCAGTAGTATATATAGGAATATTAAATGTTGCATGACTTTTAAAGGAGCTTTATTAAACTGGTTTGATTAAAAATAAGATATAAACCTGTATACGATGATTTATAGACAGATTCTAAATGCGTAAGCAAGTAATAATTGAATCACGGAAATCTAAATTCATGAGATGCACCATTTGTAAGAATCAAAATAGTGGTGGGCCCATTTGAATTATTAACGAATGGCGCAAGAAAAAAAGAAAAGTTCTAAAAATGACCGATATGCTGAGCAATGAAAAATCGTCGTCAATTTTAACAGACCCCCTTACATTCTTCAAAACTAACTTCCTATTGGGTTTGCATTACATTTCTGATTGGTCTCTATTTTTTTTTTTTTTAAGAAATCCATTCACAGGGACCTGTGACAGGGACCTATGCCCAAAGACATGTTCAATTACTGCACAGAGTTATAAGGACATATTGCAGAACTTCGGTATTACTCATCCCCCAAAATGAGGATGCCTCAGCTCTACCATATTCATGGAACACCTCCCCACATTAGCCGTTCATTTCAACAGTTGACAGCATTTTACAGAAAACTGAGTAATCCGTAATCCGCCCCGCATTCCTCTCTTTATGGCCACGTCGTTCACCATGTCTGAACACTTGTGACTTTTGGCTGTGGGGATACATGAAAAGTATGGTTTATAGGGAGATATTCGTAACCTTGCAGATTTGAAGGACAGCGTCATCTTGCACACGCGCAACATCACAGCAGATCAGTTGTTTCACGGAATCGGACACACTGAACACTGCCAATGACTTGTCTTTCTACAGCCTTCCTCTCTTTTGCGTTTCATATTCAACATGTTCTAGATGCATTAATTAAATTGATATTTAGGTGTTTATGACTTTTGTCAGTATCTATCGCACACTTATACCACTTACAATTCGTAATTAATATGCATCACGACTGCGAAGCCGTTTCCTTGAATTATATTTTTACTAGGAGTGTTTGCAGTCATCACTTCCCCTCAAATGCATACCACGAAGAATTGGCATTCTTATGCACACTGGTTTTTTCTCTACAGTGATCTCAACATAAATACTTTAAGTCTAACTATCCGGTACTATTTTATTCAATTCTCTCTCGAACACTATATTAGGATAAGGAAATTGTACTTATTACCATAATGAGGGACTGCCAGCCGTTGCTATAAACTGGCTAAAGTTACATGTTTTTAAAGAAAATAACATTAAAAAATTAAATATTTATAAACCGTATTTGCTATTATATAATTTTTATTTTGTTATTTTATCATTTTTAGAAATACAATAATAATGTATGGGTTTTTTTGTTACTTTCCTTATATACATAATGTATAAGGAAAGTATTGTGACGGGGTCGAAAATTCGAAATAGAGTTTTCGACGGGAGAGCACGTTTCAAGCATCCCTGATCACGAATCAAACATTTTTGAAGTGATGTCTGTGTGTGTGTGTGAAAGTATGTGTGTGTGTGTCAGCGAGTCTGTGGAGACGATAACTGACGAACGAATGGACCGATTCGAACCAAATTTGGTACAAAAATCACAATCCGTAAACACTGGAAGCCTATTGTTTTTATACGTAATCGAATGTTCAGAACCCCCCTAAATTTGCGAATAAAATTTTGAAAAAATCGTCAAAAAATCAAAACCACTAATAAAGTTACGCAAATAGACATTTTTTTATGCAATTTTTTATTAGAAAACGATTGACAGAAGTTTTAGAACGCTAACATGAACCGTTCACGAGATATTGCACATTTTTCAAAAAAAATTATTAAAAAGTCATTTAAAATGAAAAAAAAATATTTCCTATTGAGAAACATGTTCACTTTTCATATGTAATACCATGCTATAAATTGGGTGACATCCTTCTCGTGGATCTAGCTCGTTCCATTCATGAAAAAAGATACTTTGAGTAATACTTTTGTATTTGAACGCCAATAGTCATTTATCTGCTGTAAGAACAATTTATTTCTTCGTCCATAACGCTTGGCGAGATTTTGGCAACGAATTTGGCGGAATGTCGCCAACTTGGCGACTTTTTGAAATGTTGCCAAATTAACGAAAATCTCGCCAAATGGATAAAAATTACGCTAAATCAATGAAAATGACGACTAATTGCCAAAAACTCAATATCTTGGAAAGAATATTAGTATCTACTATAAGAAAAACCTATTTTTTTACTGTAAAAGTAGTAAATTCATTATATTATATAAGGAAAGTCATGTGTTGCCCACATCAGATTTTTTATATATTTTTAAATAATTTATTAATTATTAGTATCCACCATAATTGGGAAATTCTTCATGCATTATATCGAGTAGTAATTCATACACTGCGTCAATATTAAGTGTAATTGTTTTCACTCTTTGAATATTTTTAAACTTCTTATATATAGTTAGAACAATCGGCTGCAGAATATCGTCTACGTACAAGCGAGCCGCCAGTTTCGCTTGCAGCACAACTAGAAGAGATTGGCTGTTCTACGAGATGGCTCCTCAGACTCCACGTATGATGGCTGTGTGCCGCTCGACAACAAATGCGGGATCGAAATGCATATTATTTTCAGGCTACTTTAAAATCAGAGTAGAAAAGTTGAAAAATATGTATTATTGAAAAACAACAGGATTTTATAGGACGTTGCTGTCTCGAAACAATGTCTACTTTTACAATTTTTCTGAATATCTCATTGAATGTGCATTAGTGTCATTATTTAGCCATAAACAATATTTTTTAGTTGTTTTTGCAATATCCCTAATTTTTCTTGCAGTGTATTAAGTTCTCATAGAAAATAATGGGTTTAAAACAACTGGCGAATTCTAGACTACCTCTGCTGTACAATAAATCTGTCTTAATTCTTAGTTTAAATATAACTATTATTTCCAAACGAACTTCATTTAGATGCCAAATAAAAAAAAAAAAATCTGATGTGGGCAGCACATCACTTTCTCTGTAGACTCATATTCACGCTCTCTTTATTTCTTCAATAATTCATTAAATTGAGTTTAATGGCACAAAATAACATCCTTAATTATTTTAAACGACACCGAATTTGCACTTTTAATTCAATTTTCGGTTTCATTTGGGAATTGGACTTATTTTCAAAAGGTGACTTAGCGAAAATACGAAAAAACTAAAATATCTGGAGAATGGATAGTCCTAGAGTAATGGGGTTGATCTTATTCTTTTCATCGTAAGAAATTACGTATAAAACAAGCATTTAATTGATATATTTGAGCATACGTAGTTTTTTATTTAGATTTCAACGATTTTTGAGGGCCATTTCGCAAAAAAGGGCAGGTTTCCGTTTTTTTCAAATGATACCTAAATTTAATCAGCACCATAGTAACCCACAGAGGACTTATCTACCAAATTTTGTGAAATTTTGTCAAATAGTTTTTTAGTTAGAGTGGATACATACAATTTTTGCGGACTATTTCGGGAAAAAAAATACAGGTTTTTATCCCGAATCATATTAAAATCTAATCAGCATCAAGGTTACCCAGATGTGACTTACCTATAAAATTTTGTCAATTAGTTTTTGAGTTAGAGTGGATACATACACTGTACAGACAGACACACACACACACAAAGAGACATTCTAGAGGTCTTAAAACGTGTAGATACGTCGAAAACAAGAGTTGCGATTTTCGACACGATTCCAGTACTTACCCTATATATTACCATGTACTGCAGGGAAAATAAAAATACTTAATGCGTGTCCCGAGTACAAGAGCATCAAAGTAAACACCCTGCATCTTTTAAAACCAATGAGATATCCCTTTCGTCTGTCCCTGCTCCACACTGGCAAAAAGAAAACCATTTAATCTAAACCACGTGAGCCGAACCTAGAACAAATTAAAATCTAGAAATTATCCAAAATTTCGTTAAGGATGAATCGCTAAAGATGACAATCGCTGTTCCACTGATTGAGGAAGTTGTATTTTTATTTCTATAAATTCGCCGGATTTTAGTATTTTTTTGTTATCGTTATTTGATATCTAATAACATTTTTGAATAGTACGGGCTACTTTAGAGATCATCTTCAATTTAATATGAAAATCCACTTCCTAGGTAAAGTATTTCCACAGAAAATTCTAGGGGGCCAACGGCCGTACCGTGCTGAAAACACCGGTTCTCGTTAGATCACCGAAGTCAAGCAGCATCGGGCGCGGTTAGTACTTGGTGGGTGACCACCTCGGAACACCGCGTGCTGTTGGCCATCTCGAGTGCGGTATCCCCGTGGTTTGCGCGCTAGATTTGCACGCTACCACAAATGCCGCCGTGTTCATGCGGAGTACGATCACGTTAAACATGTGGGTCCGTAAGTCCTTCCGAGAGGTTGGTGGTAGGGGAAGGAGGGTACGGTCCCTGTGGATGCCTCCCCCACTGGGTTCCGGTCTAAATTGGGTGGCACTTCCCGGCCGTCCATACAGTTACCTTACACCTTTCTGGTAGGTCGGACGGTCTGGGTCTCAACAACAACAACAACAGAAAATTCTAGGGTATGCAGAAATGAATTCGATGACAGCAATTACGTACAAGATAAGCGATAAAAGCATCTACTTACCTTTCATGTGTGTGTTTGATCGCGAAACTCATACTAAATCTCAACTGGCATGATATTTTTTTACAAAATCTTGAGCGCCTGTGTTGGACTTCGCAAAAATAATCACTGCTTGATAAAGTCGTAAACCTTAAACATTCCTGTCAGAAGGAATTAAAGGATGAACACCGAATAGGGATTGTATATCAGGTGTAGGATTTGAAAGATAAGCCAACCTTTGCAAATCCACAACTGTCTGAGTTTTAGAACGCCTTTACTTTTCCAAAAACGAATAGAATTATGTACAGGAAATACCATGACAGGATAAAAATTAGCGTCCAATTGTAAGGCAAATTTACACATTCTAAACATCTGCAAACTGTGATGGAACCTTCTTCAAACATACGCCTGACAAAGTATTCTTGTTGCACTTCCGTGCGTATTCATTGGAGTTACAAATATATATTTTGTGCATATATTCAATACTTGCAGAAATAATTGCTTGTGATACATGGTTAAACAAAATCGAAATCTTTTTTTTTCCACAATTTTGTAAATTTTCAGTTGCATATTATTTCATCTGTCTTATTTAAAATTTTTACTTGATTATCATTAGATAGTATCTATCAGCAACGCTCCTAAATAAAGAACTCTACTTAATCACGGAAGCAGACCCTGTTGTTGTTGAGACCCAGACCGTCCGACCTATCAGAAAGGTGTAAGGTAACCATTTAGACGGCCAGGAAGTGCCACCCAATTTAGACAGGAACCCGCAGTGGGTGAGGCATCCACAGGGGTCGTACCCACCTTCCCCTACCACCAACCTCTCGGAAGGACGAAGCAAACCCTGTTGAAGACCCAGACCGTCCGACTCATCCCAAGGATTCGAGCAACCAGGAAGGCCAGGAAGCAAATCCTGTTGAGACCCAGACCGTCCGACCTACCAGAAAGGTGTAAGGTAACTGTTTGGACGGCCGGCGGAAGCAAACCCTGTGTCACAATTTTGTGAACCTCCATGCAAAGCCGGACATACAAATTATTGACACCCTGCAAATATTTATCACGCACCTTTATATTTGATTTTTTTTCTTCTTTAAGGAAGAAGAAATACTAAGTTTCGGTCTCTTCCTGAGACCCCCCCCCCCCCATTCCAGTAGAGTAGTGGCCATCCTTTCGATGGCCCTGACCGATAAATAGGGACCTATAAAATTCAGTTAAAATACGCAACTCGCATCAAATTTTATGGATTGAGCTCAAACTGCAATGGTCAAATTGATACTTACAGAACCGGTCCATGGATTTGCATGTCTGCGAGGGCCGAGTACGAACGCAGGAAATGTTACTCATTAAAAATCGAATTAGAAATTTTAAGATTTCTTTCTCAATTTAGTGACTTGTCGCATTTCAAAATCAAGGCCTACTTAATTGAATTTCACGGAAAACAAACGATTATGTGAATGGCACACACAGAAGCAAAAGTCACACTACAATGGTTGATTCGTATTCTGGGGTTCCCTAAACGTGTAAATCCCTTAGAAGTGTTATTTTGTGACAGGAATTTAGTATGTTTCCTTTTCGGAACGCAAAAATCCCCTTAAAATGAATCATTTGTTAGAATTACCAACTTCTGTTCTTTTGAGTAAGCTAGATCCAACTTTTGGAACCAATTTGGAAAATCTCCAAAATACACCTCGCATACAATCTTACAGTCACTTTAAAATCAACAGTGGTAAATCAAAGGGATCAAGAAAACCAGGTATTCAGGGAAAAAAGCAGTAAGCGGAGGTTGAAGTCCGGACACATTGACGCAAAGCACACAAACCTGTTTACTTTTGCAGCACTATAATAATGCAGTGCACGTATAACTAGAGTAATCATATACATTCCATAGAGTGAAAAATGAAGGCCAAAAATAATTAGATAACATTCAAAATGCATATTTGTTCACTTATACGTAGGCTTTTGTTTTACTTTCCCTGTAATACATGGTAATGTATAGGGAAAGTATTGGAATCATGCCGAAAATCGCAGCTCGAGTTTTCGACGAATCTACGCGTTTCGATACTTCTAGAATACGAAAAACTATTTTTAGCGCAACGTCTGTGTGTGTGTCTGTCGGTGCAGATTATTTTGTATCCACTCTAACTAAAAAATTAATGGACCGAATTTCATAAAATTTGGTATGTAAGTCACTTATGGGCGAATCTGGTGCTGATTAGTTTTGGGTACGATTCGGGATAAAAGGACCCGCCTTTTTTTTTTTTTTTTTTTTTTTGCGAAATGGCCCGCAAAAACCTGTATCCACTCTAGATGAAAAACTAATGGACCGAATTTCACAAAATTCGGTAGATAAGTCGCTTGTGAGTCACCCTGGTGCTGAATAGATTTTGGTACGCTTCGGAAAAAAATAATTGCCTTTTTTTGCAAAATGGCCCACAAAAATCGTCTAAAAAATAAGTCTAAAATAGAAAACTATGTATGCTCAAATATATCCATCAAATGCTTGTTTTATACGTAATTTTTAACGAAGAAAAGAATAAGACCAACCCCATTACATTAGGACTAGCCGTTCTCGAGATATTTCAGTTTTTTCGTATTTTCTCTACGCCACCTTTGAAACTAAGTACAGTTACCAAATGAGAGCGAAACTTGAATTAAAAGTGAATTAAATTTAATTCTGTGCAATGTATGTATCCACTCTAACTAAGATACTAATGGACCGAATTTCACAAAATTTGGTAGATAAGTCGCTTGTGAGTCACCCTGGTGCTGAATAGATTTTGGTACGCTTCGGAAAAAAAATAACCTACCTTTTTTTGCAAAATGGCCAACAAAAATCGTCAAAATCTAAAATAAAAAACTACGTATGCTCAAATATACCCATTAAATGATTGTTTTATGCGTAATTTTTAACGAAAAAAATAATAAGATCAACCCCATTACACTAGGACTAGCCGTTCTCAAGATATTTTAGTTTTTTCGTATTTTCTCTACGCCACCTTTGAAAATAAGTCCAGTTACCAAATGAGAACGAAAATTGAAATAAAAGTAAATTAAATTTAATTAAAATAAAGAGAACGTGGATGTAAGTCTGCAGGGAAAGTCATGAGCTGCCCACATGAGATTCTTTTTTTTTTTTTAATCTACGAATGTATTAATATTTTCAAGAGTAAAATTCTTTCAAAAGAAAAAAAAAACAATGTTCCGTGTTGATTTAAGTAAAATAAATGCGTGGAACGCGAATCTCCACTCGATTTTCTCATACATTTATCGTGTTTATGCTTGTGTTGTACAATCATAAGAATGAAACAAATTCGCATCTTTTTCAGTTTTAGTACAGCGTTTTTCGTTTATAGATTCTTAAAACTGGTTTTTCAATTTGAGAAACAGTTAAGTGATAACATTTAGTTGCCCATGGAGGCATTTGGTTTATGTGAATAAAAACTATTGTGATACCATTATATCCACTATGTAATTTAAAGGATTAATCTTCATATACTATACTACAAAATGTATCCGGCGTTGCCCTTCAGTTAGAACAGGGTAGCTATATAAAATAACAAAATAAAAATACATGTACAGCGCGCAATGGGAGTGAAACTTCAAATAGACGTGGAACAAAACTCTAAATAGTGTATTTTAACTGACTTTAAATCGCTGCTGTCGTCCTTTGGATGAAAAAAATGATTTCTCGGATAGCATTGGATTATCACAGACTCTCAAGGACAAACGGGTATCAGAATTTTCTCAAAATAATATCGAGAAATTTTATAAATAAAAGGTTTTTTTTATAAGTTTGAATATTAATTTCTTAAGCTTTACCCATTTATTTTCATTATTTCTTTTTTATCGATGTAATTAGGAGACGGAACTCACCATTGAGAGACAGCAACATAAATGTTAAGGTTGCAGTTTTATGAAGTCAAAACTATATCTAATATTATTGAAAAATACTTTTTGTTGAAAAATATATAACAGATTGTATTTTAAGTAAATACAGGAAAATATCCATATCATTCATTATTAATATTTTAAAGCTCTAGGGACACAAAATTAATCATAGTTATCCCAATAGATAGTTATCAGATAATAATCACATATATATATATATATATATCACGGGCGAGCTTGCATGTGTAGTGTACATATTGTATATTTTAGAATTTCTTCTTGACTTCTTATCAGTTTTTTAAAAATATTGTCAAAGAATAAGCATATTTATTATAATTTTATTAAATCGAAAAATTGATTAACCAAGACAATTTTCCAAACAGTTATACGAAATAACGCAAACGTTTGAATTAAAGTATACAAATCAACATTTGGTGAAAATTGCAAGTTTTAAATAAGTTTCTTAACGTAGTTATAATGATTTTAATTTTTGAAACTTAATTTTTCTACTGCAATAGGAGAGTTAGGCATCAGCCCTGATAGACATTTCACTTGTGATAACTTAGGATTATTCTATCACGCCATTTTAGTTTTACAACTGATCGTTTTGAAAAGCGATATCAACTAAGATTTTGTATAATTAATTCCAAAGTTTCAAGTGGCTTGGAGTACATTCAAAAGTTAGAGCTTGTATATAAATGAGCCAAAAGGTGATACTTGCATGCTTCTCATTCCTTTAACAAATAGGCGCAACATATGGAATGTGAATGCATTAGAAAGTCGAGTGGACTCACTGCATATCCATACACCATACTATATAAAAATAAAAATAACGGGATATAATCATTTTTACTCACTGGCCAACGTCTATTTTTCTAACATCTTCCGCCACCTCGATGTCTATTTTTCTAACATCTTCCGTCACATCGACCTCTACTTTTCTAACATCTTCCGCCATCTCAACATCTTCTCCCATTTTGGAAATTTGTCAGAACAAAACTGCAAGCAATCAACCTCGGGTGATGCTACACTAGCGATAATTGCAGAGAAGCTTCGACTGCGCAAATCGAAAAACAAACGGAAAGTGATTTATGCGCGGGATTGTCCGAATGTCTTAAAAAAAAAAAAAAGAATTATTTTCACTAAATGATACAGACAGCATTTGAGTAACTGTCTTTTGTCATATTGTTAGCGATTAAGTTATTAAAGAAAGATTGGCGTCCTCCAATGTTTAGCCATAGATAATTTTTTTTTTTGCGTCTGCTGTGCCCACAACAATGTGTTCTACACATGGATTTTTCTACATGTATCCGAACTTTAATATTTTACGTAAACGACACAAATTAGCGCTTTTAAACAACTCGATTTCGCTAATAATTAGATTTTTTGTTATAGGATCGTGCTCCATTTGAAACAGTTGCCAACAGAACCGTGCCATTTTGAACAGTTTAAATATATTTAGCACGGATTGCAGACGTTTACAATCACATCCAGGACCCGATTTAGACAGTCTGGGGTCCCTAGATTTAGCATTTCCTAGACCCCCCCCCTCTTCATTTTTCACAAGGGATAAACGAAAATGTTGTATTTTTCTCCATATTAGTATTTTTACACAGACAAAAAATAAAGCACTATTTAGAGTGTTAGGTATAAAAGTACAATGCAGTCTTAAAGAAAGCAACACTTATTTATTTCAATGTACCTAAAACGAGATTAAATTTAACTGATTTTTCAGAAACTGAGAAATTAGAATGAAATATATTTTTTTTCTCCTTTCTCGGAAGAATGTATGCATAAAAGTTGCCCTTTAAAAGCTAAATATTAGGCACGGAATGCAACAAACACTGATTAATTCAGAAAATTAATTCAGAACGGCTTTTTCCTACTTTTCCTTTCTGCAAAGACCTTAATAACATCTTCAAAATAAATTTCGGAAGCTATGTAATAAATCAGCATGGTAATAAAATTAAATTGTTGTATTTATGCCGTTTCAAATTAAATCTCAAATTTCTTTAAGTGCAGAGAAAAAAAACTTTCACTAAAAGAAATGCAAGACAATAAAAATTAAAATTTTACGATACAATTATAGGATGATTTTGGGACCCTCTGTAATCAGGGGGCACTAAGCACAGGCCTTATGCCTTTAGGGTCTAAACAGGTCCTGATCATAACTGCAAATCAATAAGTAAAGTACACTTTGTGCAAAGGATAAGTTAAACTAGAGCAGCGTATACAAGCACAAATATGACAATGCAGCATGCAGCTGTTTTGAAGATACGCTGGATCTCCTTTGTCGGTGCAAAAGAACCAACAAATCCGAAGTCTCTTTTTGACCTTGGCTGTGTTGGTTCTCTTGTAACGACGAAGAGGATCCAACGTATTCTCAAAACAGCTGTATGCTGCATAATTATCTTATTTATGTGTGCTTATATACTATGCTCTTGTTTTCCTTATAGTTATAATTCCTGCTGTGCTACAGTATCAAGAACCTCTATAAAAACTGATAAATTCAGGTTTATCACGCAATCAGCATTAAATTATCGGAGTTTTCAGTTATGGCTTGGAATAAGAATATCAAATTTTATGAAAATTGTTAGATTCTTTGGAGATATCACGCTTCCATTAATTTCTGGGTTTCTTTTAACACTGGCCATTAATTTCTGACAAAAAGTGCTTACAAAGAATTCACTCATTTGAAAAGTGAGTAAAATTAATTTTTATACCAGCTTTCTACATTAGATAAAATAGTGAAATATCTAAATATTACAGAAAACAGCTATTTGTAATTAATTTTTTTACAATATTCGTTTTAATTTTATTTTCGGAAAAAAAAGTTTGATAAAACGAAGATCTTTCTAATTTTTTTTTAACATGAAATTAGGTGGGCTTCAAATTCATGGATTAGAATAGATGCCAAAATGTTATATTATTTTCCCAATTTATTTCAGAAGATATCGTGTTCAGATGCAGACGAACATCCATGAAAGCATGGCGGATTCCGGATTCAGGGGCGCTCAAAACATATTGCATAAAAATTCGGGTAGTTGGATTTTTGACCCACAATACTTATCTGTTGCATATATTATTGTAGGGAAAGTAAACATTGTTCTACACCAATTTATTCCGAACAGTAAATATATCAATGTTTCATTTTCACATAATGATTACATATTCAAATCCTTACTTAAAAATTGCCGTTACCACATTATGTTATTAAATTTATTTTACCGGTTTTAACATTGGTATCGGAGGTGAGGTCGCGAAAGTCATCAATTTGATTAATGGGTTCCAAATAGTAAAAGATTGGGAACCATTGCTCTATATATTATGTTTATCTATATATTTAAATTGAAAGTCTGTTCGTTTCGTATATAAATCCATAGTTTTTGACTGATTTATTTTAAAATTTGGTATGTTTTTTCTGTTTCGCACTGCGGATAGCTTAGTGTTATTTCTGCAATTTTTTCGCCAATCTGGGGTAAAATATCGCCAAGTTGGCAATATTTTGCTTAATGAGTCGCCAAGTCCGACAAATTGATCACCAAGCGTTACAAGTACATGGAGATAAGATAATTTCCTGTATATAAATGGCTGTTGGCAAATTATTAGGCGTCAAAATACAAAACTATTACACAAAGTATATTCTCTCGGGAATGGAACGAAATAAATCCACGAGAATGATGTTAACACATTTATCGGATAATATTACATATGAGAAGTGAACAGATTTCACAACAGTTAATATTTTTTCTTTTATTTTTGTGAATTTTTTGATAAATTTATTTGAAAAATAATTTCTATAATTTATTTGAAAAATAATTTTGATAAATTTATTTACGTGAGAACGATTTATGCTAGCGAAATTTATGTCAATCTTTTTCTAATGAAAAAATGCATAGAAATAATTATGTATTAAGAAATGATTATGTATTGAAGGTTCTGATTTTTTTATGATTATGTTAACATTTCACTCGAAAATTTGGGCGTCTTCCGACTATTCGATTGTGCCTAAAATTAAAAGGCTTCCAGTATTCACAGATTTTAATTTTTGTACTAAATCGCTCTATTCGTTCGTCAAATATCGTCTCTACCCCCCCCACCCCCCCACCCCCCACAGATATCACCTCAAATCCTATCAATTTGAGTATTTGAGTTCGGGGATGCTTGAAACGTGCTCTTCCATCAAAAACTCGATTTCGAATTTTCGACCCCGCCACAATACCTTCCTTATACATTATACTATGTATATAGGGAAAGCAAAAAAAAAAAAAAAGATACAAAAATAAATTTTATAAATATCTATATTTTCAATTACGAGAATTGTTGATATTTTCAATTTTTTTAAGCAGCCTGTTTTATTTTAGCAACGATTTTTCAAATTTCTATATTTTCTATTATATTTAACGAATTGTTGAATCAGAATAAAAGCAGTACATGTATATCTACTACCATTTCAGAGTATGTTGATTAAACTTCAAGACAAGTGAAGATAATTTTGTAAAGCGAGAACAGAGTTTCTTATGTTTATTTAGAGGAATTGGAATAAATTTTTTATTAAAATTTTTCAAAAACAATATCATATTTGCAAATGTTTTAAATCAGCAGCGCCGAGTGTATCCGCTAGTAGTCAAAATTAAACTTACTTATTTGTTTAGGTATAAAAAAATGTACTCTTGATGTAAAGTCATTCAGGGATAATGTTAATTATTACAATTTTTATTCGATGTTACATAAATAATTAAACGACAGAATCAAAAAGGAACTTAAAATATTTGCATAATGAGCAATTTATAGATATTTTTGCAAAACTAATTTATGTTTTTCAGCCAATATTTTGAAATAACTATATTTCACTGAAGCGATTACGAAAGGTTTGGATTGAATCTCTTAATTAAAGCATTCGTGCTAGGCTCACAGTAACCAGTTTTTTTATAACGGAATTCCAAAACTGATATGCTATTCAGGTGAGAATAATTATTTTATGCATCCTTTTCGCAGCATAGCTATAAACGTTGACATAGTAATTGGATATTTCCAAGAATTTCAAAATGTGTTTATATAACTGAAAATTTCTTTTAGACGTTAGTTCAGCAAAACATGTGTCTAAAATCAATTGACTGAAAATTGCTTACAGTTGAGGGAGACATTGCAATGAGTTTGCAGATTAATAAGGTTAAAAAATCTCTCATTTCCTTGTAAAAAATATCAATAAAACTAATAAAACTTCATTTAAAGAAACTTCAATGCACAATTAATAGCGTCAACCAGTTTCAAAGGCAAAAAACTGCCACCTTGATACACTAAAACATTCTGCAACCTTTGCTCATTTTTTTCAACTACTTTGTTGATCATTTTGGCAAATTATCAGAAAAGCCTCAATTACAGGCGTTCTTGAAAATTCCAGCTTCATTTCTGAAATATTGGGCTAATCATCGTCTGCCGAAGCGTTATTTGTGTGTGTATATATATTATCATAACTATTAGTATCCTTACTCCCCATTAGGGACAGCTGATTCCCCTGAAACTTTCGGTAACATGCTTGCAAATGTTTTACAGTATAGGACAAGCAAAAAGCACAACTTTTACTCAAAGTAATATCAGCATCTGCTATTAGAATAGAAAAGGAAAAGGGGGATTCTAACGATGAAAAAAAAAAAAAAGACGCAAAAACCATGAAGGAAGGAACGATAGCAGGATACTATGAATGAATGGCAAAATATCAAAGAGGAAGGTGAACGTTAAACAAAATGGTTGAAAGCACTTGTTCAGTGAGGAAAATTAAGAACAAAAGAATCCTAAATTAAAAAGTAAACAAACCGGTTAGTGTTTTAATTTAGTAGGACGCTTATGGTCGTAGTTTTAAATTCCAAAACCGGTTAGTTGCCTTTATTAATTTACTATGAGACTATGTTCGTAATTTTACCCACTGAACAAGTGTTTTGAATCTTTTTCTTGGACGTTTACTTTCCTGAGTGGTATTTTACTGTTTATTTACAGGATCTTACCATCATTTCTTTATTATCGCTGTTGGCAACCCCCTTTTCCCTGCTTCAGTCAGCGGATCTTTCTTTGACGAGTGAAGGTTGCGCTTCTCGCTTGTCCAAGCGGTTGTTTTTTGCCTTCGAATCCGAATGATACTATTAATTTTGTGTAGGATGTTGCTTTAGTATTAATTTTATTGCATTAGCAGTAGTTTCAGCTGTATGTACAAAAAATGTATAGTAAACAAATTGATAGCAAAACGATTATAGCATAAGAATTTCAAGCCTTTAAAGTAATGTGTTTTTGTGTATTTACATCTACTTAAAATGCAAATTGCCTTCGGCAAATATGAAGAGTAAAAACCAGTGTCCACATACTATAATGAAATTGTTTCTAACAATAGTCAGATATCTCGCCAATAAAGGAATTCTATTCTTCTCCTCCAATAGGGGGCGTTCTGTTTTATAGACATACTTTATTTTGCAACACAAAGCAAGTTTTCCTGCTGTCAGTGCAGTTATTGGCTATTTTATATTGAAGAACGATGAAAAGCACAAAATTGGTCAACATTAGTTTCTTCCTCATTTTTTACTTCATAACCTTCGAAAAACAATTACATTCCCACTTACTTATATCACGTTTAAAATCCAAACCGCAATGTCAACATCACGAATGAATTGCCCCTTTAGTAACTGTGAAAACCACAGAAGGATACAGTCTAATAGGATATCATCCGGGTTCCACCAGTGTCTTGACGGTTGTTTGCCTTCCAATCCGAATGATACTATTAAGTCATTAGTTTTTTCAACTCCCACCTGAAGGAAATCTGTTTAATTATCTTTAAAACAAAGGAGTTATAACTAATGAATATGTCTTATTTAAATTATGTATACGCGCAGTATAGTCGCCAAATTTTTTTTTGGGTGGCGGTGGGGACTAAATATGTTATTTGCCATTTCTATAAACACCATTTCTTAGAAATTCAATGGGTTCCGACGGATTTCTGGGGGCTATGGCATCCTCCTGGCAACATCACTGTATACGCCAATGTCACTTGTTGCAAATTCCACGAAACATTATTAGGCTAGTGGCACATAAGAGGCTAACACAACGTAAATTACAAATTGGCGAAAATAAAGGGGCGTCTTATTATAAATACAAATGCAAAATCCACATGAAAAAGCGATATTTGTTTAATATTATGTAAAATATATAAATACGATAAATTTGTTGGTGTAAAAATTCAAAATTAATGAAACGTCTTTTCTCATAATAGCATGTTCTCGATTCAGGAGAAGGATGTCGACAGATTTTTCGCATGAGACGTTGAGAGAAAACCGGACAAGTTTCGGGACATTCAAACACAAAAACTTACAGTATTTTACATAGCTTTCATGATTTCAATGTTATTTTAAGACTATCAACAGCGAATTCAATAAAACTGAATTTATCCCAACATACTAGTACATGATAGAGAGATACTAGTACATGATAGAGATAGAAAAAAATAAACATTGTCGATTTCGCCTTTCCTCTTAGGATTCCAATCGCCCATATCTGAATTAATTTTTGATGTTGGCAAATGTTTGGTGAATTCGGAGTTTAAAAATTTATATTTAGTACTAAAACAATATTACTTTAGCGAAAACTTACATAAATATTTTGGCACTAAACTTATTTAGCTTACTTAATTTGACAGGTCAATACAAAGATTTTATACTGTTGCTTTGAATTCTGGTTGGGGTTAATGCAAATGTTTTTCTAGGCCCTGATTGTAGTTATCCTAAGGAGTAAAATCTATACTGTGAAATGCAAGTAAAATTTAATCCACTTAAGCGAAATTCTGATTAATACTTGGAGTTTTCACGGTAGCTACCATCATCATATTCCACGTTATTAATGCCGTAAATTGTTTTATGGCGAAACGAAGGAAACTTTTTCTTTCAAATAACACCAAAGTATCTCTTAAAACGAAATGTATGTTAATTTTATTTTTCATAGAAATAATTTAGAAAGAAAAAGAACGAGTTTATCTAAATTCTTTCGCTACTGATATTCCTAATCATAAACAAGTTTAAATATTTCACAAATTTTTATTACCATTATTGACGTTTATTTGTATTTTCTAATGTTTATTTTTCCTACAAAAATATTAATTATGCTGTATGTTGGATTTTCGATGCGTCATTCAATTCATAATTCAGCAATTCATTGAAACTTGAAAAGAAACCACAACTTGCGAAACAAATTATTTACCATTTTAAAAATAAAGTAAAAATATTCTTAAAGTTAATATGCACGTCAGTAGCCGGAAAAATGGCGAATAAAATTAAACCCCAACAAATGTCATTGGATCTATTTCTCGAGGAAAAACAAACCGCCGCCGCCGCTGTATATAAACAATCATGCCTTACGCGCGGAAAAATCTACTAAATACCTAGGTGTAACGATAGATTCCCACCTAACCTGGAAACAGCACGTAACGGACTTAATCAAAAAAGCGTATATAACTACAGGAGCCTTATATCCAATGATAGGAAACGGAAATCCCAGTCATCAAAACAAACTGCTAATTTATAAATCGGTCATCCGTCCGGGAATGCTGTATGCAGCACCCGTATGGGGATATGCCTGTAAAACTACGATAGACCTCCTAGAGACAAAACAAAACAAAATCCTACGGATTATTAGGAAAGCTCCCAGGTATTTAAGGAACTCGGTAATTAGGAATGACTTCAAAATAAAAACTGTTAGAGCCCAAATTAAAAAGCTAGCGCTTAAATTTTACAAAAATTTGCCATCCGTTCCAAATGAACTGTTATTTAATCTGCATGACTATGATCATCGCAAGGCCAAATCTCGTAAGAGACCCCGCGCTGTTCTAAACATCGATATACGGAATTAAAAATCCCACCTTAAACATCTGATATTAAATAAAACTCGCGACTAATGTTTAAACTCTAAGCTGCAAAAGTGCTAGGTAACCCTCAGATCTGCATCAACCCCCTAAACTGCTTAAACTCTAAATGTGCAACAAACTGCCACACTAGGAGCTAGGACAAATAATAAAAAAAGTAGTAAATAAAAACCTTGAACCTCCAAGTAGGGTAACTGAATTAATGTCACAGTATGACGATAAGAACCACATATTGAAATTGGAGATTAAAGGCGCTTCGCGCCTGGTGCTCTGTTCTGTACGACACTCGACTGACAGTAGCCGAAAGGCCAAATCTCGTAAGAGATCCAGCGCAATTCTAAACTTGAGTAACTGAAAATTAGGTGTACCCTTTTTCCGACAACCTAAACTAAACAAAACCCACGAATCAGGGTAATTTAAAATTAAAATATTCTAAACCATCTCCCTAAACTGCCAAAAAGCGAAGTAATATCCAGATCTGTACCAAGCCCCCAAACTGATAAAACTCAAATGTGTAACAAACAGTCACATTAGGAGCCAAGTCTAAATAAAAGCTAGTCAATAAAAATATCGAATTTCCATATAATGGGTCAATGAAATAATGTCACAGTATAAAGATAAGCACCAGAAGCTGAGATAGGAGATAAAAGACGCTTCGCGCCTGGTGCTCTGTCCTGAACGACGAATCCGGATATTTCCCAGCTCGCTACGAAGTTATCTTCCAAAGTATTTTATTTTTAAATCCTTTAACTTATCTTTCATATTTTTGCATGTATAAAAATTTTATTTTACTTCTGAAGTCTAAATACGTTCTCTCAAATAATGACATGTTTACAAATATCTTATTCATATCCGAGTTGCTTTTAGCCAGAAACTCCGCGCAAGTCAAATCAGACATATCTGCATTTGATAGTTTTCTAAACCACTCCGATATATCTGTTCAAGATTTGTCACTGAATACGATTTATAGTTAGACACGAACTTTATTCTGGAACTTTAAAAAATACAGTAAGGTTCAATGTATTAAAGTAGCAATATTAAAATTTTACAGTGTGAGTTTTGAAAGGTAATCTATATATCAGCTATATTTTCTTATGGTCTCAGATTTCTTATGATCTCATCCATGACTGGGTTTGGTCTAATGTCGCCCCAAGATAATTCAACGTGCTTTTCGTTTGAATTCCTCGGCGGCTGACCTTTATTGTCCGCGATCTTTCCATATACTATCTGTATAGATTTCTCGGAGATACTGAGTCCTACCGTATCACAGCAACCTGTAAAGTGATCGACCGCAACCTGGCCACTCCACTCTAGTTCTCTCCTAGTACTACATGACATTATCATGATAAAATCATCAGCGTAAGCAATTAGTTTTGCAACACTGCTATTCGTCGTCTGAAGTATCTCATCGGCAACCAAGGTCCAGAGCAGTGGGCCTAGACAAGACCCTTGCGGGCAGCCCTTGAAGACTTCAATTTCTTTACTTCCTGAACATCAGTTGACAAAACCTTTCTCTTGCGTGGACAATGTCCTAGGAATGTTTACAGGGCATCTTGTCTCAAATGCTCTCTGATAATCGAGTGAGACAAGCACTGTGTGTTTATCTTTTGCTTTGCTTTACTGTATTGCTTTCAGGATTTCCTGGATAGCTGACTCAGTCGAGTGCCTCTTCCTAAAACCATGTTGGTGTTTGCTGATCCATCCGCCCTTCTCTAGGTGCGCTATCAGTCTTTTTCCTATCAGCTTCTCGAGCAATTTACCAAGTGTTGGTAGTAGACAGATGGTCTGTAAGCCCTCGGATCTTTAGCATCTTTCCCTTGTTTTTGAAAAAAGACAACTTTGCCTATCCGAAGGCATTCTGGGAAATATTAAAGTGAGTGACACCTGTTAAGCCAGTCCTTCAGGAGTCCTGGTGTTTGCTTGTGTACCTGTCTGATGATGAAGAAGTCATGGTTGTCCGGTCCCAGTGCTTTGTTAGGGTTTAAGCTAAAAAGTGCTAATTCGATTTCAGTGCTCGTGAATTGTTACTTGAAGAGGCTGTGTAGAGATGTGTGCTATGTGTGTCCTTTGCCTGTTGTGTGCCCCTAAAAAGTGTTTCTGTTAGTCTCACATGCGATTCCTCTTTATTCCAGTGACTTATCTGTCCATTGTATTTGAATTTCATGTGGCTTGAAAAATTTGGCTTTGCTATTTTGAAGCACCTGCTGTATTTTTCGGTTGTGTTACTGCAGAATCCCTGCCATGCTTCTCTTTTTTCTTTTATTATCTTCTTTTTATATTGGGCTCTTTCCTTCTTAAGTTTTATAATCATTTCTCTGTGTTCTTGAATATTTTTGTCCATTCTTTGGCATAGTCTCTGCAAGGCTCTTATTCTGTTTCTATGTGTTGCAAGATTGACAACATGCCGCCAAATTTTTGCCAGGCGTTACGGACGGCTATTTTTATAGTAGTTTCTTGCATTATTTCCAAGATACTGAGTTTTCATCAATTAGTCGTCATTTTCATTGATTTAGTGTCATTATCAATTTGGCGACATTTTCGCCCATTTGACAATATTCTGCCAAATTAGTCGCCAAAATTTCCTTAAGTGTTAATATAGGTTAAATAGGTTATTCATATAGTAGATAAATGACTATAGGCGAATTGTTAGAGGTCAAGATACAAAACAATTACCCAACGTAGCTTTTCTCGTGAATGGAACAAACTAAATCAACGAGAATGATGTTAACAAATTTATCGCTACATTGGAAAAGTGAGCATATTTTACAACAGTTAATACTTTTTTTAATTTTATGTAATTTTTTGATAAATTTATTTGAAAAATGTGCAATATCTCCAGAACGGTTCATGATAGCGTTCTGAAATTTGTGTCAATTGTTTTCTAATGAAAAATTCCATAAAAAATGATTGTTTACGTAAATTTATTGAAGGTTTTGATTTTTAAGGTTTTGATTGAGGGTATTGATTTTTTCAAAATTTCATTTAAAAATTTGTGTGTGTGTGGGGGGGGGGGGGGAGGGGGCTTCCGAACATTTCATTGCATTTAAAACAACAGGAGTCCAGTATTCACGTATTGTAGTTTTTGTACCAAATTTCATATTTTTTTTAATCGTTCCATTCGTTCATGAGATATAGTCTCCACAAACTCACGAACACACACACACACACAGACATCACCTTAAAAACGTTTGATACGCGTTCCGGAATGCTTGAAACGTGTTCTCCCGTCGAAAATTCGAATTCTCGACCCTGTGACAATACTTTCCTTATACATTATACTATGCATATTTATTTAACAGATGCTAAGCTATTGACCACTAGGTCATTAGGCCACGAGCTCTCCAATACTTTTCAACAATACAGTCTAAATCATTTAGTGCAGAACACTCGTCCAGATGAGCAGCACTCATGGGTTGTCCAGAGGTACACAAAACGCAATCAGGCGAAGGAGTTAAATTAAAACGATACAAATAGGCACCAAGACAGTCATGTCTGGTCAAAAGTCTAAACAGTGCCACTGCTGCAGCACGAGGTGAATCGGGAACACAATAAGATCCGCAAAGCACATTCTAATGTTTGTCTCTAAAAGAGCGAGAAGCCACACTACGAAACGAATGTTTGAATATTCTTTCAATCTCTAATTTAGCAGAATAGAGTGGCAAGTCTCTGCAAGTCCTTTCAAGGTTTCCTCGCAGTTCCCTTTTTCGCTAGAAAATCTGTCTTCTCATTTCCTTGAAGGTCACAATGAGATGCTACCCATTGAAAAGCAACTCTTCTCTCAATCTCCCCCAAAAGTTTTCTACAGTTCTGTATACAGGAGCTCGTATTCTCCTGGTTGCCCGTCAAAGTTATATTATGCATATAAGTAAAAATTTACGATTTAAAATTAATGTTGTTTATAGTCTAAGTCTCTAAAATACTGACTGAATACGTTGACCCATTGTTTTCTGATTTTACACTGTGATAGATTTAACTGGTAGCCAATAATAACCTACGTCCGTTTAACTATTCTCAAAACTTCTTGTCACAGAACGATAGAACTCAACCACCAAGTGTTTGAAAAGATTTCAGAAATTTGTATAGAAGTGACTTTATAGTAATTACGATTAAATATATTTATATTTGATTTAAATTTTTTTAAAAAACTAACGCCTTAAATATACTATTAAATGAGTCTGTTAAAAATTGAAAAATTTTAAAGTTTGAGTTCAAACTGCAGTAAGTAACAAAGGCCATGTCGGATCAGGTTTCGTGCTAAATCTTTCTCAGCGCTGTTGCTAATCCCTGATTTAAGGGGGACGTCAGAAAATATAATTTCGGTATTTAAAACATTATCCATGAAAATTTACGGATATGAAAGATTTAATTTTCTATTAAAGTAAATAAGTAGAAACTTACTTAATCTCCGACTTAGAGTTGGACGTGATGGAGCTGACGTACGACTCCGAAAAGACGCTGTCTGCAGACGTGTCGTGTTTGTTCTCATCGGCTGTGGGCATGATGGGCTTTCTTCGTCCGTCCTTTCTGAAAGCACACCTGAATGAGTAGTACCTCATGTCAATGGCACTCTCTGCTGAAATGGAAGACGTGGGAGATTGAAACACATCCCCGTCGGTCAGCCTCTCACGATTTCTGGTGGGAGACTGGTCACCCCCTAAACTGAAGTGATCACCAGCCATGTCCTGCATCCTGGAAGATTAGAAAGAATCCAAATTGTATCAATTTTGAAGCTTGTGCGTGAATTTATTTATTGTATTTACAACATACTATTATAACATTATACAGCAAGATCCGGTTACAACTAGAGTTCCGGAACCCACTAATTGGCTCATTTAATCTGGGTGATCGCTAAATCAGTTTTATAGTAAAACTATATGTCAGAAATTGTCAATAAAGTTATCTAGGGGGATAAAACCATACCCTCAAAGGGTCTATAAAAGTAATGTAAACCAGCACCGTGTACTCAAAGCTATATATTTGTCAAGCGCTAAACATATTTACATACGTCCTATAAGGCAATTTGCCTACCAAAAGGGAAAAAAATCTGTTTAGAAAAAATCGGTTTTTAAAAATCGGTTTACGCACACATTATAGGAACATTTATCTCGTTTTTCTTTAGGCATATTTTTTATCTTAGAAACAGGAACGTGGTATCCATATCCATTTACTATATAAGACAGACCATCTACAGCAATGCTATCAAAACCTATATTTTAAACACTGCAGCTATCACAGCTGAAGACTTGCTAGTGGCAATATTTTTGCTTACTGTTGTTTTTACTAAAAATGTTTTTTGAAGCCTCTATTTCTCATAATCTACGGTAAATAGATACCAGATGCTATGAATTTAGCATTACATTCTGAAAGAGGACGAGTGGTTCACTAAGGATTTTCACACCCAGTTCCTTTTCCACTCCCGGTTAAGAAGTTTTTGTTAAAATATATATTTTTAAAGACTGGCTATAGCTAAAGCTTTGATGATAACTGATACGAATTCAGCATCAAATTCCGATGTGGGTTGGAGGTTAACTAAGGATTCCTATTCCCGATTATAAATCTTCTCTTTCTTGCAACACCTGTTCCTTAGGATCGGTTATAGATAGAGCTTAGATGATGACTGATATGGATTAAACATCAAATTCTGGAGGGGGTGGGAGGATTCACTACGGATTTTCACATCAAGTTAAAATGTTTTTAGTTTTTGAAGCGTTTATTTTTCAAAACCGGATACTTATAGAGCTTAGATTACGACTCGTATGAATTCAGCATAAAATTCAGTAGGTGTTAGGGGGATTCACTCAGCATTTCAACTTCTGCTTCTTTTTCTACTTCCGGCTCAAAAAAATTGCTTCAAATATATTTTTTTCAGAATAAGTTATAGATAGAGTTTAGACGATTCAGCCTCAAATTCTAAAGGGGGTGGTGGTGTCAATGAGGATTTCTATTTACGATTCTGGAGATGTCACTTCCAGTTTTTCTGAAAATGTGTATGGTTGTACAATCATACATATTTTTGGAAATTAAAATTCTAGACCCCCACTACGAACGAATTAATTGTGCAAAAGGGTATAAAAATGCTTGCTAGCTAGGTCAAACATTCAGTATACTGTAAAATTCAGACCGCTTGCCACCATATGAACCGTGGGAAAATTAAGAAAATAAATGTTTAATATCATTTAATAAGCATTGATTATGAAACACTTTCCAACTGAAATGCAATTTTATTAAACATCTCTAAAATATGATACATTCAGCGGTGATACTTTTTAAATTATCACAGTACTAATGATTAATTATACTTGGAAACTTAAAACTTCATCTAAATATAAATCGTCTGAGTCTATGTAAAATCAATGAATACTTCATTCATATCACTTATTATTCCAGACTCCAAAGCTAAATAATTTTGAGTGAAAAAAAATCAGCAATTCTTATGCAGCATGTAAACAAATTAAGCGATTGTAAGGGTAAGTTGTACAAGTTAAAATTAGGCTTCGTTGTAGAAATAATCGAAGTTTAGGGATCATATAAAATAAAAAATATTGTAAAGGCGTAACCAAGGAATTTAGACACAGATAATCTCGAAAAATAAAGTGGTTTTACGACGAATGCAACATTAAATGTAAATTTAAAAGATCCTTAAATATCACGATCTTTACACACGGAAAAAAATGGATGCCATATTTTGTTTTACAATGGGTCACCTGATCTCTTCATATATCGTGGGTTGTAGTTGAGACCCAGACCGTCCGACCTACCAGAAAGGTGTAAGGTAACTGTTTGGACGGCCAGGAAGTGCCACCTAATTTTGACCGGAACCCAGTGGGGGAGGCATCCACAGGGACCGTACTCTCCTTCCCCTACCACCAACCTCTCGGAAGGACTTACGGACCCACATGTTTAACGTGATCGTACTCCGCATGAACACGGCGGCAATTGTGGCAGCGTGCAAAACCAGTACGCAAACCACCGGGCTACCGCGCCCGAAATGTGCCAACAGCACGCGGTGTTCCCAGGTGGTCACCCACCCAAGTACTAACCGCGCCTGATGCTGCTTGACTTCGGTGATCTAACGAGAACCGGTGTTTTTAGCACGGTACGGCCGTTGGCCCCATATATCGTGGGTTGTTGTTGTTGAAACCCAGACCGTCCGACCTACCAGAAAGGTGTAAGGTAACTGTTTGGACGGTCGGGACCATATATCGTGGGTGGAAACCCCAGGCCGTCCGACTCGTTCAGAGGACTTGAGTAACTATTTGGACGACCGGCATATATCGTGGGTGTAATTATTATTTCAATTTTTATTTAAAAAACTACCTAACATTTTGCTGAAATTTTGTTTCACATTTTATGTGATAATTTGAGTATTTCTTAAAATTTTCAAAGCAATTTGTGAATTTTAACTTCGCTTAAAAAATGTTTGAAAAATTAGGTCCCACAGAGTTCAGTGTGTTTCATTTTTTCAACCCGGGTTAAATCCAAAATTCATTGGGTGATATTATTCATTTTTATTCCCATATGTCCCACACAGTCTCAACAACATACTGAAATTTCATTTTGATAAAGTCATTTTTACGGCACTTATCTTTCGAGCGGACAGCCAGCCAGTCAGACGAACAGACAGAATGATCAAAGTCAGACACTTCTCAACAATGTTGGAAAATGTTAATGGAAAAAATAAATTCGTTATCCATTTGAAAGAAGTGTTAAGTTGTGGTATTTTCAGGGGATGTATAAGGACTAGTATATATGCCTGTTAAACACAGTGAAACTAACACTTTAAAAGAAAAAATTGGAATTTATTTTTTATGTTTTACTTTATTTAAGAATGTATCCTGCAATGTCAGCAAGATAACATACTATGGGGCATAATTTTGGGAACCTGTATGAAGACCAGCAAATTCAGTCCTATCAAGAAAGGAGCAATGCAATGAGAGCGCGATCCTAGCTTTAGGAACTCTTCCTTTAAAAGGGTTCTGTTGATCTCTGATCTCAATCTTTATGAAATTTGATGTCGGCTGCATCGTAGAAATGAATTTGTTCGCAAAATTACAAAACATAACAAAAGTTCATTACAAAAAGTGTTTTTTGCTTCTACTGCATGTACCAAGTATACTGTTCTGGCACAAGAAGTTCTAAACAAGTTGATGGACGCTATTATGTGCAATGGGAGCGCTATTCTACTCTAAAATATCGTTTCTGTGATTGTCCGCCTATATTTTATATTTGCATGACCAATTTTTCCTTAATCTTCATAAAATGATATTGTGCTGCCATCTATTGAAGATAGATGGCAGCACTATATATATATCATTTTATGAAGGTTGGGGAACGCACAACAGATACCGTTCCCCAACTTCAGGACAGTTTCTGCCAGAGGAGCCACTAAAAGCAAAAAAAGTTTTAATCGGTTTATCCCTTCGATACGTTGGTCATAGTTTTGAGGCTTCCGTCGCTCGTCGGCAGGTAGTAGGCAATACGATAGCGAGAGACCCTAAAAATATTTTAGGGAATGATTTTATAAATTTTAAAATATCTACTTCCAATCATGGAACTTTTATTATAATATGCTCATCAGCAGCAGCGCTTATAACAGTAAATCAACTTCTGTACAATAGCGTAATTAGTATTAAGTGTCATTAATCGTTGGGTCCCAGAAAACAAAGGGACCTAGGGCAGGCTGGGATAATTGTGGCTCTCAGAATTTTTTCCCCAAAAAATGTTATTGAAAAATAAAAGTATTTTATTGTTATTACAACAATAATACGTATTAAGTTATTTATGATTCTATAAACTGATTTTTGAAATACGAAACCCATTTGACACAAAATATCAATTAATTGCTAAATGTAAAATACATGTTTCTCAAAGCTTGTAAAACGAGGGGTAATATTAAGTGCATGGTCTAGAGTTCTAACTTTTTTTTTTAATATATGCTGGAGCAGTGAATAGTTTTTTAAACTCTTTTAACACATTTGAAAGTAATTTTCATTTATTTACCTATAGTTGAAAAAAAAACTAAATAAAACTAGTGGAGGTTCGAAAAGGGCTAAAGAACAGGAAGAGAAATTAAAGAACATATAAAAAATTTCAAATTCTTTCACTTATGACCTCCAAAATTAAAAGTAATATTTTAAATTCGCTTTTTTGGGGGTCAAAATTAAAAAAAAAATTATTTCCAAGACAAAAATTTTGAGCACCTCAAAATAAAAGCTGTTTTTAAATACTTTTATTTTGGGGTCCAAAATTTAAGTTTTAGGAAAACTAAAATTTGGTAGGGGGGGCTTTTATATATTTTGCTTAAGGCACTAAAACTTCTAGTTATGCATTAACTTAAAAACATTTTATTAAATGATTTTATTTTGGGGACCAAAATTTAAGTTTTAGGAAAACAAAAATTTGGAAGGGGGTGGCTTTTATATATTTGGCTTAAGGCACTAAAACTTCTAGTTATGCATTAACTTAAAAACATTTAATTAAATGATTTTATTTTGGGGGCCAAAATTTAAGGTTTAGGAAAACAAAAATTTGGAAGGGGGTGGCTTTTATATATTTTGCTTAAGGGTGAGCGTCAGTAAATTATCTGCCCTATCCGCGCTGTGTTAACTTTCGCGGCACACATATTTCGCCGAAATTCTGCTCAAACAGTTGCGAAATATTTTCTGAAAGATAAAATGCTATGCTTAGATTATATTAAAACTAAATTTAATACCCAATAAAACATAGAATATATGTTTTATTTTAATTTAAAATATTTTTGGTGCTGCCATCTGTTGTCGTAATTTAATTCATATCGATTATTTTTATTTTTTAATGAACATTTTTAAATATCTATTCCTTCTAAGACAGTGTTAAATACAACAACAGATCATATATAATGATGCCACAATCACGGAAAGGTAATTTATCATTCTATAAATTTGATAAGGGATCTGAATGTACATCACTGAGGACTGCAGTTTTGTCTTCAAGTTTTCCTTTGTCTTCAAGTCCAAGTTCAATTACGTTTCCGTGATTATGGCATTATATATGATCTGTTGTTGTATTTAACACTGTCTTAGAAGGAATACATATTTAAAAATGTTCCTTAAAAAATAAAAATAATCGGTATGAATTAAATTACGACAACAGATGGCAGCACCAAAAATATTTTAAATTAAAATAAAACATATATTCTATGTTTTATTGGGTACTAAATTTAGTTTTAATATAATCTAAGCATAGCATTTTATCTTTCAGAAAATATTTCGCAACTGTTTGAGCAGAATTTCGGCGAAATATGTGTGCCGCGAAAGTTAAAGCGCGGATAGGGCAGAAAATTTACTGACGCTCACCCTTAAGGCACTAATACTTCTAGTTATGCATTAACTTAAAAACATTTTTTTAATGCTTTTATTTTGGGGCCAAAATTTAAGTTTTAGGAAAACTAAAATTTGGGAGGGGTGGTTTATACATAGTTTGCTTAAGGCACTAAAGCTTCTAGATATGCCGTTGCTTCTGTTTGCTTTAAAGTCAGTCGTGTACAAGCTTAGACATAGGTAAGGGTAGGAAGCAATTACCCTCACTGGCGAAAATTATATTAGTTTTCCATGGGGTACATACTAGAAAACGAAATCCAGCAACGTAAGCCACTCCATTCAGTCAGAAATCTCCTTCCGAGATCGTACGCCTGGGTGCACAAGTGAAAGTTTTCACTCAAGGATTGAATTCGCTTCACTATTGTTCTGAACGCATATAGATTTTATTATAATTCGCTCCAGCTTCTGCAATAATAGCTAAAAATTATATGATAATAGTGTTCAATAATCGTACCAAATTGCAATCAGAATTCGACATTTATTACTGATATCTCATCCACACACACCTCAAGAACGTCATAGATTCGAGTCCAGACATGCTTGGAATGTACTCTTCCGTCTAAAATACGAATTCGCATTTGTAACTCCATCCCAATATTTTCCTTTTACATATACTATGTATCGTCAGGAAAGTAAAAAATCTGATGCAGCACATGACTTTCCGTACAGCCTCAATTACATATTCTCTTTCTTTCTTTAATAATCCATTAAATGGAGTTTAATTGCATACAATACACGCATAATTGTTTGAAATTATACTGAATTCGAACTTTTATATCCATTTTCGTTTTCATTTGGTAAGTGGACTTCTCAAATCTGGCATAACAAAAATGCGAAAAAACTGAAATATCTCGAGAACGGCTCGTCTTAGAATAATGGTATTTGTCTTATTCTTTTCAGTCAAAAATTACGCCTAAAACAAGCATTTAATGAATACATTTGAGCATACGTAGTCTTTTATTTTAGATTTTGACGATTTTTGCGGACCATTTGGCAAAAGGAAGTTTTTTTTTCGAATCGTACCAAAATCTAATCACCAGGGTAACCCACAAGTGACTTACCTGTAAAATTTTATAAAATTGAGTCCATTAGTTTTTGAGTAAGAGTGGATACATACATTGCGCACGCTTTACGCTAAAAATAGTTTTTTCGTGTTCTAGAAGCCCTAAAAAGTGCAGATCCGTCGAAAATTCGAGTTGTGATTTTCGACATGATTACAATACTTTCCTTATACAGTACCATGTATTGTAGGGAAAGCAAAAAATGCAACTTAGTTTTCATGACACATTTAATCCACAGTTGAGCGGTTGGTTGCAAAAACCGGGTAACCCGACATACTGGAAATTTCTTTTGAGAACAAGGTAAATCAATTTAATTTATGGATACATTGATAGTTATGTATTGAAGGAAAAGCAACTCTCCGATACCATGCTTAATGGTCGCTTTCCTGTATACTATGTAAGCAGTAAAAGCAATAACATAAACACACAGATATAAAATTAATCTTATCAGTTTTTATTGCAGATAAAGTGGAACTCAAATGACGTACAGAACGTAAAAATGCGTGAGAAAAATCTAGCGAACAATAACTACTGATCTTTTACGAGGTTGTAAATAAAAACATGGAAGCTTTTCAGATGTGTACAATAAACGAAACATATCTGGGTGCTTCTTACCTTAGTCTTTATGTCAGCTCAATAGCATCAGAACAAGCAAGCATTTATGCGGGGATTTTTTATTGTATGCAAAGTAGCGATTTCACAGTGGTAGCATTTGTTACACAAAAGCCTACCTTCACTTTCGGTTTGATGCTGGAAATGTTGTGTGCTATACTCCAGTTTTGTTTACCTCCCCTACAGACTCAGTAGTGTCTCGAGGTTTTCTGAGGATCCCAAACGAACTTTCATAAAAAGGCCTCATCTGAACAATACATACAGTAGAACGTCACACATCCGAAAATTGGTAATCCGAAAAATCGAATAACCGACAATTTAATTATGTTGTTTTTACAAGTTCAGAAAATAATAAAATACGGATTCATTAAACTGCTAACATATGCGTTAGACTTTATCTTTTGGTTCTGGAATAGAAGAGATTTCATCCATCCATATTCTATAATCTTAATTATATTTAGTATCACAATAAGCATCAATAAAAAAAATTAGATGAGAGAGTCTCCACTCGACTGTCTCATCCATATTCCATAATCTTTATATTCAGTTGTATCCCAATAAGCATCAATTAAAATCTGAGAGAGTTTCTACCCTACTCTCAGACGGCCTACTCTACGGCCAACGGCCGTACTGTGCTGAAAACACCGGTTCTCGTTAGATCACCGAAGTCAATCAGCATCGGGCGCGGTTAGTACTTGGGTGGGTGACCACCTGGGAACACCGCGTGCTGTTTGCTGTTGGCAGATTTCGGGCGCGGTAGCCCGGTGGTTTGCGCGCTGGATTTGCACGCTGCCACAACTGCCGCCGTGTTCAGAGTACGATCATGTTAAACATGTGGATCCGTAAGTCCTTCCGAGAGGTTGGTGGTAGGGGAATGAGGGTACGGTCCCTATGGATGCCTCCCCCACTGGGTTCCGGTCTAAATTGGGTGGCACTTCCCGATCGTCCAAACAGTTACCTTACACCTTTCTGGTAGGTCGGACGGTCTGGGTCTCAACAACAACCCTACTCTCATCCATCCATATTCCATAATCTTTATATTCAGTTGTATCATAATAAGCAACAATAAAAAAAATCAGAGGAGAGAGTCTCCACTTGACTGTCTCATCCATCTATATTCCATATTTTTTATATTCAGTTGTGTCACAATAAGCATTAATAAAAATCTGAGAGAGTCTCCACTTGACTGTCTCATCCATCCATATTCCATAATCTCTATATTAAGTTGCATCACAATAAGCATCAATAAAAATCTGAGAGAGTCTCCACTAGACTGTATCATCCAGCCATATTCCATAATCTTTATATTAAGTTGCATCACAATAAGCATCAATAAAAATTTTAGAGTCTCTACTTGACTGTCTCATCCATCTATATTCCATATTTTTTATATTCAGTTGTATCACAATAAGCATCAATAAAAATCTGAGAGAGTCTCCACTTGACTGTCTCATTCAGCCATATTCCATAATCTTTATATTAAGTTGCATCACAATAAGCATCAATAAAAATTTTAGAGTCTCCACTTAACTGTGTCATCCATCTATATTCCATATTTTTTATATTCAGTTGTATCACAATAAGCATCAATAAAAATCTGAGAAAGTCTCCACTTGACTGTCTCATCCATCCATCCATCCATATTCCATAATTTTATATTAAGTTGCATCACAATAAGCATCAATAAAAATCTGAGAGTCTCCACTTGACTGTCTCATCCATTTATATTCCATATTTTTTATATTCAGTTGTGTCACAATAAGCATCAATAAAAATCTGAGAGTCTCCACTTGACTGTCTCATCCATCTATATTCCATATTTTTTATATTCAGTTGTGTTACAATAAGCATCAATAAAAATCTGAGAGAGTCTCCACTTGACTGTCTCATCCATCTATATTCCATAATCTTTATATTCAGTTGTATCACAATAAACATCAATAAACAAAAATCTGATGTGGGTAGCACAGAACCTTACCTTACACAATGACTTTACTTCCTTCACAGCGAGTAAATGGTGTACAAAATCAACGGCACAATGTTTTTGGCATTGAATACTACTAAAATGTTACTACTTGAATACTACTTAAATTGAAATTTAGCAACTTTGTCCAAGCAGAATGGCTCATTCTTATTCAAGGGCAAAATCTTCATCAAATTGCAATTGGCATTTGATGAATACCCAGTGAAATAAATGAATTTTGCGAACTTCTTAGTTTTAAAACACAAAGCTATTACTAGCGAATGGAGCGAACTAGATTCACGAGGATCATGGGCGCTCAACTCGGGAATAAAACGTACAGCATTTACTAGCTTGATGCCCTGTCTTTGTGACTTTGAAAACGTCTAGATGGGCATCCATAACGAGAATGATTTCAACAGATCTGTTGCATAATATTGCATATGAAAAGTGAACATAATGGATGGTATTTATAACTTTTAATTTTATGTAATTTTTTTTTTTTTGAAAAATTTATTTGAGAAAAATAGATTTCATATCTCAAGAACGGTTCATACTAGCGTTTTAAGATTTATATCATTCGTTTTTACTTTCCTTATATACATAATGTATAAGGAAAGTATTGTGACGGGGTCGAAAATTCGAATTCGAGTTTTCGACGGGAGAGCACGTTTCAAGCATCCCTGATCACGAATCAAACATTTTTGAAGTGATGTCTGTGTGTGTGTGTGTGTGAAAGTATGTGTGTGTGTGTCAGTGAGTCTGTGGAGACGATAATTGACGAACGAATGGACCGATTCGAATCAAATTTGGTACAAAATCACAATCCGTAAACACTGGAAGCCTATTGTTTTTATACGCAATCGAATGTTCAGAACCCCCCTAAATTTTCGAATGAAGTTTTGAAAAAATCGTTAAAAAATTAAAACCACTAATAAAGTTACGCAAATAGACATTTCTTATGTAATTTTTGATTAGAAAACGATTGACATAAATTTTAGAACGCTAACACGAACCGTTCTCGAGATATTGTACATTTTTCAAAAAAATTATCAAAAAGTCATATAAAAAAAAAAAAAAAATTCCTATTGAGAAACATGTTCACTTTTCATATGTAATACCAAGCGATAAATTGAGTGACATCATTCTCGTGAATCTAGCTCGTTCCTTTCACGAAAAAAGATACTTTGAATAATACTTTTGTATTTGAATGCCAATAGTCATTTATCTGCAGTAAGAATAACTTATTTCTTAGTGCATAACGCTTGGCGAGATTTTTTCGACGAATTTGGCGGAATGTCGCCAACTTGGCGACTTTTTGAAATGTTGCCAAATTAACGAAAATCTTGCCAAATGGATAAATATGACGCTAAATCAATGAAAATGACGACTAATTGTCGAAAATTCAATATCTAGGAAAGAATATTAGTATCTACTATAAGAAAAATCTATTTTTTTACTGTAAAAGTATAAAATTCATTACATTATATAAGGAAAGTCATGTGTTGCCCACATCAGATTTTTTAATTAGAAATTAAGTCTGAAATGATTATCAATATTGAAAGTTCTGATTTTTTAATTATTTTATTCGAAATATAGGCGTTTTCGGAATATTCGATTGCGTTTGAAATCAACTTGGTTCCAGTGTTCCTCCATAGTAATCATCTCACCCCATTATTTACAAAAATCTTCATTCGTTTGCTAGATATCGCGTAGATAGTTTTGGACAGTGGTGCGGAGATTCAATCAGAGTCCACCGTGTATGGATTCAACCCGAGTACACAGTGTGTGAATCTAACGCCCCACTGGATTATCTAGGCTCCCTTCTTTAAGCTGTATTATAAAACAGTTCTGGTAAAAAAGTCTTTTACTCGTACATCTGCGCCATCAATATTTGCGATATACGATAGTATGTTCTAATCGTTTGTGCCAACCGCTCGGTAGAGTGAATGTAAAAGTTACATGCAAATGTTTCACAGTCAATAACATCGTCGTTTGTAGTCCAATTCAGACGAAATAAATCGCATGCTGTTAATCTATTACTTTCCTTATATACATAATGTATAAGGAAAGTATAGTGACAGGATCGAAAATTCGAAATCGAGTTTTCGACGGAAGAGCACGTTTCAAGCATCCCTGATCACGAATCAAACATTTTTGATGTGATGTCTGTGTGTGTGTGTGTCAGTGAGTCTGTGGAGACGATAACTGACGAACGAATGGACCGATTCAAACGCAATTCGGTACAAAAATCACAATCCGTAAACACTGGAAGCCTATTGTTTTTATACGTAATAGAATGCTCAGAACCCCCCTAAATTTTCGAATAAAATTTTGAAAAAATCGTCAAAAAATCAAAACCACTAATAAAGTTACGCAAATAGACATTTCTTATGTAATTTTTCATTAGAAAACGATTGACATAAATTTTAGAACGCTAACATGAACCGTTCTTGAGATTTTAATAATTTTTTTGAAAAATGTGCAATAAGTCATATAAAATGAAAAAAATATATATTTCCTATTGAGAAACATGTTCACTTTTCATATGTAATACCATGAGATAAATTGGGTGACATTTTCGTGGATCTAGCTCGTTCCATTCATGAAAAAAGATACTTTGAGAAATACTTTTGTATTTGAAAGCCAATAGTCATTTATCTGCTGTAAGAACAACTTATTTCTTCGTCCATAACGCTTGGCGAGATTTTGGCGACGAATTGGGCGGAATGTCGCCAACTTGGCGACTTTTTGAAATGTTGCCAAATTAACGAAAATCTCGCCAAATGGATACAAATGACGCTAAATCAATGAAAATGACGACTAATTGTCGAAAATTCAATATCTTGGAAAGAATATTAGTATCTAAGAAAAACCTATTGTTTTTACTGTAAAAGTAGTAAATTCATTACATTATATAAGGAAAGTCATGTGTTGCCCACATCAGATTTTTTATACTGTAATCTTCCAAAATAAAATATTTTCAAAAATCAAAGAATATCTGCGTTTTCTCCTAGATGCCTTGTATCATCTGGGACTGAAGAAGAGGGCTATGAAAAGCCTTCGAAACAATGGTAGTCAACTAATTATCATATACCTGCCTTTTTAAAGGAAGTATTGAATGTTTTATTAAAATATTTATCTACACAACTAAATGTATACTATGGAGGTAAAAATCAGGAGTTAAAACTCCATATTAAGAAAACCCCGATATCATTTGAGACAATTATTGATCAGGTGGCGCTGGGATAAGTTAAGTAGTCCTGCATTGCAAGTATTTCTATGGCGAAAGGCCTAAAATATTTATTTAAACTATAAATTTTGTAAAAATAAATTATGAGCGCAATGCAAAGTAGAACTGAAACAAAGAATATTCCTACGCATTCAAAATCATTTTATCTTTTAATTTATTTTTATCTCAATACATTATATACCTTATCCTAACTGTGAAAATATACTGGTTAATTATACTCATAATTAGGGAACCGTTAATTTAAATATAAGCCAAAATACATATACTAAATACTACGCCTTTCTGTTGCGTCAACTAATAATATCAGCTACTACCACTAGCAACAGCTAAATATAATTCTCAAAGCATTATGGCATTTTCAAACGTTTCATCCATAGGAGTTTTATCTTCTTTCTAACTCCATGATGCATACGATTTATTAGTTTGACGAACCTGTTGCCACCACACATATAAATTTTAGAAGTTAGCATGATTAAAAACACTTGCAAGCGAAACCTCATAACATGATATAAATGTTTTCACAGATACTCGTTGGGGCACAAATGGACGTAAAAATGTTGAATAAGTTTGTATGAGAAAGAGAAGAGACTCATACTTTGCAAATTTTCACCAGCCTTGCCAAGGATGACGACACACCTTTGAACATCCATCCTTATCATGCTAAAGAATTCCATGGCAACCATGCAGATTCTTGTTTTTCTTCGAAAGATTTTAGAAGTTCATTCTGAATTACGGTTTTTTGCTGGCATCAATCACCAAACGGTGATTGACGTTTGATCTTACGCCAGATAACGAAAGGTATCGGGTCATGGATGCTCAGGACAACTTGTAGGATACTTACCTTGAACGCAAAGTGGATCGGATTTGAGAATTTTCTTTTTCGATTTCTTGCAAACCTATTTTCACGCGACTCCGAAATGTCGAGGAATTATTTCTGTCGGGAGTGTAAAGATGAACGTCAGATCCCTCGCAATATACATGTACGATATAATATGTATACAAAACTTTGATTGGGACTCGTGCAGCTTTGGGTCAATTGCTATGAAATTTGATGCCGACTGCGTGGTAGAACTGAATTTGTGGGTTTCCACAGGGATTTGCAAAATTGTAGCACGTTTTATGGCACAAGTTTTCTTGCTATCACTGCAGATGGCTGAACATCTTATAATTATCACATGTGTTCCTTGACTTTTAAGTAAAAATATATATAAGGTACTTTTGTTTTAAGCATTTGTTTAGAATATAATCTGTTCTACATAGTTTTCAACAAAAAGTATTTTTCAATAATATTTAATGTAATTTTGGTTTCATGAAAATGCCTTTCTGCCCCCCCCCCTCTAGTGAGTTGAGTTTTCACCTTTTAATTACACCAGTGCCGATGCGGTGGTCGAGCGGTCAGGGGCATGCGTTTCCGCCTGATCGCTCGATTGCCGAATTGTGGGTTCGAATCCAGCCAGCGGGCATGGATGTTGTGATGTCGAGGTTTAGTCAGTCTTCTGCCCTTGGGGAGCCTCAATAAAATGAAGCTGCATATTAGCCTTCGCCATGGGACCAGGGGTCCATTGGACGTGGTGTAAGGCTTTCCTTCACCACGGGGATCAACAACAACAATTACACCAGTGCATTATCGAAATAAAATTATAATATCTGAAGCTCCACCAATTTAACTTTTAAAAACAATCATTTAGATTTTTAATTATATTGTTTTACAACATTGCCGATACACGTTTGTTTATGAAAATCTGGGACATTACGATGTCGTCCGAAAAATCACCCTTTTCATCCGCCAAATGGCGATAGCAGTGATTTAAGGTCAGTTGAACACAAGTTTTGATTCACATATGTTTAATGTCTTGGAACTTTGGTTTCAACAGGCAAGTGAAAAATGTAATTTTATTACTTATTTTTGGTGATTATTATTTTGATGTGTCATTCCTAACATGCATTTAGTTATTAATATGAATGAGAATTTGTGTCTCTTGGGATATGCTCAGTGGAATATTCAGTGTATATTTTGTTTCTCAATGTCGGGTTTAATTTCTGTGCGGGGCAAAACAAAACCCATGTCATTCCTGTCACGGCCATTCATGACATGGGAACAATGAATTGCTTTAAAATTCCATTATTCATGTTAAACGTTCCTGTTATGCATTAGAATTCTAAAAATAAAATACACATTTCAAGAACATATTACAAGCAAAAGTTTCCAGAAACTGTAAAGTTAAAAATATTTTTTTTAATCTGAAAATCGATAATAATCAGATATTTAGCCATATATCGTCTATTTCATGCTGAGAAGCTCATAAACTGCATGGAATCGGTTTATAAATGTTTTATGCAATAGGAGTACAGTCCTTGATTTGGGAGCGATTCTTTAATTGCAATGGGAGTACAGTCCTTGATTTGGGAGCGATTCTTTAATCGCAATGGAAGTACAGTCCTTGATTTGGGAGCGATTTTTTAATTGCAATGGGAGTACAATCCTTGATTTGGGAGCGATTTTTTAATTCCAATGGGAGTACAATTCTTAATTTGGGGGCGATTTTTAATTGCAATGGAAGTGCAGTCCTTAATTTGGGGGCGATTTTTTAATTGCAATGGGAGTACAGTCTTGATTTGGAAGCGATTCTTTAATTGCAATGGGAGTACAATCCTTGATTTGGAAGTGATTTTTAATTAATAAATTTTCATTTTAACTTTTGGAATAGTGTGTTTAAACGCACAACGATCGCGCAGCACTTTTGATATTTAATCTCTGTGTACCCCGTCGAATAAGTTCGAGGAAAGTTTTAATATAGCACTTTATTATCTGCAGATTGTAAACTAGTACATTATTTTATTAATATATTGTACATTGTTTTATTAATCCTATTAATTTTTGTCACACTATTTTTCTGTGGGATTATGTATGTACCGCTTATTTCAAACCAAACTTGCCTAGAACCTCGTGGTTTTCTTTTCAATTTAGCTAACAATTCGAAAAATTACAAAAATTTTTCGAAAATTTCGAAACATTAAATGGATTTTAAAAATTTCCAAGGAGCTATAAAAGCAAAAAAACAAAACAAAAGAAGTCCCCAAATCAACAAATACTATGTTTTTAAAACATTATCTCTCCTGTTAGTTTTTAACGGCGATTTTTTTTTCATGAAAGCTAAATGTGCGGAAAATTCAGGTTTTTAGTCGAAAATTTAAAAAGAAATCAGTAGATGTTTTATACTGATTTTTAAAAATAGTTGTAGAAATGGGATTTTTTTTTTTATTGAACTGAGTGGTGTTATAAGTACTATTTACGCAGCGGGCGCTTATTCAGCGATTCGCATCTTGAATCCCGGTCAGCGCCAGATATTTGTACTAGTTGACCTATATTTATTTAATTAGAAACAAATTATTAAATTTATATGATTGTAAATATTTTTGTTATTATATAATAAATTAAACAATTTGCAAGTGCCAAGCACCCCTTGAATATTTGCATGTACCCTTTCATTACCAATATCTCAAGATTAAGGGTACATATACTTACAATCTTGGGGTATTCGCAGGGAAAGGGTTAAGCAATTAACCGTGCTAAAAAGCACTATTACACTAAATAAACAATACTTGTCCACAATACTTGTATATATGCAATGGTGTGCCAGTCATAGTTTTGGGAACAACTTTTATAAGCCTGCTATCCACAGGGTGTCCGAAAAAGATTGAAACGCCCTTTAATTCTTTACCTGTTGGAGATAAATGGGTAATGTAAATTGCAAAATTATTGAAAGTACGATAGGAAATAAGACTACGTTAATGAAATAGTCCTCTCATTAATTCTCAAAAAGTTGCACTTTTTAAATTTTTTTACGACCCCCTTAGACAAATTGGGTCAATCAGAAAATTTTTATTTTTAATGCAACAAGATCATTAAAAAAAAAAACTCCGCATATCTGTATTTTTAAAATCAACTGAATTATGATAAAAGAAAAAATCTAACTTATGCCACTTTTCCGTATCATGTGAAAGGCTGTTTCACCAGTGAAAATAGGGATCGTAAACAAGTTGACGATGGAAGTGTTTAGATCAAAAATACGTTAATATGTGTCAAATTTTTTTTATCACAAATGCATCTAAATAAAGCATTACCCAGACAGAGATCATATAAAGCAGTGGTACTCACTACGCGGTTCGGGTATCCTATGTATTATCATCCAGTTTTATCTCTTTTGTGATATGTCACAGATTTACATTTTTAATTTGATATATGGTCCCCATTCACAACGTTCAATATTTTCAATTAAATATAACTCGTTCAATTTTAAATATACAGATATGCGGTTTTTTTTAATGATCTTGTTGCATTAAAAATAAAAATTTTCTGATTGACCCAATTTGTCTAAGGGGGTCGTATAAAAATTTAAGAAGTGTAACATTTTGAAAATTAATGGGAGGACTATTTCATTAACGTAGTCTTATTTCCTACCTTACTTTCAAAATTTTTGCAATTTTCATTGCCCACTTATCTACAACAGAATTAAAGCACATTTCAATATTTTTGGCACACCCTGTATATTATGTGAATATGAAAAGGCTGAGGTTCGGATTAAATGTACTGTCTGCACATGGGTTATTTTAAATAACCTTTTGAAACATGAACGAACGAAAACGGGACGAAGCGAAAAAAAGACGAACAGCCAAGAAAGAGGCTGTTCGTCCTTTTCCTGAGGTAGTCATCGAAAAAATTGGGGAGTGGAGGCATAAATTGGTCTGTGAATTATTTCAGAAGTCACAATGGTCGGCGGGCGTCATCCACTCTGCATGGATGCTCAACGGAGATGTTTAAGTGGTCACAGCGTAACACTCAAGATGAGACAGTGTGGCTTAGAGAAAAGAGTAGGTCAGCTTCATGATGAACGAGATATTGTGTAGGGCAAGCATGTGCAGTTGTGTCGAACGTGATTATTTGCGTTTAATTTTGCATAAAATATTTATGCGTAGTTGTTTAGGTCAACCCCTCCCCCTCCCCCAATGTAGGATACGCGTTAAAGGTCTGCACGGGCTAAAATTTTAGATATTTTACCTGCCTAGCCGGATAGTATCAGTGTCCCAACCTGCTTAGAGTCCTAAAAAAAATTCAGTCTACATTTCAGAAGTAGGTAACCTGCAAGACTGTCTTTACTCATTTATAGTATCAGCTATAGGACAGAACCTAACAGAGTAGGATTTGCGATATATACACCCCGGAGGCAGAATGGTTTTATTTTCTTTTTGGAAATGGGTTTCTTTTTCTGTTCTGTTTAGACCCCTCAGAAGTCCCCGAGGTCGGAATTACGCCCCCCCCCCCCTCCAGAGATCGAGGTTATTTACATTTTTTTGCTCTCTAGACCCTCAATCAGCTTTGGGCTAAATCGAGCACTGGATCTAACTTAACTGATCCGGATTTCTCATTTCTCTACCGGAGTGAACAAAATGAGGACTGGGGTGTAAAGTCTCTATAAGAAACTTTTGGAAGTCCCCCTGTAACCTAAAAGGGTGAAACTCGTTCATGGAACAGAGCCTAAATAGCCCAATTTTCTATTTCGACTATATATATATATATATAATCTACTAAACTTCCTGGTTCCATGTTGATCAACAAATCTGCCCTGCTTGAATGACACATAAATGATGTAATGTAATTCTAGTTTCTTGCAATTATCGAGATATATAGACCCCTCTCCCCACTACTTTGCGTAAATAATTTTTTCAAATGCAAAGAACAAAGGAAGTGCTTTTTGAAATGCAAACATATTAAGTCCCAGTTCCCCCCTTTCGTATGTTTCAGAGTATTGGAAATATGGTTCAGAAACGTTTTCAAATATCGGTACAATTTTGATCTTCTGATACTTTTGTTGATAAATGCTTCAAACCTTCTGCTCAGTGTTTCCATGAGACAGCATGCTTTTTCAACCCATTTTCCTGCCTTAAATGCATCTTTACCACCAGCAGGACAATTTTAGTAACTTTACTGCTTTCAATATATCTGGAATTTTCTGGAGATCCGCATTCTTTATGAAAAACTATCAACTGTAGTAGACAATTGGATGGCTTCTACAAACAGAGCCACTCGTTACATTTCCTAGAATTTTCCACCCAAATGTGTTCGTTTCTATTAGCGCATCCTTTATTCCACTATCACCCTGGTAAACACCAATACAGCGCGTTAAGCCGATCCGGTGATCGAGTGGTCAGGGGCATGCGTTTCCGTCTGATCGCTGGATTGCGAGTTATGAATCCCGCCAGCGGCCATGGATGTTGGGTTGTCGAGGCAAAGTCAGATTTCCGCCCTTGAGGTTCCTCAATAAAAGTGAAGCTGCAAATTCTCGTCCCTTCGCCATGGGACCAGGGGTCTAGTGGACGTGGTGTTTAGGCGCTCTTCACCACGGGGGATAAGTAACAACAGCGCATTAAAACTTTTCATGTATGGAATCCTTATTATATTACATAGTATATATAGTATAGTAGCAACTAATTTAAATGCTTTTGTTATGAATGCGATGTTACAATATGTAAGAATACAGTGTGATTAGTTGCATTGACATGAATCAAAGCTTTCATTTAATACTAAACATGTTCACATTATGAATTAAATGATGCAATGCGCTTAAAACCATGAACCCTATTTGACGGTCATTTAAAAATCAGACGGCACTTCAGTCAAGATAAGCATCACATATTTAACGTTGCCGTTCAGCCGACGGAGAGCAAAGAACTCAGTGGATGTTTGACCGTACAGAGCATAAGACAGAAGATAACGCGCTCAACGCAATAGATTCTATTGCTTATTGAGATACATAGACTTAAGAAGTGTAAGTGTACAATTTTGTAAGTGTATTTTTAATATTATATAAACTAAATTTTGTAAGTGTACTTTTTATGTTTTATAAATGAAGTTTATTTATCAGATTCGATAGTTTGTCTATAGAATCCGACGCTGGCTGAAAGGAAAATTCAGTGTCGGTCTTCAGGGCTCGAAGCCCGCCGAACAGAAAGTTCGGTGTCTGACCCGAGGGACCGACACCGTGTCGAACGTGTTTATGATATCTGAAAAGAAGTCCTCCATGGGCATATCTTTCAACAGGACATGGGCAAGCTTTCGCACTATATTACGAATTCGTCAGCTAGGGTAGTAAACAAATTCTTTGTTACAGATTTTTGTGAATGAAGAATCAAACGAAGCAATCTGTCGTCATACAGGTTCACAAAATTGTTACAGAGCAATTTTTACTTTCCCTGCAATACATGGTAATGTATAGGGAAAGTATTGGAATCATGCCGAAAATCGCAACTTGAGTTCTCGACGGATCTACACTTTTCGAGACCTCTAAAATACGAAAAACCTATTTTTAGCGTAACGTCTGTGTGTGTGTGTGTGCAATGTATGTATCCATTCTAACTCAAAAACTTATGGACTGAATTTCATAAAATTTGGTACGAAAGTGACTTGGGTATGACCCTGGTGCTGATTAGTTTTTGGTATGATTCGTAAAAACAGAACCCGCCTTTTTTTGCGAAATGGCCCGTAAAAATTTCATGTATCCACTCTAGCTAAAATACTAATTGACCAAATTTCACAAAATTTGGTAGATAAGTAACTTGTATGATACGCTGGTGCTGATTAGAGTTTGGTATTATTCGGAAAAGAACAACCTGCCTTTTTTTACGAAATGGTCCTCAAAAATCGCAAAATCTAAAAAAAAGCTACGTATGTTCAAATATATCAATTAAATGCTTGTTTTATACGTAATTTTTGATGAAGAAAATAATAAGAACAACTCTATTACTCTAGGAAAAACCGTTCTCGAGATATTTGAGATTTTTCGCATTTAGTTATGCCAGTTTTGAAAAAATGTTCAATTACCAAATAAAAACAAAAATTGAATTAAAAATGCAAATTTAGTGCTATTTTGTGCAATTAAACTCAATTTAATGAATTATTAAAGAAAAAATGAATTTGAGTCTGCAGGGAAAGTCATGTGCTGCCCACATCAGATTTTTCTTGTTGGTATTAGAGGTGTTCACTATTTCGTGCGGACGAGGGCATAATGAGAGCTAAACTGTTCCATGAATGATGTATTCTGGGAGAGCGTTAATTTTGGGCGCAATAGGCGGGTTCTGTGAATATAAATAATTCAGTTAAGATTTCAGTTTGTAGTATGTGTGGTAATTCGATAGAAAATCTGATGTGTTTAAAAATCATAAAATTAAAATTAATAAATTTCATCTTTAAATTGCAAAATTACTATAGTGGATTATAATGTTTTAATTTGAGAATTGTATAGAGTGCCATTATCTTTTATACCCAGCGTTGTTCATTCAGAATGTATTATTTCACTGCAGTTAAAGAATATAAAGCAGCTTATTTTATTTTCTCATTTATTTTATTTATGTATTTCTGTTATATATATATATAATTTTTTTTGTATTATATATACCTGAGATTGATCATTAAATGTGCTGTATAGTGAAAGGAAGATGGACTGAAATGTAAATGTGACATCAAAAATACAATACGACAAGCTGTTGAATATTTAAAAAAATATTATATATATATAAAGCTTAAAAACGATGCTGATCTGTGCGTATGTGTAGCTCGAAAGAGTTATAACTCGAAAGAGTTCATTTACAGCAATGAAATTTTATATCGATATATTATGTAAAAAACATGAAATACATTGAATTATTTTTTAATTTGAGTGATTCGAACATGAAATATACAAAACTTAAGATTTTCACAGCATTTTTTCCTATTTATATTACTTGTATATTTATATAACTGTATTATATACAAAAATCTTCATTCGCAAAATTGTGGAACAAAGTTTGCTTACTAATGACCTGCATGTCCTGTTGAAAGGTTTCGTATAGAGGGTTTCTTTTCAGATATCATTGAATATGTGAAGCATTTTAAAATGCAAGATTTTCGAGTGCACACTTTAGGTCCACGTAACGTAACCATGCTTAATCGGATGAAAATGATTTCAGTGCACTTAACGAAGAATGTTGATCATGCGCCTGGCAACAAAGCGAGACAGACAAAAAAGCCAATTATAATGTACAATATTAATTAGGAGGAATCGACATTAGGGGCGCACGAAACCCATATGCCTGATTTCAGCAATATTAAACTTCTGGAAACTTTCAGGGACACTTGCCAAAATTGCCAAGTCCAGTTGCAGATCAAAATTTTCTGTCACTCTTCGCTAAACCTATTTGAGTGGCCTCTAATGACTTAATTGCTTTGTCTTAAATCTCAATTCTTAAGCTGTGTTCCCTAGGGTACCGGTCACTGAAAGAGACCCCTGAAACCCGTACCCCATGAAATTACACAATATAGTGTTACCAATATTTTTTTAAGACTACAATACTATATTATTACTAGAATTATCTCAAAAGAAATAATGCTATGAAAGTCTTAAATTTCGAATAATTCATGTTCCAATCATGCAAATTAAAAAAAGAATAATTCTGTTTATTTTTAGCTTTTTATATAATACATCCTCACAATGTTTCATGGCGGTGCAAGCAGTCTTTCTCGAGTTATCGCGATACACGTCAGCACAAATCAGCATCTCTATTTTTATAGCGTTCAAAATGTGCTCTTTTCGTCGAAATCTCGATTACTAATCTGTTCTTGAAAACAATACTTTATATAATACTGGCAGAAATACTCTGCGTTGCTCGAGGTAACACAGATAAAAAATTACCGCTGAACAAAATCTGAAATATTTTAGCTATAAATGTATTCTTCTTTTATGCTTCAACCAGTCCGAAAAGTAAATACATTGTTTCAGCCGTTTTTGAATCATAAGTTGTCGTAAACTTGACGAACACAAGCACTTTGTTCCGCATAGAGGTGTAGGAGAATAGAATTCATATTGAAACATTACCGGATTGTGGTATCATTGCTTGGAAAATGCTTCCACATGCTTAGATTGAGTATTTCAGCAGATATTTAGCTTAGACAAAAATGATTTTAAAATGTTTACTTGTATATACAGCTCTTAAGAAAGTCCTTAATTACCCTGATAACTTTTTAACACGTTAGGTCAATCTAGGGGCGTAACAAACGACTGCTTAGGACCTCATGTTTGTAGTGGGCCTCAAAATTTTGTACATTTTCTTTTAGATTAAAAAAAAATGCAAAAGGGGTCAAAATATAAAGACTTATTAGGGCATTATAGTTAACTCAAAGTTCATTTTCAGTATTTTATTATTAGTTATTTGTGTATCAGTTTAAATTTGTTTTTACAACGTATCGGTTACCCGGCCGTCCAAACGGTTACCTTACACCTTTCTGGTAGGTCGGATGGTCTGGGTCTCAACAACAACGTATTGGTTACGACATTCGCATCGGATTGTTGTTGAAAATGTTGAGATCATACTATAGTCCTCACAGTGTGACTTCTATGTGAATTGGTGGTTTAGCGATTTGAGGAGAGCTTAATAGACATCGGCTTAAAAATATTTGTATAATCAATATTTCATTTTCATGTCTGAGTTATACCTATGGACCTTTATGTATTAGACTGAAAAACTAGAGTTATATAAACAGGGCACCCCATATTATCTAGTGGGACAAGGTGGCTTCCAGCAAGGGAATATTTTATATCATAAATAAAGCCCCTCCCACCCCCCACCCTTAAAAAAAAATCTGATGTGGGCAACACATGACTCTCCTTATCTAATGCAATGAATTTACTACTTTTACTGTTAAAAAAAAATGTTATTCTTATAGTAGATACTTATATTCTTTTCAAGATATTGAATTTTCTTCAATTAGTCGTCATTTTCATTGATTTAGCTTCATTTTTATCCATTTGGTGAGATTTTTGTTAATTTGGCAACATTTTAAAAATGTCGCCAAGTTGGCGACATTCCGCCAAATTCGTCGCCCAAATCTCGCCAAGCGTTATGGACGGAGAAATACGTTATTCTTACAGCAGATAAATGACTATTGGCGTTCAAATACAAAAGTTTTACTTAAAGTATCTTTTTTCATGAATGAAACGAGTTAGTTCCACGAGAATGATGTCACCCAATTTATCGTATGGTATTACATATGAAAAGTGAATATGTTTCTTAATAGGAAATATTTCTTTTTATTTTATATGACTTTTTGATAATTCTTTTAAAAATGTGCAATATCTCGAAAATGGTTCATGTTAACGTTCTAAAATTTATGTCAATCGTTTTCTAATGAAAAATTACATAAGAAATGTCTATTTGCGTAACTTTATTAGCGGTTTTGATTTTTTGACGAGTTTTTTAAAAATTTCACTCGAAAATTTAGGGGGGGGGGGGAGTCTGAACATTCGATTGCGTATAAAAACAATAGGTTTCCAGTGTTTACGGATTGTGATTTTTGTACCAAATTTCGTTCAAATCGGTCCATTCGTTCGTCAGTTATCGTCTCCACAGACTCACTGACACACACGCACATCACTTCAAAAATGTTGGATTCGTGATCAGGGATGCTTGAAACGTGCTCTCCTGTCGAAAACTTGAATTCGAATTTTCGACCCCGTCACAAAACTTTCCTTATACGTTATGTATATAAGGAAAGTTATATTGCTCAACCTAGAGCCCAAAATCTTATGCTAGAAACTAAAGTGAAAAGACTGAAATAATGAATCCGTATTTAATTTTAAGCCTAATAAACCAACCTAAAAATTGTTGGATAAACGAGTTTTTGAATTACTAATTTTCGGATTTGTGACGTTTCACTGTATTTTTTGTCCGTTTCATGAAAGCTCGCTCAGGGCCTCGGAAAACCTTGGGACGTTATTGGGCCAATCTGTAGCAAAGTGACCAAGGACCCATCGAATAAAAATGATTACAGTGCGTAGCCTAGAATTTGAAAAAATGGGGCATCGAATTCTACAACACAGTGAGGAAGGTGAGAACGCTAATTACAAAGTTGTAGGTACTTCTGAGTAGCAATCAACGCCGGAACTCGCATATGGAAGGCAATAAATATTTGTTAAATGTCGCATCATCAGGACATACGCGTATAACACAGTGGCACCTGCAATGCTTGTCAAGTACGCGGTCATATTCTTTCTCGAATTTAAATGGGAATTTTGAACAGACTTCACATTAAGATTCTGTGTATGTAAGTGTTGCTTATTTTAACAGTCCCAAATAGAACTGCCATTCGTCAATAACCATATAATGTGGCAAGTAAATGTATTCCGAAACGGATTTATTGTCATCTTCTACTCACTAAACGATGCTATACAACTTAGGAATTGGCTTTTCATCGTCTATTACTTTCCTTATATACATAATGTATAAGGAAAGTATTGTGACTGGGTCGAAAATTCAAATTTGAGTTTTCGACGGGAGAGCACGTTTTAAGCATCCCTGATCACGAATCAAACATTTTTGAGGTGATGTGTGTGTCAGTGGAGACGATATCTCACGAACGAATGCAGCGATTCGAATGAAATTTGGTACAAAAATCACAATCCGTGAATACTGGAAGCCTATTGTTTTTAAACGCAATCGAATGTTCAGAACCCCCCCTAAACTTTCGAGTGAAATTTTGAAAAAATCATCAAAAAATCAAAACGGCTAATAGAATAAAATTAACGGCTTTTAATAAAATTATACAAATAGACATTTCTTATGTAATTTTTCCTTAGAAAAGGATTGATAAACTTTAGAAAGCTAGCATGAACCGTTCTCGAGATATTGCACATTTTTCAAATAAATTTATCAAAAACTCCCATAAATTAAAAAGAAATATATTAACTGTTGAGAAACATTTTCACTTTTCATATGTAATATCATGCAATAAATTTGGTGACATCATTCTCGTGGATCTAGCTCGTTCCATTCATGAGAAAAGATCCTTGAGTAATACTTTTGTATTTGAACGCCAATAGTCATTTATCTGTTATAAGAATAACTTATTTCTCTGTCCATAACGCTTGGTGAGATTTTGGGGACGAATGTCGCGGAATGTCGCCAACTTGGCGACTATTTTAAATTTTGTCAAATTAACGAAAATCTCGCCAAATGGATAAAAATGACGACTAACTGACGAAAATTCAATATCTTGGAAAGAATATAAGTATCTATTATAAGAATAACCTATTTTTTTGCTGTAAAAGTATTAAATTCATTGCATTATATAAGGAAAGTCATGTGCTTGCTACATCAGATTCTTTAGTTTTGTTTCTGAGTTCGTTAGCCTAATAATTAAATTGTCCACTAGGGCGGTGCAATCAATTTTATTCGATTGCGCAATGACACTTTACTAAACACACAGATCTAGCGTATACACCTTTCATTAAAGTTTATGCTTAAAAACTTTCCTAACAATATATCGACCAAACAGGCAATTTAATCTTTGTTATTCCGCATGGAAGTGTAGAAAATAAAACTTCTTTAAATGTTTTACGAAATTAGATTCGGTTTTTAACAGTTATATATAGCTTGGAGGCGGATTTTAGTATTTTTCCCTTTAGATAAATCTGTATAAAATACATATTGTAGTTATAAACCTACCTGCTTATTAAAAATCTTGAACCTCTCCTGTGTATCGCTGTCAGGGCAGATACACAGGAATACAAACAAATTTTTAATTTTTTTTATTCCGCACTTTGCTTTAAGGTGATAAAACATACAATATTTCCTGCGCACTCCAATTTATTTTTATTCAAAATCCATCGCTTGTTTCAGGAGATTAATATTTCCTGAATCATGCGATGCATTTTGATTAAAAGAAAAAAACGAACTTTTCCTTTTTATATATCAATCAGATTGATACAGTAAAAGTCAGCTATTCAAATATCAATACAAACATCTGGCACAAAACCGCTAGTTAAATTTCAAAATCTGCGTACTCAGAACTACGCACAATCATAAATAGCTTACCTTGAAACTTTTAGCAAGATACACAAAACATTCTTTTTCGAAGTTTCAGCGTGACGGAACCATTTTGAACCCATCACACTGTTTGACGAGTATGCCTACCGGCTGCACATTATCCAAGAATATTTGTGTTGGGTGACATCACAGAGTTCTCTGGGAATAGAAAGAAGGCCGGCGTTCGATAGGAACGAAAAATTTCGAATGAGTGGAAATGACGAAACGGGAGGAAATATTTCGACGTCTATTCCCGTAAACATATAGGCAAATTGTTTTTAGATGGTGTTATTTAACATTTCTGCTATTTTAATTTCCAAACGTTATGCAGACGTCCATATAGACTCAAATGTATTTTTTTATTCTTGCGAAATAGGGTGTAATTCGATATCTGCCGCCTGGAGCGAAATATTTAAAATAAAATATATCTGTTTTTCTTCCTGTCTGTCTGTTCGTCTGTATGTGTCGTTTAGTGGGAAATTTAAGCTCAGTACAAGAGTTAGCTGAACTTTGGATACAACAGACGCCAGGTTTTTTCCTTTAATTTGAATTATTTTTTTTTAGGTAATTTATGTTGAAGCACTGATTTTGAGAGAGACAGTTATACAAATCGGTTCCTTAGCGATTGAAAATGTTATTGTGTAATTGCAGAGTTTTCATCTTGACATCATCGGAAAGATTGAAGAACGTAATGTATACTGCACTTCATACTTGTCGCCATTGTTTTGAAAAGTATCAAATATAAAACAATTTTTTCTTTTATCATGTTTTGGAATTTTATTTCAGAAAAATAAGGTAATAAATATACATAAAGTATATATTTCTTCAAATTATAAATTGGAGGCTTCTTAGACTTCTATGCTTAAGTAAACATAATGGTACAAATAGCATTGCAAGTCATGTATTTTGAATTTCTTATATTGAAGCACGGATTTTGACAGTCGAATATTGGTTCCTTAGTGATCGAAAATATTATTAGTTTCCATCTTGACATCATCGGAAAAATTGAAGAATGTATTGTGCACTGTATTTGTATACTGTACTTCTTACTATCGCCATTGTTTTGAAGAGTATATATAAAACAATTTTTTTCTTTTATAGTTTTTTGGAATTTTATTTCAGAAAAATAAAGTAATAAATATACATAAAGTATATATTTCTTCAAATTATAAATTGGAGGCTTCTTAGACTTCTATGCTTAAGTAAACATAATGGTACAAATAGCATTGCAAGTCATGTATTTTGAATTTCTTATATTGAAGCACGGATTTTGACAGTCGAATATTGGTTCCTTAGTGATCGAAAATATTATTAGTTTCCATCTTGACATCATCGGAAAAATTGAAGAATGTATTGTGCACTGTATTTGTATACTGTACTTCTTACTATCGCCATTGTTTTGAAGAGTATATATAAAACAATTTTTTTCTTTTATAGTTTTTTGGAATTTTATTTCAGAAAAATAAAGTAATAAATATACATAAAGTATATATTTCTTCAAATTATAAATTGGAGGCTTCTTAGACTTCTATGCTTAAGTAAACATAATGGTACAAATAGCATTGCAAGTCATGTATTTTGAATTTCTTATATTGAAGCACGGATTTTGACAGTCGAATATTGGTTCCTTAGTGATCGAAAATATTATTAGTTTCCATCTTGACATCATCGGAAAAATTGAAGAATGTATTGTGCACTGTATTTGTATACTGTACTTCTTACTATCGCCATTGTTTTGAAGAGTATATATAAAACAATTTTTTTCTTTTATAGTTTTTTGGAATTTTATTTCAGAAAAATAAAGTAATAAATATACATAAAGTATATATTTCTTCAAATTATAAATTGGAGGCTTCTTAGACTTCTATGCTTAAGTAAACATAATGGTACAAATAGCATTGCAAGTCATGTATTTTGAATTTCTTATATTGAAGCACGGATTTTGACAGTCGAATATTGGTTCCTTAGTGATCGAAAATATTATTAGTTTCCATCTTGACATCATCGGAAAAATTGAAGAATGTATTGTGCACTGTATTTGTATACTGTACTTCTTACTATCGCCATTGTTTTGAAGAGTATATATAAAACAATTTTTTTCTTTTATAGTTTTTTGGAATTTTATTTCAGAAAAATAAAGTAATAAATATACATAAAGTATATATTTCTTCAAATTATAAATTGGAGGCTTCTTAGACTTCTATGCTTAAGTAAACATAATGGTACAAATAGCATTGCAAGTCATGTATTTTGAATTTCTTATATTGAAGCACGGATTTTGACAGTCGAATATTGGTTCCTTAGTGATCGAAAATATTATTAGTTTCCATCTTGACATCATCGGAAAAATTGAAGAATGTATTGTGCACTGTATTTGTATACTGTACTTCTTACTATCGCCATTGTTTTGAAGAGTATATATAAAACAATTTTTTTCTTTTATAGTTTTTTGGAATTTTATTTCAGAAAAATAAAGTAATAAATATACATAAAGTATATATTTCTTCAAATTATAAATTGAAGGCTTCTTAGACGTCTATGTTCAAGTAAAAATGATGGTACAAATAGCATTGCAAGTCATGTAATTTGAATTTCTTGAGTTGAAACACGGATTTTGACAGTCAAATATTAGTTCCTTAGTGATCGAAAATATTTGTTTCCATCTTGACATCATCGGAAAAATTGAAGAATGTATTGTATACTGTATTTGTATATTGTACTTTATATACAATGGCGATAACTTATATTATCGCCATTGTTTTGAAAAGTATATATAAAACAATTGTTTTTTTATCATTTTTTGGTATTTTATTTCAGAAAAATAAAGTAATAAATATACACAAAGTATATATTTCTTCAAATTATAAATTGGAGAGTTTTAAGACATTTTTGCTCAAGTAAACATGATGAATAGCCATTGCAAATCATGTAATTTAAATTTTTGATATTGAAGTGAGGATTTTGAAAGCCAGTCATACAAATGGGTTTCTTAGCGATCGAAAATATTATTACAGAGCTTCCATCTAGACAACATCGGAAATATTTCTTTCTAACGATCTTTGAACCGAATCCTTAGAATAATTCCTTCATATTTATTTATTTTAAAAGCATCGAAATATACTTGTTTTAGTTTATCTGATTCTTATTTAGTTGTATCCGAAAATGGAAGATTAGAATTATGTCATACTTTGGCTAAAATATGATTGTATATCTTTGTATTCTAATAAAAGTTTTAATTACTTTTTTTCCCATTTTTTGTGAGTTTTCCAACATAAAAATTGGGATTTTCGATTTCGCTTGCAAATCATTCCATTCTTCAGTTGACGGTTGCTATATACGGGGCGTTGCAACTGACGTCATAACCTGCATTAGTTGTTATGGGAAGCAGTGATGTATTTATAGAGTGAGTAATATATCAGTGACGTTATCCGATAAGTAAATGTTAATATTTCATGGTAAAGTTCTTAAATTTACTGATAATTTCGGAATTAATTGTTTTTGCAGTTCTACTTTTAAATCAAGAGCAAGAACTTAAAAATTTTGATAACTTGAGAACGGCTGGATAACTTCTAAAACCGTTTAACTTCATTTCTGGTCAAAAGTATTAATGTAATAACTCATTTGATAATAGTAAGTAAATTTTTTTTTATAGTTTCCACTATTTTGGATCTACTATTCTGATCGTGAAATACCGTGAGATCGACACATGTTAGCTTTCTATAAATAACGCCATTCGCTTAAAAAAAAATACATATAAAATAGTTTTCTCCCGAATTCTTCAGTATATTTAATTTTAAAGTTTTTATCAATTTTCAAAATATTAACGTACTTCTCCTGGTCTGTGAACCCTGAAAGTGGCTTTTGATGTTTATAATTAAAATAACAGTAGCAATTTTTTTTGAAAGTAAAATTTCACCGAAAAGTGTTCGATCCAAATGTGGCAATATTTCGAGAACGACAAATGTCAGCGTCTTTCAAATGATGTAACTAGCTTTTAAATTAAAATATAAAATTACACATGACATTCATATTTTCGTTATATATTATCAAGTATCATTCTGTAATGTTTATTTTGATTTTACAAACAAAATGTTCGAAAAATCGAGGGACCTTCTCTGGGTCGTTCACCCTCCCTCGTTTTTATAGTTTTCACTATTTTGGATCTACTATTCTAATCGTGAAATACCCTGAGAACGATACATGTTAGCGTCCTAGAAATAACGCCATTCGCTTAAAAAAAATAAAAAACATGAACGACTCGTAAATTCACTCAATTGACAATAGAGAATATTTATTTTCTATTATTCTATTTTTGATCCAAATGTGGCAATGTTTCGAGAACGACAAATGTCAGAGTCCTATAAATGATGTAACTAGCTCTTAAATTAAAAAAAATCTGATGTGGGCAACACATGACTTTCCTTATATAATGTAATGAATTTACTACTTTTACAGTAAACAATAGGTTTTTCTTATAGTAGATACTAATATTCTTTCCATGATATTGAAATTTCGACAATTAGTCGTCATTTTCATTGATTTAGCGTCATTTTTATCCATTTGGCGAGATTTCCGTTAATTTGGCAACATTTAAAAAAGTCGTCAAGTTGGCGACATTCCGCCAAATTCGTTGCCAAAATCTCGCCAAGCGTTATGCACTAAGAAATAAGGTATTCTTACAGCAGATAAATGACTATTGGCGTTCAAATACAAAAGTATTACTCAAAGTATCTTTTTTCATGAATAGAACGAGCTCGATCCACGAGAATGATGTCACCCAGTTTATCGCATGGTATTACATATGAAAAGTGAAAATGTTTCTCAATAGGAAATATTTTTTTTTATTTTATATGACTTTTTGAAATTTTTTTAAAAAATGTACAATATCTCGAGAACGGTTCATGTTAGCGTTTTAAAATTTATGTCAATCGTTTTCTAATGAAAAATTACATAAGAAATGTCTATTTGCGTAACTTTATTAGTGGTTTTGATTTTTTGACGATTTTTTCAAAATTTCATTCGAAAATTTCCGAACATTCGATTGCGTATAAAAACCGAACTTCGATTTGCGGTTCTTTTGCGGTTCCGAACATTCGATTGCGTATAAAAACATTAGGCTTCCAGTGTTTACGGATTGTGATTTTTGTACCAAATTTGGTTTGAATCGGTCCATTCGTTCGTCAGATATCGTCTCCACAGACTCACTGACTGACACACACACACACACACACATCACTTCAAAAATGTTTGATTCGTGATCAGGGATGCTTGAAACGTGCTCTCCCGTCGAAAACTCGAATTCTCGACCCCGTCACAATACTTTCCTTATACATTATGTATATAAGGAAAGTAATATAAAAGTACACATGACATTCATATTTTCGTTATGTATTATCAACTATTATTTTATACTGTTTATTTTGATTTTCCAAACAAAATGTTCGAAAAATCCAGGGACCTTCTCTGGGACGTTCATCCCCCCCCCCCAAAGCAATAGGCCTCTGATGCTCTTATATTAAAATTTTATCAATTTTTTATCCATTTGTACGATCTGCTTGCGAGATATCGTACCCACAGACATTTATATAACTGAAAATAATGGTTTATTCGTATTCAGGCGTGGTCAAAACGCGTAGATTTATCAAAATTCGAGTCCGATATTCAACACCACCGACAATTGAAACTTACTTTACCTTTATATATATTATGTATAATAGATGAAGTAAGAGTGCAACTAAGTTTGTATAAAGCATTTAATCCACAATTGAGCGACCCTTTGCAATAACCGGTTAATTTGACAAACCCATGATACTGGAAAAGCCTTTTCAACGCGGGATAAACAAACTTCTTATTTGCGTTTAAATAGAGTTTCTGCATGAACAGCAACTGGATTTATCCAATTATTGCACTCGACCATTTAAATTATTCATGCCAGTATCGGTAAACAATGAGCACAATAAAAAGAACAGCCAAATTTCGAAATAAATGTAGAAAGCGGTAACTGCATGCATAGAATTCGTTGTAAATTGCATAGTAAGAACATTATTCAAGAACATTATTCGAAATTTAAGATGCAAAGTGTCATCATGACAAGTAAAAAAAAAATACCCATATCGTTAAGAAATTTTATAAAGATGCAGTATATAAAAATCTAGTACTAAATTGTGTTTCTGCAATTCGCAGAATGAAAATGAATGTTTCAAAGTATGAAACTTATGGAATTATTTCTTGCATAGAAATTCCCCAAACAATGATGATAGTATAATCAATACCCTTAAAATGTTTCAACATTTGTTATGAATGTGATTGAAATATTTCTTGAAATTTTCTTTAATGGCAACGTTGTAGTTTTCTTATAAAAAAATTCTAATACATCAGCTGAATTCAAACTTATACGCTTGACAGCTTTGTTGCCATCACTTTTAATGAAATAAGAATATAAAGGCAATTTTAAAATTAAAGATCTTAAAGATACATATTTTCAATTAATGATTTGGATATACATAGATATTGAACTGTTGATTTCAGAAAATTTTTAATAATTTTATATTTAGAAAAATTTGTGAAGTATATTGCCGTATTTAGTGGTTTAATCGAATGTTACAGAAACATTTCCACAATAGCCGTAACTAAGTTTTATAAAATGTTGAGATATTGGCAATCCTCTAATGATAGTTTGATGGATTCTTCAATATATCATTTTCAATATATTCAATATAATTTCAATTGCAAAAAATATAAAATATAATCAATTACAAATATCTACTCAACTTTACTATATATTCATAATTTATGATTAAGTATAATCGTAATTATTTTTGACTTTACTATATATTCATAATTTATGATTAAGTATAATCGTAATTATTTTTGACACACTTTGATAAATATCGCTTCGGATTCGATAGTGTCTTTAGGCTGCCGGGTCGGGTTTGAGTTCTAAATTTGAAAATTCCTTCATCCGAATAAAAGAAATGGTACACAGATGATTCCGAGGTTTTACATTTGAAAATTTCTTGGTCTTCGGGCCGGGTATGAGTTTGAAATATCGGTTCCGGCAGACCTTTATATGTAGTAAAGTTTCTATGATGCAATCAAATCACAATTATTCATAATATCAATACAAGCATCGAGAATATAGAAAAACAGCATTTAAATTTCAAAATAATCACACGCATAATTAGCTTACCTGGGTACTTCGGCAGAAACACGAAAAAATCGTTTTTGAAGGTTTATTGGAACGGAATGGCTTGACCCATCACAGTGTTGACGAGCATGCCAACTGACTGCAAATTATCCCTGAATATTTTTTGGCTGAGTGACGTCACAGAGTCTCTCGTGAACAGAATGCCGTTGTCCGATTGGAATGATAAATTTCGAATGTGCGGGACTGGGAAGTAGGTGTCGGATGTCTTTTCGCATGAAAAAATAAAGAGTAAACGCTGTCTATTTGCTTCGGTTCTTTTTAATTTCGTATAAATTTAAAAGAGTGTTCGTAGATCATATAAACATTCCTGTCAAAAATTTTACGATGCGATTTCTTGAAATTTCTTTTAATGGCAACGTTGTAGTTTTCCCATTAAAAATTCTACTGAGCAGGGTTGCCAACTTGGCCATATTATGGCTAGATCTAGCCATTTTTTGAAACGTTTAACACCCTGAAATGGCTTGATCCAGCCCTTAAAGGATTAGTTTGCATATATTTATAAAGGTTATCCATGAAATTTCGCCATTTTTTGTTATAATTCTAGCCATGAGGTTCATTCAAAAAGTTGGCAAAATAGTCACAAAGGGATTGTTCAGAATTTAAGCTTGGTCGGACCGGTCGCACATTTGCGTTAGCTTTAGACAATTAAATTTTCTGAAATGATCGATTTTGTACCGCTTAAAATGTCCGATCCGCCCGGTCGACATTTTTTAACACAGCCTGTGATCCAGTAATGTAAAATTTCTTTGAGAAAGAGACAAACTTTTTCAATGTAGTGGACTTTTATTTAGGAGATTAACATTTATGGTGGGGTATATTTGACTGAAATCGGAGGGTTACGAATAATGTAAGCACTTTGGACAAATATATCTACAAATCTAATAGATAAAAATGTAAACAATTTTCACCTGTTTTATGGGAAATAGAGTTATGTGTATGAATATATAAAATAATTTCAATGTTTTAATATTGTGAACGTTATTTTTCGGGGTAAACGACAACAACAAAAGAACTCATAAACTTTGTCTGAGCGAGTTTGTGCCTCACTGCTTGCTTTCACTCGAACTGTCTTTTAAACTATAAAAGATAGATACAAGCAGTATGCATCAATAATGTTTAGTAGGAAATCCAGTTTCTAGATAAATAATTTCTTTCTACAAAACTGTAATAGCTTGTGAGGAATCATCTTGTCAAGTTCGAGCAGATTGAAGATTTTCTGGTTTTAAGATTTGTTACCCTTATATCTCAAAAACTTAAAATGCTAGTTATGAACTATAAAGTAATTTATAGCTCTTTAAAAGCCCTATAAGAATGTATAATTGAATGCAGATCAGACTGTTAGTTCTTAAAATATAGTGGTCATAATTTTAATATTTTAAAAGGTGGTTCGAGTTTCAATATTTTAGCATTTAACTATTTTGAGAAGATAGGTCTAATATCAATATTTTAGTATTTTGAACTATTTTGAAAATGTCTAAAGAGGACAAATTACACACAAGGAAAGATATTATTCATGCAAAACCATTTCAGCTCCATCGAACTGGAGCCACTGCCAAGTTTTATCTCTACATGAATCATTTAAGTGAGCAGAAGTATCAGGAAAAATACCGCTCCAGTTATGATTTTCTTATGTTCAAAGAATGAGATCTTGCTCAGGAAAGCGGGAAACATTTTTATGAAAATCTCCGATGCTTCTTTTTTGATACTCACTATTGTATAAAAGTATTTCTGGACACAGTGCGTTGCATATTCGAGTCGAAAATTTCTCGGTATTCTACTTTTTTCACCATATCCTACGGTAAGAATTATTTTTGAAAATTTTCCCTTCCGTTCAAATTTTTTCTTTTCTGCACGGAATTTTCCATGACATGACCGCCATTGATCGGATAATACCTTTCGATCATGATGACCAGAAAAAGCTGAGTTTGAATTTCGTAAAGGATGTAGGGTTCTGATGCTTGGAGTTTAGTAGCTAAACTTTTTTTTCGTTATCTGTGTGGTTTGGTTAACTTCGCCCTTTTTATTTTCTTCTATTAAGTTACTCTCCTTTACCAGCAGCGGTAAGTGCATTTTTTTTTTCGGTTCCTCGCCTTGGCCAGCTTTGCTGCGTCGGATGTTTCTTTCCCTGTGTGTGGTCGGTGCTGAAGATGGCTGGCGCTTCGTCTTCTTTCTGAGGCGGCAAGCTTCTTTCTATCCCTTCTATCCCATGCATAGGCGCCGAGTTTTCAATATCTCAGTAGGGGGGGGGGGGGGGGATGTCGAAAAATCCGACAAAATTACACAAAAGATTCAAAGTGGAATTCTAAATATGCAACTACAATACTTCCTAGAAGTATAATATTCTATATAATAACTTGCAATACTTCCTTGAAAAAAGCAAACATATATTAGTTAAGCGATTAAAATTGTTGCGAAGGCTTTATAAAACCCTTATTTTAAGTCAAGAGAACAACATGTACCCTTAACAACCACTAATACCGAACTGCCTAACGAACGGCAGTTCGTTCTTAATGGTTGCTAAGGGCGCATACTGTTATCTTAGCCTGAAGAAAGGAGCTTATAATGCCATTGAAGTAACTGTAATTACCTAACTGATACATGTCTGCTTCTTCAAGGAATTTTTGTAAGTTAATGTTTTACAAGCAGCAGTTTTGTAGTGGGATAGCTTAGTGGTTAAGGCACGGGGAATGTACTCGGAGGACCCGAATTCGATTCCTGGCTCTGTCCAAACTGTTCCCTTGTTCACGCGAAGTACGAATGCGTTAAATCTGAGGGTTCGAAAGTCTTTCCGAGTGGTTGGAAAAAGAGGGTACGGTCCCTGTGAATGTCGTCTCCACTGGGTTCCGGTCTAAATTGGGTGACACAGTCCCGGCGGTCTAAACAGATACCTTATACTTTCGGATAGGTCAGACGGCCTGGATCGAAATAAATTAACAGTTTTATTTATTGTACTATAAAGTTATACAAAAACTCCTTTTAGGCCTGCGCTATTCTAGTTTACCAGTTATACAACTTGATCTCTTAGACTTCAAAACTCACTCTCTCGCTGACTTACTAGATACCATATCGTCTACGTATTGCATATTTCTCCCTTCGAGGAGCAATTAACTCTTGAAAATGGAGGGGGAGGGGGGCTACAAGGCATTATAAGAGTCCGTCGCGTAATGCTCTCCAGCATATTGTTTAATAACCACACTATTCCTGGATATATCCGGTGGGATCTTTGGAGATTTCCCGGTGGGCCGGGTCCATTTCATTTAATTTTTTCGTTATCAATAATGCTCATGATGGACCGAAGTTGAAAAGGGCAATCATGGCCCGTTTTTCCTGGGCCAATCTCGGAGCTAGTATCCGAGCCTGACCCATCCCATAGAGGGTAAAATTTAATAAGTTGAAAAACAATAACAATCAAAGTTGGAGTTAGGATATGTAACGAAACCTTAAGATTTCGTCACATATAAGTTTATACAAATCTGGTTATCCATCCTGTCAGTTGTGTAAGATATATAAAATCAAGTTTTATTAAGAAAACATAAACGTGTAAATGAAGGGCTTGGAGCAATAACATGACTGGCGACATCTGTCACCAAACTGGGATTTCCCCCCTTCAAATGATACCTAGCTGTATGCAGCTATTTCTGGAAAAATTCCCCCCACCCCCTACAAAATAAAAATTGCAGCATTGCCATGTTTCACCAAGCCCTTTAAATGAAAGCTTTAATATAGATATATTACGTATTGCATTCAAAAATACTTATCAGTACAATTTTGCAGAATGCGATGCAAATTTGCAGAGCCATTATAACATATATACTTACCATATAGTGTTGCGCTTAGGTTAGCATCTGTATGATTTTTAATACAATATGCAGATCTTTCAGAAGTTTGGGGATTTTTCACTCAAGAAGAAATTTTTGCTGCTCTAATTTAAATGTATCCTTGAGATATAAGTATGTTTTCTTAATTACAAACCGATACACAACCTTTACAAATAGCACAAAAATATCGAATTATTTTTTCTTTACAAACCAAAATGAAACCTTTAATAACAGAACCCAAACATCACACTGCCTTCAACACTACAAACGTCACTCATCTGAGACCACACCAGTTGAAAAGATATATATGCCAAGTCCTTCAACTAAAAGCAACTATTTTCCCACGAAGTTCTTACGAATCTAGTATTTTCTAGTTTTTCATAATTTATAACTCTAGCTCTCTGTCTCAAACGACTGGGTGTTGATGGGGGGCAAACGTCAGGAACTCACTGGGGCAAAGCCACCCGTGGGGTTTGCAACTTCAAACAGATATACTATTATACACAATATCACCTGGAAAGATGGTACTGGTCTGGTATATAGAATCAAGGAGCAATTACAAATAAGAGATCTTTTGTACACAGTAAACCAAATAAGTCGTCCCTACTTCGGGGTTCTCAATCGCCATTTGTGGGAAGTGAAATCAGGGATGCTGAATTTAACATATATCTTATATATAAAGACTTCTATATTCTTCAAGAATCTTTCAACGGCATTTCCTTTATATGGATTTCAGTATTTTGTGCCTAGTTTAAAGGCATTTATCAAGTCTGGTTCATTGATAGCGTCGAGGTTACCTGTAACGACATGACCTATAAGGGGATCCTTATAAGGATTAGTATCACAATTACATGTTACGTTATTGCATGGCGTAAGGTTTTTACTTAGTAAATTGAAGAAATTTCTTCCCAATGGCATTTCATAACTGTAAGAAGTTTTGATATTGAGGTTGAGAATAGGTAGTTGCTGTTTATGGGTATTTAATATCCTTTCAAATGGAATGTCATTGAAAGTTTTGTTTTGAAACAAAATTGAAAAATATACTACATCATCATTTTTTTCTATTTTATCTTTCAATATCATTTGCAAAAAATTGGCCCGTTTTTTGAACCAATCACTTACAGTAGCCATATTAAGCTTTTGGATTGAATTTAATTCCTTGGTAGACCATTTGATCACATTTTGAGACCAGATATTCCAAATCTGTTGCATATATTTTTTACGTATTCTTATAATATATGATGTGATTACTTTCACGTCATGGACTTCAAATTGATAAACGTTTTTGATAAAACTGTTGAATGATTCTTTACATGCGTTAAAATTGAGTTTTTTCTTTTTTTACTTCTGAACCATCTTTTACTTTCCCTGCAATACATGGTAATGTATAGGGAAAGTATTGGAATCATGCCGAAAATCGCAACTCGAGTTTTCGACGGATCTACACGTTTCGAGACCTCTAGAATACGAAAAAACCATTTTTAGCTTGACGTCTGTGTGTGTGTCTGTGTGTCTGTCTGTGTGTCTGTCTGTGCAGATTTTGTATCCACTCTAACTAAAAAACTAATGGACCGAATTTCACAAAATTTTGTAGGTAAGTCACTTGTGGGTGGGGCTGGTGCTGATTAGTTTTGGGTACGATTCGAAATAAAAGAACCCGCCTTTTTTTACGAAATGGCCCGCAAAAGCTTGTATCCACTCAAGCTGAAAAACTAATGGACCGAATTTCATAAAATTCGGTAGATAAGCCACGTATAGGTCACCCTGGTGCTGATTAGATTTTAGTACGATTCTGAAAAAAATAACCTGCCTTTTTTTGCAAAATGGCCCGCAAAAATTGTCAAAATCTAAACTAAAAAGCTACGTATGCTCAAATATATCCATTAAATGCTTGTTTAATGCGTAATTTTTAACGAAGAAAAGAATAAGACCAACCCCATTACACTAGGACTAGCCGTTCTCGAGATATATTAGTTTTTTCGTATTTTTCCACGTCACCTTTGAAAATATGTCCAGTTATCAAATGAGAACGAAAATTGAATTAAAAGGGAATTAAATTTAATTGAAATAAATAGAACGTGGATATAAGTTTGCAGGGAAAGTCATGTGCTGCCCACATCAGATTTTTTCGTATAAAGTTATCGCTGGGGTGTTCTAATGCAGAATTTGTAGCAGAATAGTAATAATCGTTATTATGTAAACGGTTAAACATCATAGAATTTAATCCATATGGATATATGGAATTACGTTGTAGGATATGCATATTCTCCCACCATATGGGTTCCTCCATTTTTACCACAAAGTCTATTATAGTAATAGATATATTATTAAATGAATGAGTTTGAAAGTGGGAGTAAAGAAGATGGTATTCTTTATTGGTTGTTGTTGTTGAAACCCAGACCATCCGACCTACCAGAAAGGTGTAAGGTAACTGTTTGGACGGTCGGGAAGTGCCACCCAATTTAGACCGGAACCCAGTGGGGGAGGCATCCACAGGGACCGTACCCTCCTTCCCCTATCTTAATCTGGTACGATGGAGATTTATACGTATGTCTAACGGGTTTTTTGTTTGACCTATGTAGTTTAAATCACAGGTTTTACATTTGATCTGGTATATGCACTGGTATGCTTTATGAAACAGAATAAATTTACTAGAATTCCCTATTATATTAGGATCTGCACATTAGCACAGCATACATCGTTTTGACTGACATTTCTTGAATTTAAAGTTAGGCATATGACGAAAATGATGTCTGTACAGAAGATTACATTTCGTAGAGTGATTAGTAGCTGGCTGAGTAGATATAATTACATTCAGTACGTTATTTTCTTGTTCACCACCTCCGACGAGAGATTTAAAATATCTTCTAATAGTATTGGTGCCAGGTTTCATGATGACGGTCTTACGAATCCCTGAAATCCGTATTACCGGGCAATTTACGTCAAAAGGAGTTTTTTAACGGAAATATTTGCCAGTCGCTAGTTAATATATTTTTTTGACCTGTTCAGACATTCAGAAATTCAGACCTGTAATTGTTGGATTCAACACATATCTTACAAAAGCTAATTCCATGCTACTTGAAGTTTTAAAGCCTATATTAAAGAAAATTATAAATAGCGGTTCTTATATTATTAGAAACAGTTATGAAGTTATTGACATTTTGAAAAATCATCATACTAAATTATTCTTCAAAACTTATGATTTCAATGAACTCTTTAATAATATTGATCTCAAAGATTTATACCGTATACTGAACTTGTTATATGAAGAATTTAAAATGCAACATAATATAGAAATAAACAAATACAGGTCTTTCATTAAAATAGTTATTGAAGAAAACTATCTTTTTAATGGATTGAATTTTTATAAACAAATCAAAGGCATCCCCATGGGTGGGGGTTGTTCTTCGATTTTAGCTGACATTTATCTTGATCATTATGAAAAAATGTCTCACGTCAATTGTGCCGATTATTAATTTTGTTGATTAAAATTAATATTGTCAAAAATGCATTTTACATTAAATTAATTATTTATTAGTATATTAATTATACATGTAATCTGTTCTAAAACTTACTGCTGTGTACATTGCGTTGGTGGCCGCAAAACCCACCTATTTCTGTGCTTAACGGGATACTAAGTTAACAAACTAAAAATTAAGGTTAATAGTAAAGGAACAAACATTTATTTATCACATACTCAATTTACACTCTTTAGTTTTACAAATTAAATAAATATCACAATAGTGGAATACATCTCAATGGTAGTTCGGGGGGTGTAATGCCAGATGAATTGATATTTGGTTGGAGCACGTGGTGGGATGCATTAATTAGCTTTTCCTTAAAAACACAAATTTAGACAAAGAGGTTATCCTCATATAGTTTAATTGTACGGTACCTGATCTTCGTTCATATAACTTGGGTAACACCGATGCTTTGTCACACTTTACACTTGCAATACCAGATGAACATGAGCTCTCCTTCGAATTCCTATATCAGAGACGCACACACAACTCTTAACTCTGCTACCGCCGCTTCTTCTTGACTAGTCTAACTCCAACAGCCTGCCTTGACCAATTCTGACTCCCACTTCGAGCAACTCTCACTTATATCCCTTTTTCGGTCCGCGGTCCACGTGCTGAAATGCAGAGCTGAGGGCTAATCCGTAGACATGGCGTCGCCGTCTCGGTTGCCGCCAAACGGCTTAGCGTGGTATGTAAACATGGGCGTGGTATGTAAGATATGGGGCCACCTGTATATTATCGCCCATCTGCTTAGCGTGGGGATAATCCGCACGCATTCCTGGTTCCATTATTTTTTAATCCTTCCAAATATTTATTACTTTACATTTCTGGCATTACATTCTCACCCCCCCGCGAAAAAAAAAGTCCAAAAGTTACTCTCCCACAGTTTCACCCCAGTGGTAAGAAATTAAGTTCACAATGGTTCCTCGCAAACACATATGTTCATCCATCGTGAGAAAGGCTGAGTTCCACTTTTTAGCCTCGTACAACTCATAGCTTTGATAGTTCTTTGTAGTTTCTTGATAGTTCCCTGTCAAGTTAGTCCATTATTCATAATTGACATAATGTACCATAAATTACATGAGGATTACCAACATTCACATTATTATTAAATTGTAAATTTTGATATATATTATTTGCAATGCATAATTTTCATTTCTCCTTTTACATAATTATTTACATACGACATATCATTACATAACAGCATTCATTACTTTATTATTATTATACATTTTCTTGTTATCATTTCATTTTGTAACATATTGTAGTAGTGCAACTATCAACTTCCGATTCTTGGTTATGGTTGAATTCCATACCACCATATTATTTATAAATTACTTTGTTATTTCACTTTTTTTTTTTTTTTTTTTTTTTTGAACTTGCCATATATGTAATGTCAGAAATACATAACATACTTTTTGAAATATACTTATATCCACAATTTAAAACATAAAAACATATACATATACACTCAATTATCACTTTCTATTTATGACATTAATTACAAACTTTTTACATATTTTTCATATTCTTTGTTTTATGAAATTACTATTTACAACAATTCGAGGGCGAAAATTATACCCTCTGGCATTATAACAAACCTCATCATCATTTCTATTATTTTCACAGTTTAATTGCTTTTCTTTAGTGACCTTCCCTTCCTTAATTTGACTTTGATCATTATTTCTAATCACTTTCTCATTTTGATTTTTTTCTTTGTCCTGTGTGTGTGTGTGGTTTGATTCGCTTTCGTCACTATCTTTCAAATATTGTTTTCGCTCCGCTGCCATGTATAGTTTATTTATGTGCACTTTATAAGTTTTATTTTCATCACTTTTAAGACATATTATAACATTATTATTTCGGACTAATTTCGTAATTCTAAATGGTCCATCATATCGATCCTCTAATACCCTTGGTTTTAGGAACTTTTTTAGGTACACTGTCGCTCCTATAAATATATCGTTTTTTCTCACTATTTTATATTTCTTTATTTGTTTGTCATTTACCAGCTTTTGTTGTTCCGATGCGTCTTTCACTACTTTATCTATATTTTTTAAATGCTGTGCCACATAATTTTCATAATTATTTACATCACTATACATTATATCTATTTCTTCCTTACTTGGTATGTTTGTTTGTTTAATATTTTCAAATGGCAATGATAAATCTCTAAGATAGAACAGGAATGAAGGCTCAAATCCTGTATTACTGTTAATAGTGTTATTCACATAAAACTTAAACCATTTTAAAGATTCATCCCATTCAAACGTAGTCTTTGACAAACACATTATACATTGTTTCATGTCTCTGTGTATTCTTTCACAACGACCTAAAGAACTTGGGAAATAAACCGAACTGTATCGCCTTTCAATATTTAATGCATTTGTAAAATCTATGTATTCTTTACTTTTAAAAATTTGAGCATTATCGCTTTGAATAATAATTGGAACTCCATAAGTTGTCACGAAGTTTGTTAGCTTATTCACTATTGTTTTAGCAGTAATGTCTCTGACTGCATAGGCCTCAAAGTATCGTGAAAACATGTCTACAATTGTAATTACAAAATTATTTCCTCCATTACTGCGCGGTAGTTTTCCTACGCAATCCAGTTGTAAATATATTCCTGGTTTTAATATTTCTGGCATAGCCTGAAGTCTGGCTGGTGGTATATTTTTGTGTTTTACTAATAAGCATTGATTACAAGACTTACAAAAATTTTCCACGTCTTGGAAAGCCCCTATCCAAAAATATTTTCTTGAAAGTAATTGGTATGTCTTTTTTACTCCGAAATGAGGGAAATGTGCTATCTCTATTATCTTTCCCTTTAGCGAGTGCGGTATTACAATCTTATTCTCATTTATTTTCCTATACGTTTGTCTTTTATTTTCCTTCTTTACCATTAACAGTTTATTTTGGCTATCAATATAGTATACCTTGTTATTGTGATATCGGTTTCTTCCTTTTTGTAATTCCTCTCTAATTTTACTTAATTTTTCATCTACCATTTGTTGCTCTAATATTTTCTCCACATTTATCTCATCATTTTTAATTAAAGTATTTACATATTTGATTTGGTTATCATTGTCAAATACATATCTCGAGCAATAATCACTTGCGTTATTTTCACCTTTTTGATATTTGAATTTAAAATCATACTGACTTATGTCAATTAGCCACCTCGATATGATATTTGGCATTTTATCTAATTTTATGTGGTACATAAGGGATTTTGCGTCACTCAGCAAGGTGAAACTCCTTCCGAACAGATATTCTCTGAAGTGTTGTAAGGATGCGTGTATAGCTAGCAATTCTAGCTTTATTGCAGGATAACGCTTCTCTGCCGGGTTCACAGGTCTTGAATAAAATTCGATAACATGATCGACTCCATTTACCCTTTGCATCAAAATACTACTAATTCCCTTACCTGAGCCATCCGTAGTTAAGACAAACGGGTTTACTTCATCAGGCTGTCTTACAACTGGTTCTTTAAAAATTGCATTTTTTAATTTTTCAAAAGCTTTTCTACATTCATTATTCCACTCGAACCTAACATTCTTTTTTGTCAAATTTACCAACGGTTCTGCAATTTGTGCATAATTTTTTATCAGACCTCTAAAATAGTTTGTTGTCCCAAGAAAGCTTTTTACTTGTTTAACCGTTTGGGGTTGTTTGAAATTTTGCACTTTTGCACAGTTTTTTATTGATGGGCTTATACCATTCGCATTTACTTTATATCCTAAAAATTCAATTTGCGATTTGCATATCTGTAACTTCGCCGGGTCGAGTGTTAAATTATTTTCTTTCAATCTTTGGAAAACAATTTTGATTTTCTCTAACATTTCGTCGTTATTTTGTGCGCATATGACTAAGTCATCTAAGTAAAAGTATATTTTTAACTCTGATAGATCTCCTAACACTTTGTTCATTAAAAGTTGAAAATATGCTCCTGAGTTTTTAAGACCAAACGGAATTCTTTTAGGATTAAAATTTCCCATAAAAGTTGTGAACGTTAAGGCCTTTCTATCTTGTTTTCTTAGTTCGATCTGAAAAAACGCCGCCTTCAAATCCATAACTGTATAAATTTTACTACCAGCGATATTTTGTAATATATCCTTCACCTTTGGTAAGTTTATTGGCAAAAGTGGTAAATACGCGTTTATGGCCCTATAATCAATAGCAAGTCTATATTTAGGTTCTTCATTTGGTTTACTTGGTTTCTTTACAAGAATTATAGGACTAGCGTACGTGCTTTGTGAACTTTCAATAATGTCATTTTCCAATAATTCCCTAATTTCTTTTTGCGCAATTTCTCGTACTGCTCTCGGAATTGGGTATGGTCGACTCTGAATAGGATAATTGTGCATGAGTTCGATTTTCGGTACTATTGCTGATGTTTTACCTAGGGTAGCATATGACTTTGAAAAAACCTCTGTATTGGTCATCATTAATGCAATAACTTTATTTCTATCTTCCTTATTTAAGTGCTGTACTTGAAAATCGTCTGGAGATATTTCTTTCTTTCTTAATTCCCGAATTTGTTGATAATCTGTTTTATTTAAATTTTGAATATTATTAATTTCCAACGTGGGTTTACTGCTTTTATTTTTTGTATCAACAATTTCGATTTGTTCTGTTATTATACCCACGTTCATATTTTTATTAAGTGTAATTTGGCAATTTTTTTCATTGTATAACAACATTCTAATCTTATTTTTATTTTCTATACTTTGGATCGCTTCATCCGTGATTAATGTTCTTGCCATTTTTATTGGAGAAAATAAAACATCCTGTCCCTCATTTAATTCCTGTGACAAAATCAATTGGACTATTTCTGACTCCCCTGGCTTTAATGTTATTTTTCTTTTCAATTTTGCGAAAATCTGCTTTTCCTCTTTCTTTTTAACATTCTTATTCTTATTACTTTCATTAGAACTTGGTAACCATTTTCCATCATTTACATTATCGCGAGTGCTACAATTTTGCATATTAGAGTCTTTTCTATCGTTATCGCTTTCATTATCCTCGCTTATTCTATCTTCATTCTCATTATTGAATTCATTACAACAATTATTTATTTCCTCATATTCGTCGTCATCATTATCATCGCTTATTCTATCTTCATTCTCATTATTGGATTCATTATAACAACTATTTATTTCCTCATATTCGTCGTCATCAGTATTATAATTTTCATAATTACTATTATATCTATTTTCATCGCGAATTCCCTGGCTTTGTGGTTTTTGTTTTGAATTCTGAATTGGGTTTGTATTTTCACTTTTATACAATTTAATCGCAGTATTCCCAAATTGTACTTCGTTATCTTTTGTATTTAAAATTGCTTTATGTGAGGATAAAAAGTCGTAGCCTAAAAGCATTTTATATTGCCCCTGAAAGTTCTGTTTTGTCACGAAAAAATAATTTTTGCATGCCTTTTCCCCAATTCTAAATGAAAATTGAATGCAATTTAAAAATTCTATATTTTCTTTAGTAAACGTCTGAAGTATTACTCTTCTGGTTATGTATTTTATTTTTACATTTCTATTCTGTTTTAGTTTTTGAAATGTTTCCAAATCTATAATACTAACTTGAGCCCCACTATCAATTACACTTATTATTTTTATTCCTTTGCAATCTATTTCTACCATCGGTAATTGTGGGCTAGATACGTTTTCACATTCGCTTGAAAGGATACTTTTGGTATCATATTTTGCTTTATCATTATTTTCATAATATTGTCCTCTCTTCAAATTTGTATAGTTTTGCCAGTCATCTCCATTTTTGTTATTTCTATATGTTTGTGAACCGAATTTATTTATTTCTCTGGAATTTGTACGATTCGTTCCTTGGTCCCAAATTCCAGCTCTTAGTTTAAATTACTATTATTATTGTTTCTCTCATATGTGTTTGATCTTATATTTCTTCCGTTGCGCCCCCTAAAATTTCCTCTTATACTTTGCCTCTCTCTATTTTCTACGTTGGTTTCTAATTGATCGCAATAATTTCTTTGATCATTATTATTTCCTTGATATTCCCTATTATTTCTATCATATCCTCCTCGTTCAAAATTTCTGAGATTTTCGTTTCTGTTTCCTCTGATATAATTTGTTTGCTCCAACCCATATTGCTGATACTTCCTTCGTTTGGGATTCCTTGCAAATGCAGTATTACACTCATTGTACCAGCAATCTGAGAAATAATGTCCATTTTTTCCGCACCCTATGCAAAAAACAGCCCGTTCCATGGATTGATTTGGTATATTTTGCAATTTTAATTTATTAATTTCTAAAGTCAAATCTTGAACCTGTGTTGTAAGTAACATTTCTTTCAGTTCGTTATGTGATTCTTCTGGAGTCCTATCATTAAGAATTATTTCAAACAGTTCGGCATCTTTTATGGCATCTTCAAACCGCTGCGGATCTTTTTTCTTCACTTCAATTGCCAAATCAGGGCGTAATGCGCTAATAAATTTTCCCAACATTATTTTATTGGTTATTTTCTCTACCTCTCCATCTGTTGTATCCTTAAGGTTCAAAAATTTACGCGCTGCGTTTTTTATTTTTAGCACAAGCTCGTCCACTGACATATCAGGCGTTTGTTTTATTTTATTGAAAGCGTCCTGTTCTTGCGTTATCGTTATTCTGTTTGAAAATTTATTTATTAGTAATATTTTTATTTTATCAAACTCCTTTTCGTTTTGTAATTCAGGGTTTTGAATTAAAAACTGCATAGCCTTATCTTTTAATCTGGTTTTAATGATAGCCACTTTATGCTCTTCCTTCCAACTTGCTAACTCCGCTAATTCATCAAATTGTTTTATAAAGAAATTTATATCTTCCTCCTTACTCCCACAAAATAATGGCAGGATCTGCATTACTGGAATATCCATATTTTTATTATTTCTATCCAATTTAGTATAATTTTTATTTGATATTTTTGAATCTTCTTTCAAACTTGAACTCCTTGTTATAATTGAACTTTTCACCACTTTTTTAACTGGTCCCATTCCTATATCCCATTTTTCTAATTATACCTTCGATCTCATTTAGAAGAACCATTTTTTCCATTTCATTGATAAAACTTTACATAATCATACATATAACATAAGGAGAAATGAGAATTGTGCACAATATTTTCACAATCATCTATGTCGCCACCAGTTGTCCAACCTTATCAATATTTATTTTTTATTATTATTATTCCTTTTATTTTTATTAATTTCATAAATCCTTATTTTATTCCCGTTACTGCTAAAGTCACGAGCACCAAATGTGCCGATTATTAATTTTGTTGATTAAAATTAATATTGTCAAAAATGCATTTTACATTAAATTAATTATTTATTAGTATATTAATTATACATGTAATCTGTTCTAAAACTTACTGCTGTGTACATTGCGTTGGTGGCCGCAAAACCCACCTATTTCTGTGCTTAACGGGATACTAAGTTAACAAACTAAAAATTAAGGTTAATAGTAAAGGAACAAACATTTATTTATCACATACTCAATTTACACTCTTTAGTTTTACAAATTAAATAAATATCACAATAGTGGAATACATCTCAATGGTAGTTCGGGGGGTGTAATGCCAGATGAATTGATATTTGGTTGGAGCACGTGGTGGGATGCATTAATTAGCTTTTCCTTAAAAACACAAATTTAGACAAACAGGTTATCCTCATATAGTTTAATTGTACGGTACCTGATCTTCGTTCATATAACTTGGGTAACACCGATGCTTTGTCACACTTTACACTTGCAATACCAGATGAACATGAGCTCTCCTTCGAATTCCTATATCAGAGACGCACACACAACTCTTAACTCTGCTACCGCCGCTTCTTCTTGACTAGTCTAACTCCAACAGCCTGCCTTGACCAATTCTGACTCCCACTTCGAGCAACTCTCACTTATATCCCTTTTTCGGTCCGCGGTCCACGTGCTGAAATGCAGAGCTGAGGGCTAATCCGTAGACATGGCGTCGCCGTCTCGGTTGCCGCCAAACGGCTTAGCGTGGTATGTAAACATGGGCGTGGTATGTAAGATATGGGGCCACCTGTATATTATCGCCCATCTGCTTAGCGTGGGGATAATCCGCACGCATTCCTGGTTCCATTATTTTTTAATCCTTCCAAATATTTATTACTTTACATTTCTGGCATTACATCAATAATGAAATAATCTACCTCCGTTACGTTGACGATCTGATCATTGAATGTGAAAACGAAAGTTTTCATATGAATTTCGAATTTTATCACATCAATTTAAAATTGGAGGAGAATCCCAGAATAAATAATAACGTGGTGAATTTTTTGGATCTAAGTATATACTTTAGCCAACAAACTCTATCTTATTATATATATGATAAACGAAAACCTTTTAATATTCCTATAACAGGAATTATTCATTGGACATCTAACACATCAATATATTTAGGAATGTTTTTATAAGTAGTTTTTCAAGAACGAAGAAAATTGTAAGCAATGACGTCATCAGATTGCAACGTGATAAAACATTCCTTGAACAGGCATTTAAACAGAATTATCCTGTAACTTTTATGAAACATTACATCAGAAACTACTACGGTAAGAATGATGAATATGGATTAAAATTATGTGAATATTTAAGTACTGTTTCGACATCGTAGGCATGGCAATATTATAAAAACCGAAAATGCTGAACTGGTATCGAGTTGATGTCTTTAAAGAAATGCATCGGTATGGTTTTTCATTCATTCCGTTCCACACGTATGGTAATGTTTGATATATCTTTCCTCTTGCAAAGGTCTTGTGTTAATTGTGATTAGCACTCCGGGGCTTGGCTTCAGTCGGTGCTGGCGACAAGGAGTGCAATGCCGCGGTATTTGGGACATGCATGTTGATAGCTGGGGAGTAAGGTCACAATCCCTTACCGCCATTTTGTAAGCACTTTACGTTGCCTTCCTTTTCTTTATATACAAATATATATATATATATATATATATATATATATATATACACACATATATATATATACATATACAGGGTGATTCGAAAAAAATGTGCCAAACATTAGGAGGTGGTAGAACACACCAAACCAAGCATTTTTCGTCATAGTTTACTGGGTCGGAACGTAAAGACGTTACAAAGTGATGAATTGGGAGAGGTGGTACCATAGCTTGGCCCCCACGATCACCCGATCTGTCATGTTTTGACTTATTTTTGTGGGGATTTCTCAAAAGTCTCGTCTATGATACTCCTCTTGAATCTGAAGAGAAACTCGTTGCCAAAATTTCTGCCGCTGTTGGCAAAGTGCGCGACACTTCTGGTGTTCGAGAGAGTTCGCCAATCCCTCCATCGCCACTGTGAGACGTGCATTCAGGCTGACGGACGCCCTTATGAACCATTACTGTAATTATTGTTTATTAAATGTCATTTTATAACAAAGTCATTCTTGTGTCTTTACCTTATCTCATCAGTTTCACATTTAAGCGCTCACTGGCGCCTTTACGTTTCATTTTTGACCCGGGAAACTGTGACGAAAAATGCTTGGTTTGATGGATACTACCACATCATGAAGTTTGGACCATCTGTTTTTAACCATCCCGTGTATATATATATATATATATATATATATATATATATATATATATTCATATATATATATATACATCAAAGACAACACATAATTATCAAAATAATTATATCCACAGTTAACCAAGATTTCCTTAGAAGTTGGCGCTATGCTGCTCACTCTCCCAAAGTAACTATAAAATACATGAGATAAAAATGAGGAACTGACTAAATGCAAGGCACAAAATGGTAGAGGGGGATTTCCACCCTTCTTTCCCGTTTAAAAGATAGATAAGAATAATAGAATTTAATATATGAATACACCCCCGTTTGATTTTACATTTTACCCAAGTCAACTGGAATTAATTGAGAACATAAGCAAGGAAGAGGATGGTGTTGATTTTCTGGATGTTACGCTCAAACATCACAGCATATACGGTACATATACCGTCTTACATGACAAACGAAATAATTTCAATATGAAGATCAATCATATTATTGACTGGAGGTCCAATCTGACCAAAAACATCTTCAGGAACGTCGTCATTGGACACCTCAAACGTAATCAACGCATTAATACGTTTAAGATAGACTGCATAATGCATAATAAAAGGATTATGAACGAGGCACTAAAACGGAAATATCCAATTAACTTCTTAAAATGTTATTATAATTCCCTTTTTAATACTAAAAGGGGAAAAAATTCTTACTTAAGGGATATGACAATGACATAGAAAGTGCAAATAACGTAGTATTGCGCTTGCGTGAACGGCATATATATATAGAGAGAGAGCAGACTGACTTCATCAACATTGACATTTACGGCTTTTTATTTTCCTGCTTTTGCGTTCCTGGTTGCTTCTTGTATTCGTGTACCTTTGACTTTGCACATATCCGAAAGATTGACTACTGCATGGCATTGGTTGCGTGAGCGTTGACCGGGATTAAAAGCAAGCTTTTAAACGGGAAGGAGGGGTCGCAATCCCCCTCTACCATTTTATGTCTTGCATTTGGTCAGTTCCCCATTTTTATCGCATGTATTTTATAGTTACTTTGGGAGAGTGAGCAGCATAGCGCCAACTTCTAAGGAAATCTTGGTTAACTGTGAATATAATTATTTTGATAATTATGTGTTGTCTTTGGTGTATATATCTAGGCACATTATGTCTTGCATTGCGCGGATATAGAGTTTCTTCTTTTTTCTTGTTTTTGAACTGCGTTACTTCTCGGACCATACATGTGAGGTGGTAGTCTTCCTTGTGATGTCGTAGGGTCTGCATACAGTATGACATTGGAGACGCACTATGGTATGTTGTTTGTCTGTTTAAAGTCATTTTCTTTGTTGTGGAATGAGTGGATTGAATGTGGATTAAGTGTTTTAGGTATTCTTATAGGTTTTAACATTCTGACTTAGACAATACATAATTTGTCCAAATTCTCTACTTTTACGTATTTATTTGAAATGATATTTATACAAAAATCCAAAAAAAGTATATAATGTTTTTAAAATTGTCACTGCGTCTTGCATTCGCACACCTTGATATTTTTATGAGTCTTATGTGTTATTGCGGTTCATGCTATATGGTATGCTCTATACTTTCTTCACTAAACAAGAAGATTTATTGCTTTCTTAAGCTATGTTGTACATGTACTTCTCAACAAGAGATATAAACTGTTGATAATACTTTATGAATGAATACAACAATTATTTTTAGCGACTGGCAACTATACAGATTTCATGTATATGCCCGGTAGTACAACAATACAGGGTTGTTGCATTATCGACAGACAGTTACCCTCTTGCTTTATCCATGATGCCAAACTTAAGAAATATTTCAAGCCTGTGCAACATGCTCCTGACAACAACGTGACAAACATAAATAACGCCCGTTCTGTTTCTTGTGGTTCTACCGACTCGATCCTGAATTTTAATGGATATTCCTTTTTTAAACATACATATCGTCATTACTTCAATGCAATACGTAACTTCAAGTTTTAAAAATGCCTATCTCAAAGATGTAAACTCTGCCCTGTGGCAGACTCTCACCAAATTTCTACTATAAATCCTAATTAATACTTAGTACTTTAGGATTTATTTCTACTATAAATCCTAAAGTACTAAGGATTTCTACTATAAATCCTTAGTACTTTTTGCAAAACATATAATGTCATTTATTGCATCACATGTCAAACCTGCCAAGGCAGATATATCGGCCAGACCAAGAATCGTTTAAATTTGAGAATCAACTTACACCGCAGCCAAATCAGCAAATCTCTTCTCACTAATGCACATATCACCAATTTGGAACTACTCCATTATGGAAAACATGATTTCTCACATGTATATGTTACCATAATCGATATAATACCAAATTTAACTGAAAGATTATGGTGGGAAAGCACCCATATCCAACAATATAGAACTGCCTTCCCGTATGGACTTAATACGATAATTTTTAATGACAACTACAACTTGGAATCTTGTAGAAATGAAAAAAGTATCCCGGTATCACTGGATATCCAACAAGTTGTAAGAAAACGATGGTATAGAGGTAAAAGATACAAGAAAAACATCAGTTATAAAGAAACCATGGAAAAGATTGAAATGTTCATTAAAAATATATGTACGGGAAACTTAAGTAAAACATGGTTGGATCAAAAATCTTATTTATGGCATAAAAACACGTTATATACAACGCATATGGAGCTATCTGAAAACGTACAAAATCGAAGAGCAATTAAATGTTAATAATCATGAAGAAGCATACAAAACTTTGCTATAATGATGGATTTGCTTAAATTAAAGTCAAGACATTTAAAATTGAATTGGGATCATATGCCCAAAAGAAAACTACAACAGAATTTTTTGTTACAACCTTCAAGAATAAAAATTATGACAACTTGCCAATCAAAACTTTTTTTAAAAATCTGGTATATCTCTTGCCAATATCTAACATCGAAGTAAAACTGATTTATAGATTTGTACAAACAAACGACAGAAAAATATTCAATTATAATCGCATAAGTAAAAATATCAATGCATATAAAATGGAAGAGTGTGGATGTCGTAATAGCCCTTATATGGATACCTTTCATGGACATATTATCTCTGGAAACCTAGATTTATTGAATAATCACAAATTAGAATCTATGCTACAACTGGGTACAAAATTTCGAATACAAAATTTTAAAAATATCAAAATTCATTTTGAACAAGATTTGACGGATTTTACATATAAACGCCGTGAAATACAGTGTGCCAATACATGCCTTCAATGAATGGAAATACATCCTTGCAAACATATTCAATTTCCAATACAAAAACTGAGTAACAGAACGTATCATACTTCACTTAAAAATTAGTTTGAAAAAATGAAGATCAATATGTTATAACTTATACTGACAAAGTTGTATCTAATTACGCTTTTACCTGCAGAAAATACTATGCCGATACTCTGAAAACTTGTTATCTCTATGTTCAAATGTACTCCCCATTACAACGAAACAGTAATAGTTTGGTAAATAAGATTAAAGCTCTGTATAAACGCATCGGAATTGAACTCAAAGCTGTTCACTTTCCCTATCTGGTACTCATACCAAAACTTCATAAGGAACCCGTAAAATTCCAGTCTGTGAAAGTTGGATGCGGATCGTATTTAACTATTGCAAATACAAAACTTCTAACTTTACTTAAGAATGTCATGACTTTGCTCAAGAAACAAGGAACTGTAATGATCAATAATTGTTACGAAGTCATCAATCGACTTCAATTCTGCAACAAGGATATACGTTTTAAAAGCTACGATTTTCGTGATTTATTCAATAATACCAATCTGGATTAATTATATGAAATACTGATGAAATTACATGAAGTTTATGGATTAAAGGAATATATTACATACAGAAAGTATGCAGACTTAATTCGCTTGGTGCTGTTTCAAAACATCTTATATGATGGTACCAACTATTTTCAACAGGTGAAGGGAATTCCCATGGGAGGGGGATGCTCATCCCTGCTCGCCGAAATGTAAATGTCGTCATTTGTGTAAATTTGAAAAGGACACTCATTTTAGATGAGATACCATTTTTTTGTTACGTTGACGACATCCTTTTAGGACATATAAGAACACACCCCCGTTTGATTTTACATTTTATCCAAATGAACTGGAATTAATTGAGAACATAAGCAAGGAAGAGGATGGTGTTGATTTTCCGGATGTTACGCTCAAACATCACAGCAGATACGGTACATATACCGTCTTAAATAACAAACGAAATAATTTCAATATAAAGATCAATCATATTATTGACTGGAGGTCCAATCTGACCAAAAACATCTTAAGAAACGTCGTTATTGGACACCTCAAACGTAATCAACGCATTAATACGTTTAAGACAGACTGCATAATGCATAATAAAAGGATTATGAACGAGGCACTAAAACGGAAATATCCAATTAATTTCTTAAAATGTTATTATAATTCCCTTTTTAATACTAAAAGGGGAGAAAATTCTTACTTAAGGGATATGGCAATGACATAGAAAGTGCAAATAACGTAGTACTACGCTTGCGTGAACGGCAGATATATATAGAGCAGACTGACTTCATCAGCACTGACATTTACGGCTTTTTCTTTTCCTGCTTTTGCGTTCCTGGTTGCTTCTTGTATTCGTGTGCTTTTGACTTTGCACATGTCCGGAAGATTGACTACTGCATGGCATTGGTTCCGTGAGCGTTGCCTGGGCTTAAAAGCAAGCTTTTAAACAGGAAAGAGGGACCGCAATCCCCCTCTACCATTTTATGCCTTGCATTTGGTCAGTTCCCTATTTTAATCTCATGTATTTTAGGAAAACTGGATAAACGAGAATGCCACTATACACCATTATAAGGGCGCTCAAATCGTAGTTTCAATACCGGCAAAAGTTACAATTTTTTAGCGAAAATAAAATTCAAAACATTAATGTTAATGCAACTTATTTTCCGATTTTTAGATTTTTCTAATTTTTTTACTTAGTTTATTATTTTTCATTTTTATATATTTATATAATTAATAAATAGTTTATATATATATATATATATATGTGTGTATTAGCTACTGTAATTGGGGAAGTTTTACTAGGATGTTATCGAGTGAAAGTTGATACACTGAGTTGATAATTTTAATAACGAACTTGGGAGGATATGCATTATTAGTCGCTGTACTCAATAATTCCATAAAATGTGCTAATTTATAATATTCATCACAAATTTTATTGATTCTAAGAGCCTGGTTTATTATAATATTTCTAAATACAGATATATGCAAACAAGAGTCAAAATGTTGAATTTTTGATGTATTAAATTCAAAATCCTGTCTTTTATCATGCAAGTTTATAACCATATTACAATTTTGTGAATTTCAATTTAAATCTCTCTCTCTCTGTCTCTCTCTCTCTCTATATATATACACACACACAAATAACTCTTCGGCAGACGATAATTAATTGAATATGTCAGAAACGAAGCTGGAATTTTCATGAAGGCCTGCAATTGCGGCTTTTCTGATAGTTTGCCGAAATTATCAACAAAGTATCTGACAAAAAAAAAGAGTAAACTTTGCAGAAGATTTTATTGTATACGGACCACCAGATAATGCACCGCGGATTTCAGATTGTGAACCATTGTATCAGAGCCCTCACAATGAGTAAAGCCGTCGAAAACTCGAATACCAATTTTCGACCTCACTCCAATGCTTTTCGTACTCATTAATATGCATTTTTGTAGGAAATGCTACCTTGTAGAGAAAGTCATTAGTTGGAGACATCAAACTTTTCCTTTGTTGTCAGCTCATTTAGAAAGAGACGACGCTATTTTCTCTCACATAATAAAACCACCAGTTTTATAATATAAAATATACGCCTTTCGACCACTGTCTTGCTATAAAAAATAAATACTCATCTGCTTATCGTCCAGTGAATGTATTCATCAACCTTTGTTTCATAAATTATTTGAAAGTAACGCATGCAGAGCATTATTTATGAGGTTGTAGTTAAATTTATGCTACATAAATATACGGTATTCGAGCTTAATGGCTTTCTTGCAGTAGCTGTGGATCTCATCGCCGTTCGTTGCACTGGCGTAATAAGCCCTAAAACGTTAAAATAGACTGCATTCAGGGTCTGGGGTCTGATTAATACACGGCCAATTTTTAAGGGCCCCCACATATTATATATGATACAAATTTAAGCAGAAATAAATTTTTTATTGATTTAAAGCTAGTATTATGTCATTTTAAATTACAATTTATGTTAATAGTTTTAAATAGTATACGTATACTATTTTGAAGTAAAACTTTGGAAGGTTTTGACAAAAGGGCATTTGGGGCTATGATCCTATGTGAGGCCCGAAATTTGCTATGTGTTGATGTTTTGAATATGTTTTATATACCGTGACAACATAAGGCCCTGAATTAAAACCAAACCCCACTTTGGCTTGATCAAAGGTTGTTTTCCATAGAGGCTCGTAAAAATATGACATATAGATGTCATTGCAAATATCGGTAATCCACGCTGATGCGTATTAAGAATGGAACCTTGTAATATGAATATAATTATAACATTGGGAATGTTCCTATGGGAGATTTTGTGACTCTTCAATACAATGTTTTACTAAATGATATATCTCTATAGAGTTTAACCTCTTTCAAGATTTTAACCTCATCTACGGAAAGGCCATATATCTAAATAAGAACATATCTAAATGTGAGAATGCCGATAAAATAATTTTCTTAATTCCAGACTAAAAATGGTTATATAAGAAAATTCTTTTCATTTTATATTCATCTTGTTTGAAATCAAATGCAAAGGGAAAAAAAATGAAATTTTGTTAGTTATATATCTCTTAATCATTGACATACAAAGTGATAAATCCCTAACGGTTTTAACTAAACTTTACCCTTCTTAACGGTTTTAACCTTTTGGAAAAGGTGTAGTAAGTAATAAGACCAATTTTTAAATGCGAGTATCCCGATAAAATTAATGTTTTAATACAATTGGTGATTTAAGAAAATTCCTGAACTCTAGAGCTAAGTTGAAAAGTAGACAAGCAAGTGCATTATCCCAGCCTAACACCATTTTAAATATAAAAAATATTTGGGATTCTCCCAAATTCTTTCAAATAAAATTTGAGAAAATTTTATTAGAAAAATTGTTCTTTTTACTTTCCCTGCAATACATGGTAATGTATTGGGAAAGTATTGGAATCATGTCGAAAATCGCAACTCGAGTTTTCGACGGATCTACACGTTTCAAGACCTCTAGAATACGAAAAAACCATTTTTAGCGTGACGTCTGTGTGTGTGTCTGTCTGTCTGTCTGTGCAGATTTTGTATCCACTCTAACTAAAAAACTAATGGACCGAATTTCACAAAATTTGGTAGGTAAGTCACTTGTGAGCGAGTCTAGTGCTGATTAGTTTTGGGTACGATTTGGAATAAAAGAATCCGCCTATTTTTGCGAAATGGTCCGCAAAAGTTTTATCCAATGTAACTGAAAAACTACTGGACTGAATTTCATAAAATTCGGTAGATGAGTTACTTGTGGGTTTCCCTGGTGCTGATTAGATTTTGGTACGATTCGGAAAAAAATAACCTGCCTTTTTTTGCAAAATGGCCCGCAAAAATCGTCAAAATCTAAACTAAGGAACTAGGTATACTCAAATATATCCATTAAATTCTCGTTTAATACGTAATTTTAACGACGAAAAGAATAAGACCAACCCCATTACACTAGGACTAGCCGTTCTCGAGATATTTTAGTTTATCGTACTTTCCCTACGCCACCTTTGAAAATAAGCCCGGTTACCGAATGAGAACGAAAATTGAATTAAAAGTGAAATAAATTTAATTAAAATAAAGAGAACGTTAATATAAGTCTGCAGGGAAAGTCATGTGCTGCTCACATCAGATTTTTTACTTTCCCTGCAATACATGGTAATGTATAGGGAAAGTATTGGAATCATGTCGAAAATCGCAACTCGAGTTTTCGACGGATCTACACGTTTCGAGACCTCTAGAATACGAAAAACTATTTTTAGCGTGACGTCTGTGCGTGTGTGTCTGCCTGTCCGTGTGTCTGTCTGCCCGTGTGTCTGTCTGTCTGTGCAGATTTTGTATCCACTATAACTAAAAAACTAATTGACCGAATTTCATAAAATTTGGTAGGCGAATCTGCTGCTGATTAGTTTTGGGTACGATTCGGGATAAAAGAACCCGCCCTTTTTTGCGAAATGGCCCACAAAAGCTTGTATCCACTCTAGCTGAAAATCTAATGGACCAAATTTCACTAAATTTGGTAGATAAGTCGCTTGTGGATCACCCTGGTGCTGATTAGATTTTGGTATGATTTGGAAAAACTAACCTGCCTGTTTTTGGAAAATGGTCCGCAAAAATCGACAAAATCTAAAATAAAAAACTACGTATGCTGAAATATATCCATTAAATGCTTGTTTTATGCGTAATATTTAACAAAGAAAAGAATAAGACTAACCCCATTACACTAGGACTAGCCGTTCTCGAGATATTTTCGTTTTTTCTCTACGCCACCTTTGAAAATGACTCCAGTTACCAAATGAGAACGAAAATTGAATTAATAGTGAATTAAATTTAATTAAAATAAAAAGAATGTGTATATAAGTCTGCAGGGAAAATCATGTGCTGCCCACATCAGATTTTTACTTTCCCTGCAATACATGGTAATGTATAGGGAAAGTATTGGAATCATGTCGAAAATCGTAACTCGAGTTTTCGACGGATCTACACGTTTCGAGACCTCTAGAATACGAAAAAACCATTTTTAGCGTGACGTCTGTGTGTGTGTCTGTCTGTCTGAGCAGATTTTGTATCCACTCTAACTAAAAAACTAATGGACTGAATTTCACAAAATTCGGTAGGTAAGTCACTTGTGAGCGAGCCTAGTGCTGATTAGTTTTGGGTACGATTTGGAATAAAAGAACCCGCCTATTTTTGTGAAAAGGTCCGCAAAAGCTTGTATCCACTCTAACTGAAAAACTACTGGACTGAATTTCATAAAATTCGGTAGATGAGTTACTTGTGGGTTTCCCTGGTGCTGATTAGATTTTGGTACGATTCGGAAAAAAATAACCTGCCTTTTTTTGCAAAATGGCCCGCAAAAATCGTCAAAATCTAAACTGAAGAACTAGGTATACTCAAATATATCCATTAAATGCTCGTTTAATACTTAATTTTTAACGACGAAACGAATAAGACTAACCCCATTACACTAGGACTAGCCATTCTCGAGATATTTTAGTTTATTCGTTTTTTCTCTACGCCACCTTTGAAAATGAGTCCAGTTACCAAATGAGAACGAAAATTGAATTAATAGTGAATTAAATGTAACTAAAATAAAGAGAATGTTTATATAAGTCTGCAGTGAAAGTCATGTGCTGCCCACATCAGATTTTTACTTTCCCTGCAATACATGGTAATGTATAGGGAAGTATTGGAATCATGCCGAAAATCGCAACTCGAGTTTTCGACGGATCAACACGTTTCGAGACCTCTAGAATACGAAAAAACTATTTTTAGCGTGACGTCTGTGTGTGTGTCTGTCTGTGCAGATTTTGTATCCATTCTAACTAAAAAACTAATTGACCGAATTTCATAAAATTTGGTAGGTATATCACTTGTGGGCGGATCTGGTGCTGATTAGTTTTGGGTATGATTCGAGATAAAAGAACCCGCCATTTTTTGCGAAATGGCCCGCAAAAGCTTGTATCCACTCTAGCTGAAAAACTAAAGGACCGAATTAAACAAAATTTGGTAGGTAAGGCGCTTGTGGAACACTCTGGTGCTGATTAGATTTTGGTAAGATTCGGAAAAAAATAACCTGCCTTTTTTGCTAAATGGCCCGCAAAAATCGTCCGAATCTAAACTAAGGAACTACGTATGCCCAAATATATCCATTAAATGCTCGTTTAATACGTAATTTTTAGCGAAGAAAAGAATAAGACCAACCCCATTACATTAGGACTAACCGTTCTCGAGACATTTTAGTTTTTCGTATTTTCTCTACGCCACCTTTGAAAATAAGTCAGGTTACCGAATGAGAACGAAAATTGAATTAATAGTGAATTAAATTTAATCAAAATAAGAGAATGTGTATATAAGTCTGCAGGGAAAGTCAGGTGCTGCCCACATCAGATTTTTGCTTTCCCTGCATTACATGGTAATGTATAGGGAAAGTATTGGAATCATGTCGAAAACCGCAACTCGAGTTTTCGACGAATCTACACGTTTCGAGACCTCTAGAATACGAAAAAACTATTTTAGCGTGACGTCTGTGTGTGTGTCTGTCTGTGCAGATTTTGTATCCACTCTAACTAAAAAAGTAATTGACCGAATTGCATAAAATTTGGTTGGTAAGCCACTTGTGGGCGAATTTTGGTATGATTTGGAAAAAAATAACCTGCCTTCTTCTTGCAAAATGGCCCGCAAAAATCTAAAATAAAAAACTACGTATGCTCAAATATATCCATAAAATGCTTGTTTAATACGTAATTTTTAACGAAGAAAAGAATAAGACCAACCCCATTACACTAGGACTAGCCGTTCTCGATATATTTTAGTTTTTTCGTATTTTCTCTACGCCACCTTTGAAAAGAAGTCCAGTTATCAAATGAGTACGAAAATTGAATTCAAAGTGAATTAAATGTAATAAAAATAAAGAGAACGTGAATATAAGTCTGCAGGGAAAGTCATGTGCTGCCCACACCAGATTTTTGTTAAAGCAACTGTGGGAGAATAATAATGCAGATTTAAAAGTGGAAAGTTCACTATAGGGAAAAGATTTGCGTTAGAGTCTGCAACAATGTAAAGAATTTTGTACTGAAACTCATCACCTTTTCATTAATTTTATAGCTGCCTATGATAATATTGATAGCGCTGGTCTTTTACAGGTTATGAAAGACTCCTAAATACCTAAAAAATTTGTTAGGCTTGTGGATCTCATAGTGACTGAAACTCTTTCCATTGTACAGACGCAAGGGAGAATCTTAAAACTTTTTACTTTCCTTATATACATAATGTATAAGGAAAGTATTGTGACGGGGTCGAAAATTTGAATTCGAGTTTTCGACGGGAGAGCACGTTTCAAGCATCCCTGATCACGAAACAAACATTTTTGAAGTGATGTCTGTGTGTGTGTGTGTGTGTCAGTGGGACTGTGGAGACGATAACTGACGAACGAATGGACCGATTTGAACCAAATTTGGTACAAAAATCACAATCCATAAACACTGGAAGCCTATTGTTTTTATACGCAACCGAATGTTCAGAACCCCCCTAAATTTTCGAATGAAATTTTGAAAAAATCGTCAAAAAATCAAAACCACTAATAAAGTTTCGCAAATAGACATTTCTTATGTAATTTTTCATTAGAAAACGGTTGATATAAATTTTAGAACGCTAACACGAACCGTTCTCGAGATATTGTACATTTAAAAAAAAAATCAAAAAGTCATATAAAATAAAAAAAAATTATTTCCTATTGATAAATATGTTCACTTTTCATATGTAATACCATGCAATAAATCGGGTGACATAATTCTAGTGGATCTAGCTCGTTCCATTCATGAAAAAAGATACTCTGAGTAATACTTTTGTATTTGAACGTCAATAGTCATTTATCTGCTGTAAGAATAACTTATTTCTTAGTGCATAACGCATGGCAAGATTTTGGCGACGAATTTGGCGGAATGTTGCCAGCTTGGCGACTTTTTGAAATGTTGCCAAATTAACGAAAATCTCGCCAAATGGATAAAAATGACGCTAAATCAATGAAAATGACGACTAATTGTCGAAAATTTAATGTCTTGGAAAGAATATTAGTATCTACTATAAGAAAAACCTATTTTTTTACTGTAAAAGTAGTAAATTCATTACATTATATAAGGAAAGTCATGTGTTGCCCACATCAGATTTTTTTATATTAATAATGGCGTCAGGCAGGGAGGATGCACTTGTTTGTCTACTTTTCAACTTTGCCCTGGAGAAAGTAATTAGAGATTCTAGTATCGACACCAAAGGAAATATCTACAGCCAATCTATTCAAACTCTTACATTTGCTGATAACATCAGTATAGACATAAATATTAAAGATCCAAAGGAAGCCTTTCTTGCCTTGGAAAGCGCTGCTGATAAAATGCATCTGAAAAGTAAACAACACAGAACTATATACATGGTTTTTGTAAAGAATCTTGCTGTCCCATCCGGGAATTAAACTCTGGATCACCAAACTGGTGAGGCGACGCTCTACCGTTGAGCTACTGGGGCAAAACTGCAAATAGTTATTGTGGAAGTGAAATCTGCACTTTTACCAAAAGCGAGTTTTTCTCGCTCGCACGTGAGGCTTGTTTGACCAAATTCGAATCTATCGAACATTTTAACTACCTGAGATCTCAAATGAATTGTGATAGAATAATATTGATTTAGGAATTTAAAAACGAATTATAGCTACAAATCGCTGTTTTCATGGATTAAAATTTTTTCCAGATTACAGCTGACTGGGAGCTAGACAAAATTACAGCGAGATAAAGTATTTATCAGACCTATCTTAATTTATGCTTCAGAAGCCTGGAACCTCACAGGACATGATGAGAAAGATTTTCACATCTTTGAAGTTAAAGAGTTTGCACAGTATTTTGGTGGAATTCAGGGAAATGATATTTGGAGAAATTACAATTTTGAACTATGCAAATTATACTACTGATACAATTTTGAACTATGCATATTATTATATAATATATAAAATTCTGACGTAATTAAATATATTAAAATTAACAGAATTCAATGCGTAGGATCTTTGTTAAAAATGGATAATAAAAGAATCGCAAAAAATATTTTTATGTCCACGCCGATTGAGAAAAGACCAAGAGGATGACCGACTGTATGGACATGGACATTAACGTGTTATGGATAAAAAATTGGAGAAGCTTTGCTCCAAAAGGGACAGCTTGGAAGAATCTTTCGTGGAAGGCCAAGGTCCACAGTGAGCTATCGGGCCATTGATGATGAAGAAAATTCGTTTCATTCTCAATTCATTTTGTTTGAAATCAAATACGAAGAAAATAATGCAATATTATTACTTATGTATATCCTAATCATTGTAATACATAACATACTATTATTATTTTATGTTGAATGATAATTTTTTTCAGCGTTGGTTCTTTAATTAATGACAATTTATGATATGAAATGCATGCTAAAAACATACATTGACGCATTTTCCATAAATAAATTACAGTAAAATTTCAGGTCTTTTTCATTGAAATTGTATATTGATAAAGGAAGCCTGTCGCTTTCTTTCGAAACGCAATAGATTCAATTGGATTTGTGATTTATCGATGAAATATATTACAAAAAATCTGATGTGGAAAGCACATGTTTTTCCTTATATAATGCTTACACTTTTACATAAAAAAATAGGATATTCTTATAGTGGATACTTATATTCTTTCCAATATATTGAATTTTCGTCAATTAGTCATAATTTTCATTAGCCTCATTTTTATCCATTTGGTGAGATTTTCGTTAATGTGTTAATGTGTAAAAATAAAAGCCGTCAAGTTGTCGACATTCCACAAAATTCGTCTCATAAATCTCGCCAAACGTTATGGACGGAGAAATAAGTTATTCTCACAGCAGATAAATGTATATTGTCGTTCAAATACAAATGTATTACTCAAAGTGCTTTTTCTTATGAACGGAACGAGCTGGATCCACGAGAATGATGTCACCAAATTCATCGCATGATATTACATATAAAAAGTGAACATATTTGACAATAGTTAATATTTTTTTATTTTATGTGAATTTTTGATAAATTTATTTGAAAACTGTGGAATATCTTGAAAACGGTTCGTGCTAGCGTTCTAAAATTTATGTCAATCATTTTCTAAGGAAAAATTACATAAGACTTTTTATCTGTTTTCTATTTGTTTTTTGTCAACCATGAGTTAAAGTCTACACAGCATGCATGGTAATTTTCTTATCTCTGCAAGTTGCCATGGCAACGCATGACGCCACGAGCAAAGGAGATAAGGTATTTGTACTGTTTCGACCGAGCTGTAAGAATGTAACGAACGGAGGCATAGTGCGTAGTTACAGCGTAAAACTTGTTGTATATGTGTGATTGTAGAATTAAGATGGTCTACCGAATGACGGCTTCTGTTCCTATTTATTTAATTTAAGTAAGAAGTGAGACACAAACACTATTTTCGCAATGTTATTAAAGGTTTTGTGTTTTTGCTGATTTTTTTCAAAATTACACTCGAAAATTTAGGGGTTCTGGACATTTGATTGTGTTAAAAACAACAGGCTTCCAGCATTCACGTATTGTAATTTTTGTACCAAATTTCATTTAAATATCTGCATTCGTTCGTGAGATATAGTCTCCTCAGACTCACACAGACAGACAGACAGACATCACCTCAAAAATGTTCGATTCATGATAGGGGATGCTTGAAACGTGCTCTCCCATCGAAAACTGGAATTCGAATTTTCGATCCCGTTACAATAATTTCCTTATACATTGTGTATATAAGGAAAGTAATACATGTCTTGGCATGATGATGTTTAAAGGAACTATTTCTTTTTTTCATTTTGATATATTTATGGTGAGAAATAGCTTTAAGGATAATGTAACATATACGCTGCTCTGGGCCATATTAGTTAAAAGAGGTATTCGTGGTTATTGAATGTTTGGGTAACGTTGTATTAGATAATTGGCAAGTGCACAGTAAAGAGATAAAGTGTGAAAAAAATTATCTAACATATTTATTTTCCCTTTATGTCGCTACGATGCAAATAATTTGGTAGATTCCCTTTAGATAGATGTTCTTTCTGTTTTCCATATTCTACAGTCACTATATATATCAATTCAAAAGATCTGAAAACAAGGAAAAGCTACCGATAGACGGATCTTGACCCTGTGGTTGGATGTCGTCAACTTGGCCCCTTTTTCGATAAAGACAAAAATGTTGCTACATTGATAAGAATGATGCCAAATGAGAAGTTATATTTAGAAATTCTTATTTTCGTCATATGACGAGCATACTTTCTAGTATATAAGAAATGCTCTTCTATCCGTTTGTCAGTAACACTTGGTGATGCATTTAGAGAACTTGAATTTGGAGAATAATTTAGCAAAGTATCGCCAACTTGGCGATGTTTCGATCCAGAATGACAATACTCTCGTCAAAATTGCAAAAATGATCCAAAATTAATAAAAATGACGAATTAATTGATGAATTAATTATTAAAATATTTTAATGTATGGATTATATCGCTTATTGAGGATGATATCAATATTTAGAGTTGTATGAAATATAAATTAATTGGGTACGTTGAAAAAGTTTTACATGTTGTCATCTGAAAAATCGCCAAATGTACAATTCAACGATCAAAACAGAGTTCCGTGGATCTTATACATTATTTTTTTACTGTAAAAGTATTAAATTCAATGCATTATAAAGTCATGTGCTGCCCACGTCAGATTTTTTGTGTTTGTATTCAAAGCATTGGTAATATAACTTAAAAAGGCAAGCACGTGCCGTCATGAAATTAGATATGTGGATATATTATAAAAAGTAAACGCGATAGTTTGAATTTGTTTCTTATGAAGTGAATGGTTCCAACACGAAAAAATCAAAATTCAAGATTTTCGTTGTACTATTTTTCATAGTAAGCAATTGTGTAGCAGTTGAGTCTGAGCTGATAGAAAAAGAAATTCAATCGGAACCAAAATACAGTGATGAAGACCTCTCACTTAAGCGATTCTCAAAGGATTCAAAGTGGTATGACTGAGTCCTAGACGTAAGAGATCGTACTATTTCACCAAATTAATTTTGATACATTCTATACATTTTGATATTCATTTACTACTAATTTGACCTTATTAAAAATAAATAATCTGGATGAAATATATTTAATTTTAAATATGTATTGAAATATAATTAATAAATTAAACAAATGTTATAACTTATCACAGCTTATTCAGGCGCATAAAAGCATTTTAAGCAAGGCAAGAAACAAAAGAGAATTTGATTTAATGATTAAAATAACATCTGGCAAAGTGTACATTCACAATTTATATGTTCGTTGTTTTTTAAATTTCGATAAAATATTTACAGACCATTTGTGCTTCTTTTATTGCTGACACAAGTCATTGAGGAACTCTTTAATAAGTAAATAAAATTGATTTAAATTATCCGTTTCACTTTCGGGAATATCATCTCCGCGGTCTTCATAACTTTTAAACCCGTACACTTCATCATACTTAATTGTGAACTCAAGAACATCATATTCATTTTCCAAGCACCATCTCAAGAACAGCTCAACTTTCTCCCATTTACCTCCTGCGTAATTCAAAAAGTTTCTAGGATCAGTGTCATTTACTGATTTATGAATCTGAGACATGCAGTCAAGAGATAAAATAGTTTCTTTTTTTAATTCTCGAATTTCCTCAACGGATAAGCTAAGCCAAGTAAAAAATATTTCCGCATCTTGCCACTCATTATCGTTTAATAGGTTAAAGTGCATACGTATTAAACGATCCTGAGTGCCGTCTGCATCTCCCATTTTAAACGACTTTTTAAAATTTTTTATTTCATCTTCAGAGCTAAAACACCAAGTTAAAATCTTTTCTACTTCTTCCCATTTACCACCGGTGAACAGTAGCGTTTGGTTATACCTTTCCCTATAATAAGGTTTTATTTTAAAGCAATGTATTAATATTTCACAAACATCTCTTCCTATTGCATGGGCCACATATTTCTTATATTGTATAATCTCTTCTTTAGAAGAAAGACTCCACTCGGTAAATTCATTTGCAAGATCTACTTGATTTGCAGTTACTAAATTCATGCATTTAGCCATTCCTTGACGACAAAAGATTAATGTTTTCTTGAATTCTGCTGCTTTTTCTTTTGTGGGAAAGCACCACTTGATCACTTTATCAATAGCTGTTAATTCGTTATCATATGAAATTTTCTTCAGACATGAATTTTTCCCATAGTCCGAGTAAATAATTTTCTCCTTAAGTTTATTTATATCCACATCAGTTAATGCGCTCCACCTGATGAATGACTCAACTTCATGCCATTCTTCATCTGCTATAAAATGAATACAGACATTATACGCTTCTTCTTTAAGGCAAAGTTCTCTTTTGAACTTCTGTACTTTCTCTTTAGAAATATAGCAATTTGATACAAATTCATCAAGTAATCTCCATCTCTTTAATTGAATTAGCTCTAAGCATGTTACTGCTCCTTTGCTAGACCAAATAATATTCTCTTTCTCTTCTTTAGTTGCATTGTCTAATATCCATTCGATAATTATTTTATCTTGATAAGTATAGTTTTCTTGTGTAAATAAGTGATGAAGTAATATACTGCTCGCATTATGTATGTCATATGCATAACCATTGTAAAAAAGACAATCTGTAAAAATAAATCTTTTATACGGTTCGGGTATTTTGTACAAAAATTCCCCCAAAAGTTCTTTATAGTCGTAAAACAATCCTTCACCATACCCTTGATATCCTTTACAAGCCCCAATCTTAGAAGTAAAGTTTTTTAAAAGTTCAACATAACTGCTGTGTGGTAAAAAGTCCCACATAAGTCTTGCAGTTTTCAAAAAGTAATCTTGGTACGGAAAGTCTAGAAATAATTCTAATACTCTAGAATATATAAAATTAGGATCCTCTTGGTTTTCTGTGAGGTCTTCTGTTAAAAATGTTATCTGTGTATCCTGTCTCATTTTTGAAAATAGGAAGCACAGGACTTCCGTATAATAGTGATTTGGCACCCATTGTTCAAGCCAATAACTTTCCGTATAACTAGCTATCCGAAACACTTCTTCAAAATCGTTGAAGGCAATGGAATCATCCATCCCTTCTATGCTATTGCTAACTGCTTCTTGAGCAGCATAAATTAGAGCACCTTCATCTCTGATCAAATTTGTTTGCTCTAAGCAATATTCCACTACATCTTTGCTTCCACTCTTTACAGCCATCTGAAGCCAAAACCAATCAGGGTCTGTGTCTCCTCTTAGTTTATTTACCTCGTCCTTAAGATAATAAGACCAAAACTTTACAAAATGTGGTTGCTGGATCAAACTTGGGTATTCAGGATTATAAAATTCTTCTTTTTCTTTCTCTGTCATTTGCTTGTCCAAAGCGGGAATATGTTGATTCATGCAATAAAGTAGAGCCAATTTATACTTTTGTTTAATTGTTAGACATTCGTCCATTAACATCGCTTCTGTTGTTTTTTTTCGATCTACGATACCACGTGATGTGATAAATGCGCTGCAGTTAAAAAATTTGAAGCTATAATTACGTGAAAAACCGAGAGTTTTTTCGTGATATTTTACCCAAGCAAGTATACGCATTCCGATTAATAGAAGAGCACCTATTACTTTTTCCCGCAGTTCTTTTGTTAGACACAATTTATCTAATATTATCTTCGCCTTTTTTTCTACTATTTCAGCCCATTGTACCTTTCGTTGTTCCTTAGAGCCTGTCTTATTTTTATCATATTCCGAATTGAATACGCAAAGAATTTCTTTCTTCAACTGATGGTTATTGCATATTTCAACAGCAACTTTTACTGCTGCAAAATTTTCCAGTGGCACCATATTGCTCTTTGAAATATCAAGTAAATGAACTTTTCAAAACAGTTTTAAGGCGGGGGTAGGTGATTACATATATGAATTATATGCTGTATATATGACTTCAAATAGTATGAAAACCCTAAATCTTTGTTCTTCTGTAAAAACTGAAAATAAAAAATAAAAAAAAATAATTGTATATTATAACATTACTTAATTTTGACGACATCCTAATGCTAAATTATTTAATAACAAAAACACTACTTATTTAACAGCCGAAACGAAATAAGTTCAGGGAAAAAAATAATCTCAGTAACTTAAGACAAACGGAGGAAACTGAGAAATGTATATTCTTCTTTACAAATTTTCACAATACTAACCGAATACCCGTTGAAAATCAACGGTCTCGCAATAAGGAACCCCTGAATAATGTAAATTTTTTAATAATTCGCGTTTCACATTTTTTCTCCAAATCAAATATTTTGGTGTGAAAGAAACCCCCTAAAGAAGAAAATACTGGGAAAATAAATTTGCGCATTTCTTCCTTTCGAATTATTCACCCGTGCACCACATTAAAATCTATCTCATCCCGAGGCACCCCTATATTATTATTTCTCCTTTGGAACTTTTTTCTGTGACGCACATCCATAAATGAACATTTTCGAAAAACTCCTTGTCTCGGGTTTTTTATCAGATGATTGGTCCATATACCAAATATCAAGCCTCTACCACATTTAAAAGGAAATGTACCTCATTTATTCGGAAAATCGAACATATTAGTGTGCAGCACCCCTTAAAGTAGCAAATATTGGAAATCTGAAATTTCACGCTTTCTTCCTTTCAAACTATCTACCCATACACCAAATTTGAATTATCTATCCTATCGAGAAGCATGTTTTTTCTATCACTTCACCTTTTGAACGTTTTTCTGTGTAGCACCCAGTTAATGAACATTTTTGTTAAACTGTATTCATGTTTGGTTTTTTTGTTAAATGGTTAGCCCATATACTAAATTTCAAGTCTCTATCACATTGTAAAGGAGGCATTTTTCATTTGTTCGGCAAATCGAACATTTTAGTGAGCGGCACCCCCTACAATAGCAAATGTTGGAAAACTGAAATTGCACACTACTTTCTTCCTTTCCGACTTTTTACCCATACACCAAATTTAAAGTCTCTATCTCATCGTGAAGCATGTTTTTCTAGCATTTCTTTTTTCGAATGCTTTTGTGTAGAATACCTACCCCCTTAACTATACATTTTTGAAAACATATATTCTTTTTGTGATTTCTATCAGATTATTCGCCCATATACCAAATATCAAGCCTCTATCACGTATTAAAAGGGGCGTTACTCCTTTATTCCGAAAATCGAACATTTTGGTGTGCAGCATCCCCTAAAACAGAAAATATGGGTAAACTGAAATTGTACACTTTATTCTTTTCAAACTATCTACCCTTACACCAAATTTGATATCGCTATCTCATTCCGAAACAAAGTTTTTATCAAATCTCTTTTCGAACGTTTTACTCTGGAGCACCCCTTAAACTAATATTTTGGAAAAACTATATTCGTCTTGGGTGTTTTCGTCAAATGATTAGCCCATATACCAAATGTCAAGCCTCTATCAAATTTCAAAGGAGTCTTTTCTCATTTATTCGGTAAATCGAACATTTTGGTGTGCGGCACCACCTTAAGTAGAAAATATTGGAAATCTGAAATTGCACACTTTCTTCCTTTCCAACAATTTATCCATACACCAAATTTTAAGTCTCTATCTCATCGCAAAGCATGCTTTCTTATCATTTCACTTTTCGAAAGTTTTAGTGTGCGGCACCCCCTTAAGTAAAAAATATTGGAAATCTGAAATTGCACACTTTTTTCTTTTCAAACAATTTACCCATACACCAAATTTGAAGTCTCTATCTTATCGCAAAGCATGCTTTCCTATCATTTCACTTTTCGAACGTTTTAGTGTGCGGCTCCCCCTTAAATAGAAAATATGAAATTGCACACTTTCTTCCTTTCAAACAATTTACCCATACACCAAATTTGAAGTCTCTATCTTATCGCAAAGCATGCTTTCCTATCATTTCACTTTTCGAACGTTTTAGTGTGCGGCACCTCCTTAAGTAGAAAATATTGGAAATCTGAAATTGCACACTTTCTTTCTTTCAAACAGTTTATCCATACACAAAATTTGAAGTCCCTATCTCATCGTAAAGCATGCTTTTCCACCATTTCACTTTTCGAATGTTTTGGTGTGGGGCACCCCCTCTAGAGAACGTTTTCGAAAAATTCGATTTTTTCAGGGGGTTTTATTGAACGACCGGGCCATGTACCAAATTGCAAGTCTATCTATTCGGAAAGTGCCTAAAAAATCGTGACAGACGGACAGACAGACAGACAGATAGACGGACACTTGGCAATTAGTATATATAGATTATATGAAGTGAGAGTGATACCACGTTAAGAAGCGTATCGGTTGCTGTCTTAAGTTATTGATTAACTATCTGATCAAAGATAGAGAAACTAACACTCTTTAAAAATCAGTTTCAATACATTTGATGTGAATAACATACATGATTGGGGGATGGATGGAGGTGGTAGCGAAAATCTGAGCTTTACGGAAAATGTAAGCCCAATTGGATGCTTTTATCTCTGAACCTAATGGATAAAAATGTAAATATTTTTGCTTGTTTTGTCGAAATTATGATCCAGATCGTGAACATATAAAAATAATTCCAATGTTTTAATTTTTCCAATATTTTAACCGAAAGAAAAGTACGTAAAAATGTATCGGTCTGAGTGAAGATTTTTCATTTTTCGTATTTACTCACGAAATATCATCGGAACTATAAATAATACATAGACATAGTAAACGACAAAAATAGGCATTAGGAAATGTAGTTTTTTAAACTATATTTATTTTAGAAAAAAAGTTGTAATAATTTTTGCGGAAATCTTTTTGTTATGCTGAAGAAAAGTGGAAATTTTCCGTTTTCATGTGTAATGCTTATTTTAAAAATTAAAAATGTTAGCAATGAACAGAATGTATTCGAGGTATGTATTTAAGAGCGTATTCATGTACCGCCATACAAATTTATAAACTAACTTGAATGTAAAATCTCGTCAGATATATAACAGTTATCGAGTAATTTGAAGCTCCTTGAAAGCCAACGAAATAAATGAAAAAAAAAATCGAATACACTTATTGTAGTTTATAGGAGTTTCATTTTCCAAAATCTTATTCACGCAAAACCAATACGGCTCCATCGGAATGGAACCACCGCCAAATATATTTTTCTGAATTTATCAGAAGTCAGAATTAACTTACTTCATTATGCAGTGTCATGAGAGTTGTTCTCATCATTTTCTTTCTTTTTTCCAAAATTAAGTTTGAATTAGTAGCTGTACAAATGTTATGAATTATTTGTATATCACAGCAGTATATGTTATAAATAAAGCAAATAAAGGATGTCACGAATAAACGTGGAAAAGGAGAAAGGAAGATAAATCATTTCAATCACTAAGAAGTTAAGATACAATATGTCACGGCAATTCAGAATTTATTTTAGAAGTTTTATTTTGCGAAATGCTATTCTCGCAAAAAACGTTTTGGCTTAATTGGATTGCAGCCACCGTTGGTTTTTTTTTATTAATGTTTTTGACGTAGAATGCATCGGTTTCTTATTTGGTATGGGGTCATTTCAGTTGCTCGAATTTGATCGGCAGGCGTAGCTGCTTATAAGCTACGCCTGCCGATGAACTTTTCAAAAAAAATCATTTTCAGTAACAAAATTTTATAAATGAATGTTTTTTACTTGCAAAAAAACTAACAAGTGTGTTTTTTGAATGAAGTGAATGTTGGAAATTTATAAAAACATATGTTTTGATCCACGTGAATTTGGTTGTGGGTTCTTTAACGATGATCTGTGAAACATTTAAGTGGGTAGTATTACATTCATGCTAATCTTAAAATTCGGAAAAACCCCAGGGAATATATTTATTTTAAAAATACTTTTTTTGAAAATGGGGTCGGTACATCTTACTTATTTCAAGAATATTTATTTAAATCCTGTGATTATTTAAAATATAGGTGTATACCCAGTGTTTGCGATAAGTGCTTTAAATGGTAGTACCGCCAATTTACACTTGATTAAAGACAGCAAGTGATTAATTTCCAAAAGAGTGCTAAATTAAATTATCTATGGAACGCGAAAAGATTCCCTACTTCGTGAGGGTGGGAGCCTATGGGTTGTTAATCGACTATAGGCGATCAGCGAAACATTTAAAGCCATACTTGTGTTATTTAAAAGAAATATATACATTAAGGTATTCACATTTAAAAAGTGTCTGAGACACCCATATTTTAGAAAATCACAGGATTTAAATAAATAAGTAAGAAATAAGATGCATATACCTTTATTTTAGAAAATCAAGGGATTTAAAGCAAACGTTGCAGACGCCTATATTTTAGAAAATCATAGGATTTAAATAAATAAGATGCATTGAATAAAATTCTGTACTTTACTTTCATCTCATTTTTGAAAGTTTAAAACCGGTGTTTGTTAGTTTTTGTGAAATAAGTATATTCTCTGGGAGTTTTCCGAATTTTAAGATTAAATGTTTCGCTGATCGCCTATAGCCGATAAACAACCCGTGGACTCCCACCCTCACGAAGTAGGGAATCTTATGGTATTCCACAGATAATTTAATTTAGCACTCCTTTAGAAATTAAACACTTGCTGTCTTTAATTTAGTGTAAATTGGCGGTACTGCAATATAAAGCACTTATCGCAAACACTGGGTATGCACTTATATTTTAGATAATCACAGGATTTAAATAAATGTTCTTGAAATAAATAAGATGTACCGACCCCATTTTCCAAAAAAATATTTTTAAAATAAGTAAATTCTCTGAGGTTTTTCCGAATTTTAAGATTAACATGAATGTAATACTACCCACTTAAATGTTTCAGGGATCGCCATCGCCGTTAGAGAATTGTTTATTTAATTTGACATTCTATCAAGAATAAGATGGGTGGACTTAAAATAGCAAAAAATTCAGTAATTTGTAAAAAATATAAAATGTATTTATAAATGTTAATAATCTTCATATTTTCAAGATATTGATGCAATTTGTCAGGCACTCAAGTATTTAACATAGATACAAAATATGTTCAGTTCACTAATAGTAATTTTGTATTATTAGTTAAGGATGGATAGAAAAGTGCTTTAGGGACGCTATTACCTAGCAGGAAATAAGGGAATAAAAGTTAGACTACGCAGTCACTCATTTTGAATATATTTAAAAAATAATAATATCCTTCATTTCTATGTAAATTGTAGATATAAAAGTTCTGTATATTTAATTTGAAATTTTATCAAGATGGGTGGATGCAAAAAAATATTTTAATAACACTTGGAAATTTAGTGGACACACTTGAAATCGCATTTTAAATAATTACTATTTTAAGGAAATATTCATTAATAATAAAATATACTTGTATGAAACGGATGTTGTGCATTTCTAATTCACATAATTGGAAACTAAACATGAATGGAAAGTATGTTTTAACGTTATACGGGAATGCAATCTGTGCAGGCGAAATCGCACTTAAAAATTAACCAGTATTTTAGAAAATATTAATTTTTAATGAAACATACTATACAGAAATGAGTGTTCGGCACTTTTTAATTCCCATAATTTTATATTTAACATGGATGGAAAGGGATGTTTCAACTTAACACAGAAATAGTAATCTATGCGTGCGAAATCACACTTATATGAAACAGTATCTATCAGTAAAGTGAAAATGATGCAGCTTATTGATAGTGATAGGTTCAAGCACGGAAAAGCAAAATGACGGTGGCAAGTTCCATTAAAATTCCTATTGATTGAGAATTTTTATTGAAAAAGCCAAAATTTTAGCGATTTATAAATTATTGACAAAAACCGGGACATTATAATTAAAAATCGGGAATCGAGAGAAATCATAAAAGCCTTGAGTTTAACGGAAAAGGCAGTAGATCTGATAGCTCTGTATAAATATTCTGGCTTACCTTTCGGTGTTGAAGTTCAGCTATATCAGCATACCGATGTCATATCGACTCTTGAGCTACAGATGAAGAAATCCACATTGATGAATATATTCGCAGTTGAACACCTGAAATCAGGATGTTTACGAATTTTTTCCACGTGCACTATGTAGTTGTTACCACCAGAGACGCAATTCTCAAAAACAAAATTGATATTTTCAAGCCGGTAGAACAGAACACTGTACCCCTTTGCTACTCAAACTTGTCCAGCTGGTAAATCGTGTGATAAACTGATCCGACAGGTCTGGTCAAGGCAATCTAAAACAAGGCTCGGATATCTAGGAATCATGGGATACGTGACGTCAGCCGCGGAGGGATATGCAATCACTGCGAGTGTACGAAAGTGTATTGAAATTACAGGAGTGGCTTTCAAAAATTCATACTTTTAAATAAAAAAAATAATTTAAATACGTGCCCACTTGGATTATAGTGTCTACTGCAAACAGGACTTCATAAATGGTGAGTTATTTTTTATTTGGTCTTATTTTATGCATGCAATTTTAACATTTTTGTAACACATAGCACGTGTAGCGCCGAATGTTGCTATATCTGTACGAATAGTCTTATATCTTGAGAAAAGTACTCTTAATTCATGTTTAATATTGCCTGAATGACTTGTTATTCATCACTGAACCTTGCATTTTAAGCATAATTTTATTACAGACTTTTGTGAAGTAAATATTTGCCTTTTTTGTTGAGATCGTTAATCGTACATTTTTTAGACTTTAGAAAGACAAAATCTGTTGCAAATTACTCCTTACATCATGATATGTTATTTTAAGTTAATCTAAAGTATCAATGAATCAAATATTGCAGCCTTGCTAAATCATAGAATTATCGAAATAGCCATAATAAATCATAGAATTATCAAAATAGCCTTGATAAATCATAGAACATAGAAACTGTATTACAAATGAAATATACGGAATATGTCTTTGTATAATTGTTTAAGAAATAAAGCATTGGGGGGGGGGGGGGTGTATCTGTGATCATTGCATAATGCATTCACACTTAAATTTTCATATTGAAGTTTGTATTTATTGTTGAATTGTCAGGCTTTTGTTAAAAATAATTCCTTTTGTGCTGTGTTTATTAGTTATAACATAATATTAATTGAATTTGACTGAATCGTTAGATGGGTTGAAATAATGCATGTCAAATATATTGGTGGTGGTGGGGGGAATCTCAGAGTATGTGTAAATAAAGTTTATCGAAGCTTATTTAGATGTTTTTATGTTACCTGCGGGGGGGGGGGGGGGGGCGGAATCCCGGGTATGCTCATCCAAAAGAAAATGCAGTGAAACTCGATATGTTTGTAAAACTTGAGTACCGTTGCACATAGGTAAATGCTTTACAGTACACCGTTCCCGAAAAAATTATTAAATATATGCAGTAAGTTTCATTTCAACACATGCTGTGTAAATAAAGTTTATTCAAGATTATTTAGATGTTTTGATTTTACTTGGGAGGGGGGAATCTCAGAGTATGTGTAAATAAAGTTTATTGAAGCTTATTTAGATGTTTTGATGTTACTTGGGGGGGGGGGGGGATCCCAGACTATGTGGAGTATGCTCTTCCAAAGGAAAGTGCAGCGAAACTCGATATGTTTATAAAACTTGTGTATCATAATAATGTCATTAATAATGTTTATTTTTTATCAAAAGTTATTAATTGATGTTTTTGATTACATTACAATTAAAGTATTTAATATGTCATTTAGATTTAACTGATTAAATAGTTTTTGTATCTAATGAAAATATCCTGATCCGTAGAGTAAAATTGTTTTTCAGAACTCAATTGGGGGGGGGGGGGGGAATGCAAAAGTCAAATTTTCTTGGATTTAATATAAATGCTTTTACTGTAAAATCAGTAGTATTTATTTATAATACATACTTTATGTACAACATTTAATATATATCAGGTTGGTATTCAGTAGATATAAATGAGGGGGAGGGGGGGTAACTTTAGTTTGAATGTGACATATGATATGCAGGTACTTTTCAGACAAAATATGGATCTAGCTTTTGCGGCAGATACATTTTATTTTTATGTAACTTTGTTAACTCCAACTACTTGGATTTATAAATTTGTTGTAATAAAGTTTTTATATGCTCATAAAAAGCTCTTCTTTTTTGTATTTTATTTACTTGCTTCAAGAAAAACTTAATAACTTCACATTTCAACAAGAATAATAAATAATTTCACATTTCAACACAATATTAATGGTGTAGAAAACCCAGACCACACGACCAACCCAAAGGCTAATGGTAGCTTTCTGTGTGGCCGGAATATTAATGGTGTGTACTAGTTAAAACATACACACATACATGGCACTCAGATACTCAGAAAATTTGAGTTAATTTTGAATATACTTTTTTCAGACAAAATACAAATCTAGCTATTTATTGCTACATATACAGTATGATACATTTTAATATAAATTTGATGTCACTTAATTAGGCTTATAAGATAAAATGTTTTTACAACTCATAAAAGCCCTGTTTTTGTATTTTACTTCCTTATTTGAAGAAATGCTGTTATATTTTTTGATGGATTTAATAATTTAAATAGTTTCATTGCATGTAGAAAATTATGCACAAATTTGCTTGAATTTTAAATGACGAATTTTCAGATTTTTTAAACAGGCATGTTTCTTCGCATTTTTTATGAATTCTAGATTTACAGTACAAAATGTTGTTCAAGTTAAATAGGTAGGTATCAAGAGTTTTTGAAATATAGTATTAGTGTAAAAGTAATAATGTTGCAAAAGTTACTGTCACAAAATAGAAAAGTTAAATTTAGACATTTATATTCATAACTATTTCACTGCGTTTTATGTTGCTTATATTTTAAAACTAAATGCTAAATCTGGAGATATATATATATATATATGTATGTTAGCTAATAAAATATGTATTTTGAAGTCATAGGTAAGTGTCAGCAGTTTCTCCCATTATAGTGAATAATATGTAATTACTTTTTTCCTAATTTAAAGTTATAAAATATTATTTGAATTTCTAAGGTTTATAAGTTTTGTTTTTTGATATATTTTAAATATTATATAAATATTAATATAGTTTTTAACATAAATGTTTACAGAAGAGAGTGAAAAAATATTTGTTCTCAATGTAGATCATTTTTTATTTTAGAATCACAGTTTGAAGTTTATTCTAATTTACTTGTTAGTTTAGAGATATATTTTCTCATATTAGTCTTATTTATTACTGTAGAAATTAATCTGTGTCAGATCCCGTACGTGTTACGCACGGGAGATACGTTCCCACCGTTGCTGCGGTTGAGTTGTCAATGTCCGGGCCTCTTATTCTAGGTGGCCTTGGTCTGGTGCTACGAAGGATCAGATTGGTGTGGATGAACATACGCTGGATATTTCCTCTGTTGCTGTAGGCACAGGTTTGTGCACGCCCTCGTAATTCCTTCTCTTATCGCTGTCTTCTACAAGGGTCTCTTTTGCAGTCTTCCACGAGGGTGTTTTTGTGCGAGTTGTTTGACATTTAAAATTTCTTTTTCAGGGAATGGCAACGGAGATATGGAAAGGATAGCGTCATAGCACGTGGCCGGATCTTGAAGGGGATCGTGTTTACGTGAAGTGGAAGTTGAAGTGTTTGTTTACGGGTGGAGTTGAGTTGTTTTTAGTAGTTCTCCACGAGGGCGTTTTGTGCGAGTTGTTGATATTTAGAAATTCATTTTACGGAATGGCAACGGGGTATGGAAAAGTTGACGTCATAGCACGTGGCCATATTTTGAAGGGATCGTGTTCACTTGAAGTTGAAGTGTTTGTTTCGGACGGAGTTGAGTTGTTTTTTGCAGTGTTCTACGAGGCTGTCTCCCGATCGGGGATATATGCCCTGTAAACTCTAGGGTCAGGGTACTCGGTCTGGGTTTGCATGAAGGTGCCTTGTGGGATTTGCTTGACGTTTAAAATTTCTTTTCACGGAATGGCAACAGGGGGACGACGTCAGAGCACATGGCCGGATGGGACGTCTTAAAGAGGTCGTGGCTTAAGATCATGTGACATTTCATAAAAGATGACGAGGGTATTTTTTTAATTTACACCGAGGGTATTTAATAATACTTTAATGACTGTTTAATTATGACCTGTAAAAGATAGTAAGGGTTTTAAAAAAAAAGACATTTTAATTTTAGGAGTTTTCGTCAGAGCTCGTGGTCTGAAGGGACGTCTTGATGGGGTCGTGCCTTAAGATCACGTGACATTTCGTTGAAGGAGACGAGGGTATTTCTTCAAGTTCACTTGTGTTTTAATCGATATTTTATTTTTATGAGTGCTGTTCATTTTTTAATGACAGTCCCCAAAAACTAAGGTTTAATTCATTGGAGAGCATTAGATCACATTCAAAGCAATTAATATCAAAATACCAAATCGTTTATTCCGCTACACCTTAAAACATTTGCAAGCAGGTATGTCACTGAAAGTTTCAGGGAAATCAGCTGTCCGTAATGAGGAATAAGATTCCTGACAGTTATGATAATGTATATATATATATAGATATACATATATATATATATATAAACATATATATATACATATATATAGATATATATATATATATATACATATATATATAGATATATATATATAGATATATATATAGATATACATATATATATATATATATAGATATATATATATAGATATACATTTGTATATATATATATATATACATTATATATATATATATATACATATATATAGAACTATACAAATATGAAATATACGTAAAAATGTAATATAATACCACTCAGAAAAAGGCGCAATGCAGCACTATATACCTAAGCAGGATATAACTAATTTAAACGATTTGAAAAAAGGAAAGGGGGAAAACCATATGAATTGCATAAAAATGGCTGAGAGGGATAGCGACCTCTCATTCCCGTTTTAAGTACTTTTCGTCTAGACAACGCCCACGGATACCAATGCAATTCAATGACAGATCCCCGTAGCATGTGCAAAAATGAAAGCCCCAAAATGCAGAAAAGGAGGCCTCAGAATGCAGACAGAAAGAAGACAGAAATGGAACGACGAAATCACACTGGCAATGATGCTACCGACTAAAACGTATCGTCCGTTTCGCCATATATAGTATGTACCCATACACATGCGTACCTCGATTATTCAAATATGATGTCATATTCTCAAGTCATTAAAGAATGAATAATCCTCTTCTTTAAAGAAAGAATTGTAAATATCTTTAAGGAAATTCCGTGGGTAATGATATTTAAGTGCTTCCTGTAAAATGAGTTTGTTACATGTGAGACAATCTTTTTTGAAAGTATTATTATTACGATTTCTTCTCAGATGTCCTGTTATGATGTTACGGAAAATATTCCTAGACAAATTCGACTTCCATCCAATTATTTGGTTAATCTTCATATCATAATTATTACGTTTATTGTACAGAACTGTATGAATTCCATTTTTATGTTTGTATCTAATGGTTATGTCCAGGAAATTAACTTCGTTTTTGACACTATTAGGGTTCTTGATAAGATCCAATTCCGGAGGATAAAAGTCAAATTCAAATTCAGGAGTACTTGAGTAATGGCCTAAAATCACATCGTCCACATATCTGTAATATGGCAAATATGGATATGAAGATTAACCAAATAATTGGATGGAAGTCGAATTTGTCTAGGAATATTTTCCGTAACATCATAACAGGACATCTGAGAAGAAATCGTAATAATAATACTTTCAAAAAAGATTGTCTCACATGTAACAAACTCATTTTACAGGAAGCACTTAAATATCATTACCCACGGAATTTCCTTAAAGATATTTACAATTCTTTCTTTAAAGAAGAGGATTATTCATTCTTTAATGACTTGAGAATATGACATCATATTTGAATAATCGAGGTACGCAAGCGTATGGGTACATACTATATATGGCGAAACGGACGATACGTTTTAGTCGGTAGCATCATTGCCAGTGTGATTTCGTCGTTCCATTTCTGTCTTCTTTCTGTCTGCATTCTGAGGCCTCCTTTTCTGCATTTTGGGGCTTTCATTTTTGCACATGCTACGGGGATCTGTCATTGAATTGCATTGGTATCCGTGGGCGTTGTCTAGACGAAAAGTACTTAAAACGGGAATGAGAGGTCGCTATCCCTCTCAGCCATTTTTATGCAATTCATATGGTTTTCCCCCTTTCCTTTTTTCAAATCGTTTAAATTAGTTACATATATATATATATATATATATATATATATACATATATATATATTTCCATTTGATTGAAGATTTGCTGTTTTATATTTTTATTTTGTGGGTGTTTTAGAAAGTTAATTTTATCGATTCGGAGCTTCTTACTTTTCTTTTATTGGACTTTCAAACTATTATTATTATATATACACACACACATAAATATATATAAATACATGCATATATATATATACACAGGGTGATTCGAAAAAAATATGTCAAACATTAGGATGTGGTAGTACACGCCAAACCATGAATTTTTCGGACGCCATATTCGCATCACGGACGCCATATTCGTAGAATGGAAAGATAATTTAATTCAAAAAATAAAGTATTACTATAATACTATTGTATATAAAAATGATCTAATTAAAAATCAGACTAAATTTAAGAAGTTACAGAATCATTCAGCTATGTGGATAAAGTACCATGCACATACGCATTTACATGCAAAAATTTGTATTTGAAACAACTCAACAATTCTTATAAGAGTGGACTGTACAACAAAATATACTAACCTAAAATCTGAGTTGAAATTCATATCAAAGCTTTATATAAAAACTCAAATTTGAAATTAAAAATATCCGTTTTGCATACCTTGCAATGATTCCCAAAATACATAAAAACCCAGTCAGTTTCAAACCAGTTACAAATGGATACAAGACATATCTCACTTTCGCCAACAAGCAATTGTAAAATATACTTAAACCTGTTTTCAACAAAATAGTAAAAATGGGATCTTATTCAAAACGGCAAAGGAGTAAAATATATACTTTCGAGCATACCGGATCGTCTACACTTGCAATCATATGATTTCAAAGAATTATTTAATAACGTAGATATAAAAAAACTTGAAGAAAATCTTAATGAATATATACGAAGAATACTAATTAAAAAGGAACGTTGAGATCAATGTTTATAAGGCATTAATTCAAATAGTGATATTTGAAAATATATTATATGACTGAATGAATTATTATCAACAGATTAGAGGAATACGTATGGGAGGTACATGTTCATCATTATTGGCTGACATATATCCATGCCACTATGAAATCAATGTCCACATTAATAACGATATAGTGTATTTAAGATACGTTGACGATGTGATGACGGAGTCAAATAACCCCAGTCGAGAAATAGAATTTGACTAGCCGAATACCCGTTGAAAATCAACGGTCTCGCAATAAGCAACCTTTGAATAATGTAAATTTTTTAATAATTCGCGTTTCATATTTATTCGACAAATTGATTCGACTAAATTTGCTGATTTCTTCCTTTCGAATTATCTACCCGTACAACACATTAAAGTCTATCTCATCCCGATGCACTCCTATATTATTATTTCTCCTTTGGAACTTTTTTCTATGAAGCACATCCATAAATGAACATTTTTGAAAAACTCTGTTTGTCATGTGTTTTTTATCAGATGATTGGCCCAAATACCAAATATCAAGCCTCTATCACATTTAAAAGGAAGCGTGCCTCATTTATTAGGAAAATCGAACATATTAGTGTGCGCACCCCTTAAAGTAGCAAATATTGGAAATATAAAATTTCACACTCTCTTCCTTTTAAACTATCTACTCGTACATCAAATTTGAAGTCGCTATCCTATCGAGAAGCATGTTTTTCTATCACTTCACCTTTCGAACGTTTTTCTGTGTAGCACCCCGTTAAAGAACATTTTTGTCAAACTGTACTCATCTTTGGTTTTTTTTTGTCAAATGGTTAGCCCATATACTAAATTTCAAGTCTCTATCACATTGTAAAGGAGGCGTTTTTCATTTGTTCGGTAAATCGAACATTTTAGTGAGCGGAACCCCCTACAATAACAAATGTTGGAAAACTGAAATTGCACACTTTCTTCCTTTCCAACTTTTTACCCGTACACTAAATTTGAAGTCTCTATCTCATCGCGAAGCATACTTTTCTAGCATTTCATCTTTCGAATGCTTTTGTGTGGAGTACCCACCGCCTTAACTATACATTTTTGAAAAACTCTATTCTTTATGTGATTTCTGTCAGATTATTTTCCCATATATCAAATATCAAGCCTCTATCATGTTTTAAAACGGGCGTTTCTCCTTTATTCCGAAAATCGAACATTTTGGTGTGTGGCACCTCCTAAAGTAGAAAATATTGGTAAACTGGAATTTTACACTTTCTTCTTTTCAAACTATCTACCCTTATACCAAATTTGATATATCTATCTCAATCCGAAGCGTGGTTTTTTATCAATTCACTTTTCGAACGTTTTACTCTACCCCCCTTAAACGAACATTTTTGAAAAACTATATTTGTCTTGGGTGTTTCCATCAAATGATTAGCCCATATACCGAATTTCAAGCCTCTATCAAATTTTAAAGGAGCGTTTTCTCATTTATTCTGCAAATCGAATATTTTGGTGTGCGGCACCCCCTTAGGTAGAAAATATTGGAAATCTGAAATTGCACGCTTTTTTCCTTTTGAACGATTTACCAATACACCAAATTTGAAGTCTCTATCTCATCGCAAAGCTTGCTTTCCTATCATTTCACTTTTCGAAAGTTTTAGTGTGCGGCACCCCCCTTAAGTAGAAAATATTGGAAATCTGAAATTGCACACTTTCTTCCTTTCGAGTGATTTATCCATATACCAAATTTGAAGTCTCTATCTCATCGCAAAGCATGCTTTCCTATCATTTCACTTTTCGAACGTTTTGGTGTGGGGTACCCCCCCCCCCCTTAAGTAGAAAATATTGGAAATCTGAAATTGCACACTTTCTTCCTTTCGAGTGATTTATCCATATACCAAATTTGAAGTCTCTATCTCATCGCAAAGCATGCTTTCCCGTCATTTCACTTTTCGAACGTTTTGGTGTGGGGCACCCCCTCTATAGAACGTTTTCGAAAAATTCGATTTTTCCAGAGGGTTTTATCAAACGACCGAGCCGTGTACCAAATTGCAAGTCTCTATCTATTCGGGAAGTGCCTAAAAATGCGTAACAGACAGACAGACGGACAGACAGACAGACGGACACTTGGCAATTAGTATATACTAGCCGAATACCCGTTGAAAATCAACGGTCTCGCAATAAGCAATCCCTGAATAATGTAAATTTCATAATAATTCGCGTTTCACATTTATTCGACAAATCGAATATTTTGGTGTGCAGAACCCCCTAAAGGAGAAAATATTGGAAAACTAAATTTCCGCACTTCTTCCTCTGTTTGTATTGTGTTTTTTATCAGATGTTTGGCACATATACCAAATATCAAGCCTCTCACATTTAAAAGGAAGCGTGCCTCATTTATTCAGAAAATCGAACATATTAGTGTGCGCACCATTTAAAGTAGCAAATATTGGAAATCTGAAATTTCACACTTTCTTCCTTTCAAACTATCTACCCTTACACCAAATTTGATATCTCTATCTCATTTCGAAACATGGTTTTTTATCAATTCTCTTTTCGAACGAATAGATAGAGAGACATCGGCACCCCCTACAATAGCAAATGTTGGAAGACTGAAATTGCGCACTTTCTTCCGTTCCAACTTTTTACCCGTACACCAAATTTGTAGTCCCTATCTCATCGTGAAGCATGCTTTTCTAGCATTTCATCTTTCGAATGCTTTTGTGTGGAGTACCCACCCCCTTAACTATACTATTTTTAAAAACTCTACTCCTTTTGTGAGTTCTATGAGATGATTCGCCCATATACCAAATATAAAGCCTCTATCACGTATTTAAAGGAGCGCTTCTCCTTTATTCCGAAAATCGAACATTTTGGTGTGCGGCACCCCTTAAAGTAGAAAATATTGGTAAACTGAAATTGTACACTTTCTTCCTTTCAAACTATCTACCCTTACACTAAATTTGTTATCTCTATCTCATTCCAAAGTATGGTTTTTTATCAATTCACTTTTCGAATGTTTTACTCAGGAGCACCCCCTTACACGAACATTTTGAAAAACTATATTCGTTTTGGGTGTTTTCGTCAAATGATTAGCCCATATACCAAATTTTAAGCCTCTATCAAATTTTAAAGGCGCCTTTTCTCATTTATTCGGTAAATCGAACGTTTTGGTGTGCGAAACCCCCTTAAGTAGAAAATATTGGAAATCTGAAATTGCACACTTTCTTCCTTTCGAACGATTTACCCATACACCGAATTTGATGTCTTTATCTCATTGCAAAGCATGCTTTCCTATCATTTCACTTTTCGAACGTTTTGGTGTGCGGCATCCCCTTAAGTAGAAAATATTGGAAATCTGAAATTACACATTTGCTCCCTTTCGAATAATTTACCCATACACCAAATTTGAAGTCTCTATCTCATCGCAAAGTATGCTTTCCCATCTTTTCACTTTTCGAACGTTTTGGTGTGGGGCACCCCCTCTATAGAACGTTTTCGGAAAATTCGATTTTTCCAGGGGGTTTTATCGAACGACCGAGTCGTGTACCAAATTACAAGTCTCTATCTATTCGGGAAGAGCCTGAAAAAAGCGTGACAGACAGACAGACGGACACTTGGCAATTAGTATATATAGACTAGCCGCATACCCGTTGAAAATCAACGGCCCCACATTAAGCAACCCCTGAATAATGTAAATTTTTTAATAATTCGCGTTTCTTATTTATTCGACAAATCGAACATTTAGTTTTGAGGCACCCCCAAAAGTTCAAAATATCGGAAAACTGAAATTGTACATGTTCCTCCTTTCGAACTATCTACCTGTACACCAAATTTGAAGTCTGTATCTTATTTCGAAACATGTTTATTTTTATCAATTCACATTTCGAACGTTTTCCTCTGGAAAACCCCCTTAAACGAACATTTTTGAAAAATTATATTCGTTTTGGGTGTTTTCATCAAATGATTAGTCTATATTTAAAATTTTGAGCCTGTATCAAATTTTAAAGGGCCGTTTCTCATTTATTCGGAAAATCGAACATTTTTGTGTGCGACACCCCCTTAAGTAGGAAATATTGGAAATCTGAAATTACACACTTTCTTCCTTTCTAACGGTTTACCTATATACCAAATTTGAAGTCCCTATCTTATCGCAAAGCATGCTCTCCTATCATTTCACTTTTCGAACGTTTTGGTGTGCTGCACCCCCCCTTAAGTAGAAAATATTGGAAATCTGAAATTGCACACTTTCTTCCTTTCGAACGATTTACCCATACACCAAATTTGAAGTCTCTATCTCATCGCAAAGCATGCTTTCCTGTCATTTCACTTTTCGAACGTTTTGGTGTGGGGCACCCCCTCTATAGAAAGTTTTCGAAAAATTCGACTTTTCCAGGGGGTTTAATCGAACGACCGAGCCGTGTACCAAATTGCAAGTCTCTATCTATTCGGGAAGTGCCTAAAAAAAGCGTGACAGACGGACACTTGGCAATTAGTATATAGTAATAATAGATATTACTAGCCGAATACCCGTTGAAAATCAACGGTCTCGCAATAAGCAGCCCCTGAATAATGTAAATTTTTTAATAATTCGCGTTTCTTATTTATTCGACAAATCGAACATTTAGTTTTGAAGCACCCCCAAATGTTCAAAATATCGGAAAACTGAAATAGCACATGTTTTTCCTTTCAAACTATCTACCTGTACACCAAATTTGAAGTCTGTATCTTATTTCGAAGCATGTTTTTTTTTATCAATTCACATTTCGAACGTTTTCCTCTGGAGAACCCCCTTAAACGAACATTTTTGAAAAATTATATTCGTTTTGGGTGTTTTCATCAAATGATTAGTCTATATATAAAATTTTGAGCCTCTATCAAATTTTAAAGGGGCCGTTTCTCATTTATTCGGAAAATCGAACATTTTTGTGTGCGGCACCCCCTTAAGTAGGAAATATTGGAAATCTGAAATTACACACTTTCTTCCTTTCGAACGGTTTACCTATATACCAAATTTGAAGTCCCTATCTTATCGCAAGGCAGGCTTTCCTATCATTTCACTTTTCGAACGTTTTAGTGTGCGGCACCCCCTTAAGTAGAAAATATTGGAAATCTGAAATTGCACACTTTCTTCCTTTCGAACGATTTACCCATACACCAAATTTGAAGTATCTACCTCATCGCAAAGCATTCTTTCTTATCATTTCACTTTTCGAACGTTTTGGTGTGCTGCACCCCCCCTTAAGTAGAAAACATTGGAAATCTGAAATTGCACACTTTCTTCCTTTCGAGTGATTTACCCATATACCAAATTTGAAGTCTCTATCTCATCGCAAAGCATGCTTTCCTGTCATCTCACTTTTCGAACGTTTTGGTGTGGGGCACCCCCTCTATAGAACGTTTTCGAAAAATTCGATTTTTCCAGGGGGTTTTATCGAACGACCGAGCCGTGTACCAAATTGCAAGTCTCTATCTATTCGGGAAGTGCCTAAAAAAGCGTGACAGACAGACAGACAGACGGACACTTGGCAATTAGTATATATAGATAGATTTTTATCCACAAGATATTTATTTAATTAGGACTCAAAGAAAAAATCCGTATCCTTTACAATTCCTTGACCTCAATATAATAGAAAATGAAAATACTGCTAGATATTTCACAATATATGGAAACGATTTTAATTTTGATTACAACTTTTTTATTCAATGGAATTCGAATATACGTATCAGTATAAACAGAAATATAATTTTAAATCAATTATACAGTGATAATAATCTAATTACTTTTGAAAGTGATAGAATAAAAAAAGACTATTACCTAATAAGACAGACAATAATGCAGCAGTATTCAAGAAAATTCTTATTTCGTCACGTAAAGGAATTTTACTCGAAACAACCGGAATATTACGCAGAATTACTAAAGCAGATAAAATAAAGAAAGGTATAAACTATTCAATGAGCAAGAAGAAAATAAAAATAAATTATATACATATTGTATGATTATGGTATGTTACGAATTTTGCCACTGTAAGAATTTGAAATTTTGTAAATGGCAACTTGGGTTAAAGAAGAGGAAAACATTTGGCAAATGAGATTGAATTTCGGAACGTGAACATGCGGTGGACTGTTAAAAGGAAACAAAGTTGCCGATGTCTTGATGATGGTTGTGTGTGTTGGTAGTGTGTGGTATAGAGAGTTATAATAGATTAATTTCCTATTTTGTCCATTTTTTCTATTGATTTCCCTTGGCTTTATGCTTGTCTTATGTCCGATTTTATGACGACATTTCGGGGCATTTGCTAATTCTTATGCTGGCGTCCGAGAGTGTGCCATGGCCTAGTAGCTAGCTATTAATCGGGACTAAGAATAGTTCACAATCGCTCTTCCGCCAAATTGTTGGCAATATGAAGGCAATTGCCTCTTCTTTCTTTGAAATTTTGTCATATATATATATATATATATATATATATATATCATACCAGAAAAGTATAAAAATGAAAGAAAGCAATATATCAAAGAGTGGCTGGGGGGGTGTTGGGACCCCCACTCCCCGGTTAAGCCAGCTTTGCGTCTAGACAACACTCCCGGAAGCCGATATATTGCACAAATATGAATACCGAAGTATTAAAAATTTTTTAGAAAGGATTTTAAAAAGGAGGTTTACAAAACATGAAAGTGTGGAGTATCCAGAAGACTCGTATTTTAAAACTGTACTATTAGTTTAACTCAGTACAGTATTGACACACAAAATCACTCTAAAAGTCCCTGACGCACTTGTCAAACTTTTAATTTCATACTTAAATAACAGACACTTTCAAGTCAGAGTAAAAAATAACATATCTACACCCAAGCTCATTAAAAGTAGTGTACCGCAAGGATCCACCCTGGGCCCGACACTCTTTAACATATATCTAAATGACATTCCCAGGACCCCAGACACGGAGCTGGCACTCTATGCAGACGACAGTGCGATACTTGCAAAACACCCTTACGTCTCAGTAATGCACAGACAGCTACAACAACACTTAGACATACTCCAAAAATGGCGAATAAAATTAAACTCCAATAAATGTCATTGGATTTATTTCTCTAGAAAACGTAAACCTCCGCCTCCTCTGTACATAAACAACCATGCCCTAAAAGCGGAAAAATCTACTAAATACCCAGGTGTAACGATAGACTCCCACCTAACTTGGAAACTGCACGTAACGAACATAATCAAAAAAGCGTATATAACCATAGGAGCCTTATATCCAATGATAGGAAACGGAAATGTAAGTTATCAAAATAAACTCCTAATTTATAAATCGGTCATCCGCCCGGGAATGCGGTATGCAGCACCCGTATGGGGATATGCCTGTAAAACTACCATAGACTTATTAGAGACAAGACAAAACAAAACCCTAAGGATTATAAGGAAAGCCCCTAGATACTTAAGAAACTCGGTAATTAGGAAAGACTTCAAAATAAAAACTGTTAGAGCCCAAATTAAAAAGCGCTTAAATTCTACAAAAATTTGCCATCTGTCCCAAATGAACTATTATTTAATCTGCATGACTATGATCATCGCAAGGCTAAATCTCGTAAGAGACCCCGTTCGGTACTTAACTTTGATATTCGGTACTAGGGACGTCCCACCTTAATCAGTTGATATTAAATAAAACTCGCGATTTTTGCTTTTCTACAAAATGTTTTAAATCCTAAACTGCTAGGTAACCCTTAGATCTGCATCAACCTCCCAAACTGCCTAAACTCTAAATGTGCAACAAACTGCCACACTAGGAACTAGGTCAAATAATAGAAACATTAAATCAGAAACCTCGAACCTCCAACTATGGACCAATGAAATAATGTCACAGTATGAAAATAAGAACCACACCTAGAGATTGGAGATTAAAGGCGCTTTCTCGGCTGGTGCTCTGTTCTGGACGAAACTCTATACATTCCTCTGTTGCTGTGAACACACGTTTCTGCACGCCCTCGTAATCTCTTCTCTTATCAAAATGGTCAATTCTAGTGCATGACAACTATTTAAAAGTTGTGTTGAATTGTCTTGGGATTTTCGGATGGGAATGTATTCTAGCAAAAGTTACCGCTTTGGCGATGTTTGGTGGCATTAGGAATCACCCCAAATTATATTTAGATTAAACTGAGCTGTGTTTTACATGTATATACTGAAACAGTGTAAACACCAGTAATTTGAAGTAAGTAGTTTTTATCTTCACATCGCATTTGTCAGTATCCTTCGTAGTCTTAAAAATTTAGAAGTCATATCGAAGCATGAGAAGTAATATTTTTAGATACTTGGCGTTTCGGTACTCATCTGCTGTCTGGATAAGGGGACACTTACACTTTTAATATTTACATTAGCATTTCGGCGTAAAAGTTAGGAATGACAGCTAATTACTTATATACTGGAATAAATATTTGGTTATACAGAAAGACAAAATAAACAATAACTAATAAATGGTAGTGGATAAATACCAATAGTTAGCAGTGATTAATTACTCCTAACCTTCTAACACCCCTTCCCCTCAATATTCACAAATGAGTTCAGAAATTTTGCTGAAAATTTCCATTTAATTTAAACTAATTATCTTAAGTTTACTCTACCAGTTGATTATTTGGCATAAGGTAGAACTTTTTACTTGTACCGACTAATTTGCTGGATTTATAAAGTACGAAATCTGAAACATTTTGAAAAGATGTTCGGTTTGATTTGCATGAAGATCTGGAGCGACTTTAATTAGTGTATAAAGTTATTATTTTAAACAATTTATTAATTTGAAGGTAAAAAAGGGTTCGTTGTCTGTAGGGATAGCAATTTTGCTTTTTTCTTGGGGAGGTTGGGCTGGTATATACTACAGTAAAACCTGTAAAGTTGGACACCTGTCTATCTTGGACATAATTCGGTGGAACCGAACGAATTCCTATGTTTTAACATGTATATAATACTGTCTAACTTGGACACCTGTCTATCTTGGAAGTTGGACGCTGTTTACATTACTAAGTTGGACAAGTTCCGGAAAATTGGTGTTTGCATAAAGGAAGTAACCTACCACTTTTGACCTTCCTTATCTACTCCCAGGGGTTATCTTTTGTTTTTAATCCCCCAGAAGTATTCCTTTGTTGTTGTTATCACTTCCAGGAAGCTCTTATCTGCCCACATTTCTTTCTTATTGTTGCTAAGGGGCCGTCCCTCCCCACCATTCTACAGCCCTCAATTATGTATCACAACCTTTTTGTTATCAGTTTGTTTACACACACTTGAAGAATGGAGCTTCCCTACCCCATTTTTACATTGTCCAATTAGATGTCTGCCTCTTCTGAATAAAAAGGTTTCTCTAACCTCAAAAGTCACATTTGTTTCTTAGTGCATTCTGGAAAGGTGACTGTGATTTTAGTGACGTGCACATTAGTTTTTAATAATGAGCAAACGTAAATTAGTTGAGCTAACTATTGAAAAGAAAATATAATTCTTGATCATGATTACGACAGCTTTTCTTCAGAGGAAGAGGGAAAAACAGATGTAGAACTTCCTACACACGAAAGTGCAATACAGTGTGTCAAGAAATTAGAACTGTATGCTTTTATGCAAAATACGCCAGAACTCATTGAGACCGTGTTTAATCTGCATAGTAAAATAGAAAGACAATGTGCATCTGGATTCAGAAAAAAAAAAACTCTTCTGACAGAGTACTTTTCTGAATAATAGAAATGGATTATTGCATCAATCTGACAGTATGTGAGTAGCCGTTCATGTTACGTATAAAATTAGGTGTATGTATTTAGATTTCTTGCTTCACATTTTAAGTATGTACTCACATACATAAGTATTTAGTAACAGTAATTACAATATTTAATTAAAACCATTGGCTTATTAGTATTTTCCATATGTTAAAAATTAAGTCTGTTGATGTGCTTTATTGAAGAGGGAAAATGAAATTTCATCACACTGTCTATGTTGGACACCTGTCTAAGTTGGACGCTTTTAGGGGGAACCGTGAGTGTCCAATTTAGACAGGTTTAACTGTATAAACATATTTCATGAGAAACTAAGCTTATTTATGTACCTTTGTTAAAGAATTTTTTCAGGTTTTTATGTCACTTTAAAGCATTTTGTTTTGCTATTTTTGAATCATTATTTTGCATATTTTGGTATTTTTAATTAAAAAGGGCATGTTTAGATTTATTGCCTTAAAAGCACAGGATCGGCAAATATTAAAGTTGTATTCCATGTTTATTCTTTGTTTTTTTATAGGTCATGAGTTGGTTTATAAAGAATTTCTACTGACATAACAATAATGGACAAATTAAATATTTTTCAGATTTTTTTCACTTTTTTTCATGCAACTATTTTTCTTTTTTTAATTTGTTTTGCTAGGACATATAAATGTGAAACGTTTGGGTCATATTTTTCAATAATAGAGCATTTTTGGATCAAATGTATTTTTATACAGCATTTTGAAAAAAAAACTAATAAAATCAAGTGTTTAGCAATAAGTTCTTCACTATAAAAGCATCACTTAAATCGTTTACTAGTTAGGCATAAGTACATCCCTCCCCTAAAAAGACATAAAATTATTAGTGTTAGCGTTTTAATTATTGTTTTGATTTTCAATTATTAGAGATAACATAATCGAAAATAACTTTATTTATATGCATTTAGAAAGAAATTACGCGATGTTTATTTGTGCATAATGAACATTTTAGAATGATTGCTTGTTTAGAAAACTTTCCGAACATATTTCTGTAAATTCGTGTGTATTTAAAACAAAATTCATTAAAAATAACATCGCCTCCTGTAATAACATTGACTGGTTTCAAAAAGCGAAACGAAACTTTCAGATGATTTGTATTTTTCAGAAAGGGAAATACAGTTTTATTATATATGTACCCTTCCAAAAAACCCCTGTACTGCATATTTAAGTTGTGTTCAAGTAAAATTAATGTTATTTGAGTATTTATTTCATATTTTAAATTAAAAAAAAGGATTAAATTAACTTTGTTAGCATCCTTTAACATTGGAGTCTACCGGGCCGCTCCTGACATTTAACTCCAAGTGACGTTGCGTCTTTACGTGCTCTCATTGGCTAGAGCTGAAGTGGCGCAACCTTATAGATATAGTAACCTTGGGACAGAGCACCAGGCGCGAAGCGCTTATAATCTCCAATTGGTTCTTATCTGCATACTGTTGTTGTTGAGACCCAGTCCGGCCGACCTACCAGAAAGGTGTAAGGTAACCGTTTGGACGGCCAGGAAGTGCAACCCAATTTAGACCCGAACCCAGTGGTGGGAGGCATCCATAGGGACCGTACTCTCCTTCTCCTACCACCAACCTCTCGGAAGGACTTACGGACCCACATGTTTAACGTGATCGTACTCCGCATGAACACGGCGGCAGTTGTGGCAGCGTGCAAATCCAGCTCGCAAACCACCGGGCTACCGGGCCCGAAATGTGCCAACAGCACGCGGTGTTATCTGCATACTGTGACATTACTTCATTGACCCACTAAATGGAAGTTCGTTGTTTTTATTTATTAGATTTTATTTTTAATTAGGCTCCTAATGTGGCAGTTTGTTGTACATTTGAGTTTAATCAGCTTGGGGTGTTGGTATAGATTTGGATATTACTTTGGTAATTTAGGGTATTTTAAGCTGAAATTGTTTAGCGGGTTTTATTTAGTTTCGGCTGTTAGAAAAAAATGTTTGCCTAATTTCCGGTTACTCTAAGCGTTACGAACGGATAAATGGGTTATCCTTATAGCATTTCCATCATATTTAATTGTTTTCAATTAGTCGTCATTTTTATCGTTTTAGCCTCGTTTGTATCAATTTGACGAAATTTTCAATTCACAACTCACATATGAGGACTCCTTCATAAATTTTTTTTTACTGAAATTTGGATATAATTTTCAACATTTTATATTATTTTACGTTATCTAGCTGAAATTAATGTATTATGAAATATATGAACAAAAATGTATAGAATTTGTAGAGAATATATAGTGAAATGCATGTGCTGCTTATATCAGATTTTTACTTTTTCAACAATACATAGCATATGTATAGGAAAAAATTGGGATCGAAAATTTTGTGTGTGTATGTGTGTGTCTATCTCATAAAATTAGTTCTTTCAATTTTCATGAAACGGCAGACGTTACTCTGATAATTACATTTTTGTTAACAATCGAAAAAGTAAGTCTCTTTATTAATGACCCGTAGAAATAAATAAGATAAAAGAAAACACTTTTTTAAATAAAGATTTTTTTTAAAAGTATTTTTGATTTAAAAGTGAATGGAGCCAATACCACTAGGCCAAAAATGCAATAATTTGCCAAATTCAAAAGAAAATTGTTTCAGTCTCTAAATTCGATAAAATGTAAAAGAAAGAGCGCATTTCATATTATAATAAGTATTATGGCTTATTTAAGATATAAAGTATAGCAATTATATGTTTAACTTAACTCTCACTCAAGACTTCCTCACAACGTGTTATCTCTACAGCTTAGATGCCTCACGAATTCCAAGAGACCAAGGGCCTGCAGTGTGTTTACCACCTTACTTAAAATGTGGAAATATTCGGGTGTGATTTGAAATTATTTATTTAAAATTATTTAAAGACAATGATCGTCACATAATAATATAATAAATACAAAGTATTGTAAGGCATTTATTGATAATATTATTTTATGAAGATTATAGGTACACAAAAACTGAATTTTTTCGACAATAATTGTTAAATTTAAATGTGTAATGTGTCTATAAAAAATACTCAATTTAGAATGGTCATATTTCCAGTTATGCTGCGTTTGAATAATTGACTGTAATTGGGATTTCAGAATTTAAATGAGTATTTCCGATCATTTTTCTGGGGATCTTAATCAAATAGGCCCCTAAATAAATAGTCTCCTAAATAAATAAGCAGGCGCTCCTGTCATTACCGCTCCAATCTAAAATTTTTAAATATATTAGGACGCAAATGCCCTCCGGTATGCAAATTGGAGCAATTAATATTTATTGAAAAATCTTGTTACATTAATGATTGATAAACATTTCTTTTATGTTTTTATGGACAATGATCGCTTTGAACAATGAATGTTATGGACAATGATCGTCACATATGACTATAATAAAAAAATATAAAGTATAGTAAAACATTTATTGATAATATTATTTTATGAAGATTATAGGTACACATGCATAGGTACAAGTGCGTGTGTATGTGTGTGTGTATAAGTGCGTATGTATGTGTATGTGTGTAAGAGCGTGTGTACCTGTCTGTGTGTATGTGTGTCAGTGTGTCTATGGATACGATATCTCTCACGAACAAATGCAGCGATTTGAACGAAATTTGGTACAAAAATTTCAATCCGGGAATACTGGAAGCCTGTTGCTTTTAAAACCAATCGAATGTTCAGAACCCCCCAAATTTTTGAGTGAAATTTAAAAAAAAATCATCAAAAAATTAAATCCTTTAATAAAGCTATGCAAATAGTCATTTCTTATGAAATTTTTAATTAAAAAACGATTGACTCAAACTTTAGAACACTAGCATGACCTGTTCTTTATTGAATCTCAAATTAAATGAATAGAATTTTATATCTTTACAGTTTGCATAAAAATGAAGAATTATTATTATTTCTTTCCTTATGTACATAGTATAATGTATAGGGAAATTATTGTAACGGGGTCGAAAATTCGAATTCCAGATTTCGACGGGAGAGCACGTTTCAAACATCCTTAAACACGAATTAGATGTTTCTTAGGTGATGTCTCTGTGTGTGTGGCATTGAGTCTGCGAGACGATATCTCACGAACGAATCAAGCGATCTGAACAAAATTTGATATAAAAACCAATGAATTCTGAAAGTTTATCGTTTTTACTCGCCATCGAATGTTCAGAACCCTTCTAATTATTGAAATAAAAATTTAAAAAAATCATCAAATATACAAAACATTCAATAAAGCTACGTAAATAGTCATTTCTTAAGTAATTTTCTGTTAAAAAACGATAGATTTAAACTTTAGAACGCTAGCACGAACCGTTCTTGAGATATTGCATATTTTTCAAATATATTTATCAAAGGATCACATAAAAGAATATACATATTTATTATTGTAAAATATGTCCACTTTTCAGATGTAATATCATGCGAAGAATTTGGTAACATCATTCTCGTGGATCTAGCTCATTTCATTCATGAGAAAGATACTTTAGGTAATACTCTTGTATTTGGACGCCAATATTCATTTTTCTGCTATAAGAATAATTTATTTCCCCGTCTATAGCTCTTGGGGAGATTTGGCGGCGAATTTGGCGGAATGTTGCCAAATTGACTACTTTTTAAATGTTGCCAAATTAACGACATTGTCGCCAAATTGATAAAAATGACTCTTAATCGTTGAAAATGACGATTAATTGATGAAATTTCAATATCTTGGGAAGATCATAAGAGAAGAATTACCCATTTCTCCGTCTGTCCGTGACGCTTGGCTGAGAAATTTAGCAGGACGTTGCCAAAGTGGCGAATATATTAAATAATGCCAAAATGACATAAATGTCGTCAAATTGATAAAACTGACGCCATATGGGAAGTAGTGTTTCGCAGATTCTGATTTCCATCATATGACGGGCATACCTTCTAGATTATAAAAAATGCTCTTCTTTCCGTTTGTCTGTAACACTTGGTAATGCATTTGGCGAACTTGGCGAATAATTTAGTAAAGTATCGCCAACATGGTCATATTTCGTCCGAGGTTCACAAAAATATTTCGAAAATCACTCTAAATTAATGAAAATAATGACTAATTTATGAATTAATTATTAAAATATTTTAATATATATGGAGCATATTGCTTATTGAGATGCTATCAATATTGATAACTGTTTATTTAGCTTTGTTTCAAATACAATTTAATTGGGTACTTTGAAATAATTTTACATGTTGTCATCCGGAAAATCGCCAAATGTATAAATTCATCGATAAAAATACAGTGCCTTGGATCTTATACATTTTATTTTGACTGTAAAAGTAATAAATTCATTGCGTTAAATTAGGAAAGTCATGTGCTGCCCACATCAGATTTTTTACTAAAAGGATGATCGAAATTTTTATACGAAGGGAGTCTTTCTTCTTTATTTAAAGCATTCCTGAAATTGTAACCACGATTCTATGATCAATCGTTCAAGAGATATTTAGTTTGCAGTCTTTTTGAAATGCTCTACATAGAGTAATGTGTTTGTGAAGTACAAACTAATCTTAAGATATTTCCGTAACAAAAGTGGTTTAACCCAAACATTAAACCTACTGAAAGTCAAACAGTAAAGCAGACGAACTGATAGGAATATGCACCGAAACAAATAAAATTCAAATAACAAATTTATTAACATAAACTACAGGACTTCTTGTTTAAATACTATTAACTCAAAGTTAGGACTTGTAATATAGAATAACATACATATGCATGTAGCAAAGGGTGTCATTTGGGGGGGGGGGAATTTTCCCCTCAATCTCTGGAAAATTTTTTGATTTGTGACTGCAGATTTTGAAATAGCTATGATTCCTAAATTGTTAAAACATGTTCGGAAGAATTTTGCATATTTAATCGATATTGAATTTGGAATTTTTTTGTGAAAAAAAATTTCTATAAAATATAGGAAATAAATAAATGTTATTAACACAAAATACAAGAAATTCATTTTATTATCAAAAGGCAAAAATTGTATATCACATCTCTCACGACCAAAGAATTTTCCTTTAAAGTGCTTTGAATGAATTTTACTAGCATTTGTAGCCTTGAAAACTTTCTATTTCAGCAGGATCTCTTATAATTTTCGACGATTTCCTTCCAGTGGAAAACTGAAAAATACAAAATTTTATGATATTTCAGATTCATATACAGGGAAATATATATATATATATATGTGTGTGTGTATATATATATATATATTCGTTGTCTCATGCGAATTAAAAATATTCAAATATGTGCAACAATTATTGCCCTTTCATCTCTTCCTCCTGACAACCTTCTTTTTTAACTCCCAACTTTTTTTGTTTTTCGTGTGACAGTATTTCATTTTAATCATGCTACAATTAGTTGATGAAGATGTACTCCTTTTTCAATATAAGATTATTACTTTTGAATCACCTAAACTAGGTGATTAGTATGCATCCGTACAGGGTAGTCGAAAGGGATGCCATTAAGTGGGCTTGGCTTGCGATGCCAGGGGGTATGGCCAGAAGTGACGTCAGAGCGCGTAGAACATGACGCCACATGAAGTGGAAGTTAAGGTCTTTGTTTAAAATGGTGTTGAGTTGTGTTTATTTCGTAGTCTTTTACGAGGGTGTTTTTGTGCGATTTGAGTTGTTTGACGTTTAGAATTTTTTTCAGGGAATGGCAACGTGGAGTATAGAAATGATGACGTCATAGCATGTGGTATATGACGCGGAGTGGGGTTGAGTTGTTTCTATTTCATAGTCTTCTACGAGGGTGTTTTTGTGCAAGTTATTTGACGTTTAGAATTTCCTTTTCAGGGAATGGCAACGGAGATATGGAAAGGATGACGTCGTAGCACGTGGCCGGATTTTGAAGGGGTCTTGTTCACGTGAAGTGGAAATTAAAGTGCTTGTTTAGGGTTGGAGTTGAATTGTTTTTTAATAGAGCTCTACGAGGCTGTTTTGCGTGAGTTGATTGTTATTTAGAAATTCTTTTTACGAAACGGCAACAGGGGTTTGGAAAAGATGATGGCATAGCACGTGGCCATATTTTGTAGGGGTCGTGTTCACATGAAGTAGAAGTTGAAGTGTTTGTTTGGAATGGAGTTGAGTTGGTTTTTGCAGTGTTCTACGAGGGTGTATTGTGTGAGTTGGTTGCCGTTTAGAATTTCTATTCACGGAATGGTAACAGGGGGTATGGAAAGGACGACGTCAGAGCACGTGACCGGAGGGGGCGTCCTGAAGGGGTCGTGGCTTAAGATCACGTGACATTTCATGAAAGATGACGAGAGTATTTTTTTTTAATTTACACCGAGGGTATTTAATAATATTTTAATGACTGTTTAATTATAATTTGAAAAACATAGCAAGGGACTTTAAAGAATTAATAATTTTTGGGGTGTTCGTCAGAGCACGTGGTCAGTAGGGTCGTCTTGATGGGATCGTGCCATAAGGTAACGGGCGTATTTAATGATCACCCTTTTAATTATTAATAAGAATGATGTATAACTTGTAAAATGTAACGACCATTGTGCGGTAAAAATCTGTTTAGACCTGTTATCAGTTCATTGCCTTATTTCAACACGTTCTAAGTGATCGAGGGTAGAGAACACAAGCCACCAGACTAACTCTAGGGTATGAGTAGAAATTTGAGTGGCCGTCAGTGATCGAGGGTAAAAAATTCAGACCACACGACTGACCCGAAGGCTTACAGTAGCTATTTGTGTGTCCGGGGGTAGTGATCGAGGGTGGAATTCTTTTAATTACTCATAAAATTAAATAATTTTTATTATGCTTAATGAATTTTATTTCTTTCACGTACGGATAAACGCGACCTAGCGGGGAAATGGAGAACTAGGAGTATTTTAAAGACAGGACTTTTTCAAAGATACAAAGAAACTTTTAGGGGTGTCAACGCCTGCAGAAGAGGTATGAAATGAATCCATCAACGCCACCTAGAGGCAAAACTGAGAATTAGGGACTTTTTTAAGATGGAACTTTTTCAAAGATCCCAAGAAACATTTAAAAAGGAGGTATGCGGAATGCACATTAGTTCCACCTGGTATTGAAGAGGAGTTCCATGATTGTTTTTAACATAGGACTTTCAACTGTTGACTTCATTGCTTCATTTAACTTGTTTTAGGTAAATTTAGGGTGTTTAGAAACTTTTAAGGGGCTGCAACTATTTAATTTACTCTTAAGGTTAAATATATTTTAATAATGTTTAATGAACTTTATTATTTCCATGATATTTTAAATCGTTAACCACGGGGTTTCAAGACTTTGTATAACCTTGCAGGTGCCTTTGACGGAAATTTGTGAAAGATGACACTTACTGTTTATTGACAGAATTTTGTCAAAGATAACCTTATCCGATTGTTGATTGAAGCCTTACAATCACAACAGATGATAACACTGTTCACATTAATATAGGAAAAAAATAGGTGGACATTATATTTGAAAGACAATATTATATTTGAATAAAATCGATATCTCTTTCAGATATTATTCTATTTACCTGTTACCTATCTTTTGTCTCACTGGGTACTGCAAACTTGTAATCTGTTTAGAATCCACACCTGTTTACAGAAATTCAAGCCAACTGTAGCTAAGTCGACTTTCTCTATTGAAAACCCAAAGAGGCGTATCATGCCCTTGAACCCTTGGATCTGTTAGAACGTGTCAAAATAGATGATGCGTGATATGAAGTCGAGTGTCGTACAAAACAGAGCACCAGGCGCGAAGCGCCTTTAATCTCCAATTTCAAAATGTGGTTCTTATCGTCATACTGTGACATTAATTCAGTGACCCTAACAGGAGGTTCGAGGTTTTTATTTACTACTTTTTTATTATTTATCCTAGCTCTTATTGTGGCAGTTTGTTGCACATTTAGAGTTTAAGCAGTTTGGGAGGTTGATGCAAATCTGAGGGTTACCTAGCATTTTCTACAGCTTAGAGTTTTGAACACTAGTCGCGAGTTTAATTTGATATCAGATGTTTGGGGTGGGATCTTTTAATTCCGGTTATCGATGTTTAGAACAGCGCGGGGTCTCTTACGAGATTTGGCCTTGCGATGATCATAATCCTGCAGATTGAATAACAGTTCATTTGGAACGGATGGCAAATTTTTGTAAAATTTAAGCGCTAGCTTTTTAATTTGGGCTCTAACAGTTTTTATTTTGAAGTCATTCCTAATTACCGAGTTCTTTAAATACCTGGGAGCTTTCCTGATAATCCGTAGGATTTTGTTTTGTTTTGTCTCTAGGAGGTCTATCGTAGTTTTACAGGCATATCCCCATACGGGTGCTGCATACAGCATTCCCGGGCGGATGACCGATTTATAAATTAGCAGTTTGTTTTGATGACTGAGATTTCCGTTTCCTATCATTGGATATAAGGCTCCTGTAGTTATATACGCTTTTTTGATTAAGTTCGTTACGTGCTGTTTCCAGGTTAGGTGGGAATCTATCGTTACACCTAGGTATTTAGTAGATTTTTCCGCGCGTAAGGCATGATTGTTTACATACAGTGGCGGCGGCGGTTTGTTTTTCCTCGAGAAATAGATCCAATGACATTTGTTGGGGTTTAATTTTATTCGCCATTTTTCCAGCCATGTTTGGAGTATGTCTAAGTGTTGTTGTAGCTGTCTGTGCATTACTGAGACATATGGGTGTTTTGCAAGTATCGCACTGTCGTCTGCATAGAGTGCCAGCTCTGTGTTTGGAGTCCTGGGGATGTCGTTCAGGTATATGTTAAAGAGTGTCGGGCCCAGGATAGAACCTTGCGGTACACTACTTTTAATGAGCTTGGGTGTTGATAAGTTACCTCCTACTCTGACTTGAAAGTGTCTGTTATTTAAGTATGAGATTAAAAGTTTGACAAGAGCGTCAGGGACTTTTAAAGTGATCAATTTGCACGCTAATCCACAGTGCCATACTTTATCAAAGGCTTTTTGTATGTCCAGAAAAATCGCAGCTGTGGGTGTCTTACTATTAAGTCCAGAAGATATGTACTCTACCACTCTCAGCAATTGATGAGTGGTGGAGTGCTTTGGCCGAAATCCAAACTGCTCCGGAATGAGGATGTCATTCTCACTAAGGTGCGTGTTCAGTCTCTTAAGAATTATTTTCTCAGTAATTTTACTAAGTGTCGGCAGCAGGCTAATTGGTCTGTAGTTGGCTGGAATTGTGGCATCCTCACCTGGTTTGGGGATTGTTATGATTATCGCTTCCTTCCATTCTTTGGGAAAGTAGTTTAGTTTTAATATTTTATTTATTAAGATAGTCAAGTAACATATTACGTTTAGGGGCAGGTTTTCAACCGCAATATTTCTGATTTTGTCGTGCCCTGGGCTTTTACGATTTTTGAGATTTTTGATAATTTCTACTATCTCCTGCGGGGTGGCTGGGTTAATCTCAGCCGTTACCGGGGAATTCCTGAAGTTATTTAAAGTTTGGCTAACCATTCTTAGGGTATCCTGACACATTAGATCGTGGTTTGTCTGCATTATATTAGATTATAAGGTATTGAGCAATGGGTTCTTTATATAATATTTAAATGAAAATTAGAAAATATTAGCAGATCAATTGTACATTTATAGTACTTTTATTGTGTAGTTAGTTCATATTTTTGTGGGTTGAAATATTTCATATGCGACATTTGTACTAACGAGTAAATCCTTGTATTTTATTCAGGTTAGAATTGATTTGTGCTACTTTTAAGAAATCGAAGAATCTTTTTCTTAAATAGGTTACTAACATGGTATTTGTACATACCGTCCTCTGAGTTAAATTTCTTTTACAGGTTCAAATGTTTTCAGGATGTCAGACGTAAGTTCGTATTTTATATAACTTGAATATATGAATTTCATTTTTTGACTTTATTTTTTTTACCATTTTTTAAAATATTTTGATTAATTTTAAATGTCTGTCCTATAAGTTTACTTTTTTTCTGTTTCTGTTTGCTGTAATTGAATTGCGTTTCGGAACAGTCAATTTGTGTACAAATGCAGAGTATTCTTTAAAATAAAATTGTACTTATTTACAGTTTTAGCATATGTGCTATACTCACACATTTTATACACACTACCGTATTTACATATCCAAATTATTCTAAGTTAGGGATATGTTATATTTTAGACGATCGTTTTTGTTTTATGATTTGAAAGTAATGTTTCTTGTGATTTATATTTTTGAGTCTAGCATAAGTTTTCAAGAATAACGATGTGATACAAAGATAAAATTTTGGAGTATGACAAAATACGATACCTTCTATATGTAATATTAGCCCCGTTCACATGCAAATTTTAATGCCGTTATTATGGCTGCAATTTGCCTGTGCCACCGTTCTAATGCCCGATCGGGCAATATACCGGTTCGAAAGAAGGTTGAAAGGAGGTATGATTTCCTTCCTTCTTATTTGAAGGAACGAAGGGTATAGATTACCCACAATTCCATTCTCACAGCTGCGATTTCTTGAAAAACATGGCGGATACTGAGATACCTCTTGTACCTTGTATACAAATTCTATCTGAAGATTGTACAATGGCGATGAATTTTTAGCATTTTATATAGATTATTTTGCATTAATTACACGGACTTGCGTACAAATTAAACGAATTGATCCTTATTATATCTCAGAATTTAATGAACGGAGAATCCTACTAAAAAGATTGATGCGCATATGTACATTTTGTTTATTTGAGCTAACTGTTGTATCATGAATGAGAAATATTTGTTCCTCGATTTAAGGATACTTTTTATAGAAATGTTTGTTTCTTAATTACAAAACGTATACAATTGAGTGTTAGTTAAAAGTCGTAAGCCAGCTGATTTTCCTTTGAAGCAGCAACTTTAAAATATAATTTTCTGTTTCTTGGGCAAATTTTCTGGATTTATCTCAGTAGTTTTTAACAAATGATAAAAATATTTTCTTAGGTATATATAATATACATTCTCCTTATATAAAACTATCTTAATACTCATTTATTTTATAATGTTAAAAAGGAGTATAATGTGTTTATTTTTAAGTGAACATATGCTGTTAATTATTGTAAATAACTTATTTGTACATTATATTTCAAGTTTGATTATTTTAGTTTTGTATTCTGAGTTTTACATATCAAAGCGAAATGTCCTATAACCTGAAATGATGTGATTATGATGTCAGTATTATGATTAGCAAAGAATTGCGTTTTATAATTATGCATATCAATAACAAAGTAAAATGTTTAAGGCATTCAAAATTACTTTACATACATTTTGCAATAAACGAAACTGTGTAAATTAGCTTACAAAATGCTAATTGCTCCCCCCCCCCCTCCTCTCAAAAAGGAAGACTGCTCCACTCCATGATTGCTAGTATCAGAATTTGCTAGTTCTACATTTAAATATGAAGTCTATTTTATTTTGTTAATTTTATTTTTGGATTACTTAAGAGAACCACCTATTTTACATATCAATGAAACATGCCCATAATAAGTATTTTTCATACTGCTATATTAAAACAATTATTTTTAACTACGGTATTAGTGGTATATGTGATTTATTGTATCTGGGCCATGCAGTAAGTTCTTATGTGTTTTCAATGAAAAAATGAGTTATACCAATTTTATAATAGTTAAAATATATTCGGTATAAATATGCATATTTTTTTTCTCTATGCCAACTTCTTACATCGATTTGTTTTAAATGAAATTTCTTAAAATGCTGTTACACTTTTTCCACTAATTCAAGTTTATACACCATAATTTAGCTTAAAAACGAAGATTTAATGAGATAAACTTTCTTTTTTAACACTTTTCTACATAGTTGAAAAGTGTTTATGACTTTGTTCATTCTGTCTGTCTTTCTGTTAAACTGTAACTGCCGTAAAAATCACTTTATCAAAATGAAATTTTGGTATGTTGTTCAGACGGTCTGTGGAAGCTATGGGAGTATAATGGAATAATATCACCCAATTAGTTTTGGATTGAACGCGGGTAGAAGAAAGGAAATACATTAAATCCTATGGGGCATAATTTTTCAAACATTTTTTAAACGAATTTAAAATTCACAAATTGCTTCAAAAATTTTAGGAAATATTCAAATTATTCCATAAAATATATATAAAAAATTCAGCAAAATATATTCAGTAGATTTTAAATAAAAATTAAAATTTTAATTAGACTCTTTATATGAAGAAATCACGTGACCAACTTCAAAATAAGATATGGCATCCATCTTGTATCAAAATCGCGATTTTTAAAGTTCTTTTCAATTCATATTTAGTGTTGTATCCGTCCTAAAACCGCTTTATTTTCGCTTAAATTCTGTGCATCTACATATTAAAACAACGCAATTACAATATATTTGAGTTTAAATGATTATCCAACTTTGATTATTTCTACAACGAAGTCTAATTTTCCTTATGGAAAATGTAAACACCAACAGATGTAAAATGAGTTGTATAAGAATTGCTGAATTTCTTTAATGCAAAATTATTTAGCTCATGGAGTCTGCAATATAGCTGATATGAATGAAACATTAATTGATTTTACAAAGAGAAGCATACGTCTTTTCGATGAAGTTTTAAGCATAGAGTTAAATTTCTTGTACATCCATGGTTTTAAGTTTTTAAATAAAATAAATTATTCCAGTATTGTGATGAATGAAAGGATTGGAAAAATGTTTATGAATGAAATGCTGCTTTTATGGAGGCGATTTATATTTCGATGACGTCATTTGAATAAAGTTCATTTGTTTTCGATGAAGTTTTCAAATATAATAAATTATTGTAGGATTATGAGAATTTTAAAAATATTACCGAGGAATGTATGGTATTTTAGTAATGTTTAAACCAGGCAATTTATATTTCAATGCCGTCATTTAAATGAAGTTCATTTTTTTCGATGAACTTTTAAGTTAATTTTAAGAACTTTTAAGAAGTTTTTAAATAAAATAAATTATTATAGTATTGTGATAAATGAAAGGATTGGAAAAATGTTTATGAATGAAATGCTGCTTTTATAGAGGCGATTTATATTTCGATGACGTCATTTGAATAAAGTTCATTTGTTTTCGATGAAGTTTTCAAATATAATAAATTATTGTAGTATGATAATTTTAAAAATATTACCGAGGAATGTATGGTATTTTAGTGGTGTTTAAACCAGGCAATTTATATTTCAATGCCGTCATTTGAATGAAGTTCATTTTTTTTCGATGACCTTTTAAGTTTCCAAATATAATAAATTAATGTATTATTGTGATAATTTTTAAAATATTACCGAGAAATGTATCGCATTTTAGAGATGTTTATATAAAATTGCATTGAAGTTGGAATGTATTTCACAATCAATGCTTTATGCATGATTGTTCTTTCTTGTTAACTTTTAAGAATGAATTCTTTAAACAGTTTCATGGAATAAAACTTAAATAAATATATATATATATATCTTAGAATAAGCTTATATTTACAGTTTCAAAAATTTATTTACATTTAAATTTAATTTTGGCATATTATTTTTAATTTGATGTTTAGTTAATAAATATCCAAGTTTATTTATATATATTATTTAGATTTAATTTATATATATAACATATTTCAAAAACAATAATAAAATAGTCCACAACAGAAGGTCTTTATTTTACTTCCTATAAGACGTACAAAAGTTTAAAAATGGTATGGCCTTTTTTTAAACTTTTGTACGTCTTATACGAAGTAAAATAAAGACCTTCTGTTGTGGATGTGTGCTTAATTTTTGCTATTGTAACATCGGACGTGATGCCCAATTATTTAATAATAAAATAGTTATTTTGTTTCTCATCTCCGTACATTTGTTACATTAAATAGATAAAATAATAACAGGGAATAATGAATTAAAAATAATACGCTTCTTAAAAAGGCAATTTAAAAAAAAAAGAGAGAAAGATGTATTGTTTACCAAAAATCAATGTCAAAAGTATTTAAGAAAAATTGGTTCTAGCCCTCTAAGTGGGAGTAATGGGGGTTGCAAAATGCCAACTTCTTATATCGATTTGTCTTAAATGAAATTTCTTAAAATGATGTTACACTTTTTCCACTAATTCAAGTTTATACATCATAATTTAGCTTAGAAACGAAGATTAAATGAGAAAAACTTTCTTTTTCAACACTTTACAACATAGTTGAAAAGTGTTTATGACTTTGTTCATTCTGTCTGTCTGTCTGTTAGCACGGTAACTGCCGTAAAAATCACTTTATCAAAATAAAATTTTGGTATGCTGTTCAGAATGTCTGTGGAACCTATAGAAATATAAACAAATAATATCACCCAATGTTTAACACCAAATAATATCAACAAATAATTGTTGATACTATTTGTTGGTATTATTGTATGTTTTCATCACCAAATAGTTCCTTAGTTTTGAATTGAACCCGGGTAGAAAAAATGAAATACAGTGAACCCTATGGGACCTAATTTTTCAAGAATATTTTAAACGAATTTAAAATTCACAAATTGCTTCGAAAGTTTTAGGAAATATTCAAATTGTCCCATAAAAAATATAAAATGAAGTTCAGCAAAATATATTCGGTAGCTTTTCAATTAAAATATAAAATAATAATTACACCCATACCATATAAGGAGATCACGTGATCCACTTCAAAATAAAATATGGCATCCTTCTTGCGTCAAAATCTGAAGTTCTTTTAAAGTTCTTTTTAAATTATATTTTCAGTTGTGTCCGTCCTAAAACCACTTTATTTTTGATTAATTTCTGGGCATCTATATTCTGAAACACCGCAATTACAATATATTTGAGTTTAAATGATCAATGATATCCATCTTGTGTCAAAATCGTGATTTTTTAAAGTTCTTTTTATTAATATTTAGTGTTGCATCTGTTCTAAAATCGCTTTATTTTTAATGTTTGTTTATGTGCATCTCTTTACTGCGCCAACGTAATTACAAAACTTTTAGTTTAAACGATCATCAAACTTTGATTATTTCTACAACAAAGCCTGATTTTCCCGTATGGAGGATGTATACACATCAAGATGCAAGATGAGTTGTATAAGAATTGCTGAGTTTCTTTAACTTAAAATTGTTTAGCTCTGGAGTTTTAAAAAGTGGGAATTATACAGACCTTCAGTATTTTTAAACGATCAAGAAAAATTAAATGAGATGTACGCAAGAGCTAAAAGTCTAAAAATAGAATTATCAAGGAAAAGGGTAACTTAAGTAGTTCAATTACTAGGGCTAAAAATATTTCAGAGGAGGTATTAAATCAGAAAAAGAACGAAATAGAAGAAATTGAAAATAAAGAAAATATGTTGGAAATTTATATGCATAGATTAAATATGACTCGAGGTAGTGAAGATATAATGGTGGGTAAAGGATTGGATGTATTATCAAATTTAACAGATAAAATATGTAATGGTAGTAAATCAAAGAAATTGGGTGATCAAGTAGTTTTATTGCTAGATTTGTTATTAAAAAATGGAGAAATGACTTATAATGATGCACAACGATATTATAAACAATTTCTCCTATAATAAATGATAAAAAATAAAGTTTATTTGAGTGAAGGTCAGAAAAATAAACTTAAATCAGCTTTTAGAAACAAAGAAGAACTAACATTACAAATAGATAAATCTAAAACTCCTAATCATGAGATGTATTTAACTAAAACTCAAATTAATCATAATAATGATGGAAAAAGAATTACTATCAGTAAAACACAATTAGATAAAAATGGAGTATTTTTACCATTTCTAGCAGCACTTATACCCTCTTTAATAACCGCTGCTAAATTTGCAGTTCCTGCATTAGCAACAGGTGTTTTATCTGGATTAGCTAGTTCAACTGTACAAAAAAAGATGAAAGGATCTGGGAAAAAAAAAAACGTGGAAAGGGAATATATCAACCTTGGGAATTAGTAACAAAATGATTGAAGAAAATATGAAAAATGAAAAAGGATTTAGAGGTGTATTTACCTCCGATTTATTACCTAAAACAATAGAAAAATTTGAAACTGGAATCATTAATTAAGATGTATCAACAGGTCCTGGAACTCATTGGGTTTGTTATTATAATGATCCTAAATCTAAATATGTGGAATATTTTGATTCGTTTGGTGAATATGACAATATTAAGAAAGACTATATTCCTAAAAATATTAAATCATTTCTTGTTACATCTAATAAAAAAACAAAAATAGGTCATAATGATAGTTTTTTACAGAAACTTACATCTGTGAAATGTGGTTTATTTTGTATGAAATATATAAGAGAAAGGTATAAAGGTATGTCACCTAAAAATGTTCTCAAATCATTTCCTACACAAAAACCTAGTGACTATGATGAAAATTTTGTTATGTATAAATGATAATATTAAAATCAGAAGGTCATGATAAATCAGAGGAATTTACTGTAAATTTTATTACACCTCTTAAATTAAAAAAATTAGCTTTACACTCGTTTTCTATGGAAGTTTCCTGGTTTAATATAAGTGAGAATTATGGAAATAACATATTTATATCGTATAAATTAGGCACAGATATAACAATTGTTATCTCAAATGGTAATTATACTGTAAGAGGTTTAAATGAGTATATGATGAAAATATTTGGTAAGGATCCACCTGTGAAATTTGGTATTATTGAAGCAAGACAAAGAATATCTATTAAACTGAAAAAAGGTTGGGTAATAGATTTTACAAAAAATAACTTTCATAAAATTATAGATTTTTAAAACCGACATATGGAAGTTATGATGAAGAAACAGAGGTTGAAGGTGAACATATATCTGATATATCCAATGGAAATGATAATATTTATATTCACTGTGATGTTGTAAAAGGATCTTTAATAAATCAATATAATTCAGAAGTCATATATTCCTTCACTAATAAAACCCCTCCAGGTAGTATAATTTCAAAAGAATTTAATAATTGGATATATTTTCCTGTTAAAACAGATCCAGTTGAAAGAATAAAAATGAGGATTACTAATCAAAAAGGTGAATTAATAGATTTAAATAAAGGAGCTGTAGAATTTAATTTTATACCTATTTTTTCTTCATAAATAAATGAATAAACATAGATTATATAGAAAAAGTAAAAAAATACAAGGATTTTTAAAGGTTTTGTTGAAAACTGAACCTATTATTAGGAATAAATTAAATGAAATATTTTCTATGAAAAAGAAAGGAGGTGGTTTAAAAATTCTTCCTAAATAAATGCAAAAGATTTATGATTTGAGTGATACTCATTATTATCATAATGATCATATTAAAAATTATGAATTAAGAGAAATACATCCTAAAGAACATAGTTCAGTTGAGAATGCCAACTTTTTTTTCATATTAATGATACTAAAGCAAAAATTTTATATTCTAGACTAGCCGCCTTTGGCGACCAGCCTGTTCGCTACCCTTGAAAATTCTGACCGTGGCAAACTCGTTGGCGCGACCTACCAGAAAGGTGTAAGGTAACTGCTTGGAAGGCCAGGAAGTGCCACACAATTTAGACCGGAACCCAATGGGGGAGGCATCCAAAGAGACCGTACCCTCCTTCCCCTACCACAAACCTCTCGGAAGGACTTGCAGTCCCACACGTTTAACGTGATCGTACTCCGCGTGAACACGGCTGCAGTTTTGGCAATGGCGGGAATCGAACCCGGGCCTACCGAGTGAAATTCCCGCGCGCTAATCACTGGGCTACCGTGCCATCCGCGACAATCTCCATAACTTTATTTTTATTCGGCAATTTTGGGAATCGAACCCGGGCCTACCAAGTGCAAATCCCGCGCACTAACCACTGGGGTACTTCACCCTCCGCGATATTCTTCATAACTTTCTTTTTATTCACCCAATTTAGACCGGAACCAAGTGGGAGAAGCATCCACAGGGACCGTACCCTTCTTCCCCTACCACCAACCTCTCGGAAGGACTTACAGACCCACATGTTTAACGTGATCGTACTCCGCGTAAACACGGCGGCAATTTTGGGAATCGAACCCGGGCCTACCGTGTGCAATTTCCGCGCGCTAACCATTGGGCTACTTTGCCCTACGCGACAATCTCCATAACTTTCTTTTTATTCATCCAATTTAGACCGTACCCTCCTTCCCCTACCACCAACTTCTCGGAAGGACTCACGGACCCACATGTTTAACGTGCTCGTACTCCGCGTAAACACGGCGGCAATTTTGGGAATCGAACCCGGGCCTGGTAACTGGTTGGACGGCCAGGATGTGCCACCCAATTTAGACCGGAACCCAGTGGGGGAGGCATCCACAGGGAACGTACCCTCCTTCCCCTACCACCAACCTCTCGGAAAAACATACGGACCCATATGTTTAACGTGATCGTACTCCATGTCAGTGGCGGAAATCGAACCCGGGCCTAACGCGTGCAATTCCCGCGCGCTAACCACTGGGCTACTTCGCCCTCCGCGACAATCTCCATAACTTTCTTTTTATTCACCCAATTTAGACCGTACCCTCCTTCCCCTACCACCAACCTCTCGGAAGGACTCACGAACCCACATGTTTAACGTGATCGTACTCGCGTGAACGTGGCGTAAGTTTTGGCAGTGGCGGGAATCGAACCCGGGCCTACTGAGTGCAATTCCCGCGCGCTAACCACTGGGCTGCCGCGCCCTCCGCGACAATCTCCATAACTTTCTACATATTCACCCAATTTAGACGGGAACACAGTGGGGGAGGCATCCACAGGGGCCGTATCCTCCTTCCCCTACCACCAACCTCTCGGAAGGACTTACGGACCCACATATTTAACGTGATCGTATTCCACGTAAACACGGCGGCAGTTTTGGCAGTGGCGGGAATCGAACCCGGGCCTACCGCTAACTTCCCGCGCGCTAATTTGCAATTTAAAATGACCATATGCTTAATTCCATCATCCTCATTCCATTGTTTCATTGTTCCATCATTTAAAATATCCATAAAATTAAAATATCCAAAAGTTAAAATATACATTTAAAAAATCCAGATCGTCCCATCATTTAAAATATAAATATAATAATTTATATAGAGCAAAGGCGCTCTATTCAGAACCGTGACGTCACCTCCACCTTGACGTCCCCACCCACCACCTTCCCTGCTTCAGCGGGGGAGAAACGAACGGAAAGCCGAGAAATTTAAAATCATGACGTCTTTAAAATTGCGATCCTGAAGGCAATTTTCATTATTTCTGGACCAGATTAGACTTGTAAGAATGCCAGATATTTCAGCTTTCTAAAAATGTAAATTATTAGTCGAAATTATGAGTACTTTTTACTATGCGAGAATTTAAAAACCAAAAATCGTTTTTTTGAGCCAAAAGTGACTTTTGTTTTAAAATCTTTAAAAAATATTAGAAATCGAAATGGAGATTTGAAATTGATATATTTTTACTCGTAATTGTCTGCTCTTTCCGATGGTGTGAGTTGTTTTTTTCTACGACGTCTGGATCGTGGAGAAAAAAGGGCAAAAAAAGGTTGAAATCGCATAAAACATTAAATAAATAAAAAAATAATTAGAATTTTGAAAATCGGTTTTCACGTGTCCCCTTCCCTCCCCCCCGGGTCTCCGATTGCCAAATTTCGTAGCTCTCCGACGCGCGGTCGCGAAACGTATAGTGTATAAGACAGACAGACACACACACACACAGACATTGCCTTTTATTATTTACTAGCCGCCTTTGGCGACCAGCCTGTTCGCTACCCTTGAAAATTCTGACCGTGGCAAACTCGTTGGCGCGACCTACCAGAAAGGTGTAAGGTAACTGCTTGGAAGGCCAGGAAGTGCCACACAATTTAGACCGGAACCCAATGGGGGAGGCATCCAAAGAGACCGTACCCTCCTTCCCCTACCACCAGGGTTCCCACTAAGTCAGGAAAAGTGGGGGAGAATTTCTCTCCTTCCAAAAAATTTTGGGAGAGATTTTCTGTTATAAGGAGAGACACTTAAAATTTCATTTTTTTTTAACATGCTAATTTAGAAAGTAATAAAAAAGAAAGCATTAACTATAACTCATATTCTTCGACATTTAAATATTTTAATTCTTAAAACTAACATTCTTACTAACATTCTTTTTAAAAATTAATTAGGAGTCGTTTAAGTATTAAGTAAGCACATTTTTGGTAATTTCATAGCTCCCCCCCCCCACTTGTTAGCAAAAATACTCAAATTCCTGACTTCCCCCATGCTTACGTTATGATTTTATTTGCTGACATAAAAACGTCTACATGGGTTATTTTATGTAAAATGACTCACATGCGAATTTACGATTTTTTTGTCTGTAAACTGCAAAAGTCGAGGGCCGACTGTATTTACTTCATATTTTGATTTTTAAAATCATTTTATGATCAATTTTCATGCAGCAATAGCAATTAAAAACTTTAACGATTTTTGATCGCCGAAAACTATTTCACTAGGCAAATAGAATTAGGTAATAAATTTGACTTTATGTTTGAAAATGGATTTTTTTTTTTTTTTTACAAAACTTGCAGAACATAAGGATTGCATCGTCCTTTTGTTGAATCTCAAGCCAGTCATGTGATTTTAGCCATTTTGTTTGACTCGACTTTTTTCTTTTTGTTTTCAAAATAGCCCTTTATTTCATAAATAATACGTTTGTAAAATAATTTTTCTGTATGAAACGCGAAACAATTACAAACACTGTAGTCGATGCAAACAGATTGGAAAAGTGGGAAATATTTTTCAAATTAAACGAGGTATGCCGAGGATAGCGTACAAATTCAGATTTTCGTGATGCTGCTGCAAAATAACCTTTCATTTTATTGATAATACGGTAGAAAAATGGTTTGGTTTTTATTATTTGTATATTAAACGACATAATTATAAAAAAATTCAGTCGATGCAAATATATTGTGAAAATGACAAAAAGATATTCATTGGTCATCTCTCCTCAGAAAATGTGGGAATCGCCGTATGCGAACGCCGTTTTCGCAATCGCGGAGAAACAGATTTTCAGATCATGTAAGAAAGGATGTCTCTGATAAAAAATTCGTTGCTTTGTTCAAATTTTGTAACATTTTTTGGGCATATATGGCCAATTTCACGACATTTTCGGGATTTTTGTAACCTGTAGACATACTGTGTACGGGGGAAAGGATTTTCGTCCGCGGAAAGAAGAAAATTTCTCGAGCAAAACACAAAAAATGCGGGAAGTACGCGGAAAGAGCATAATTCAAATCCGTGAAAGAATCCTATATAAAAAAAAGCAAAATTTTATTTGATCGAATTTGCCACCCGCGCAAGCTGAGGGGATCGTTTTCTATAAAATATCTCTCTAATTAGAAACACGTAGTACTTTAGTGTACCCAAATCGCGATTGACTGCGATTCAGAAGTAGCTACGAAATCGCGGTCCGCGACCGCTCGGCAATCGGCCCGCGATTCAACGAGGCAACTCTGATCGCGATTTGCGGTCGCGAAGCAATCGGCCCGATTGCTTCGGCCGATGCCCGATCCTTCGGCCGATGCCCGATCGGGATCGGGCATCGGATTTCTCGGTATCCAATTTGAAGGAAAAAATAATTTTAGGCCGGAACTAGAGAGAGAGAAATTCTCGCGCAGTCTAAATTTTTACGCGAGATTTTTCATGGATTGAGCGAGAATCTCGCGGGTTCGCGCTGAAATGGGAACCCTGCCTACCACAAACCTCTCGGAAGGACTTGCAGTCCCACACGTTTAACGTGATCGTACTCCGCGTGAACACGGCTGCAGTTTTGGCAATGGCGGGAATCGAACCCGGGCCTACCGAGTGAAATTCCCGCGCGCTAACCACTGGGCTACCGTGCCATCCGCGACAATCTCCATAACTTTATTTTTATTCGGCAATTTTGGGAATCGAACCCGGGCCTACCAAGTGCAAATCCCGCGCACTAACCACTGGGGTACTTCACCCTCCGCGATATTCTTCATAACTTTCTTTTTATTCACCCAATTCAGACCGGAACCAAGTGGGAGAAGCATCCACAGGGACCGTACCCTTCTTCCCCTACCACCAACCTCTCGGAAGGACTTACAGACCCACATGTTTAACGTGATCGTACTCCGCGTAAACACGGCGGCAATTTTGGGAATCGAACCCGGGCCTACCGAGTGCAATTTCCGCGCGCTAACCATTGGGCTACTTTGCCCTACGCGACAATCTCCATAACTTTCCTTTTATTCATCCAATTTAGACCGTACCCTCCTTCCCCTACCACCAACTTCTCGGAAGGACTCACGGACCCACATGTTTAACGTGATCGTACTCCGCGTAAACACGGCGGCAATTTTGGGAATCGAACCCGGGCCTACTGAGTGCAATTCCCGCGCGCTAACCACTGGGCTTCTTCGCCCCCAGCGACTATCTCCATAACATTCTTTTTATTTACCCAATTTAGAACGGAACCCAGTGGGAGAGGCATCCACAGGGACCGTACCCTCCTTCCCCTACCACCAACCTCTCGGAAGGACTTCCGGACCCACATGTTTATCGTGATCGTACTCCGCGTGAACACGGCGGCAGTTTTGGAAGTGGCGGGAATCGAACCCGGGCCTACCGAGTGCAATTCCTGAGCGCTAACCACTGGGCTGCCTCGCCCTCCGCAACTTTCTTTATATTCACCCAATTTAGACGGGAACCCTGTGAGGGAGGCATCCACAGGGACCGTACCCTCCTTCCCCTACCACCAACCTCTCGGAAGGACTTCCGGACCCACATGTTTATCGTGATCGTACTCCGCGTGAACACGGCGGCAGTTTTGGAAGTGGCGGGAATCGAACCCGGGCCTACCGAGTGCAATTCCTGAGCGCTAACCACTGGGCTGCCTCGCCCTCCGCAACTTTCTTTATATTCACCCAATTTAGACGGGAACCCTGTGAGGGAGGCATCCACAGGGACCGTACCCTCCTTCCCCTACCACCAACCTCTCGGAAGGACTTCCGGACCCACATGTTTATCGTGATCGTACTCCGCGTGAACACGGCGGCAGTTTGGGAAGTGGCGGGAATCGAACCCGGGCCTACCGAGTGCAATTCCTGAGCGCTAACCACTGGGCTGCCTCGCCCTCCGCAACTTTCTTTATATTCACCCAATTTAGACGGGAACCCTGTGAAGGACACTCGTGGCACTAACCGTGGCACACTCGCTGGCGCGACCTACCAGAAGGAACGACCTACCAGGAAGTGCCACCCAATTTAGACAGGAACTCAGTGGGGGAGGCATCCACAGGGACCGTACCCTCCTTCCCCTACCACCAACCTCTCGGAAGGACTTACGGTCCCGCATGTTTAACGTGATCGTACTCCGCCTGAACACGGCGGCAGTTTTGGCAGTGGCGGGAATCGAACCCGGACCTACCTAGTGCAAATCCCGCGCGCTAACCACTGGGCTACCGCGCCCTCCGCGACAATCTCCATAACCTTCTTTTTATTCACCCAATTTAGACCGGAACCCAGTGGGAAAGTCATCCACAGGGTGCGTACCCTCCTTCCTCTACCACCAACCTCTCGGAAGGACTTACGGACCCACATGTTTAACGTGATCGTACTCCGCGTGAACACGGCAGCAGTTTTGTCAGTGGAGGGAATCGAACCCGGGCCTACCGAGTGAAATTCCCGCACGCTAACCACTGGGCTACCGCGCCCTCCGCGACAATCTCCATAACTTTCTTTTTATTCACCCAATTTGGACCAGGACCCAGTGGGGGAGGCATCCACAGAGACCGTACCCTCCTTTCCCTGCCACCAACCTCTCGGAAGGAATTATGGACCCATATGTTTAAGGTGATCGTACTCCGCATCAGTGGCGGGAATCGAACCCAGGCCTACCGAGTGCAATTCTCGCGCGCTAACTTCCCGCGCGCTAATTTAAATTTATAACGACCATATGCTAGGCTCTTAATTCCACCATCCTCGTTCCATCGTTCCATCATTTCAAATAGCCATAAAATTAAAATATCCATTTAAAATATCTATAAATTAAAATATCCATAAATTAAAATATCCATTTAAAATAAAAAAATCAACCATATCGTTCCACCAATCCATAAATATAATAATTTCAAATACATCACCACAATTCAAACCACCATAATTCAATCATTTAAATTATTTAAAATATCCATTTAAAAATATCCATTTAAAATATCATATAAATATAATAATTTCGCCCGATGTATACAACACTTATGCTCGTAATTCAGTTAAAACCGAAAGCGCGGTCTCCATGGAGACGGGGAAGAAACTAATGCGGATGGGGGGAAAATGCCATTGCGGAACTGAGCCGGTAGCCGACAAATTTAAAATCATGGCGTCTTTAAAATTGCCATCCTGAAGGCAATTTTCATTATTTCTGGACCAGATTGGACTTGTAAGAATGCCAGATGTTTGACCTTTCTGAAAATGTAAATTATTAGTCGAAATTATGAGTACTTTTCACGATGCGAGAATTTAAAAACCAAAAATCGTTTTCTTGAGCAAAAAGTGACTTTTGTTTTAAAATCTTTAAAAAATATTAGAAATCGAAATTCAGATTTGAAATTGATATATTTTTACTCGAAATTCTCTGCTCTTTCCGATGGTGTCATTTGTTTTTTTCTACGATGTCTGGATCGTGGAGAAAAAAGGGCAAAAAAGGCAAAAAACGGTCGAAATCGCATAAAACATTAAATAAATAAAAAAATAATTAAAATTTTTAAAATCGGTTTTCATGTGTCCCCTTCCCTCCCCCCCGGGTCTCCGATTGCCAAATTTCGTAGCTCTCCTACGCGCTGTCGCGAAACGTATAGTGTATAAGACAGACAGACAGACAGACACACACACACACACAGACATTGCCTTTTATTATTTAAGAAGAGGATATCTTGAACAAAAATTAAAAATTACAAAACATGATAAAACATCCATTGCATACGAAAATGTTTGTCTGGTAAATGGCGGTGGTTTTATCAAAACTTTAAAAGTACATATAGGAGATACCGAAATTGAATCAAATACACAGTCAAATTTTTCAATCATGAATCATGCTTTAAGATTAACTCATTATATTCCTGATTATGTAACATCACAAGCTCAAGATGAATTTTTTTATCTAGATACAGCTGATTCAGCTGACCGAAAAGAGTTAAAATATGAGGGTACTTTTCAAGATACTACTAAAATAACTGATTTTTTTAATAATTTGAAAATAAATAAAGATTATAACGAAGGATTCGCAAAGAGATGGAAATTAACGAAAGATAGCAATGTCATTAAAATATGGACACCTTTAAAATATATAATCGATTTCTTTAGAGAATATGAAAAGGTAATTTCTGGTTTTGAAGTGAAAATAGAAATTCAAAGAAATGAAAACAAGAATATAATATATACTGATGTCGAAAATGTTAATTATAAGATAGTAGTTGAAGGTTTAACCTTGCATTTACCTTATATAGAATTTAAAAATTCTGCAGAAAGCGTGTTTATGGAATCATTTTTATCTGATAAAGATATAGAGGTAAATTGGGATCGATATAGATTTAAGATGGTAGGTCCTTATAAAAGTAATAGTGGATCTGTCACAGCTGCAACAGCCTCTGATGAAGTTTTAGGTGTCTATGTTATTCCTCAGTACGTTGAAAGAGATGATAATTATGAAAAAAATAATATGATATTTGATAATATAGATATGACTGAATGCTGGTTGATGATTAATAATAAATAAATTCCTCTTATACGTTACAAAAGGAATTTTACCAATAAAGATTATAATAGAGTATATGAAGCTCTTTTACAAGCAGTTTCGTTTTGAACAAAATAGAGAATAATCATTTTGAATTGAGAGATCTTATAGAAACCAAATATGATGAGGGGTTTTTATCCTTTACTGAACAAACAGGTAAGAGAATAAAAGAATTAGATGAAACAACTTTACATTCTATAGCAGGAAAACCTTACGATGCAAAAGGAAAAAGAATAGGAAATGTAGCAGATCCTAAAGATGACAAAAATGCTGTGAATAAAAGATATTTAGACAATAGAGATATCTGGGTTACCAAAGAAGATGATTTTCTTAATTTTACAGATGAAGAATTTACAAAAGTGAATTTCAACATGATGAGTTCTAAATTAATGGATCAAGAGATGCGAATAACTACAGATATGTATATGAAAATTTCTATATATAGCTATATATAATACAGTAGAAAGTGTATATATATATAAAAAAAGTCCACTGATATCACTAGAAATCAATGGTAAGACAAGTTTCAAAACTCATACAGATACAGTAACCTGTTTTGAAAACGTGATGATATCATCACATTATGGATAAAATCCGACGGTAAATCAAACACTTTAAAACCTTATATGCATATTGAAAATATTATATTGAAAAAATCCCTTTCTAAAATACGTTCACCATTAAATGGATATTGATTGGAATGAATTTTCTAGAAAAAAATTTATCTGAAGATGTAATTAGAAATCTGAAAGATTATGTAAATTGGGATTTAGTTTTACAATATTCAACACTGTCTGAATCTTTTATTGAAGAATTTGTTGAACCTGATGATTGGCCTAAAATTTCTAGATATCAAATATTATCAGAAGATTTTATAGAAAAATGTAAAGATAAAGTAGATTGGGTAAACATATCTCAATATCAAACTTTAAGTAATGAATTTATCATAAAATTTTCTGATAATTTAGATTTATATAAAGTATCAATATTTCAAAATCTTACAGAAGATACCATGAGAGAATTAAAAGATGATTTAAGTTGGCTGTATATAGCTAGATATCAGACATTTTGTGAAAATTTTATAGAAGAATTTTTAGATAAATGAGATTTTTGTTATCTGATTAAATACAAATTTGATCTATTACCTGATCACTTTTTTAATGTTCATTGGACAAAAATACAAGCTATACAGCTGAGTGAATTAAATAAAAAGTTTGGTCATTATGAAGAAGAATCTTATAGAGAAAAAATTATTGAAGAGATTTGTGAAGTTAAAAAAGTCTTGAGAGAATGTCTTTTGAGAAAAGCTGAAAAATAAATATTATATAAAAATGTTTTTAAATAAATGAATGTTATATATAATAATGGTATAAAAAAAACATTTATATATTTCTTAAATATAGAGAATCCTACTGAAGCTACTTCTTTATTATATTATAATTCACTTGATGGAATAGAAAATTTAATAAATTTAAAAGAATTATATTGTGGAGGAAATAAATTAACTTCACTTGAAGGTATAGAAAATTTAATAAATTTAGAAAAATTATATTGTGGAGACAATAAATTAACTTCACTTGAAAGTATAGAAAATTTAATAAATTTAGAAAAATTATATTGTGGAGACAATAAAGTAACTTCACTTGGAGGTATAGAAAATTTAATAAATTTAAAAGAATTATATTGTGGAGACAAAAAATTAACTTCACTTGAAGGTATAAAAAATTTAATCTATTTAGAAGAATTAGATTGTATGACGTGTAGATTAATTTCACTTGAAGGAATAGAAAATTTAACGAATTTAGAAAAATTATATTGTGGAGAAAATAAATTACCTTCACTTGAAGGTATAGAAAATTTAATAAATTTAAAAGAATTAGATTGTAGAAAAAATAAATTAACTTCACTTGAAGGAATAGAAAATTTAATAAATTTAGTATTATTAGAAAATGATATTACATCTCTAAATGGATTAATATTTTTGCCTAGAATATATAAAGTATGGTATGATAAAGTAAATTTACCCCCGATTTTAAGAATACGATTATTTCATAATAATGTATATAATGACTCTCAAAATGTACATAATATATATATTCAAAAATCTTTGAGAGAGACTATCATAAAATTATTAAATACAGAAATTAAATATGATTTAGATGAATGAAGAATTAGATATAAAAATTAAAAGACATTTACTGGAGGAAGAATTCCATAATATTAAATTTAGAGAGATATTAGTTGTTGTGTTTAATAGAATTTTAAAAAATGAGAATAAAAATGAAATAATAAAAGTGCTAAAAGATGAACTAAAAGAGGTGATGATAAATGTTTTGTTGGGAAAGTAACTAGAATAATTAATGTACTAAATGGATTTGATCCTGATGTTTCTATTACTATTTCTGATAATGAACAAAAAAATATTATAGCTGAAAAAATATATAGAGAGTCAAAGTCTGATAAAGAATACAGAGAAAAACTCATAAAAGGGATGGAAGAAAAAGGTTTTACAAATTATGAAGAATGGGTAAATTTATATTTATAAAAAATGTTTACTAATAAATGGAAGAATTCAATAGACTGGGAGGTTATCCTAAAACGTTTAAATTAAATGATTTATATCCTGGGAAATATGATCTGATATCATTGTGAAAAATTAAAACTAAATATGGAGATTCAGTAATCGTAAAGTTAGATGTGGAAGTTGAAGAAAAAGAGCATTGCCTTGCGAATAAACATGGTAAACTTTCTGATGAATCAATATATAAAATCAATAAAGGAAGATATATATTTAAGTATTCGGGTATGATTGATGATAAATACGTATATGAATTAGAGAAAGCTTAATCAGGGGGGGGGGGCGTCATACCCCACTATAATTATCATCTTATGTTTTGATTTCATTTTTTAATATGGTCCTCATATTTTTATAATTCTTTTTCAATTTTATAAAAAATGTTTAGATTTAGTTAAACATTTTCTATTAAATATATGGGGGGGGGGGTCTCAACCCCACCCTTTAAAAAACAGGGCATTCATTTGGACGTCCTCTTAATTTTATGATATCATACTTTTAATATGTCTAGCTTTTTATCTAAAAAAAAGTTCACTGTTAAAAGGTACACATTTTTTAATATTCCATTTTAATAGTCCATTCATTTGGCACGCATTTATTTTAAAATCATTTGATATTATTTTCTTTCATATATTCAAAGATTTTGATAGATTTGGTCTCTATAATGTCTTATATGACTTAAATATAAGTCAAAAATGTATTAAATTTTAGAGTCCTAAAACTCTCTTGATTTTTGATTTTTTTAAAAATACGCATTTTTGTATGATTTTATACATTTTTGAATGATTTTATGCATTTTTTGGTCTTTAGTGGTTGTCCTGGTTTTTAAAAAAATGGAGGAAAGTGTAGTGTATGGGGGTGACTCTGGATACAAAATGACTATGTCATTTTGTCCCAGAGTCACCCCCATACACTACTTATATATATATATATATATATATAACTACTTATATATATATATATATATATATATATAACTACTTATATATATATATATATATATATATATATATATAACGCATACAAACACACACACATACAAATATGCTTGCATACACAAAGCTCATGGGTACTTGAAACGTGCTCGTCCGTCGAACACTCGAATTCGAATTTTTGGCCCCATCACAATACTTTCCCTATACATTATATTATGTATGTATAGGAAAAGTAATAATGATCTCGAAATCACGCCCTCAATTCAGCTATAAGCATCGGTGGACAAAACTGTGCATGTTGGCGTTCTTTACCATTGAATAGAATATAACTTTATTAACACCAAGAAAATTTGCAATGATGCAATTTTTGAACCACTTTGTGGATCTGAGGAAGGCTACATAATAAGACTGACTCTGAAGATCCTTAATAAAGTTCTCAAATATTTGGTACATCGGTACATGTCAGGTTTACTTGCTGCCAGTGCAGATGTGTGCTATCTGATACTGATAACCATTGTCGTGACGGAATTCGTCAATTTTATGTAAATTGTAAAATTATATTACTTCTTAAACCTTTATAATTATTCTTATTTAAATTGTGACCCGGAACCCTCATGTCGTTGTATATATATTTTATTATCTTTAAATGTATCTAATTCTGTGCAGAATTGTGGCCATTTTCATTTCATAAAATAATATTCTTTCACACACTCGAGGAACAACGACCGTTAGTTCAAGGTCGCACTTGTTTGCTGGCGGAGACAGGTGCCTTCGTTCTTTTGCTCTGCTTTTAGACGGCGCGACGTTGTGCAAGAATTCTCAGTGCAGCTGTACCTGCACGTGCTCTGCGGATTTGTCGTTGGATGGCTGACCCCTGGATGAATTTGAAAGAGAGGTGATTTTGTATTGGTGGAAAGGAGATGATGTGAGCCCTCCGTGATTTTCAATTGGCCGGGTTCTGGATCCACCCGGAATGCTTAAAAGTGTTGTAAATGGTGATTCTGGGCTCTCTCCCTGGAAAACATCTTCGAACTCACGTACGACTCGGGCTCAACCCTAAGGTTGGGTTACCGTAGTTGTGGGTTTGGGAGAGTCGCCACTGCCGCTACCGTCGCCACTGCTTGACCGAACCTTTGCTGATGCCGAGCCTCGACGATCGTGCTTACTGCCGTTGACCGTCCGGGAACCGCCAGTTCCGGATACCGGTAGACCGTTTCCTGTCAGAGTCCTTGATGAAGCCTGGGCCCTGTGCGGGCCGCTGCATGTATCCTGCCAGCTTGCCGCCTTACCTTGGTCGGGGAATATCCTCCCCGAGGGTTCGTTTGGTGGATGTTCGACTTCGACAATTTTTGTGTCCTTCCAGATATGGAGGTAAGCGTCCTTTTTGGTAAATAGACGCTGTAGTGCCTTCGTCTGTCCTCGTGTCATCGCCTTGGTTCTCCAGATGTCTCAAGATCTTCTGAGCTAAATTGTCAAATTAAATTGATCTGCTAAAGTATTATTAAATTAGAATTGAAATACAGTTAATATCCAAGCCTTAAGCTTTCCTCGAGTGAGATTCCTCTCTTTTGACCATACCATTTTAATTGACAATAGAATGTGTGATATTTATATGTTATACTCTTGCTTAATGATTTATAGAAATGAATATTTAATTCCGGCTAAGAGCTGATGATTTTACTGAAGTGTGATCTAGTGGTAGATGTGCTGAATGAAAATCAGCAACTGCAAATTGTGGTAACTCCTTGATTTTTGGCATTTAATAAATTGAGATTTAAACGAAATTGTGAGTATTTATTTGTGTTGAATTAGTGTATGATTTAAGTGTTTTCAGCTGCTGGTGAGACCTTCACGGTAAAGGTATTTCTCTGTTTATTTTGGAATTTGTTGGGTTTGCTTCGCAGTTCATCAGTTGGGTTTCTCCAACTGACGAGAGGTGTGTTTTGAACCTGAATTGTAAATTCTCTGAGAAAGTTAGACTTTCCCGGTCGGCCGTGTTTGGCGGGAAACCGTTATGACAATTGGTGCCTTTGACCTTCCCTCTCGAGCACCTGTTTTTGAAATTTTGTTTTGTATGGAGTTTTTGAAATTGTTGAGAATTCTGGGAAATTTAAATAGAAACTGGACCTATGGTTTGGTTTGAAATCTTGCTTTGGGGAGCTACACTCTTTTCTTGTTGAAAATTGTATAAATTATTTATGGAATTATTGTAAAAAGTATTTGTGCAGAAAAATAATCTGAAGTATGTGTAAGATCTTCGTGAAGACTGGCACGGTTTAAAATGAAAAATGCTTGGTGTACGATAAAAATGGTTAAGAATACATCTTTTTTGAAAAATGGTTTAAAATTTGAAAGTTATATTATGATATTTGAAAATTATAAAACTATAGTATAAAACTGATAAAATTGAAAATTTGTGATTAAAGAATTATTTTAAAAATTGTACTTAAATAGTATAAAATTCTTATGTGAGAACTTGTTTCGATTTGGAATTCTGAGGAATTCTTCTGTTTTTGAGAGTATTAATGTGTGGGAGTCGATTACTGGCCATAATCTTATCTTCGAGCTCTGTTGAGCAATTTTCCCCAAAAATTTGGGTCGGCAGTTTTCGAAACTCCGTGTGTATAGTTTTGTTTTAAAAATGTGAGATTGAAAAATTGGGCCGAGAATGGAGGCCGTCTTCTCAAATTTCATTCGAAAAAAATAAAATTTATGTAATTTGAAATATTAATTGCTTAAGTTAAATCTAAATTGAAAGTACACCTGTGTTTGAATGACAATACTTAATTATGACTATACCCGATTATGACTACATAACTGTGATTTGTGTTATTGAAAATAATATCAGAAATATAAAATAAAATATATGAGATTCAAAGGAAATATAGAATAATTTAGGTAAAATAGGTGTTGAAAAATGTGATATGAAAAAAATAAAAGTATTTTGTTGTTGGTATATGCAGAGTGGCATATAGCCAGATTTGAAAAAGTGGTGCAAAAATTGCACGGAAATGAAATGAAAAATTCTATAATTATTTAGTATGACTTGTTGAGGGGTGTTATAATAAAGTGATATAAAATAACAGTATATAATAAGTAATTGACAGTAAAAAAAATATTTTAAGAAATGTTCTGAACTTTGAAAAATTTGTGAAAATTTAAGAATTAAGAAATTGATTATTTAAAAACTTGACCTTAATTAATTTGAAAATTAAAATTGATATAAGGTTAAATGTAAATATTTGTTTTAAAAGAACTTTCGTTTTGAATTTTTAGAATTATTTTTGTTCTGGTTTGAAATTTTTGTTTGAGTTAATGTGAGGAGATTCGCTGCAAAATTTTATTTCGACGAGCTCAATTGTGTAGCTGAAGAGACCACACATTTTTTTTAGTTCTGTGTGACAGACAGACTCGAGTTGTTGGACCAAAAGTGTAATTTTGAGCTTTGATGAACAATAATATATAATAATAATATTAAATGAAGGTCCCTTGTGCTCACATAATTTATTGATTAAAACTGGTGTGTTGCGAACTTACTTATGAAAAATAAAAAAAAGTGTACATGTTATTAATTACAGTAAGTGAAATATATTATGTATTATTGAAAATTGAAATAGAATATAAATAATTGATTTACATACACTTGTTATAATATTGACATAGATTTGATGATGATATCCACAAATGAAATATTAAATGAGTACACAAAATATAAAGTGAAATTTGTATAATATCAAAATGAAATGAATGTGCTGTGTCATTTCAATGATTCTTGGAAGAGCCAGAAATTTTTTGAAAATGGGGTAAAATTATGAAAATGTTGACTTAGAAATTTGAGAAATGAAAATTTTGACTTGAAAATTTGAATGATTTGTGGAACAATTGAAGTATGAAAATAATAGAAATTTATGAAAAATGATATATTTGAAAAGTCAACTTGTGAAATTGTGTTTGTGTGAGACTGAGAGCCATGTTTATTTATCTATTTATTTTCCCTGAGTGCTTGTGAGTGATTGTAAATGATTTTATCTGCCTCGGGATGATTAACTGAAATGAATGATTCTCCACTGGTTATTGTTTTCTGCCCCTTGCTAAAATTTTGCATCCAAACATTTTGCTAAATATTTATTTTCGTGTCTTGACCTTCCTAAGTTTCTGTTGTGATATGTGTGTGTTAACGACTTAGCTACCCGTTTTTCACTTGTTTGTATTCAGTGTGTGTTTGCTCAAAATTGCCTCACAAACAATTTTGAGGAGTGTTGAGTTTCTTGGGTTGGAATTGATTTTGTTTGTTTGGGATGCTACTTAATGTTGTGTCGAACTAGTGTAATGTTGTGGGATGGCTGATTCCCCTTAGTTGCTTTTTTCGTGGGTTGATCCATCTTTGCACTCATCTGTGTTAATTTCGGTAGCAATGAAAATTCTTGCTCTAAAATTTGCTTTCGGGAAAAACTTCTGGTTGGTGTATCTGACCAATTCCGTACTGTGTCCAACAGGCTTTTGTTGAAAAATTTGAAAATTCTGTCAGAATGAGTTGCTTTGCAAGTCAGGTATTGAAAAATGAAATATTGAAACTTTGAACTTAATTGAAAATTGGAATTTAACTGAAATTTTGGAATGTAATATTTTCAATTTCGGAAATTCACATAATGTGAAAATTTTTGTGAAGGGATTGTATTCATTAGGATTTTAACTCATTTGCAGTCATTTTTATGTTTCTTTTGGTCCTTGTTCTTCAACATGCGCCCATGTGGGATGGTGTTCGTGTCAAGAACCCTTGATGTAGTTTTGGCCGACTGCATCATTTCAAAATTTTTGCTGACATTTTTCTTGAAGGTACGCGTGACTTCAAGGACCCTGATGTCTACTTGCTCCTGCTGGCTTGGTTAAAAAAAATCCTCCTTTGTCGAATTTTTTTCCCCGGAGAGAGGGGGGATTGTCGTGAGGGAAATCGTCACTTTCATGTAAATTGTAAAATTACATTACTTCTTAAACCTTTATATTTATTCTTATTTAAATTGTGACCCGGAACCCTCTTGCCGTTGTATATGTATTTTATTATCTTTAAATGTATCTAATTCTGCGCAAAATTGTAGCCATTTTAATTTCATAAAATAATATTCTTTCACACACTCGAGGAACTAAGACCGTTAGTTCAAGGTCGCACTTGTTTGCTGGCGGAGACAGGTGTCTTCGTTCTTTTGCTCTGCTTTTGGATGGCGCGACGTTGTGCAAGAATTCTCAGTGCAGATGTAATTGCACGTCCTCTGCGGATTTGTCGTTGGTTGAGCTGCCCCTGGATGAATTTGAAAGACAGGTGATTTTGTATTGGTGGAAAGAAGATGATGTGAGCCCTCCGTGATTTTCAATTGGCCGGATTCTGGATCCACCCGGAATGCTTAAAAGTGTTGTGAATGGTGATTCTGGGCTCTCTCCCTGGAAAACATCTTCGAACTCACGTACGACTCGGGCTCAACACTAAGGTTGGGTTACCGTAGTTGTGGGTTTGGTAGAGTCGCCACTGCCGCTACCGTCGCCACTGCTTGACCGAACCTTTGCTGATGCCGAGCCTCGACGATCGTGCTTACTGCCGTTGACCGTCCGGGAACCGCCTGTTCCGGATGCCGGTAGACCGTTTCCTGTCAGAGTCCTTGATGAAGCCTGGGCCCTGTGCGGGCCGCTGTATGTATCCTGCCTGCTGCGAGCTTGCCGCCTTACCTTGGTCGGGGAAGATCATCCCCGTGGGTTCGTTTGGTGGATGTTCAACTTCGGAAATTCTTGTATCCTTCTAGATACAGAGGTAAGCGTTCTTTTTGGTAAATGGAGGGTGTAGTGCCTTCGTCTGTCCTCGTGTCATCGGACAGCTTCTCCTAATGTCTCAAGATCTTCTGAGCTAAATTGTCAAATTAAATTGATCTCCTAAAGTATCATTAAATTAGAATTGAAATACAGTTAATATCTAAGCCTTAAGCTTTCCTCCAGTGTGCTTCCTCTCTTTTGACCATACCATTTTAATTGACAATAGAATGTGTGATATTTATATGTTATACTGTTGCTCAATGATTTATAAAAATTAATATTTAATTCCGGCTAAGAGCCGATGATTTTAGTGAAGTGTGGTCCAGTGGTAGATGTGCTGAATGAAAATCTGCAACTGTAAATTGTGGTAAATCCTTGATTATTGGCATTTAATAAATTGAGATTTAAACGAAATTATGAGTATTTATTTGTGTTGAATTAGTGTATGATTTAAGTGTTTTCAGCTGCTGGTGAGACCTTCAAGGTAAAGGTATTTTTCTGTTTATTTTGGAATTTGTTGGATTTGCTTCGCAGGTCATCAGTTGGATTTCTCCAACTGACGAGAGGTGTGTTTTGAACCTGGGTTGTAAATTCTCTGAGAAAGTTAGACTTTCACGGTCGACCGTGTCGAGCAGAATCCCGCTCTGACACCATTAAAGGACGTGATTACGTATTGTTGTAATGCCCCTATATAGGTTTTGACATGAAAAACAGTGACATTGGTGTAGGTGTGTTAAAAAACAAGCCAAGAAGGAAGTATAAACCTGATTTATTGGTTGAGATTAAAACTGGCACAATATAATTCATTTTTTTTATCACAATGTTTTCTCGGTTTCAAATTTCATAGTAAACGTTTAGAGCGTCTTCCTGCGTTTTTCCGATTATTGACACAAGTTATTTATAAATTCCTTAATCAATAAATGAAATCGATTTAAATTAGTCAATCTACCTCCTGGAACATCTTCTCCGCGATCTTCATATCTTTTGAACCCGTACACTTTATCAAATCTATTTCGAAACTCAAGAACATCATCTTCATCTGTCAAGCACCATCTTAAAAGTAGTTCTATTTCCTCCCATTTACCTCCAGCGTAATCCAAAAAGTTGTCAAGATTATAGTCCTGCACTGAAACATTCAGCTGCCTCATACATCTTTCAGAAAAAATGGTTTCTCTTTTCAGTTCCCTTATTTCCTCACAGGATAATCCTAGCCATGCAAATAATATTTTGGCGTCTTCCCACTTATGAGCGAGTATTAGGTGAAGGTGAATATGTGTTAAACGAATCCAAGAACCATCTGAATCTTTCCCCGCAAGAGAATTTTTAAAATCTCTCATTTCATCTTCAGAAGGAAAACACCAAGTTAAAAATTTTTCGACTTCTTCCCATTTACCTCCGTTGAACTGAATCTTTCGACTAACTCTATAGTTACTTTTGAAAACTTCGCTTATTGAAACATCAGATATCAATGTTACACAAATTTGAATTCCTATTTCATTGATCAAATATTTCTTATATTGTTTAATATGTTCTTCAGAAGAAAGGCCCCAATTAATGCATTCATTTGCAAGTTCTATTTGATCTGCAACTACCAAATCTGCGATCGTCTGCATTCCTTTATCACAATAAAGTAATCCTTTTTTAAATGTCTTTAATTTATCTTCTGGGAGGGAGCTCCAACTAATTACTCTTTCAAGAGCTGTTTGTTTTTTCTCAAATGAAATCATTTTCCCGTATGTGTCTCTTCCATACTTTGATAAAATTTCTTCTTTTAGCTGAATTATTTCCTCTTTAGATAATGTACTCCAGGTAATGAATGAATCAAATGCATCCCATTCATTATATTCTATAAAATTAATACAGATACGACGTGTCTCATTTGAAAAGCTAAACTCTTTTTTAAACTTTTCAATTCTCGCTTTAGAAGTACAACAATTTACAAATTCATCAAGTATCTCCCACCTCTTTAATGCTATTAACTCAGTGCAGATCTTTTTCCCTTCTTTAGAAAAGATAATATCATCTTTCTCTTCCGCAGTTGCATCCTGTAATATCAATCTGATGTTTATTTTATCTTGATATGTAAAATTTTTCAGTGTAAATAATTGCAACAGCATCCGCTTGCCAAAATTTAAATTACTTCCAGTTTGATCTCTCAGAATTTCTCTTTTATTACGGTCAGGAATTTCTTTCCAAAACTCCCTCAAAAGCTTCCGATAGTTGTAACTTTTATCTTCGCCATAAATACTTTTCAATGTACCAATCCTGTTAAGAATGTTACCTATAAGAACCGAATAATCAGACTCTGGTAAATAATCCCACAGCATTCTTGCAATTTTCATGAAGTTATCCTGGTACGGCCAGCGAAGAAATAATGGCAAAACTCTTGACCTTTCATAGAGGTCTTCATTATCAGTATAGTGAACACCTTTAATGTCTTCTTTTAAAAAAATGATCTGTTGCTCTTTCCTCATTTTCGAAAAGAGAAAACACATGACATCTATATAACATTCGTATGGTACAGGTGTTGAGTTCCAATTTGTAAATCTATTCTCTACATTTCTAATTGCTTCTAGAGCAGCATATATTACAGAACCCTCATCGCTCATTACATTTGTCTCCTCTAAGCAATATTCAACTACATCTTCATTTCCACTACTCACAGCCATCTGAAGCCAATATAAATTGGGGTCTGTATCTTCTTCTAGCTTTTCCACCTCATTCTTAAGATAATAAGACCAAAACCTTACAAAATCTGGTTGACGAATCTTAAATGGGTCTTCAGAATCATAAAATTCTCCTTTATCCTTCTCTGTCAGTTGAGTGTATAAATCAGGAATATGGTCATTCATACAATAAAGAAGAGCCAATTTATACTTCTGTTTAATGCTTAGAATATTTTTATCCTTCATCAACTCTTCTGCAGCTTTCTTATAATCTATGATTCCACGTAGTGTGAAAAATGAGCTGTTGAACACGTTGAAGCTAAAATTACGCGAATACCTCAGAGTTCCTTCGTGATATTCTGCCCACTTTAATATCCTCCTTCCGATTGCAGGTACAATGCATGCTATATTTTCCTGCAGCTGTTTTGGCTGGCCTAAATTTTCTAATATGATTGCTACTTTCTTTTCTAGCACTTTATTCCAATGAATTTCTTTGTTCATTGAAATTGTTTTTTTAATTGCATCATACTCCGAACCAGGTAGACGAAATATTTCCTTCTTCAGCTGAGAGTTATTGCATATTTTAATACCAATGTGGGTAGCTGCAGTGTCTTCTAATGATAACATATTGATTACTAAAATATCCAGTGCTTGAATTTATCAAAACTTCTCCTGTTTATTCTGATGTCCAAATAAGTATATGGAGAGTTTTTCTCGACTATTCTTTAAAGCTGAAAAAAAGACAATCAATAATAATTATTGAAAGTAAACAAGATAAATACCAGCCCTAAAAGAGCTGAGCATTTAAAAAAATAATATTAAAAAATATGGCCAGCACATGCATTTTCTACAGATTAAAAGTATTTTTGTTTCATTCTCTTTAGCACATAAAAAGGCTACAAATTATTTCCCATTTGGTAACTTAGCTCATTTTAAACACTAGATCCCCCCCCTCCCCCCCACACACAAATCTGAAATACACTCTGTTGCAAAAAATATATATACTCTCATAAAATAACTGGGCTACGAAATTCGCATGCAAATGAGCAGACCGTCAGCGGCAATGATGTTAAGAGTGATCAATCAACGCGCATGATAACGACGCATCATGCAGCATTTAACACGTCCGGTCTTCTCACTCACGGCAATTGGAACTGAATTTTCTGCTTTGATACGGTAATTTGTGTACAAAAATGTCTTACGGACGTACTCGACGGCGCTATGATCAATTGTAAGATTTAGAGAGAGGTCGCATTATAGGACTAAATTAAGCTGCGTCTAAAAGACGTATCAGTCGCCATCTTCTTCTGAGCGATATGGTAGGTGCTCAGTGTTAGCAAAAGTGAATCAGAGAAGGCACACACACACACACACAGACTGGCATTGCACAGACACACACACAGACGTCACGCAAAAAATATTTTTTTCGTATTCTAGAGGTCTCGAAACGTGTAGATCCGTCGAAAACTCCAGTTGTTATTTTCGGCATGATTCCAATACTTTTCCTATATAGTACCATGTATTGCAGGGAAAGTAAAAATTTCTTGTGAACAGCAAAAGACTTTCAATGCAGACTCAAATTCATATTTTCTTTATTTCTTTAATAATTCATTAGATTGAGCTTAATTGCACCAAATAACACTAAATTTGCATTTTTAATTCAATTTTTGTTTTTATTTGCTAATTGGACATTTTCCCGACATCAATGTAACAAAAATGCAAGAAATCTTAAATATCTTGAGAACTGTTAATTCTAAAGTATAACGGAGTGTGTTATATTCTTTTCCTCGTGAAAAATTGCGTATAAAACAAGAATTTAATTGATACATTTCAGCATACGTGGTGTTTCTTATTTTTTTTTTAATTTTGGCGACTTTTAAGGGCCATTTCTTAAAAAAAGGTAAGTTGTTCTTTTCAGAATCGTACGACACTCTAATCAGCACCAGAGTGTCCCACAAGTAACTTATGTACCAAATTTGGTGAAATTTGATCAATTAGTGTTTAACTAGGGTGGAAACATGAAATTTTTACTGGCCATTTCGTAAAAGTAAGGCAGGTTATTTTTTTCCGAATCGTACCAAAATCTAATCAGCACCAGGGATTACCCACAAGAGACTTACCTACCAAATTTTATAAAATTCTCTCCAGTAAGTTTTTAGTTATGGATAAATACATTGCACAGACAGACAGACACACACACACACAGACGTCACGCTTAAAATAGTTTTTTCCTATTCTAGTGGTCTCGAACCGTGTAGATTCATCGAATACTCGAGTTGCGATTTTCGACATAATTCCAATACTTTCCCTATACATTACCATGTACTGCAGAGAAAGTGAAATTGAATTAATAAGGCAAATATATATATATATATATATATATATATATATATATATATATATATATATATATATATATATATATATAATTTATATGTAAATTATATATATTTCATATATAAATTATATATAAATTATATATATATATATATATATATATATATATATATATATATATATATATAGTGTTATTTTATGTAATCAAACTCAATTTAATGAATTATCAAACAAATAAAGAAAATATGAATTTGAGTCTGCAGGAAAGTCATGTGCTGCCCTCATCAGATTTTTACTTCTCCTGCAATACATGGTAATGTATAGGGAAAGTATTGGAATCGTGCCGAAAATGGTTACTGGAGTTTTCGACGGATCTACAGGTTTCAAGACCTCTAGAATACGAAAAATTATTTTTTGCGTGACGTCTGTGCAATGTATGTATCCACTCTAACTAAAAAACTAATAGACCGAATTTCATAAAATTTGGTAGTTGAGTCACTTGTGTGTGACCCTAGGGCTGATTTGTTTTAGTACGATTCGGGATAAATGAACCTGCCTTTATTGCAAAATGGAGCGTAAATATTGTATGTATCCACTTTAGTTATCCACAACTAATTTATCAACTTAGTAGGATACTGTGATTCTTATTGGATTTTGATACTATTCGAAAAAAAAAAACAGAATCTAATATAGTTGGTCTAAAATAAAATACTACATGTGCAAGATAGTGAAACTGTAAAATAAATGACTAAAATAGATGAAATATATTAAGTACTTGTTCTATATGTAAAATTTGACAACTAAGCGAATACAGCCGACCCTATGACTGTAGTGTAAATTAGAGATATTGTAGTTTTTGGAATTTTAAGAATCTGAAGAATTTAAAGGGAGTTATGTTGCCACACGAAATGAAGATGCAACAACAAAATACGAATTGTATATAATATCAGAAAATTATCCATATTATTTCCTGGAATTAAACCCAATTTAATATGCATAATGAAATAAAAAATTTCAAAATGATTTTGAATCTGCAGGAAAAGTCATGTGCTGCTCACATCAGACTTTTGTAAACTATACAACATATATTTTTATTTTGAAAATGTGAAAATAAAAGTTTCTGAAATTTAGTGGGCGTCATAAAATTTTGAAACAGTTTTATTTTATTTTGTTTATGAAAAATATATAGCATACTGTACCGCTGCTATATTTAATTTGATTTTCGTAATAAACTATAAAAAATCAATATACGTTATTTTTTTCCCGAAAACTACGTGCCATACATCATCTTTTGTTGGATAATAAATTAATGAATCTGACATTTATTTTTTGGGCATAGTAAATTATTGGAACCCACATTATTTTTACTTTCCCTGCAATACATGGTATTTCAGGGGGGGGAGGTATTGAAATATGCCTAATAGGGAAAGTATTGAAATCATGCCGAAAATCGCAACTCGAGTTTTCGACGGATCTACGAATTTCGAGACTTCTAGAATACGTAAAAACTATTTTTAGCGTATAGTGTGTGTGTGTCTGTCTGTATGTGCAGATTTTGTTTCCACTCTAAAGTTGACGGAATTTCATAAAATTTGGTAGGTAAGTCACTTGTGGGCGAATCTGGTGCTGATTAATTTTGGGTACAATTCGGAATAAAAGAAGCTGCCGTTTTTTGCGAAATGGCCCGCGAAAGCCTTTATCCACTCTAGCTAAAAAACTAATGGACCGAATTTCACAAAATTCGGTAGATAAGTCGCTTGTGGGTCACTCTGATGCTGATTTGTTGTTGGTATGATTCGAAAAAAATAACATGCCTTTTTTTGCAAAATGGCCCTCAAAAATCGTCAAAATCTAAAATAAAAAACTATGTATGCTCAAATATATCCATTAAATGCTTGTTTCATACGTAATTTTTATCGATGAAAAGAATAAGACCAACCCCATTACACTAGGCCTAGCCTTTCTCGAGATATTTTACTTTTTTCGTATTTTCTCTACGCCATCTTTGAAAAGTAGTCTAGTTACCAAATGAGAACGAAAGTTGAATCAAAAGTGAATAAAATTTATTTAAAATTAAATAAACGTGGATATAAATCTACAGGGACTGTCATGTGCTGCCCACATCAGATTTTTTAGGTGAGTAGAAACTAGGTACATTTTCTCTTATAAAGGATTAGAACATATATATCCCTGCTTACATTTTATGTTCATTTTTTTAGACCTTAAGAAATCAATGCCGTAGTTCTTTTAGGAAAATGCAAATTTCATTGAAATTTAGTGGGCATCTTTAATACCCAATAATAAAAAAATAATTGGAAACAAAATACATCTACTAAAATTCGATTTTCAATTCTGATCGCAATTTTATAAAAATCAATGCTTTTACTTTAAATTTTTCTGAAAATTCAATTTTAAACTTTAACAGGTGAAAATAATTTTCTGATACCGCACTTCATAACTCTTACGGAAAATGAGCTATTTACTAGTAGAAAATGCATCAGCCGTTGCCTCAGATTTAAAGCAAGTATTCAACGAATTATTCATTAAAATTTTCAAAATACGACATGTCTGACATCGAATAAATGAAGAATCATCTACTCTAACTTATTGGCAACCCCAGTGACGAAGTAATTTTCAAATAATCGGACTTTTGCGGGTTTCTGTAAAAACTTGACAAAAGGTCACTTCTTAGTTTCTCAGTTTAAGAATTTTACTTTCTTATAGACATTACAGTAAACTCCCGATTATCCGCGCGGTCTTCGGCGATTTTTTTTTTCTTGCGACGATCATTTACGGAATGCAGAGAAATAAACACGCAACACGCTTTTCATGATCAACAAATGCAAAATCTATTTTTAGAGCAACAATCGGATTGTTACTATTCCTTTCTATTCTTCCCTCCCAGGTCACCGAAACCTGTACAATGGACCCAGGGAGGGTCAGAGATCAAAAGACCAGAATGCCGCCGTTGACAGTATTCTAGAAGGCGAACGTTATCGCCGTTCGTGACGTCACTGGGTTAGAAGAAGTGCCACATTCTCCGACTAGCATTCATTTCTATGGGAAAACAAAGACTGTGTCAGTCGTTGTTTTAATATAATTTGTAATTCTATCGTAAAAGTGAAGTTTAAGTGTAAATTTGAGTATTATAGATGTATATATATTAGTATTTTCACGTATATAACGTATAATTTTGGTAAGCACAAAAATGCCTGGTTGATGCTCGGTTGCTTTGTGTTCAAATTATTATAAGATGTCAATGAGATCTATCAGTTTTCATAGATTTCCAAAAGATCCTACACTCCAAAAATTATGGATCATGAAGTACAAAAGAGAGGATAAAATAAACATTGCTAACGCAACTGTCTGTTCGAGTCACTTTTCTGATGAAGATTTTGAAGAAGATTTTCGGGCTAAATTTTGAATTTGAAGCCGGTTAAATGGTTAAAACAAGAAGCCAACGGCACAAAAATCTCACATACCATTAATACCGCAGTTAAAAATAATGTTTTTAATATAGCAGTATAAAAAATACTTATGATTGACATGTTTCATTGATATGTAAAATAGGTGGTCCTCTAAGTAATCCAAAAAAAAAAATTAATAAAATAAAAACGACTTCATATGCAGTATCTAAAATATATAAAAATAATTTATATTTCTGATACTAGCAATTATGGAGTTTTCTTTCTTTTTTTGGAGGGGAGGGGGGGGGGGGGGGAGATTTAGCATTTGTAAGCTAATTTACACAGTTTAGTTTATTGCAAAATGCATGTAAAGTTCATTTTAAATACCTTAAGCATTTTACTTTGTTATTAATATACATAATCATAAAACGCAATTCTTTAGTAATCATAATATTGATTTTATATTCACATCATCTGAAGTTATGGGACATTTCGTTTTGATATGTAAAAAGCTTAGAATACAAAACTAAAATCATCAAAGTTGAAATATCATGCATAAAAAATTTATTTACAATAAAACTGAAAGCCAGCGGCACAAACTGTACATAGTTTATATATTAATAACGCTATGAAGTTTACTAACATCAATATTGCATGCTTAAAATATCTTTGTGAAACTGACAGATCCAGTGGCTTAACCAAGAGTCATAATACTCTACTAGCTCACAAAATGCATCGTCTTTTTGTTGGGTAAATAAAATACATCTACTGCCATTGACCATCCATTCGACCGTCAACTTCCCCCTTTTCCCAAGATCCGATCTACGCTTCTTAATATAATATATAGTTATGTAACTACTATATTGATGATTATTTCATAGTCATCAATATATGTTATATGTATGTGGGATTTTTTACGCAATTAGATATTTTTGAAATACATATTTATATTACACGTAGAAAGTATTATCAATGTTTAAGATAATGGATACTATATTTTTAAAAATCCGATGATTAGATATTTATTCATATCTGTATTAAAACACTTGAAATATAATTTTTATATTTATTACACTTTTCACGATATATTTCAGCTTTTATTATAAATTATATATGTATTATAATATTTTAATGATAGCAATATGCATGCATGAGTAGAATAATTTAATTTCATTTTTCTAAGATTTTATTACGAATGATCTTATCTCCTTTTCGAATTATAAACGCGAACTTTCTAAACTTTATACACGTATGTCTCCTATTCTTGACTTGTAAGTCAGTGACGTCACGCTTCAACTTCCGCTCCCGGTCGAAAAGCAACCCCCATTCTCTGACCTACCTTATGTTCCAGATTAAAGGTCGTGGCAAATTTACCGAGGTCATTTTCCGTACCTCCCCATTCGAAAAGGTATCGAACCAACTTTTTGAAAAAACGGATTGAAGAGGGGGGCGATCTCCAGGGCTTCTGGAAGGACTACACGATTCTTGACTGCATTTCTGACATCAACACTGCTTGGAATACGGTCAAGATAACGACTTTAGTCAAGTCCTGGAGAAAAATTTTGCCAAATGTGGAAAAAACGTTAGAGTCTCCACAGGAAGAAGAAGACGAAGAAGTTACTGCATCTGATTTGGCAAATTTAGCAAAATCTGTTTCTGGAGGAAGTAACGTGGATGAAGATAACATCGTTGAGTGGATCAATTGTGACGCAAACGATCCCGGCTTCGAACATCTTACAGATGAAGAAATCATAGCCGGAGAAAAAGGTGTGGTTTCGGCTGAGAACGATGAAGAAGATGAGGGAGAAGGGATGCAGAAGAAAATGAACCATGATGATGCGCTAACTCACATTGATGGAATCATTAAATACATAGAGAAGCAGGACGATTCATCACTTTGCGACAAGATGCTGTTAAAAAAACTTCAATCGCAAATAAAGAAAAAGAGCATCGAAACGAAAAACCAAAATCAATTAACCGACTTTTTTGTAAAAACTTAAGGATACCGTGTATAAAGTCACAACTCTATGTAAGTATGTGCTACCATATTATGATTCTTAAAAATGGTTTAAATGCATTTGTGTGTGGATTTTTGTCCTTTTCCAGCTATTTTGCGGATTATCCGCGAAATTCGCTTATCCGTGGTTATCGCGCCACCCTATACCGCGGATAATCGGTAGTTTATTGTATTGTTTTACCGAAATTTTTTTCTTCAAGATTGTGATGACAATATATGTTTCAAGAGCTCCTGAACGCATTTCGACTATTATTAGATTGACGCCCGTTTGGCTGTTGTCGAAACTTATGCACACGATAGTAGGGAATAGTAGGAGATTCTGGCTCATCTGGTGCTAATCCCTCATCGGGCGAGTCATTCCTCGAGGGGAACACTGTCGCACTTGATATCAATCATTTTTCAACCCCTTTAAAATTAAAGGTCACTTGCTCTAACTGTGATCATTTGCAACAATACAGAGTTTTTATGCTTTTTCTTGCAAGATAAATAAAATGAAATAAAATTAAAAAAATCTGATATGGGCAGCACATAACTTTACATACATAATGCAATGGATTTACCAGTTTTACAGTCAAAAATTAATGTATAAGATCCTCGGCGCTGTGCTTTTATCGTTACTTGTACATTGCGCGATTTTCCGAATGACAACATGTAAAACTAGTTCAAAGTACGGAAATCAGAATTTGCGAGACATTGCTTCCCGTTTGGCGTCATTTTTATCAACTTGACAACATTTTTGTCATTTTAGCAACATTTAAAGTAGTCGCCAAGTTAGCGACGTTCCTCTAAATTTCTCGCCAAGCATTACGGACGGACGAAGAAATGTGTTATTTTTATGTTCTTTCTAAGATATTGAACTTTTATCATCTAGTCGTCATTTTCATTGATTTAGCGTCATTTTTATCAATTTGGCGACATTTTCGTTAATTTTGCAACATTTAAAAAAGTCAACAAGTTGGCGACATTTTCGTTAATTTTGCAACATTTAAAAAAGTCAACAAGTTGGCGACATTTTCGTTAATTTTTCAACATTTAAAAAAGTCTCCAAGTTGGCGGCATTCTGCCCAAATCTCGCCAAGCATTATGGACGGAGAAATAAGTTATTCTTGTAGCAGATACATGACTATTGGCGTCCAAGTACAAAAGTATTATCTAAAGTGTCTTTTCTTATGAATGGAAATACTAGCTAGATCCACGAAAATGATGTCACCAAATTTATCTCATGATATATTTTAACATTGAATAAGAGTAATTAAACATACTTTTTATCATTTTACCTATTAGGATCAGTCTTCACAAATTTTAATATAACAATTTGTAACTATATATTTTGATGAATGTAAAGGTAGGAAAAATGAAGTATTAGTGCAAAATATATTTCGTTCTACATAATTTTTAGTCTTTGGCTCAATCCTATTTCATAAAGTTAAAAAAAATTATCCTCATACTCCCATAGGTACTATTAAAACATCATGCCATTATACATAAAATTTAATGCAAGATAGTTCTGTCATATTGACACCTAGGACCTAGTGTTGATAACATAAAAATTTCTTTAAAATGTCCTTAAAAGTTGAAGAGAAAATCCCCATCAAACAGCTTGCAATATATATATATATTAAAAGCAATAAATTAAATAACTTTAATCTCAGGATTCATAGAGTAGAATTGTAACTTTTCTTTATAAAGTGCTTTATAAAATCTCAAAAAGAAAAAGAAGCAAGTAAATACCTTTTATAAATTAATTATAATGATCTGCACACTTGCATTAAATGACGATATTTTCCTAGAAGTCCCAGATGTGTCCAGGTGAAATCCTGTACCCTAAAAAATAAAGAACCAGTTGTAAACCTCTGTCAAGTAGTACAGAAAGAGTTTGGAAAGGAATGTCAGAAACACAGTACAAGATAACAACAGAGCTCTAAGAGAGCCTTGAGATAACATGCTCAAAATGTGAAGTCTTTTGTTTAATACCCACACCACAGTCCTTTTCTTTCAAAAGTGAACAATGGGCTTCTTTCTCTTCAAACTCCCAAGCACTAAACAGAACAGTGTCTTGAACCGTAGCCCCGTTACTATATAGTGACGGGGAGCTACGCTTGAACCACTATCTTCTAGAAATAGTGCTTGAATAGTTGTCAGAATGAAAACTTTTGAAGCTTTTGCTTTGTTCGTCTGGCAATCATAATTTTGCGTGTTCTAACTAGAAAGCGTAATTCTTATAAAAATTAAATTTTTATTTAAAAAAAGGCTGAAAATGCCTAAACTTACCCAAAACATACAAAAAAAAAAAATTCTCCTAAAATATAATAAATTGGTCCAAAACCTGCCCTAACAACTCAAAATGCCCTGAAGGAGAAAATGTTCGCATAATGCAAATGCCATCAAAGTGTGAGTATTGATAACTATGATAAAGACAAGAGTGGGTATGGTTAAAGATAATGGTATCAACGCACTATACCATTATACAATAATTTGCATACACTACATGATAACTATGATAAAGACAAGAGTGGGTATGGTTAAAGATAATGGTATCAACGAACTATGCCATTATACAATAATTTACATACACTACATGATAACTATGATAAAGACAAGAGTGGGTATGGTTAAAGATAATGGTATCAACGCACTATGCCGTTATACAATAATTTACATACACTACATGCATTGCATAAGCTAACGACTCTTCATAATTGTCTGTTGTTTCTTCATGAATTGAGAAATCAATATAGATAAGCAAATACGAGATACTTAAACAATACCAGAAAAGAGATCTTTTCATAATAATATATTATTCTCTTTCAAACATCTTATTTCATTTTTCCCAGGTTGATCCATCAAAAATTATCCCTATTTGGCTTAGTTTTAAGATTTATTGACACATATATTCTGAAAGCGGGAAGGTTTATGCTTTAAAGAAAATCGGTAAAATAGATGAATTTTTAATCTGTATCGAAAAGTATTCCGTTTATTTTACAAAAAATTAAGAATACTTCTAATTATTTCAACAATTTTTTTAAAAAAGCCCAAACATTACTATTTTTTACATTTATACTTAGAACAAGAAACATCGGGACTGTTTACAAAAAACATCGAGAATTTTTCCAAAAACTGAAGAAACTTGAATTTCAGAGCTATTTTCCATAGTTTAAGGGTGAGGGTCAGTAAATCTTCTGTCCTATTCGCGCTTTGTTGATTTTCGCTGATCACGTTTTCGCCTAAATTCTGCTTAAACAGTCACAGGGTGGCTACAGAAACTTAAAAACATAATTCCCTGATTTCCAGAGTATTTTTCATGAAATTCCCTGATTTTCTTCAATCCTCTGTTCGCATAAGAATTTCCCAACCATACTCTTAAACATGACTAACTAAAAACTGACAGACGGAAAAATGAATATAAAAGATAAATATAAAACATTTATATATATATTGTATAAGATAAGCAGCACAAAAAAAAACGGGTCTCAACTTTGAAGCAGAAAACATTGGATGAATTTTTCACGTAAAGATGTAAAGCGAGTAAAAGTAGTTTAGTAATTGTGTTTAATTATGTTTTAAAATAATTTAGAAATTTGCTCTAATTACTTAGTACTTTATACGTACATTAGTTAGATTTATTGTACAGTAGACGTAAGTCAAACAACCAATCCTTCTCCCCATATCTTGAGTTGATGAGTACTTTATCAAGGTATCATTATACGTCTGTTGGCAAGAAAATTCCTCAGCGGATCTACTTTTATACAACCTATAATGGTGGCAAGAAAATTCCCCTTAGCGGATCTACTTTTATAGAATCTATTATTTGGATGTTGAGACGGAGAAGGATTTTAAAAATTGAACATTTAAGATTTTGGCAAAATACAAATTTTATTATTATTATTTGATAGTAACACAAGACAAATTCACAGAAATATTTTAATTTATTAATGAGTAATATTGTTAACATGCATTTATTATTGTTATCTTCTCATTTTGAACATTTAATAAATTTTCAAAACTTATTTTAAGTTTGTTTTTATTTTTCTAAAACTAATTCTTTTCTATAAGTCAGTGTAACTATTACATTTTTTTCCATTTTTTAAAGGTTTTTCAAATTTAAATTTTTCATTTATCCATTGTTTCATTATTTTAAACATTAAACAATATATATTATATTCACTACTTTTTTTTAATATTTCCAATGATTTTCATTATAAAGCTTTTCAGGTGTTTTATAATATTTGTTTTCCAATACATCATAAAGAAAATTATCAAGAAGCATTTATTTTGAAGCAATTTTAGATACATTTAAGTTTTTTCATCCTGATATTTCTATTTTTCACTTTTCTATGCTTATGAAGCATTCACAATTATTTATTCCTCTGTTATTTTTAAAACGCTCGTAAACTAATTTTTCTTTAATTTAGAGGGTTTTACCAATGATTTTCGGCGATGTTTAATAAATTAATATTCTTGTTCTTATATTTTCATCATTTACTCTAACTTTTCAATCATCGCGATCGCGATATTTCTGTCTTTTTGCCCGTTATATTATCGGACGTTATGAACTTTTTTATTTTAAAATTTCCCAATATATTTATATTTCCCAATATATTTATATTTCCCCCAATATGTTTATTTCATAACAAGTAAATTATTTATTCATTCTTTCATTTAATGATATATTTTTATATCCATTTTTATATTATTCAAATTGAAAAAAAAAATTAATAAATACATTTAATTTAATTGCGTTGCTGAGCAACATGATATAAGATAGAATCTTCCTTATAAAGTGCTGATAAGTAAATAACCACTTTGATTTCTTAATACTTTTTACTGTTGACTAAGAGCTTGTGAAAAATTAACCATGGTGATAGATTTTCATGTGCATTCGTGTTTCAAACATTTAAAATATTCCAATATACCTGTACCTGTACTACTTATATTCTCGTAGATTAGAAGGTATACCGGGTGCATTTGTAGATGATTACTCGTAACAACGTACAATATATGAGTCTCAACAATTTTTGCCATGATAAAACAATGGCATAATAACTTGAAAATATCAATAATCTCTGAATCTATAATCCTCGAAAATATCTATAATAATAATGTTTAAACTGAAGACCGTAATTGATATTATCCAGTCAAAAATTCAATGCCAATGAATTTTATTTTATATACATATCTTTATTATTCAAATCGGAAAAGGTTTAATAATAATCGTCTGCTGCATAAACACGTCGGATTTAAATCCACTAAGCGAAATGATATCATTTACTTCAAATAAAATTGGTAGAAAGAATATCGTCTGATTAATGCTAATCGAAGGTTTAGAGACATTTTCGTCAATTTAGCAAAACAGTTTTCAAAAAGTGACTAATTAACGTAAAAATCTTCCATAAAACTCAGAGATAAAGTTTTAATTCACTTTCATGTTTTAAACCAACGATTTACCAACCTTTTTTATTTGGAGGAACCAGAGAGTTTGAGAGTAGAACTCCTAGGAAAAATTTTCCTTTTTCATTAATATCTCAACAACTCCTGGAAGCACGAAAGTTGGATTAAATTTACGGGGTACTATTTCAAGGCTACCTACAAAATTTGATTAATTTCGTTTCAACCGTTCTTCCGTGATGATGAGACAAATGAAAGTTTCGTTTCTCATTGATATATCGACAATTCCTGATCTTAGAAACACGAAACTTAAAACAATTTCAAGTCGGGCAATTTCAAGGCTACCCACAAAATTTCATTAAATTCGGTTCAGCTGTTCTTCCATGATGATGAGACGAACATACAGACAGACAGATTTTTAACTTTATTCATATAGATAACCAATTAATGCCTTCCAAACACAAAACTATTACCCGAAGTCTCTCTTATAGTAGATTCTTATTCTTTCAAAGATAATGCATTTTCATTAGTCTTCATTTTCATTTAGAGACATTGTTATCAATTTGGTCACATTTTCATCAAATAGGCGATATTTTCGTGAATTTGGCAACATTTAAAAAACTCGGCAAGATGGAGATATTTAGCGAAATTCGCAGCCAGAATTTCGCTAAGCATTGTTTGAGAAAGAGGTAAGTCTTGTAGTACTTATGGCGTCAAATTACAAACCTACTACAGAAAGTATCTTCTCTCGTGAATGTAACGAGCTAGATCTACGACAACAGATGGCAGCACCAAAAATATTTGAAATTAAAATAAAACATATATTCTATGTTTTATTGGGTATTAAATTTAGTTTTAATATAATCTAAGTATAGCATTCTATCTACAAGAAAATATTTCGCAACTGTTTGAACAGAATTTCGGCGAAATATGTGTGCCGCGAAAGTTAACAAAGCGCGGATAGGGCAGAAAATTTACTGACGCTCACCCTTAAGTAAAATTAACTTTTTCGTACCCCAATGATAGAGACCAGTTGATTTAGAAGATCCAAACTACTATTACCTATTTAAAAAAAATCGTTTATCGCAAAAACCAGAAACTTGCATATATGAGATTTTGATACAAAAAATTGATTACTACACAAAATCAGAGTGTCTTATCTCACTTTTGTTAAAGAGTGGCAATAGGAATAGAAGTTGATCAAATAATGATATTTTGGATAAATCTGTTTTTTTACTTTATCGATGCATATACATTTAATTTAGAGTTGCACCGAATACAATCTTTTGCCGAATACCGAATATTCGGTTAAATTTTTTTAAAGGTAATATTTCTATTTTATGCCAATTTAAAATAGAAAATGTTTCTATTTTGTGCCTTTCTTAAATACATTTACATTTAACATCCCAAATTTATTTGTATTTACATTAAGTATAATTATTAATTTAAAATAAATAAAAAATAAAATAAATCATTCCAAAAGCAAATTAATATAGTAAATGGCTACTTAATTTGGTTTATGTTTATCTGCATAAATGGATAATTGATAGTTAATTTCTGATATGTGATAATCATGGCTTCATTTTATGTTATAGAGAATCTTGCATTTACCTTACATACAAATACAAACCCAAGTTGCTTAAAATAGCATTACAAATTAGAATTACAATTTATTCAAGTGAATTTTTGCTATCTTAGTCTCTTCTGTAATGTAACTGATAAATAATTTTATCAAAATTGAAACTGAGCAGTCAAATTCAAACATTGCCAAATAATTTTTCTTTTTAAAGTGCAAAGGGTACTTTGCCAGAATGTCTAGCCATTCTTTTTTAAGTTGTTGTCACACTTGGTCTTGCAAACTACAACTGAGTAGATACTGATAGATAACTAAACAGTTACAGACAGGTGTAAACACCCTGTGACAAAAGACTCAACAAAGTAATCTTCTCTTCAGAAATCATAAAAGAAATTAGAAGAGTTGACTACAATGGGGCCACACATAGAGAAATTCTTTGGTTATCTTATTTGACACATTTTAATAGATATAAAGGAACACCTATGGCACCCTCAGTATCTTCTCTATCTCTATCGAAATTAGAATACTGCAAAATTGAATATTCATCCAAGTGTTATTTTTTATATATTAATCACCTTCATCTTTTTGTAATATTGGTGAAATGATAATTGATTTTTTTTTTAGCTGCATATTTTATAAAAAATTAACCATTATATTTTTGAGCACGTAATATTATGAGTTTCATTTTCTGGTTACTGTTTCATATTTAAACGAGTTAGTAAGGTTAAGGTGTGATAAGATTTAAGAAAAATTGAAAAAACAACAAAATTTAATACTAGAGTGTTTTCTTTTACATTAAAATTATTTTAAATGCGATAATATCAGCATGTAAGAATTTGAATTAATTTTGTACTATGATACTATAACTTTTATTCATTGTATAAAAAATGTGCTTTACCAATTATAGAATATTTTAAATTTTTATTACTATTCGGTTCGGCCGAATATTAAAGTATTCGGCCGAACCGAATATTCGGTTAGACTGCCGAATAGGCAGTATACCGAATACCAACCGAATTTTCGGTGCAACCCTAATTTAATTTTTCGTTTCTTTAAGTGGTTGCTATTTCTGCTCTGTTTTACTATTTTGTAACTAGAGAATGCAACTTTGAATTAATTAAAAAGATAAAAGCAAAAATTATTTTAAAGTTAGGTTTGCCGAAAATGCGTTGGATACTGGGAGGGAAGATAATCACTCCCTTAATTTACATGGGGCCCACGGCACTACCTGGTGCCCTGTCCGACAATTTGATGTGGGGGGGGGGGGGGGGGAGGGGCCTGCCTATCCGCGCTTTATTAACTTTCACACATCACGTTTTTCGCATAAATGCTGCTCAAACAGTTACGAATTATTTTCTGAAAAAAAAAAGTGCAATGCTTAAATTATATTAAAACTAAATTTAATACCCAATAAAATATAGAAAATTGTTTTTATTTTAATCCAAAATATTTTTGGTGCTGCCATCTGTTGTCACATTTTAATTCATACCGAATATTTTTATTTTTTAATGAACATTTTAAAATGTCTATTTCTTCTTATACGCTATTACATCGCACAACAGATCGTATATAATAATGACACAATCACGGAAAGGTAATTGAACTTGGACTTGAAGACAAAGGAACTTGAAAACAAAGCTGCAGTCTTCAGTGATGTACATTCAGATCCCCTTATGAAATTTATAAAATGAGAAATTACCTTTCCGTGATTATGGCATTATTACTTTCCTTATATACATAATGTATAAGGAAAGTATTGTGACGGGGTCGAAAATTCGAATTCGAGTTTTCGACGGGAGAGCACGTTTCAAGCATCCCTGATCACGAATCAAACATTTTTGAAGTGATGTCTGTGTGTGTGTGTGAAAGTATGTGTGTGTGTGTGTCAGTGAGTCTGTGGAGACGATAACTGACGAACGAATGGACCGATTGCAACCAAATTTGGTACAAAAATCACAATCTATAAACACTGGAAGCCTATTGTTTTTATACGCAATGGAATGTTTAGAATCCCCCTAAATTTTCGAATGAAATTTTAAAAAAATCGTCAAAAAATCAAAACCATTAATAAACTTAGGCAAATAGACATTTCTTATGTAATTTTTCATTAGAGAACGATTGACATAAATTTTAGAACGCTAACATGAACCGTTCTTGAGATATTGTACATTTTTCAGAAACATTATCAAGAAGTCATATACAATAAAAAAAAATTCCGCTTGAGAAACATGTTCACTTTTCATATGTAATACCATGCGATAAATTGGTTGACATCATTCTCGTGGATCTAGCTCGTTCCATTCATGAAAAAGGATACTTTGAGTAATACTTTTGTATTTGAACGCCAATAGTCATTTATCTGCTGTAAGAATAACTTATTTCTTAGTGCATAACGCTTGGCGAGATTTTGGCGACGAATTTGGCGGAATGTCGCCAACTTGGCGACTTTTTTGAAATGTTGCCAAATTAATGAAAATCTCGCCAAATGGATAAAAGTGATGCTAAATCAATGAAAATGACGACTAAATGTCGAAAATTCAATATCTTGGAAAGAATATTAGTATCTACTATAAGAAAAACCTATTTTTTTACTGTAAAAGTAGTAAATTCATTGCATTATATAAGGAAAGTCATGTGTTGCCCACATCAGATTTTTTTTCTTGACGTCATTAGCTCCTATCGTGGGGCAAGTTAACCCCACCCCCCGGGGGGGGGGGGTAATTTGCTCCAAGATGGTGTAATCATATGGACCCCTAATACCGATTTTTCAAAAATTTTCTGGTTAAATTTAAGGGGGGGGGGCGAAGCTATTAAAAATGGATTCTGGTATGAGACACTCGAGTTTAGCCACTCTCTAATTATTTCTTTCCTTATATACATAATGTATTAGGAAAGTATTGTGACGGGGTCGAAAATTCGAATTCGAGATTTCGAAGGAAAAGCACGTTTCAAGCATCCTTGATCACGAATCAAACATTTTTGAAGTGATGTCTGTGTGTGTATGTGTGTGTCTGTCAGTGAGTCTGTGGAGACGATAACTGACGAACGAATGGACCGATTCGAATCAAATTTGGTACAAAAATCACAATTCATAAACACTAGAGGCCTATTGTTTTTATACGCAATCGAATGTTTAGAACCCCCCTAAAGTTTCGAATAAAATTTGGAAAAAATCGTCAAAAAATCAAAACCATTAATAAAGTTACGCAAATAGATATTTCTTATGTAATTTTTCATTAGAAAACGATTAATATAAATTTTAGAACGCTAACATGAACCGTTCTCGAGATATTGCACATTTTTTAAAAAAATTATCAAAAAGTCATATAAAATGAAAACAAAAAATATTTCCTATTGAGAAACATGTTCACTTTCATGTGTAATACCATGCGATAAATTGAGTGACATCATTCTCGTGGATCTAGCTCGTTCCATTCATGAAAAATGATACTTTGAGTAATACTTTTGTATTTGAACGCCAATAGTCATTTTTCTGCTGTATGAACAACTTATTTCTTCGTCCATAACGCTTGGTGAGATTTTGGCGACGAATTTGGCGGAATATCGCCAACTTGGCGATATTTTTAATTGTTGCTAAATTAACAAAAAACTCGCCAAATTGATCAAAATGACGCTAAATCAATGAAAATGACGACTGATTGAAGAAAATTCAATATCTTGGTTAGAATATAAGTATCTACTATAAGAATAACATTGTTTTAACTGTAAAAGTAGTAAATTCATTGCATTATATAAGGAAAGTCATGTGTTGCCCACATCAGATTTTTATATATGATCTGCTGTTGTATTTAATACTGTAGTAGAAAAAATAGATATTTAAAAATGTTCTTTAAAAAATAAAAATAATCGGTATGCATTAAATTACGACAACAGATGGCAGCCCAAAAAATATTTTGGATTAAAATAAAAAATATACTCTATATTTTATTGAGCAATAAATTTAGTTTTAATATAATCTAAGCATTGCATTTTATTTTTCAGAAAATATTTCGCAACCGTTTGAGCAGAATTTCGGTGAAAAACCTGATCTGCGAAAGTTAACAAAGCGCAAAAAGGGCAGAAGATTTACTGACGCTCACCCTTGGGTGAGCGTCAGTAAATTTTCTGCCCTATCCGCGCTTTGTTAACTTTCGGGGCACACATATTTCGCCGAAATTCTGCTCAAACAGTTGCGAAATATTTTCTGAAAGATAAAATGCAATGCTTAGATTATATTAAAACTAAATTTAATGCCACAAAAAACATAGAATATATATTTTATTTTAATCCAAAATATTTTTGGTGCTGCCATCTGTTGTCGTAATTTAATTCATACCGATTATTTTTATTTTTTAATGAACAGTTTAAAATATCTATTCCTTCTAATACAGTGTTAAATACAACAGCAGATCATATATAATAATGCCACAATCACGGAAATGTAATTTATCATTCTATAAATTTGATAAGGGATCTGAATGTACATCACTGAGGACTGCAGTTTTGTCTTCAAGTTCCTTTGTCTTCAAGTCAAAGTTCAATTACGTTTCCGTGATTATGACATTATATATGATCTGTTGTTGTATTTAATAGCGTATTAGAAGGAATAGACATTTAAAAATGTTCATTAAAAAATAAAAATAGTCGGTATGAATTAAGTTACGACAACAGATGGCAGCACCGAAAATATTTTATATTAAAATAAAACATATATTCTATGTTTTATTGCGTATTAAATTTAGCTTTAATATAATCTAAGCATAGCATTTTATCTATAAGAAAATATTTCGCAACTGTTTGAGCAGAATTTCGGCGAAATATGTGTGCCGCGAAAGTTAACAAAGCGCGGATAAGGCGGAAAATTTACTGACGCTCACCCTTAAAATGACATTATAATCTAAGCATTAAAATGACATTACATGGTGAAAATGAAAGATGAGACTGTAAGAATAATAGGATGGTATTCCGTATGTTTGGAAACTCCTCTTATAGGCGGGCGAGTTTTATGAAAATTATCCTCCTTAAAATATTTACAGCTTTAAAGAAGTAAAATTTCTATTCTTAAAATTTGAACCAAGTAACAATTATCTCGCCTGTTATAAAATCGTAATTATAAGTCGCATTTGAAAACAATAAACATAGCACGTTGGGCAAAAATTAATCCTCGTGTATTAAAAGTTTTCGTGGAAATATTATATTTTGTTTATAAAAATGTGATCAATGTATATTCTTAATGCAAATTCAGCTCAAGATAATGAATCTGTGAATGCGAAATTTACGAAAATTACAAATTAAGTATAACAAATGGAGTAAAACATTTCTCTTAAAACTTTGTTAAAACAAAAGAGGCGAATATTTTCCATGATTTTTTTTTTTAATGATGAAATAAAGAATGAATCAAAATTATTTTAAAAATTTAGTTTTATATAAATGCTCTCAGTTATATGATCGTTTAGTTTGTCCACTATACAGAAATATTCTTAATTTTTATTCCGCATGATTAAGGGAATATTTTACGCTTGTATCAGTACTTAAATTATTTTAAATATTTTGAAAAATGAAATATCATTCAGTGTGAAGGACAATATTCAGCTGTACCAGAAACATTTCTAAAAATACTTAAATTCACTAAAAATTTGAACAGGAAAACCTTTTTTAGAAGCATAAGAAGTATTTTGAAATATCGCTCGTAAATTAAAATGTGGCTCAAAAAAAGAAAAATTAACACAACATATAGAAATAAAAGAGTTATCACACAAAAGTGAGAAAGTACTTACAATTCCAGAAAAGTCAAAATCCAGAAACGGCAGAAAAGTTCCACTCAAAGATTTGAAATTTCCCACAAACACTACAAACATTCCTTTCGAACACGTTCAAGAATTACCACGTGAAGTCCCACAATATTGATATTGACTAGTCTACATTCACAGAAGCACAGACTAATATTATAGAAAAGCAGCTCCGGACAGGATCGCTCCGTAATGTTAAATTCCGAAACCACTAGGTGGCGCTGATGCTGTAGGGAATTTGAGGAATAGGGACATCCTGAGGGAAAATATTCAGTATTGTGTTTTGCTTGTGTAGTGTTGGTATGACAAGCGGCTAGGGACAGGAAGGCTCCTAATGTTAAAACTTAGAAATTTTTTTGACCACTGAAGATAGGGAATTTTTGAAAATCTGTAGGGGAAATATAGGGAATTTTCTAGACAGAACGGCTTTTCGGCAGTACGATTGGACTTAGCTTTTTTTTCACAATTGAGACAGAGCGGCTCCCAAATATATTTCGGTAGAAGACGGGACTTGTAAAATTTTCAAACTTTCAGACAGAACGGCTCCAATTTGACTTAGCTTTTTTTTCACAATTTGGACAGAACGGCTCTCGTTGGACTTAGCTTTTTTCTCACAATTGGGACAGAGCGGCTCCCATATATATTTCGGTAGAAGACGGGACTTGTAAAATTTTCATACTTTCAGACAGAGCGGCTCGAATTGGACTTAGCTTTTTTTTCACAATTGGGACAGAGCGGCTCCTGTATATATTTCGATAGATGACGGGACTTGTAAAACTTTCAAATTTTCAGACAGAACGGAAAAAAGTATTATACTTCTAGTATAGCAATAAGCATTCAAGAGGTGGTTTAGCCTCTAGAATAATCTGTTGCACTATAACTGCAGACAACAAGAAAACTTAACATGTGTCGTAAATGCTGTACATAGCAAGTTTTTTTTTTTTTTGCCTGTACATAGGCTATTCTGGACTATATATTCACGCATACACAAATGTAATGGTCGGGTAAAATTAAAATCAGAAATTTTTGTGTTAATTTAAACGTAATCATAGAAATCTAATGGTCAAGTCAAATTTACATTACAAAAGAACGTTTAAATATCAGTAAGCCTAGAAACACTAGGCTGAATTAAATTTATTAAATTTTACTAGCCATGAATCAAATTTACTTCAAATTAAAGGAAATAATGTTCATTAAAACTTACCACGTGCTAAATATAGGAAGGAATAGTTATGTATGTGCTAAATATACGAATCAAATGCAAATAAAATATGCACGTGCTAAATATCCGAATCAAACGAAAATAGACAGGAATAGTTATGCACGTGCTAAATATACGAATCAAATAAAAGATATACGAATCCTCAGACAACGATCGATTAAAGGAAACTTAAAGGATTAAACGAAATTAAAGGAAATAATGATCATTAAAACTTACCACGTGCTCAGATTTTCTGTAACACACCAACGAAAGCAGTTCTAAGTTTTAACATTTAATTTCTAAGTTTTAACATTAGGAGCCTTCCTGTCCCTAGCCGCTTGTCTATATATTAGTCTGTGCCTCCAGGTATGCAGGACAAAGATTGCAACCTAAAATGAGATCGGGTTGTAACCTGTTCTGTCAGGTAAGTACATAAAGGGGTTGGAATATGAGGAACACGTGCATAGTATGAAATATGGGATGAATAACAAATAAATTTTTTATTTTAATAAAAATAAATTACATACCTTGTAAACGTAATTCCTTTTCTTTTAGTAATCCATAAAAAATAAAATAATTGAATATAAAATCCGAAATAGCACCGAAATTATGTTTACCACGTGTAAACATGCGATGATAGAACAACGTTCTTCCAAGTGTTATGTTCAGTGCCAAATAGGGTTATATTAGCAGAACGTCTTGGCGAAAACCGTCACAGACCATCGCCAAGCGTGCCAAACCTTGATATTTTGGTTGGCGGTTGAGGGCGCTGCCGTCGAGTGAAAAGTCTGTTTTTATTAGTCTGTGATCAGACCATTCAGTAGCTGGACAAGTATCTGTTGCAAACAAGTTTAGCGTTCTGTTCTCCCAGCTTGAAAATATATATTTTGTTTGAGAACTGTGCCCCACGTGGTAACAACTACATAGTGCACGTGGAAAAAATTCGTAAACATTATGATTTCAAGAGTTCAACTGTGAACGTATTCATCTATGTGGATTTCTTCATCTATAGATCAAGAGTTGATATGACATCGGTATGCTGATATACCTGAACTTCAACACCGAAAGGTAAGCCGCAATATTTATACACATGTGCAAGATCTACTGGTTTTTCCGAGAAATTCCAGGCCTTTTATGATTCCTCTCGGTTTCCAAATTTTTAATGATAATATCCCGGTTTTTCTCAACTATTTAGAAGTGGCTAAGGTTTTGGCTTTTTCAATAAAAATTCTGTGTCAAAAGGAATTTTGATCGAGCTTGCCACCTCCATCTAAGTTTTCCTTGCATGATACACTAGCACTAAGTTGCATCATTTTGGCTTTACTGGTAGATAGTGATTTCATATCTGTGAGTTCGGACGCACAGATTACCGTATCTGTGTTTTGTTGAAACATCCCTTTCCATCCATGTTAAATACAAAATTATGTGAATTAAAAAATGCAGAACACTCATTTCTCTGTAGTACGTTTCATTATTATTTATAATTTTCTAAAATACGGGATAATTTTTAAGTGAGATTTCGCGTGCATAGATTACATTGTAACATAGATTACATGTGTAACGTTGAAACAACATTTTTCATTTATGTTTAGCTTCACTTCAAATTACGTGAATTAAAAAATGCGCACCATCCATTTCATAGTAGTATATTGTATTATTAATGGATATTTTCGTAAAATTGTAATTATTTAAAATGCGATTTCAAGTGTATAGATTAAATTTACGTGTATTGTTAAAATATTCCATAATATTACATTGTTAAAATGCATCCACCCATCTTATTCTTGATAGAATTTCAAATTAAATAAACAGAACTTTTATATCTTTACAGTTTACACAAAAATGAAGAATTATTTTTATTTTTAAATGTACTCAAAATGATTGACTGCGCAATCGAACCCTCTTATTTCCAACTAGGTAATAGTGTCCCCAAAGCATTTTTCTATCCATCCTTTACTAATAATACTAAATTACTATTAGTGAACTAAACATATTTTGTTTCCATTTTAAATATTTTAGCACCTGACAACTTACATCAGTATCTTGAAAATATTAAAATTATTGCATTTTTATATACTTTTCATATTAGTCTTTATAAATTATAAACTGAACTGAAATTTTGGTATTTATAACTGTTTATCTGTATGTTATCATTAAAATGTTTCAAATTCTTTAAGTGTCACCTATAGTTATACATTATATAACCATCCAAATATTTGTTTTCAATTTTTACTTATATTGATTTAATAAGATATTTCAAATTTTTTCTTGGACTATTGGCTTTTATTTTTATGCATATCGCATTAAATATTAAATTGCATTTTTAAACATATTTTTATTCTTGACAAAATTTGTTTTAACTTATTAACTAAAAGACAAAACTTAAAATATTTACTCATATATACAAAGCAGATCGTACTATTTAAATTTGAAACAATTTTATTATAATCTCTATACATGAAGCATAACAACTCAAGATAAATATGACCGTTCCTGTCCATAAATTCTTGGATATATTGCGGTATAGAATGTATAGTGGTGTTCAAAAAAATTTCATCACCACGAAAAATTGTAATTTCAAAATAAATATTAAATATAATGTCATTAACCCAAATGCTGCTTACTGTTTTAGTTTATTTCACTTTACTAGCAGAATACCCGTTGAAAACTGTCTCGCAAAAAGCAACTTCTGAATAATGCACATTTTTGAATAATTCGTGTTTCACATTTATTCGGCAAATCGAATATTTTGGTGTGCAGAAGCCCCTAATAAATGAAATATTGGAAAACTAAAATTGTGCATTTCTTCCTTTTTGAATTATCTACCCGTACACCAAATTAAAGTTGATCTCATCGCGAAGCATGCTTTTTCGCTCATTTCACTTTTCGAATGATTTGTGTGCAATACCCTTCGACCAGAGATATAGGTAAACTTTGCATTACTATTCAGAAGAGATTGAAACAAGAAAGATCAATCATGCTTAAAGCATTGATTATGAAACACTTTCCAACTTCAATGCAATTTTATTTAAAAAAGTCGAAAATGTAATACATTCCTCGGTAATATTTTAAAACTTATCACAATACTGCATTAATTTATTATATTTGAAAACTTAAACCTTCATTGAAAAAAATGAACTTCATTCAAATGACGGCATTGAAATATAAATTGTCTGGTTTAAATATCTCTAAAATGCGATACATTCCACGGTAATATTTTTAAAACTATCATAATACTACAATAATTTATTATACTTGAAAACTTCATCGAAAACAACTGAAATTAATTCAAATGACGTCATAGAAAAAATAACACGCCTGGATCTCTCTATAAAAACAGGATTTCATTCACAACTTTCTCCCATTCATTTCATTTAGCACAATACTATAATAATTTATTTTATTTTAAAATTAAGACCATGGAGCTACAATTAATAAAACTCTATGCTTAGAACTTCATCGAAAAAAATCGTCCTTATCTTTATAAAATCAATTAATACTTCATTCATATCAGCCATGCAGACTCCATGGACTAAATTATTTTGTGTTAAAGAAATACAGTAATTCTAATACAACTCATTCTACATATTTTGCTGTTTACATTTTACATAGGTGAAAAATAGGCTTAGTTGTAGACATAATCAAATTTGGATGAGCATTTAAACTCAAATATATTGTCATTGCGTTGTTTCAGTATGTAGATGCACAGAATTTAAGCAAAAATAAAGTAGTTTTAGGACGGATACAACACGCAATATGAATTAAAAAGACCTTAAAAAAATCACGATTTTGAAACAAGATGTATGCCTAATATCATTTTGAAGTGGGTCATGTGATCGTTTCATATCACGGTCACGTGATCGTTTCATATAAGAGGTGTAATTATTATTTTAATTTTTATTTAAAAAACTAACTGAATATATTTCGCTGATTTTTTTTTTATATATTTTATGGAACAATTTGAATATTACCTAAAATTTTCGAAGTAATTTGTGAATTTTAAATCCGCTTTAAAAATGTTTGAAAAATTAGGTCCCATAGAACTCAATGTATTTCATTTTTTCAACCCGGGTTCAATCCAAAACTAATTGGGTGATATTATTCATTTATATTCCCATAGGTCCTACAGACCGTCCGAACAACATACTAAAATGTCATTTTGATTAAGTCATTTTTACGGCAGTTATCGTGCTAACGGACAGACAGACTGACAGAATGAACAAAGTCATAAACACTTTTCAACTTTGTTGTAAAGTGTTTAAAATGGCCTCTGCATGTATCACGTGACTTACGGTCGAATACTCCCAGACTTGGCGACTTATTTCCGCGGTTTGAACTATAAAATAATTTTTTTGCACTGGAGTGAAACAGTGCTGAATACTTCTTATGTTTCTGATATATTTCAAAATAATATTGTTTAGGTTCTAACTATTCAAGTTCCATTAATCACAGTAGCATGAACTTTGGCATGTAATTCTTTTGTAATATATTTTAATTTTCTAGCTAAAATATAATTTTCTAGTTAGAAGGTCCAAATTTAATATTTCGTTGCCTTTTACGGTGCATATTGATTTCTTGGATTTTGAACCTTTTCGAACTAGCCCGCCATATAATTATACTCATTATTCGGGAATAACTCGAGATCCGTTGTATCTCGAAAGATCATATCATATTTGGCATATGATTATCTTTCGTGGTATATTTTAATTCATTGGATTTTGAATAATCTGATCAATTTAATTCATTGCTACTATCCCAGCCCGTCCAGGAACCGTTAGAGAAATGCATTGAGGAATAACTTAATGTTAGTCTGAGGAATGACTCCGGAACCGGAGGAAACATTTTGTACGCTGTTGTATCAACATATTTAAGTCACATACAACTAATAGAAGGGGGTACTTCAAAAGAAAATACAATTTTACTTGTTTTCAATTCAATTAATAAAATCCTAAGTTAAATTTTTTTTAATTTCGAAAAAAGCATCAATTATATTATTTAAGGTTGCTGATGTTTAATATTATTGCATCAATGTTTCAATAATGAATAAAAAACTTATATGACGTTTGAGATTTTAAAAATATGCATTCAGTCATTAGAGTTACCATACCTTTTAGTGTCTTAAAAGTGTTACTAAAATTAATTCCATATTTCAGTAAGTTTACTTTTAATAAAATACTTTTTTTTTTGTACAAACTAAAGTGCAAAATTGTCTCAATGCTAATTTTCAACTTTAGAAATATAGCTGAGCATTATATTTTTTATAACTATTCAGAATCTTGAACATTATTCCCAGATTGTGCAGCAGTTACTTTATATTCCTTGAACCAAAGAAAAAAAAATGTCTTTAAAATTATTTGGACACAATGTTATTATAATAAATCAATATGCTGCTCGCAAGGCATTAACTTGCAAAAGTTAATGACTTAAATTTTCTAACAAAATGGCTTTATTAGTTCATATTTATTAATAGAACAACACCTTGTTAAATGCTGGGAAGGAGTGGGGAATGAATAAGCATTTTAAAATATTTTCCAGTTTTGAAACTTTTATTGCTCATTTTTTACAATTATGGGAAAAGACCCATTTCATATCAGAAGAGTGTGGTATATCAATACATAATTCACCACTGGTTCATATAGTTGTCGTACGGCATGCACGACATTTCGTAATTCAAATTACGGAGGCCAACCTAGCTAATGAGCTATTTAAATGCTGCAGAAGGAGCCAATGGCAATACAAACATAAATAAGCAGCGCATCCCCTTCGTCACTTCAACGAATCAACAACGACACTACAATCTGAAAAGAAAAAGGTTTGAGAGAATGTTCTAGAACTTTCCACAGATGCAGTTTCGACAGCGTCCTAGACGCACCTGAGTTTTTTAGTCGACGTAAAACTTTCGAACGGGTCAGCATCATGTTTTTGGTTGTGTGAAAAGTGTCTGTAGATTGTGAGCAATAGAATGGTAGCGTGTGCAAGTACGAGAAGTGCAACGATGTTCCTACATCATTGAGATGGCACGAATATGCACGTAACAAAGAGTAGAGGTAACCGATTTTCAATTGTCACTATTAGCACGGAAGGCACACCTTTAACGATTATTAAGATAATTAACTACCAGTTCGTATGAGTAGATCATATGAACGAGTTCGTAAATATTGAACTATAAGAATTATTCTTCATAGATTGTTTAAAGGAAACTGTTATTTAAGAAATTTAAGTCAATGTTTTTTATGTGTGTAAATATATATTAATGTAATATTGTTAGTATTATGTGTCTTTAAATAATTGATTTAATCATAATATAATTACTCCAGATTATAGTGGATATATATTAAGCAAAATATTAAAAATAATTGAGCAATTAAGCATGAGTATTTCTTTATGTTTTGTGTGTTTATATCCGAGCTTGAGGACCGGGAGCTTACATGCTCCACCCTTAGCGACGGCATCATAGGTAAGTCCTATACTGGTAATTTTTGATAAGGACAATTACCTCATGACAATAGTATATAAAAAATTAAACAAAAAAAAAAGTAAGAAGTGCTCCACAATTTCTATGTTAAACATGTGTTCTATATGTTTCTATGTAAAATATCAATAATCTCTGAATCAATAATCCCGAAAATATAAATAAAAATATTGTTTAAACCTGAAGACCGTAATTGATATTTTTCAGTTAAAAATGCAAGGGCAATGACATTTATTTTATACTGGCCGCCTTCGGCGACCAGCCTGTTCGCTCCCTTTGAAAATTCTGACAGTGGCAAACTCGCTGGCGCGACCTACCAGAAAGGTGTAAGGTAACTATTTCGACGGTCAGGAAGCGCCACCCAATTTAAACCGGAACCCAGTGGGGGAGGCATCCACAGGGACCTTACCCTCCTTCTCCTACCACTAACCTCTTGGAAGGACTTACGGACCCACATGTTTAACGTGATCGTACTCCGCGTGAACACGGCGGGAATTTTGGCAGTGGCGGGAATCGAATCCGGGTCTACCGAGTGCAATTCCTGCGCGCTAACTACTGAGCTACCGCGCCCTCAAGCCCGTAAAGTTAACAAAGTTTGGTTAGTTTAATGACGTTAAACCTAATAATAAAATTTTAAGGCACCTCGAAAATCTCCATAACTTTATTTTTATTTATTTTTTTATTTCTTCAGTGTTTCAGTTTCTTCATTCTGGTCCCAACTACCACCCGATGTAAATAATGCATCACCACAATTCAATCCAGCATAATGAGTCAAAAACCTTATAAAAAGCAAACACTAATTCGGTTCTCAATTGTCTCTAGGCCAAAAAACGTATAAAAAGCTATCACTGATGACATTTGCCCCATGCGAGCATCCTCAAATATACCACCAAACATCTGCCAGGCCCAAAACCGTTTTCATGGCAACACCGTGCGTCTGCAGAAACCTTCGCCATAGAAACGTCTGTGCGCGCACGGCGTTTTCTGTGGGTGAAAAATCGTAACTGCTTAGCGGTTCGCCAAGAAATTTAAAATCCTGACTTCTTTAAAATCCGGATCGTGCGGCTATTTTTAATTATTTCTTGACCAGATTGGGCTTGTAAGAATGCCTGATCTTTGATTTTTCTAAAAGTGTAAATTATTAGTCGGAATTGTTGGTACTTTTTCCGATGCGAGGATTTAAAAACGATAGTTCGTTTTTTTTTTAGCAAGAAGTGACTTTTGTTTAAAAATCTTTCAAAAATATTAGAATTTGTCCCTGAGATTTGAAATTGATATATTTTTACTCTCAATTGTCTGCTCTTTCCGGTCATATGATTTGTTTTTTTCTACGACATCTGGATGGTGGAGGAAAAAGGGAAAAATGGTCGAAATCGCATAAAACATTAAATAATAAAAAAATAATTCAAATTTTAAAAATTGGTTTTCACGTGTCACCTGCCCCCTCCCCCCCCCCCCCCCCCGATTCTCCGATATCCAAATTTCGTAACTCTGTGACGTGCGGCCGCTGAGCCTATAGTGTATAAGACAGACACACAGACAGGCTTTGAATTTTATTATAATAGATACATATCTTCTTTATACAAATCGGAAAAGGTTTAATAAAAATCGTCTGCCAAATAAACACATTGGATTCAAACCGTTGCTTAGCGACACGATATCATTTGCTTCAAATAAATTGGTGGAAAAATATCGTCTGAATAATGCTATCTCTATGGAAGGTTTGGCGACATTTTCGTCAGTTTAGCGATATTTTAAAAAATCGCCAAATTTATCGCCAAGTGAGACTATTGAATTGACAGTCCCACTTGCGACGAATTGACGAAACATCACTATACTATAACATAACAAACCACAATTTATTTAGAGCAATTTTAACAATTTCAGATATTTTTATGGATTTACAAACATTTATATCAATTTGGTGACATTTTAAAAACTCGCTAAGCAGGGCGGTTGAACTGGCAGACAAATGCAAACGAAACATCATTTCAGTACTCTCTTCTAACAAAACAAAATACATTTCATTGATTTACGTCGTTTTTAAAAAAAGTGGCGACATTTCCTTCAATTTGGCAAGGTTTAAGAAAAATTACCAAGTTAGCGATATCCCGCCAAATTCGTAGCTCTGAATTTGCAGATCTGAATAAAACATCCTGTTCCCGTTTGCATATTACTAAATGAAAACACTAAAATTGTATTAGAAAATATACCCGTTCTACTCTTTTTCTGTTTCAGCAATCGGCTAAATGAATTTATTGGCTAAACACAATATATGATTTTACCAACTAAACACAATATATAAGCTTGAATAGTCTTTGCCAAAATAAATAAAAGTGATGTACGCAGTCCGCAATTATTATAACTAAAAGAAAAATCAAACTGTTTATTTATAAGATATATTTTTGTATCCATTTATTTATTATTCAAATCGAAAAAATAATAATATACATTAACAAACGCATTTAAATTAAATAACCATTTTGATTTTTTAATACTTTTCACTGTTGATTAAAAACTTGTGAAAAATAAACCATGGTGATAGATTTTCCATTTAAATTCATGTTTCAAACATTCATGGTTTTGAGAAGTGGATTGTCGCGGAACCGTTCCCGAGTGGATCGCCCCGGAACCGTTCCCTATCAAACACACACTCTGTTTTATTATAAGCAGAGATTATGTATAGAATATATAGTCCCTCTAGTCTATCAAATACGCATGATATCGAAATATCTTTTCATGAATTATCTAAATGTTTAGTTTTCGTCTATGGGCATGTCGAAATTGAAATCACCAAGTTATCATTTGTGTTGCTGCATAGCCAATATCGGCCACATACCACTACACATTCGCTCGGCACCGCTACCTGGCCTTTCTTTTCTTTGTTCAGTATTTTACTTTCTTTCTTCCTTTTTTCGAATCTTATGGGATTTCGAAATTTTCTGTAAATATTTCGACATTCAGAAATGGAAGTCCAAAATTTTGTCCTTTTTTTCAACTTTCCACTATGTTACACTTGTCCGTTCACTATTTTTGCACTTTTAATTTGTAGATAGGTCAGTAATACATCATTTGAGTGGGCAAACACACTTGTCGCTCTCATGGTTACTGAGTTACGGCTGCTGGAGTGAAGCGTAACGTGGTAAGTTTTATCCTTTATCGAGATCTGCGGTACTCGTCTCTGGAGTGCGTCACCCCAATGACTCATCCTCCATAACATGATATTTATTCTAGCACTGATACCACTGCTGTCTCGCTCCGACTATTACATGCCCTGCCACAATTTTTCAAAATCTTACCTTTCTCGTCAAGCTCTTTCCGTGGAAATGGCCCCATACCAAGTGCAAACAAGACTCATTCTACGTCAAAAAATTTTTTTTAATAAATCAACAGTGACTGCAGTCCAATGGAGCCAAATGGTTTTGCGAGAATATTATTTCGTAAAATAAAACTTCTAATATAAATTCTGAATTGCCGTGTCATATTATATCTGAACTTCCTAGTGATTCAAATTCTTGTACGACTATGCAGTACAAATAAATCTATTAATTGGTCGTGAGCAGAATAGTGCAGTGCCAAAAATAAGGAAGCACAAGAGTCAAGTTCAATAACGAAGTCCAGGTTTATTTAGAACTTAAAAATCTTGACGTGTTACAATGGCTAGCTGTTTTAGCAATATACAGCTTGAACATATACAGGGGATCCAGTGCCATCGTTGCCCAATGGCTATTTCCTCAACCGTTAGTCACAGAGATATACTTCCAATTGCAAAAATGTTTTAAATTTTAAAATCTATTATCTTAGAAAAGTTTAATTCAATAAATACATTTCTGAAAGAAATACAAAATATAAATTTTTATACGTTCCCCCGGTCCTATCAATTATATTTAGGAAAATCATCCACATACAATTTTATGCAAAATAAAAAAAAATCTTCCTTTTAAGACCAAAATTCACCGAGTTATGAAGCGTTAAACTTTATAACTCAAGTCGCTTTTCCACGCATAAAAATGTCCCGTTTCAGGCAACCAACCAATCAGGGACCGTATTGATCATGTGTCTCAGCACAAAAAGTGCTCCAACCTTAAACAGCTATAAGTCAGTCAATTTTGGTCATAAAAGGATGATTTTTTTTTATTTTGCATAAAATTGTATGAGTATGATTTTCCAAAATATAATTGGTAGGGCCGGGGGACAGTATAAAAATTTATATTTCGTATTTCTTTCAGAAATGCGCTTATTGATTTAAACTGTTTATAAGAAAATATATTTCAAAATTTAAAACATTTTTGCAATTGGAAGTGTATATCTGGGACGAACGGTTGAGGAAATAGCCATTGGGCATCGATAGCACTAGACACCCTGTATACAAGATTTGAATAACGCCAAGTTGGCGACATCCCACCAAATGCATCGCCAAAATTTCGCAAAGCGTTATAAACGGAGAAATAAGTTATTCTTATAGCAGATAAATAACTATTGGTGTTCAAATACAAAAGTATCACTCAAAGTATCTTTTCTCATGTATGGAACGAGCTAGATCCACGAGAATGATGTCACCAAATTTATCGCATGATATTACATATGAAAAGTGTGGAAAGGTTTCTCAACAGTTAATATATTTTTTTTAATTTATAGGATTTTTTGATAAATTTATTTAAAAAATGTGCAATATCTCGGGAACGGTTCTTGCTAGCGTTCTAAATTTATGTCAATCGTTTTCTAAGGAAAAATTGCATAACAAAAGTATATTTGTGCAACTTTATTAAAACTTTTGAATTTTTGATGAGTTTTTCAAAATTTCACTCGAATTTAGGAGAGTTCTAAACATTCAATAACGTTTAAAAACAATAGGCTTCCAGTATTCACGGATTGTGATTTTTGTACCAAATTTTATTTGAATCGCTCCATTGGTTCGTGAGATATCGTCTCCAAAGTCTCACTGACACACACATATTTTTACACACACGCACAGACATCACCTCAAAAATGTTTGATTCGTGATCAGGGATGCTTGAAATGTGCTCTCCCGTCGAAAACTCGAATTCGAATTTTCGACCCCGTCACGATACTTTCCTTATACATTACATATATAAGGAAAGTAAAAATCCAATTACATACATTTCTTCTGCTGTCAAAGATCTATAAATTCTTACCTAAGATAATTCTTGTTCAAAGATCTGTTCATAGCAAGCATTTTTACTTTCCCTGCAATACATGGTAATGTATAGGGAAAGTATTGGAATCATGCCGAAAATCGCAACTCGAGTTTTCGACGGATCTACACGTTTCGAGACCTCTAGAATACGAAAAAACCATTTTTAGCGTGACGTCTGTGTGTGTGTGTCTGTCTGTCTGTGCGTCTGTCTGTCTGTGCAGATTTTGTATCCACTCTAACTAAAAAACTAATGGACCGAATTTCGCAAAATTTGGTAGGTAAGTTACTTGTGAGCGAGTCTGGTGCTGATTAGTTTTGGGTATGATTCGGGATAAAGGAACCCGCCTTTTTTTGCGAAATGGCCCGCAAAAGGTTTTATCCACTCTAACTGAAAAACTGATGTACCGAATTTCACAAAATTCGGTAGATGAGTCACTTGTGGGTTACTTTGGTGCTGATTAGATTTTGGTACGATTCGGAAAAAAATGACCTGCCTTTTTTTTCAAAATGGCCCGCAAAAATCGTCCAAATCTAAACTAAAGAACTGGGTAGACTCAAATATATCCATTAAATGCTGATTTAATACGTAATTTTTAACGACGAAAAGAATAAGACCAACCCCATTACACTAGGACTAGCCGTTCTCGAGATATTTTAGTTTTTCGTACTTTCCCTACGCCACCTTTGAAAATAAGCCCGGTTACCGAATGAGAACGAAAATTGAATTAAAAGTGAAATAAATTTAGTTAAAATAAAGAGAACGTTAATATAAGTCTGCAGGGAAAGTCATGTGCTGCCCACATCAGATTTTTAAATTTTGAAATAAGCATTACAAACATTAAAACTGAAAATTTTCACTTTTATTCATCATAACAAAACGATTTCTCGAAAATTTTAAAATCTTTTTTTATATATAAATATATAATTTAAAAACTAAATTTCCTAATGCCTATTTTTGTCGTCGTTTAATATGTCTATGCATTATTTCGATGATATTTGGAGTGCAAATAAGAAAAATGAAAAACTTTCACTCAGATAGATACTGTTTTATGTTTTATGTTTTCTTTCAAATAAATGTTGGAAATATTAACATATTGAAATTATTTTTATATATTCATGATCCGGACCATAATTCCGACAAAACAAGAAAAAAGATTTACATTTTTATCTATTAGGTTTAGAGATATAAGCATCTAAAGTGACTACATTTTTCATAACGTTCAGATTTTCGCCACTACCCCCCCCCCCCCCCCTTTCCCCAATCATGAATGTTATTCACATCAAATGTTTTGAAACTAATTTTTTAAGAGTGTTAGTTTCTCTATCTTTAATAAGCTAGCTAATCAATAGTTCAAGACAGCAACCGATACTCTTTTAATGGTGAGCGTCAGTAAATATTCTGTCCTATCCGCTCTTTGTTAAATTTCGCAGATCACGTTTTTCGCCGAAATTCTGCTCAAACAGTTGCGAAATATGTTTTGAAAAATGAAATGCAATGCTTAGATTATATTATAACTAAATTTAATACTCAATAAAACATAAAATATATTTTTTATTTTAATTAAAAATATTTTTGGTGCTACGATCTCTTGTCGTAATTCATAGCGACTCTTTTTATTTTTTTAATGAACATTTTTAAATGTCTATTCCTTTTAATACGGTATTAAGTACAACAACATATTATATATAATAATGCCACAATCACGGCAATGTAATTTCGCATTCTAAGAATTTGATAAAGGGATCTGAATATGCATCAATCACTAAAGACTGCAACGTTGTCTTCAAGTCCAAGTTCAATTAAATTTTCCGTGATTGTGGCATTAATATATATGATCTGTTGTTGCATTTAATACCGTATTAGAAAGAATAGTAATTAAAAATGCTCATAAAAAAATAAAAATAATCGGTATCGCAAAAAATATTTTGCATTAAAATAAAAAATATATTCTATATTTTATTGAGTTTGAAATTTAGTTTTAATATAACCTAAGAATTGCATTTTATTTTTCAGCAAATATTTAGCAACTGTTTGAGGATAGAATTTCGTCGAAAAACACGATCTGCGAAAGTTAACAAAACGCGGATAGGGCAGAAGATTTATTGATACTCGCCCTTAAACGTGGTATCACTCTCACTTATAATAATATTGTGAAAATTTATTAAGAAACCACATTTCTCAGTTTCCTTCGCTTGTCTTAACTTTTTGAGATTATTTTTTACTGATCTTATTAACACTTTACAACAAAGTTGAAAGTGTTTATGACTTTGTTCATTCTGTCTGTCTGTCTGTCTGTCTGTCTGTCTGTCTGTCCGTTAGCACGATAACTGCCGTAAAAATGAGTTTATCAAAATGAAATTTTAGTATGTTGTTCAGTCGGTCTGTAGGACCTATGGGAATATAAATAAATAATATCACCCAATTAGTTTTTTATTGAACCCGGGTTGAAAAAATGAAATACATTGAACCCTATGGGACCTAATTTTTCAAACATTTTTTAAGTAAATTTAAAATTCACGAATTGCTTCGAAATTTTTAGGAAATATTCACATTATCCCATAGAATATATAAAAAAAAATTCAGTAAAATATGTTAAGTAGTTTTTTAATTAAAAAAAATATTTAATATAGGGAAAAAAACAAATTCAATTAAATTCTGACTTTGGGATATCTTCCAGAAAGAAAAGAAAGAGATATTATATAATAAATATCTCCATTTGTTTAAACGTTTTGCATATGGGAGTGGCTTCATATTTTAAAGTAAATTTGGTAGATAACAACTTTTCTTTTTTTTTAAATTTTATATAACTCTTTATGATAAATTTATTTGATGGCATTTTAAATGCACTTCCCTACGTCCTAGAGAGTTAAAATTTGGTACACAGCTTAAATTTGTTGAACATTTTATTCGACAAAAATTTGATGGATCTTTAAATATAGATCATACATTTTTTTCGAAATGGCCTGAAAATAATCCCCGTTCACTTCTATAAATCATTGTTGTAATATTGTTAAAAATTCTGATGTGGACAGCACATGTCTTTCTCTGCAGACTCATATTCGTTCTCCTTATTTATTCAATGATAATTTGAGTTTATCTGCACAACATAAGTATTTTAAATGACATTGAATTTACACGTTAAACTTAAATTTGGTTCTCATTTGATAGCTGGACTTATAGTCAAAGGTGGCGTAGCGAAAACGCGAAAAAACTAGAATATCTCAAGAACGGCTAGTCCTAGAGTAATGGGGTTAGTCTTATTCTTTTTGTTGTCAAAAATCACATATAAAATAGGAATTTAATTGATATAATTGAGCACACGTAGTCTTTTATTTTTATATATAACGATTTTTGCTGGCCATTTCGCAAAAATAGCCCATTCCTTTTTCCCGAATCATACTAGAATAACCTACAAATGACTTATATACAAAATTTTGTTAAATTTGGTATATAAATCACTTGTCGGTTATTGAAATATTATACACCAAATTTTGTTAAATTTGGTTCATTAGTTTTTAGCTAGAGTGGATAAAGGCAATTTCTGCGGCCATTTCGCAAAGAAGGCAGATTCTTTTATTACGAATCGTACTATAATCTAATGAACATCAGGATTTCCCACAAAAAACATACCTACCAAATTGTATGAAATTCGGTCCATTAGTTTTTCAATTAGAGTGGATGTAATATCCACACAGACACACAGAAACATACACAGATACACCCTTACACACACAGACGTCTTCCTAAAAGTAGTTTTTTCGTGTTCTAGAAGTCCCAAAACGTGTAGATCCTTTGAAAATTCGAGTTCCGATCTTCGGCACGATTCCAATACTTTGAGTACATACACATACACATATATATTATCTGTGTATTATCTGTGTATCTAAATTCCGTGCCTATGCAATTACAATAGTTGTGATTTTAAATGATCCCTAAACTTTTATTATTTCTTCAAGGAAGCCTAATTTTAACATATGCAGAATGCAAATATCTCAAGCGATTGTAAGATGAATTACATAAGAATTGCTGAATTTTTTTCACACAAAATTATTTAGCTCTGGAGTCTGGAATACAAGTTATATGAATGAAATATTCATTGATTTTGCATAAAGAATCAGATGATTTATATTTCGATACAGTTTTAAATATTTAAGTATAATAAATTATTGTAGTACAATGATAATGTAAAAGATATTACCACTGAATGAATCACATTTTAGAAATTTTTAAATAAAATTACATTTCAGTTGGAAAGTGTTTCATAATCAATGCTTATGCATGATTGATCTTTCTTGTATTTTATATATATGGACCGAAGGCTCGTGGACCAATTTTATTTATACACCTTTATTTGAACAGCTATTCGTTACGCCGTAAATAGGCAACAGTATTTTATCGACTCAAAGAACATGGAATTGCTAAAAAATGTAAAATAAAATATTTTTATTTCTTTATTTGTGAGAAGCGTAAATATACATCGTTAATGTTTCAATGATATATTTTATACAAAAAGTTTTCATTCAATAACTAATTACAATTTACACAATTTTCGCTCAAAAACGCTGCGTCAAATACAAGGGGAAGCTAGTTGAAATAAACAGCTAAAAGCTTAACGTAAGTAAGCACGCTTAGGTAAAAATACAACATGCAGTTGTATCGAGAATATGTTAGATCTCGTTTTTAACACTTTACAGCAAAGTTGAAAAGTGTTTATGACTTTGTTCAGTCTGTCTGTTTGTCTGTCTGTCTGTCTGTCCGTTAGCACGATAACTGCCGTAAAAATGACTTAATCAAAATGAAATTTTAGTATGTTGTTCAGACGGTCTGTAGGACCTATGGGAATATAAATGAATAAGATCACCCAATTAGTTTTGGATTGAACCCGGGTTGAAAAAATGAAATACATTGAGCCCTATGGGACCTAATTTATCAAACATTTTTTAAGCGGATTTAAAATTCACTAATTGCTTCTAAAATTTTAGGTAATATTCAAATTGTTCCGTAAAATATATAAAAAAAATTCAGCGAAATATATTCAGTAGTTCTTTAAATAAAAATTAAAATAATAATTACACCTCTTATATGAAACGATCACGTGACCATGATATGAAACGATCACATGACCCACTTCAAAATGATATATGGCATCCATCTTGTCTCAAAATCGTGATTTTTAAAGTTCATTTTAATTCATATTGAGTGTTGCATCCGTTTTAAAACCACTTTATTTTTGCTTAAATTCTGTGCATCTACATATTTAAACAACTCAAATACAATATATTTCAGTTTAAATGATTATCCAAATTTGATTATTTTTAAAACGAAGCCTATTTTTCACTTATGTAAAATGTAAACAGCAAAATATGTAGAATGAGTTGTATTAGAATTGCTGTATTTCTTTAAAACAAAATGAATTAGTCCATGGCGTCTGCATGGCTGATATGAATGAAATATTAATTGATTTTATGAAGAGAAGGACGATTTTTTTCGATGAAGTTCTAAGCATAGAGTTTTATTAATTGTAGCTCCATGGTCTTAATTTTAAAATAAAATAAATTATTATAGTATTGTGCTAAATGAAATGAATGGGAGAAAGTTGTGAATGAAATCCTGTTTTTACAGAGAGATCCAGGTGTGTTATTTTTTCTAAGACGTCATTTGAATTAATTTCAGTTGTTTTCGATGAAGTTTTCAAATATAATAAATTATCGTAGTATTATGATAGTTTTGAAAATATTACCGTGGAATGTATCACATTTTAGAGATATTTAAACCAGGCAATTTATATTTCAATGCCGTCATTTGAATGAAGTTCATTTTTTTCGATGAAGGTTTAAGTTTTCAAATGCAATAAATTAATGTAGTATTGTGATAAGTTTTAAAATATTACCGAGGAATGTACTGCATTTTCGACTTTTTTAAATAAAATTGCATTTAAGTTGGAAAGTGTTTCATAATCAATGCTTTAAGCATAATTGATCTTTCTTGTTTTACTTGCGGCTGTTCAAAAAAGTATTATTTATATATTAAATGATTTAACATAGCATGTCGTCAAAATTAACTAATATTATAATATAATTTTTTTTTTCAGTTTTAATAGAATAAAGATTTAGTGTCCTCATATACAGCATATAATTCATATATGCAATCATCTACAACTTCCTTAAAACTGTTTTGAAGAGTTCATTTACCTGATATTTCAAAGAGCGGTATGGTGTCATTGGAAAATTTTGCAGCAGTAAAAGTTGCTGTTGAAATATGCAACAACCATCAGTTGAAGAAAGAAATACTTTGCGTATTCAATTCGGAATATGATAAAAATAAAACAAGTTATGAGGAACAACGAAAAGAACAATGGGCTAAAATAGTGGAAAAAAAGGCAAGGATCATATTAGATAAATTGTGCCTAACAAAAGAAATCCGTGAAAAGGTAATAGGTGCTCTTCTATTAATCGGAATACGTATGCTTACTTGGACAGAATATCACGAAATAACTCTCGGTTTTTCGCGTAATTATAGCTTCAACTTTTTTAACAGCAGAACATTTATCAACCCACGTGGTATCGTAGATTGTAAAAAAGCAGCAGAAGCGATGTTGATGGACGCAAGTCTAACAATTAAACAAAAGTATAAATTGGCTCTCCTTTATTGCATGAATCAACATATTCCTGCTTTGGACAAGCAAATCACAGAGAAAGAAAAAGAAGAATTTTATAATCCTGAAAACCCAAGTATGATCCAGCAACCACATTTTGTAAAGTTTTGGTCTTATTATCTTAAGGGTGAGGTAGATAAACTAAGAGGAGACACAGACCCTGATTGGTTTTGGCTTCAGATGGCTGTAAAGAGTGGAAGCAAAGATGTAGTCGAATATTGCTTAGAGCAAACAAATTTGATCAGACATGATGGTGCTCTAATTTATGCTGCTCTAGAGGCAGTTAATAATAGCATAAAAAGAGTGGATGATTCCATAATTTTCAAAGATTTTATTGAAGATGATTTTGGGACAGTTAGTTATAGGGGAAGTGGTTGGATTGACCAATGGGTGCCAAATCGCTATTATACTGATGTCATGTGCTTCCTATTTTCGAAAATGAGACGGAATGTACAAATAGCATTCTTAAAAGAAGACCTCACATACAATGAACAAGATCCTGATTTTGCGTATTCTAGGGTATTGGAATTATTTCTAGACTTTCCGTACCAAGATTACTTTTTGAAAACTGCAAGATTGATGTGGGACTTTTTACCACAGAACAGTTATGTTAAACTTTTAAGACACTTTACTTATAAGATTGGAGTTTGTAAAGAATATCAAGAGTATGGTGAAGGATTATTTTACGACAATAAAGAGCTTCTGTGGGAATTTTTGAACAATATACCCGAACCGTATAAAAGATTTGTTTTTACAAATCGCCTTTATGTCAATAGTTCTGTACATGAAATATATAATGCGGGCAGTATATTCCTTTATAAATTATTTACACAAGAAAACTATACTTATCAAGATAAAGTAATTGTCGAATGGATATTAGACAATGCAACTGAGGAAGAGAAAGATAATATTATTTCGTCTAGGAAAGGTACAGAAACGTGCTTAAATATAATTCAATTAAAGAGATGGAGATTAATTGAAGAATTTGTATCAAATTGTTATATTTCTAAAGAGAAAGTACAGAAATTCAAAAAGGAACTGAGTATAACAGAGGAAGCTTATAATGCCTGTATTAATTTTATAGAAAATGAAGAATGGCATGAAGCTGAGTCATTCATCAGGTGGAGCAATTTAAGTGATGCGGATATAAATCAACTTAAGAAAAATATGATTTACTCAGACAATGGAAAAAATGTATGTCTGAAAAAAATTTCACATTATAAAAAATTAACAGCTATTGATAAAGTGATCAAGTGGTGCTTTCCTACAGAAGAAAAAGCAACAGAATTCAAGAAAACATTAATCTTTTGTTTTCAAGGAATGATTAAATGCATGAATTTAGTAACTGCAAATCAAGTAGATCTTGCAAATGAATTTACCGAGTGGAGCCTTTCTACTGAAGAAGAAATTAAGCAATATAAGAAATATGTGGGCTATGAAATTGGAAGAGATATTTGTGAGATATTGATACATTGCTTTAAAATAAGACATTATCCCAGAGGAAGGTACAACCGAACGCTACTGTTCACCGGTGGTAAATGGGAAGAAGTAGAAAAGATTTTAACTTGGTGTTTTAGCTCTGAAGATGAAATAAATAATTTTAAAAAGTCGTTTAAAATGAGAGGTGCAGACGGTACTCGGGATCGTGTAATACGTATGCACCTTGACCTAATAAACGATAATGAGTGGGAAGATGCGGAAATATTTTTTACTTGGCTTAGCTTATCCGTTGAGGAAATAAGAGAATTAAAAAAAGAAACTATTTTATCTCTTCACTGTATGCATCAGATTCATGAAGCAGTAAATGATACTGATCCTAGAAACTTTTTGAATTACGCAGGAGGTAAATGGGAGAAAGTTGAGCTGTTCTTGAGATGGTGCTTGGAAAATGAATATGATGTCCTTGAGTTCAAAAGTAAGTATGATGAAGTGTACGGATTTAAAAGTTATGAAGACCGCGAAGATGATATTCCTGAAAGTGAAAGAGATAATTTATATCAATTTTATTTATTTATTAAAGAGTTCCTCAATGACTTGTGTCAACAATAGAGAAGCACAGATGATCTGTAAATGTTTCATCAACATTTAAAAAACAACGAACAGATAAATGGTGAATGTACATTTTGCCAGATGTTCTTTTAATCATTAAATCAAATTCTCATTTGTTTCTTGTCTTGCTTAAAATGCTTTTATGTGCCTGAATAAACTGTTATGATTTATAACATTTATTTAGTTTATTAATTATATTTTAATCCGAACTTAAAACTAAATATATTTCATCCAGAATACTTATTTTTAATAAGGTCGAATTAATAGTAATTAAAGTATGTATCAAAATTTATTTGGTGAAATAGTACGATCTCTTACATCTAGGACTCTCAGTCGTACTACTTTTAATCCTCTGAGAATCGCTTAAGTGAGAGGTCATCATCACTGTATTTTGCTTTCTATTGAATTTCTTTTTCTACCAGCTCAGACTCAACTGATACGCAATTGCTTACTATGAAAAATAGTACAAAACAAATTCTTGAATTTTGATTTTTTTTTGTAGAAATCATTCAATTCATAAGGAACAAATTCAAACAATCGCTTTTATTTTATATAATGTATCCACATATCTAATTTCATGACGGTACGTGCTTGTCTTTTTAAGTTATATATATATAAAATGCTTCAAATACAAACACAAAAAATCTGATGTGGGCAGCACATGATTTTATAATGCAATGAATTTAATACTTTTACAGTCAAAGAATAATGTATAAGATCCACGGAACTGTGTTTTGATCGTTGAATTGCACATTTGGCGATTTTTCGGATGACAACATGTAAAACTTCTTCAACGTACGCAATTAACTTATATTTCATACAACTCTGAATAAACAATTATCAATGTTGATATCATCCTCAATAAGCGATATAGTTCATACATTAAAATATTTTAATAATTAATTCGTCATTTTTATTAATTTATCATCATTTTTGCAATTTTGACGATAGTATTGTCAATCTGGGGCGAAACTTCACCAAGTTGGCGATACTTTGCTAAATTATTCACCAAGTTCGCCAAATGCATCACCAAGTGTTACTGACAAACGAGAGAAGATCATGTCTTATATACTAGAAGGTATGCTCGTCATATGACGAAAATAAGAATTTCTAAATATAACTTCTTATTTGGCGTCATTCTTATCAATGTAGCAACATTTTTGTCTTTATCGAAAAAGTGGCCAAGTTGGCGACATTCCACCGAATTCGTCGCAAAAATCTCGCCAAGCGTTATGAACGTAGAAATAAGTTATTTTTACAGCAGATAAATGACTATTGGCGTCCAAATACATAAATGTTATTTAAAGTACTTTTCCTCATGAATGGAATGAGCTAGATCTACGAGAATGATGTCACCAAATTTATTGCATGATATTAAATTTGAAAAGTGAACATGTTTCTCAACAGTTAATATTTTTTTTAATTTATGAGATTTTATTGATAAATGTGTTTAAAAATGTGCAATATCTCGAGAACGGTTCATGCTAGCGCTCTAAAGTTTATGACAATCGTTTTCTAAGGAAAAATTACATAAACAATGTCTATTAACGTAGCTTTATTAAAGGTTTTGATTTTTTGATGATTTAGAGACTTCAAATTTGGTGTATTGGTAAATCGTTCGAAAGTATTACACAAAGTAGCTTTCCTCATAAATGGAACGAACTAGATCCACGAGAATCGTATCATCAAATTTATTGGATGATATTACAAATGAAAAGTGAACATATGTCACAATAGTTAATAGTTCTTTATTTTATGTGCTTTTTTAACAAATTTATTTGGAAAATGTGTAGTATTTCGAGAACGGTTTATGCTAACGCTTGTATCAATCATTTTCTAATGAAACATTACCTAAGAAATCACGATTTACGTAATTTTGAATGTTTTGATTTTTTGATGATTTTTTCAAAATTTCACTGGAAAATTTGGAGGAGTTCTGAACATCGATTGCATTTAAAAACATAGGCTTCCAGTTTTCACGGATTTTAATTGTTGGACCAAATTTCGTTCGAATCGCTCCATTCTTTCGTCAGATATCTTCTCCACAGACTCACTGACACACATACACAGACATCACCTCAAAACCGTTGGATTCTTATTCAGAGATACTTGAAATGTGCACTCCCGTCGAAAACTCGAATTCGAATTTTCGACCCCGTCACATTACTTTCTTCATTCATTACACTATGTATGTAAGGAAAGTAAAAATATAGTAGTGCATAATCTAATTAGTGAAACAAAAATGTCCCATTGTCAGGCGATCAAACTGACCAGATACACCATTAATTAAAGTCTTCGACATGTAGTAGGGGACTATATAATAACACTTTTGCTAAAGATAGGAATGCGTGTAAGTGTTTGAATGCAAAGTGTATCTAGTGAAATTCAATTTTTGTACGACCTCTAAATTTTTTGTTTTCTACATTTCTTTAATTTAGCCCAAAGATGCTCAATTACTATATTTTTTGACAGTTTTCTTCGACCAATTTAGCATATAACACAGCTGGATTTTCTCAGAAGATTTTTAACAAATAAGGAACAATTTTCAGAGAGGAATTTTCTTTATGGAGGGTGCGTATAAAAAGTTAAAACTTGTTAATTTTTCTCAATCACGTCACGTAACCAAGAAGTATCGTAATTTGAATGTCTATCTTATTAGAGCAAAATAAGAACTGTGGCACCAATCATTCAAATCTGCCACCAATCGTCATAGGCGCCGAGTTTTTAAAATCTCAGGGGGGGCACAATCCGATAAAGTTATACAAAAGATTCACAAAGTCGATAAAGATATAACAACTTACAAGACCTCCTTGAAAAAAGCAAGCATATCTCAGTTAGATGACTATAATTGTTTCGAGGGCATTATAAGCCCTACTTGAGGGCAAAAGAACAGTATGCGCCCTTAACAACCGCCAAGAGCGAACTGCTCAACGAACGTTAGTAGTGGTTGTTAAGCACGCATACTGTTATTTTGGCCTGAAAAAGGAGCTAATGCCATCGAAGCAACTATAGTCACTTAACTGACATATATATGCCTTCCTCAAGGAAGTTTTGTAAGTTATTGTCTTACAAGCATCATTTTGGAGTGGGATAACCGAGTGGTTAAGTCACAGGGATTGTATTCGGAGGACCCGAGTTCGATTTCCGGCTTTGTCTAAACTGTCCCCGTGTACGAGCACGTTAAATTTGTGGGTTTGAAAGTCCTTCCGAGCGGTTGGTAGCAAGGGAAAGAGGGTCGGTCCCTGTGGGTGTCTCCCCCACTGGGCTCCAGTTTAAATTAGATGGCACTGTCCCGTCGATATAAACATATATCTTACACCTTCGGGTAGGTTGGACGGGCTGGGTCGAAAGAACGAAATCAGCAGTTTTATTTACTGTACGATAAATATTTTTAAACATTTTAGGCATGCCCCTCTCTAGTTTATCACTTATAAAACTTGAGCTCTTTGACTCCTGAACTCACTCCCTTTTTGACGTACCAGATGACATCGCCTACGCATTGCATTTTCTCCCTTCGAGGTGCAATTAGGGTTTGAAAGTGAAAGAGGGGGTGGGGGGTACTAGCAGGGCCGGCCCTAGACATTTTGGCGTTCCGGGCAAAGCCTTTTTTTTGCGCCCCCCCCTTTTTTTAAAGTAAATCTCATGCGACCATATCAGAAAGTCAAGAAAACATTGAAAAAAAACGTTTTATTAAAAACTCAATCATCAGATAACAAGATAAGCAATTTAGCACTTAAGGCAAAATAACAAAAATTAAAATGTAGTAATGCTAACTAAACTAATATCCCATATTATAAATAAATTCTAACTAACCAAAGTAATTAAAATGCCCTTTTTCTAACATTTCTTGCGGCAAACTCACGAACCAGTGATTTCAAGTTTAATTTGTCACTAATTTGGTGTTCTATAGCTATCATTGCCAATCCATTGAGACGATTTTGCGTCTGCATCGTTCTGAGATAATTTTTTATTATTTTTAGTTTTGAAAAGCTTCTTTCCCCTGAAGCCACAGTGACTGGCAATGTAAGTAGGATTCTTAATGCTATGTTGAGGTTTGGTGCGAATTTAAGTGTAGCGATAAACTTGAGAACTTCAACAGGGCTTTCGTTTTTTGTTAATAATGACGAAACAATGCTTATTTCATCGGCTAGTTCCAGGGCGTTAAGATCGCTTGAATTTCCATCAGTTAAAACTACTTCCAAATCTTTGCAATGAGCCAGTAGCTCATTTCTGGGCATGTCTTTTAGACCAAAAATATTATACAAAAAGCTGAAATAATTACTGTGAGTATTTAGCAAATTATATCTGGTTTACAAGGCATTTATTGCTTGATCTATAGTGTGAAAAAAAAATCTATTTTATATTTTTGTTTGAGGTCTTGAACGGGTTCATCCGGTCCCTCATACAAAAACGTTCTTGTTTTGCTTCTGACACGATGACGTGGTGTGGTGGTTTCGAAATTAGCTTCCACGTCAATTTCTGAAGCAAGCTCGATTGCTTCTAAAATGATGCTTTCAAAAGCTTCATCTGATCTCAGGTTTTCAAAGAAGAGTTTGCAGTTGCTAAGCATATCAATAGCTTGTGACATATTAAAATTTACAGTTTGCAAAAGTTTGCTGATGGGGTTAATATGACTCAAAATTTTGTACCAGATTACAACAGAGCATATAAATCTGAACTGCTTCAAATTATTTAATAATCCGCTAGCCTCGTCTCTGATCATATTATCGATTTCTGAATCTTCATATATGCTGTACAAAGCATCTTGAATTGGACCAATTTGAAACCGCAGAGCTTTTAATGAGTCGACTCGACTTTCCCATCGCGTATCACTCAATGGTTTTAGGGTGTAAGTATCAATATATTTCAGTAATATTGCCCAACGAAAAGAAGAGGAAGAAAAAAATGTATATAACTTTTGAACAATATTGAAGAAGTTGGCTGCCTCAAACGAGGATTTTGCTATATCGTTTACAACCAAATTTAGCGAATGGCTGCTGCATGGAACATAAAATGCTCTGGGGTTTATATTTCTGATTCTTGTTTGTACTCCCGATTTTTTTCCTCTCATATTGGAACCATTGTCATACCCTTGACCGCGCATGTTTTCTACTTTAAGCCTATTTTTCTCTAGCTTTTCTAGTAAAACCTCCGACAATTCCTTAGCTGTTGATCTCTCAATGGGTAGAAAACCCAAAAAATGTTCGTTGATATTAACTTGAACCTCAGACTCTGATTCCTGTATGGAGACAAATCTTACCACAAATGTCATCTGTTCTACTTTACTTGCATCGGGAGTACAGTCAAGAATCACGGAATAATACTTGGCCTTTTGAACTTGCTCAATGATGTGGTGCTTTATGTTGTCATGCAATAATTCAATTATTTCATTTTGTATAGTTTTCCCTAGATATGTAGCTTTGATTTCTTCTTTATTGAGGACTCTGCGAACGTGTTCCTCCATTTTTGGATCAAACTCAGCCAATAACTGAATTAACTTCTAAAAGTTTCCATTATTGTGTTCATACAGTTTATCGCTTGTTCCTCGAAAGGCTAGAGAGCTCTCACCTAGTATTTTAACAACTGATATAATGCGTAAAAGAACTTCAGACCAGTGATTTATCTCAGAATCAATGAGTCTCTGAGAAACTGCATCTATTGTTTCACCTATTTTCAATCTTTGCTTCAATTCAAGCCATGATTTCAAACAATCTATATGAGTTTTAGCATTTTCATGATGTGCTAAAGAGTCCCCTAAATGCTTCCAGTCTTTAAATCCCCGATTGCCAAGAGCGCTCAAGCTAGATGGTGCAGCAAAAAGTCGACATGGAAAACAGTACAAAGCGTTTTGAAATACGGAATATACCATCCATTCTCTTAAAATCTCTTCTCCATTTCTAAGCCTTTTCTTGTAATGTTTTGGTGAGAATCTTCTATGCTGATCATCAAAAGGAAAATCAAAATTATGCAAAGGTGCAGCTGGACCACGTTTAACCAAAAAAACTCTATCTGCTGCACGCATGATTTCGGGCCATAATCCTGGGTCAGAAGAGATACTTTGGACGGTAGCCTTTTCTAAATGTTTCTCTGAGGTCTGCACAACTTGCGAATTTTCATTTTTGGAACTGCACGGAACTGCATCACTACTCGCCAAACTCGTTTGAGATGACTTACCCAGCTCAGTAATGCTGACGGTTGCGTCCAAAGGGGGATCCATATCCGGAAAGTCAGTATCTAGGTGCTGGGCGTTGTTCAAATGTTGGTCGGTTGTGGGAGCGTTGAAACTACCTTTACCTTCTTTCAAGAAGTTCTGCAGCGCATCTGACTGTTTTTGAAGCTGTGTTTGCTTGTTCAATCTCCGCTTTTTAAATTCGCTCCCAGAGGGTTTTCTCTTAGCATCGGACATTTTGGTTTCTGGAACAAATTAATTAAAATAAAAGATAATACTGATATCAAGCCACACAAGCCATGTTTTGCTCTAAACTCTAATTTTTTAAATCTACCCCCACCCTTTTTTTGGCTTATGTCTGATGGATTTTATTAGTTTTTAAAAATGAAAACAAAAATTAAAACACTTACCTTCACAGAAGCCAAACGCACTGGACAATTTGCACAAGCACTTTTTTAAAGCTTTTTTGCACTAACAATTTAAACAAACTATTTTATTTCGCACCAGCCGAAGTCTAGTGGCAAATAATGCATTGTTTTAAGTCTACTTCCTTTTTATATGCAGTTAAAAAGGGCTGTTAGATCTTGTTTCGCTTGGTTTCAAAATTGTTGTTTCCTGTACAGTCGTGTTGCCACGGGCCGAAAAACTTGTCAATTCTTGAAAGGCGATGGTTGAGTGGTTTTGTCATGTTGAATTGAATTCAACTAGATTTTGCCTTAATGTTTAAATATATTATATTATTTGAATTATGTGCTTAGAAATAAAAATGATAAATTCCGCCTGCCGCCTCTCAATCTTGTCAACTATCAGTCAAATCTTGCAACGCGTTTTTGAGAGAATTCCCGTGAACCGATTTCAATGAAATTTGGTATACTTACAAGGGTCCGATGACAATGCAATATTATGAAAAATAATTTATTGATATGATATCAGAATGATAAAAAAATATTCTTTACTTTTTAGTGCATTTTATAAAAGTCTGTAACTTAATTTTTTTTATCAGTTTATTTTCATTTTCCACATGATTTTGGCGCCCCTAGATCATTGCGCTCCGGGCGGCCGCCCGGATCGCCCTACCCTGGGGCCGGCACTGGTACTAGTGCCTTGTAGCGTTGCCACCGATAGAGGTAACGCTTGTAGTCCCTCTATCAAGAATCCGTCATATTATACTTCTCAGCATATTGTTGATTACCCACATCAGACCCAGATATGGTCAGTGGGATCTTTATAGAGATTTCCCGATGGGTGAGGACCATTGCATTAAATATTTTCCTTAATGTTTATGATGGGCCTAAAGGAGCGATCGTGCCCCGTTTTTCCTGTGCCAATCTTGGAGCTAGTATCCAGGCCTGCCCCACATCCACTGAGGAGAAAATATGGTAAAGTTGCAAAACAATAAAATCAAAAACAGTTCTTATGATATGTAACGAAACCTTAAGACTTATATAAATTTGGATGTCCATCCTATCATGTGAGCAAGATATGCAAAAACAGGTTTCGTTAAGAAAACATAAACGTGTAAATGAAGGGCTTAGAGCACCATGACTAGCCACACTTTTTGACAAACTGGGATTTTTCCATCCAATAACACTTAACTGTATATAGCAATTTCTGAAAAAATCCTATTTCTGTTAAAATTATAGTATTGTCATGTTTCACCAATCCCTTTGAATGAAAGATCTAATATAATTATATTATTTAATTAAAAAACACACCTATCAGTACAATTTCATAGAATACAATGCGCGGAGCCATTAAAACATATATATACTTACCAGTGTTGCGCTTCAATTAAAATCTCCCTCTTTTATATAATATGCACGTCTTTCAACAGTTTGGGGATTTCTCACGCAAAAAGAAATTTTTGCTATTTTAATTTAAATTTTTCCATGAAAAATAAGTATGTTTATATTTAATTACAAATCGAAATATAACCTTTACGAATAGAGCAGATATATTGCGTTCTTTTTTCATAACAAACCAAAATGAAACCTTTATTAAAAGAACCAAAACATCACACTGCCTTTATCACCACAAACATCACACTCTGCTTTCAACACCACAACCACAAACATCATTCATCTGAGACCAACCACACCAGTTGAACATATGCCAAGTCCTCCTACAAAACGCAACCATTTTTCCACAAGGCTCCTAGGAATCCAATATTTTCCATTTTCTCATAATTTATAATTATAGTTTTCTGGTCTCATAGTGACTTGGGGCTGTTAGCTGCTAAACGTCCGGCGATCACCAGGAATATACTAGATACCCGCAGGGTTTACAGCTTCAAACGGAATGGATGCCACCTGTAAAGACGGCACTGTACTGGTATATAGAATCGAGGAGTAATTACAGATAAGATCGCTTTAGGTAGACCAAATACGTCATCTCTACTTCGTGGTTATCATTTATAGTTATTACTGGAGGGCGACAGCTATTTTTTAGAAATGCCAATCCCATGGCTGTAAATATTCTGTTTCTCTTTGAATTAGGTGGTCAGTCCGAAAAAATCTGCTAACCAGGTGTTTTTGTCATTAAGCGAAAACATGTTTTCTGAGAGTAAAGAGGAGCTTGGTTTGTGAGCGAGATAGTTTACGGCTCTATGATAAGGAAGATGTGAACGAGACTGAACTGAAATGCGACATTTACGTTGATAGGATTTTCTTTCAATTATTTTTATGTTTAAAAAAATTTCATTTTCTGGTGTTTAGTAAAATATGAAGTTAGAAAAAAATCTTGAAATTTCCCAGAGGGGGCAAAGTCCCCTCTGGAAAAGTTCAGAGGGGGCTCGTGCCCCTGTGCCCCCCTGGAGTCGGCGCCTATGCCAATCGTTCAAAAGTCGTGCAATCTTTTGTAATCACCCTGTATATACGAGTATATGTATACTCGTATATAATTTTAACAACCCATACGAACAGCCTCCTCAAGAGGGGGGGCGGGGGAGCTGGGAAAGAATTTTTTTTGCCATTGTTTTGCCGGCGCCCGGGCCCATTCTCGGTGACCTTGATTTCGCAATGTGAGCTACAGCTGCCCTCGTATCTAACCTATCTATAACTAGATGTATGAAAAACCTTCTACAGGCATTCAATTAACTGCAGCTTTCCATGGCTCTGTCTATAATTAATTTACGCTATTTTCTCTTTAGCGTATGTGTGACGATATTTCAGTTTTATAAGTATTTCACAAGCAGAGAGTAAACACCACCAGGGGCAAGGTCCGTCTTTCGGTAGCTTTTACTTGTTTTGCAGAGCTGTTGAAATGATATATTTAGTAATTGCAGATTATGGAAAACAGAAGGACAATCTATATAAAGGGAATTGCTTTGCCAAATTACTTGCATCGTAGCGACATAAAAGGAAAACAGAGATGTTAGATAATTTTTTTCACATTTTGTCCCTTTACTGTGCACTTGTCAATTATCTAATACAATGTTACCCAAATATTCAATAATCGCGAATACCCCTTTTAACCTAATATGGCCCAGAACAGTGTATATGTTACATTATCCTTAAAGCTATTTCTCCCCATAAATATATCAAAGTGAAAAAAATAAATAATTGCTTTAAACATCCATTATGCCCAGACATGTATTACTTTCCTTATATACATAATGTATAAGGAAAGTGTTGTGACGGGGTCGAAAATTCGAATTCGAGTTTTCGACGGAAGAGCACGTTTCAAGCATCCCTGCTCACGAATCAAACATTTTTAAGGTGATGTCTGTGGAGAGGATATCTCACGAACAAATAGAGCAATTCGAATGAAAATTGGTACAAAAAACACACAACGTGAATCCTGGCAGCTTATTGTTTTCAAACGCAATCGAATGCTCAGAAACCCCTCAATTTTCGACTGAAATTTTGAAAAAATCATCAAAAAATCAAAACCTTTAAAAAAGTTACGCAAATAGACATGTCTTATGTAATTTTTCCTTAGCAAACGATAGACGTAAACTTTAGAACGTCAGCATAAACCGTTCCCGAGATATTGCACATTTTTCAAATAAATTATCAAAAAATCCCATAAATTAAAAAAAAATATTAACTGTTGAGAAACATGTTCACTTTTCAAATTTAATATCATGCAATAAATTTGGTGACATCATTCTCGTAGATCTAGCTCATTCCATTCATGAGGAAAAGTACTTTAAATAACACTTATGTATTTGGACGCCAATAGTCATTTATCTGCTATAAAAATAACTTATTTCTACGTTCATAACGCTTGGCGAGGTTTTTGCGACGAATTCGGTGGAAAGTCGCCAACTTGGCCACTTTTTCGATAAAGACAAAAATGTTGCTACATTGATAAGAAAGACGCCAAATGAGAAATAATGTTTCGCAAATTCAGATTTTCGTCATTTGACGAGCATACCTTCTAGTATATGAGACATGATCTTCTCTCGTTTGTCAGAAACACTTGGTGATGCATTTGGCGAACTTGGTGAATAATTTAGCAAAGTATCGCCAACTTGGTGATGTTTCGCCCCAGATTGACAATACTATCGTCAAAATTGCAAAAATGATGATAAATTAATAAAAATGACGAATTAATTATTAAAATATTTTAATGTATGAACTATATCGCTTATTGAGGATGATATCAATATTGATAATTGTTTATTTAGAGTTGTATGAAATATAAATTAATTGCGTACGTTGAAGAAGTTTTACATGTTGTCATCCGAAAAATCGCCAAATGTACAATTCAACGATCAAAACACAGTTCCGTGGATCTTATACATTATTCTTTGACTGTAAAAGTATTAAATTCATTGCATTATAAAGTCATGTGCTGCCCACATCAGATTTTTTGTGTTTGTATTTGAAGCATTTTATATATATATAACTTAAAAAGACAAGCACGTGCCGTCATGAAATTAGATATGTGGATACATTATATAAAATAAAAGCGATTGTTTGTATTTGTTCCTTATGAACTTCACTTTTCATATGAACACTCACTTTTCACTGATCACTTTTCAATCCTTATGAACTTCACTTTTCCTTCACTTTTCATATGGAATATCATGCGATAAATTGGGTGACATCATTCTCGTGGATCTAGCTCGTTCCATTGATGAGAAAAGATATTTTGATTAATACTTTTGTATTTGAACGCCAATAGTCATTTATCTGCTGTAAGAATAAGACTCTTATTTCTTCGTCCAAAACGCTTGGCGAGATTTTGGCGATGAATTTGGAACATTAACATTTAAAAACGTCGCCAAGTAGGCAATATGCCGCCAGAATACCGCCAAGCGTTATTGTCGAAGAAATAAGTTATTCTTAAAGTAGATAAACGACTAATGGCGTCCAAATACAAAACTATGACCAAAAGTATCTTCTCCTATAGTTGATTCTTATATTCTTTCCAACATATTGAATTTTCATCAAATACTTTTCATTTTCATTGATTTAGCATCATTTTTATAAATTTGGTGACATTTTTTATCAATTTGGCGACATTCCGCCAAATTCGTCGCTAAGACTTCGTCAAGCATTATGGTCGGAGAAATAGGTTATTCTTACAGAAGGAAAACGGGTAATGGCGTCCAAATACAAAGCAATTACGCAAAGTATCTTCTCTTATAGTAGATTCTTATTTCTTTCCAAGATATTGGATTTTCATCAATTAGTTATAATGTTTTAATTTTTTGATGATTTTTTCAAAATTTCATTTCAAAATTTAGGTGGGTTCTGAACATTGGATTAAGTTTATCAAAACAGGTTTCCTGTATGCACTGATTGTGACTTTTGTACCAAATTTTGTTCGAACCGTTTCTTTCGTCTGTGAGATATTGTCTCCACAGGCTCACTGACACACACACACACAGAGAGACATGAGCTCAAAAACGTCTGATTTGTGTTCAGCGATGCTTGAAACGTGCTCTACCGTCGAAAACTCGAATTCGAATTTTCGATCCCGTCACAATAATTTCCTTATATATACATTATACTATGTATATAAAGAAAGTAATATGACCTAAATGTTTTACATTTATATGTCTCAGCAAAACTAATTAGAAAGTGAAAGTTGCATAAAACGAGATGAAAAGAATCTGAAAAATATTCAATTTGTTTATTATTTTTATGTCACTGGAAATTCTTTATTAACCAACTCAAGACCTATAATAAAAACAACTCTAGTATTAAGTTATTTTTATTTATATGGTGAAAATTTAATCAATTTGGCGATACTTTCATCCATTTGGCAACATTTAAAAAACTCGCCAAATTGGCTATGTTCCCCTGAATTCGTCGCCAAAGTTTCACCAAGCATTGTGGGTACAAAAATATTTTATTCTTATAGTAGATAAACGAGTAATGGTGTCAAATTAAGATGCTATTACCCAAAGTGTCTTCTCTTGTGAATGGAACGCGCTAGATCTACGAGAATGTTGATGATAAATTTATCGCATAATATTACATATGAAAAGTGAGCAGATTTCACAATAGTTAAAATACTTTTTATAAATTGATGTTTTTGATGAATATATTTGAAAAATGTACAATATCTAGAGAACGGTTTATGCTAGCGTTCTAAAGTTTATGTCAATCGTTTTCTAATAAAAAATTACATAGCAAATTATTATTTACGTAACTGTCATTAATGTTTTAATTTTTTGATGATTTTCTTCAAAATTTAGGTGAGTTCTGAACAAGGGAGTCTATAAAAAGAAACATTCTTCCAATATACACTAATTTTGATTTTTGTACCAAATTTTGTTCGAATCGCTTCATTCGTTCGTGAGATATCGTTTTCACAGGCCCACTGTCTCACACACTTTCACACACACACAGACATCACCTCAAAAACGTGTGATTCGTGTTCATTTATGCTTGAAACGTGATCTCCCGTCAAAAACCCGAAATTTCGACCCCGTCACAGTACTTTCCTTATACATTATACTATGTATAAAAAGGAACGAAAGTAGTACGAACTAAATGTTTCACATTTATATGTCCTAGCAAAACAAATTGAATAGAGAAAAAGAGTCGCATTAAACAAAATGAAAAGAATCTAAAAAATAATTAATTTGTTCATTGCACTGGAAATTCTTTATCAATCAACTCATGATCTATAATAAACACAATGAATAAGCAATGAATACAACTTTAATATGTGCCGATCCTGTGCTTTTAAGGAAATTCATCTAAGCATGCCCTTTTTTATTAAAAATACTAAATATGCAAAATAATGATCCAAAAATAGCAAAAAACAAGAATGATCAATCATGCTTAAAGCATTGATTGGGAAACACTTTCCAACTTTAATGCAATTTTATTTAAACAATTCTAAAATGCAATACATTCCTCGTAATATTTTAAAACTTATCACAATACTACATTAATTTATTATATTTGAAAACTTAAACCTTCATCGAAAAAAATGAACTTCATTCAAATAACGGCATTGAAATATAAATTGCCTGATTTAAACATCTCTAAATTGTTATACATTCCTCGGTAATAATTTTAGAATTATCATAATACTACGATAATTTATTATATTTGAAAACTTCATCGAAAACAACTGAAATTCTTTCAAATGACTTCATAGAAAAAATAACACGCCTGGCTCTCTCTATAAAAGCAGCATTTCATTCATAAATAATTTCCCATTCATGTCATTCATCACAATACTATAATAATTTATTTCATTTAAAATTTAAGACCATGGAGCTGTAAGTAATTGAACTCTATGCGTAAAACTTCATCGAAAAAAATCGTCCTTCTCCTTGTAAAATCAATGAATATTTCATTCATATCAGCTATGCAGACTCCATGAACTAAATGATTTTATATTAAAGAAATACAGCAATTCTAATACAACTCATTCTACATATTCTGCTGTTTACATTTTACATAGGTGAAAAATAGGCTTCGTTGTAGACATAATCAAATTTGGATGAGCATTTAAACTCAAATATATTGTAATTACGTTGTTTCTGTATGTAAATGCACAGAATTTATGCAAAAATAAAGTGGTTTTAGGACGGATACAACACTCAATATGAATTAAAAAGAACTTTTTAAAAAGTACGATTTTGGGACAAGATGGATGCCATATTTTATTTTGAAGTGGGTCACATGATCTCTTCATCCCCCCCCGGTCGTCCATTTTGTTGCTCCAAGTCCTCTGGACGAGCCGGACGGCCTGGGGCTTTCACATGATCTCTTCATATAAAGGGTAGAAAGCCCAGACACACGACCAACCCGAAAGTTTATGGTTTCATATAAAGGGTGTAATTATTATCTTAATTTATATTTAAAAAACTACTGAATATATTTTTCTGAATTTTTTTATTTATTTTATGGAATAATTTGAATATTATCTAAAATTTTCGAAGCAATTTGTGAATTTTAAATCCGCTTAAAAAATGTTTGAAAAATTAGGTCCCATAGGGTTCAATGTATTTCATTTTTTCAACCCGGGTTCAATCCAAAACTAATTGGGTGATATTATTCATTTATATTCCCATAGGTCCTACAGACCGTCTGAACAACATACTAAAATTTCATTTTGATTAAGTCATTTTTACGGCAGTTATTGTGCTAAGGGACAGTCAGACAGACAGAATGAACAAAGTCATAAACAGTTTTCAATCTAAAAAAATGCTTTAACAGAGGTATGCTTTAACTTAAATACGCTTAGTCTCTTATGAAATACATTTGTATATACCAGTATTAATCCCCCCCCCCACGCAAAAAAGCAAAATCACTAAAGTCCTAGTTCTACAGAAAACAAACATTTTTTAACACTTTACAACATAGTTGAAAAGTGTTTATGACTTTGTTCATTCTGTCTGTCTGTCTGTCCGTTAGCACGATAACTGACGTAAAAATTACTTTATCAAAATGAAATTTTAGTATATTGTTCAGACGGTCTGTGGGACCTATGGGAATATAAATAAATAATATCACCCAATTAGTTATTTATTGAACCCGGGTTGAAAAAATGAAATACATTGAACCCTATGGGACCTAATTTTTCAAACATTTTTTAAGAAAATTTAAAATACACAAATTGCTTCGAAATTTTTAGGAAATATTCATATTATCCCATAAAATATATAAAAAAAATTTCAGTAAAATATCTTAGGTAGTTTTTTAATTAAAAATTATTTAATATAGGGAGAAAAACAAATTCAATTAAATTCTGACTATTGGGATAACCTCCAGAAAGAAGAGACAGATATATTATATAATAAATATCTTTCCAAGACTTTAATTATTTTGTATATGAAAGAGGCTTCACATTTTAAAATAAATTTGGTAGATAACAATTTTTCATTTTTTTTTAATTTTATATAACTCTTCATGATATACTTATTTGATGGTATTTTTAATGCACTTTCCAACGTCCTAGAGAGTTAAAATTTGGTACACAACTTAAATTTGTTGAACATTTTATTCTACAAAAATTTGGTGGATCTTTAAATATAGATCCTACATTTTTTTCGAAATGGCCTGAAAATAATCTCCGTTCACTTCTATAGATCATTGTTGTAATATTGTTAAAAATTCTGGTGTGAGCAGCACATGTCTTTCCCTGCAGACTCATATTCACGTTCTCTTTATTTCTTCAATAATAATTTGAGTTTATCTGCCCAAAATAACAGCCATAAGTATTTAAAATGACATTGAATTTGCACGTTAAACTTAAATTTGGTTCTCATTTGATAGCTGAACTTATTGTCAAATGTAGCGAAAACGCGAAAAAACTAGAATATCTCAAGAACGGCTAGTCCTAGAGTAATGGGGTTAGTCTTATTCTTTTTGTTGTTAAAAATCACGTATAAAATAGGAATTTAATTGATATAATTGAGCACACGTAGTCTTTTATTTTTAACACTTTACAACAAAGTTGAAAAGTGTTTATGACTTCATTCATTCATTCTGTCTGTCTGTCTGTCTGTGTGTCCGTTAGCACGATAACTGCCGTAAAAATGACTTAATCAAAATGAAATTTTAGTATGTTGTTCAGACGGTCTATAGGACCTATGGGAATATAAATGAATAATATCACCCAATTAGTTTTGGATTGAACCCGGGTTGAAAAAATGGAATACATTGAGCCCTATGGGACCTAATTTTTCAAGCATTTTTTAAGCGGATTTAAAATTCACAAATTGCTTCGAAAATTTTAGGCAATATTCAAATTGTTCCATAAAATATATAAAAAAAAAATTCAGCGAAATATATTCAGTAGTTTTTTAAATAAAAATTAAAATAATAATAACACCTCTTATATTAAGCGATCACGTGTCCATGATATGAAACGATCACATGACCCACTTCAAAATGATATATGGCATCCATCTTGTGTCAAAATCGTGATTTTTAAAGTTCTTTTTAATTCATATTGAGTGTTGTATCCGTCCTAAAATTACTTTATTTTTGCCTAAATTCTGTGCATCTACATACTGAAACAACGCAATGACAATATATTTCAGTTTAAATGCTCTTCCAAATTTGATTATTTCTACTATTAAGCCTATTTTTCACCTATGTAAAATGTAAACAGCAAAATATGTAGAATGAGTTGTATTAGAATCGCTGTAATTCTTTAACACAAAATCATTTAGTCCATGGAGTCTGCTTAGCTGATATGAATTCATTGATTTTAGAAAGAGAAGGACGATATTTTTCGATGAAGTTTTACGCATAGTGTTTACTTACTTGCAGATCAATGGTCTTAATTTTTAAATAAAATAAATTGTTATAGTATTGTGATGAATGACATGAATGGGGGAATTATTTATGAATGAAATGTTGCTTTTATAGAGAGAGCCAGGCGTGTTATTTTTTTTATGACGTCATTTGAATGGATTTCAGTTGTTTTCGATGAAGTTTTCAAATATAATAAATTATCGTAGTATTATGATAATTCTAAAATTATTACCGAGGAATGTATAACATTTAAGAGATGTTTAAACCAGGCAATTTATACTTTAATGCCGTCATTTGAATGAAGTTAATTTTTTTCGATGAAGGTTTAAGGTTTCAAATATAATAAATTAATGTAGTATTGTGATAAGTTTTAAAATATTACCGAGGAATGTATTGCATTTTAGACATGTTTAAATAAAATTGCATTGAAGTTGGAAAGTGTTTCATAATCAATGCTTTAAGCATGATTGATCTTTCTTGTTATATTTAACGATTTTTGAGGCCTATTTCGCAAAAATAGCCCGTTCCTTTTTCCCGAATCCTACTAGAATAACCTACAAATGATTTATATACCAAATTTTGTTAAATTTGGTATATAAATCACTTGTAGGTTATTGAAATATTATACACCAAATTTTGTTAAATTTGTTCAATTAGTTTTTAGCTAGAGTGGATAAAGGCAATTTCTGCCGGCCATTTCGCAAAAATATCAGATTCTTTTATTACGAATCGCACTGTAATCTAATGAACATCAGGGTTTCCTACAAAAAACATACCTATAAAATTTTATGAAATTCGGTCCATTAGTTTTTCAATTAGAGTGGATGTAATATCCTCACAGATACACAGAAACATACACAGATATACCCTTACACACACAGACGTCTTCCTGAAAATAGATTTTTCGTATTCTAGAAGTCCCAAAGCGTGTAGATCCTTCGAAAATTCGAGTTCCGATCTTCGGCACGATTCCAATACTTTGAATACATACACACACACACACACATATATATTACTGTGTATCTCAGTCATCTGTGCATCTAAATTCCGTGCCTACGCAATTATAATAATTATGATTTTAAATGATCCCTAAACTTTTATTATTTCTTCAACGAAACCTAATTTTAACTTATGCAGAATGCAAATATCTCAGGCGATTGTAAGGTGAGTTACATAAGAATTGCTGAATTTTTTTCACACAAAATTATTTAGCTCTGGAGTCTGGAATACAAGTTATATGAATGAAATATTCATGGATTTTGCATAGAGAATCAGATGATTTATATTTCAATACAGTTTTAAATATTTACGTATAATAAATTACTGCAGTACTGTGATAATGTAAAATATATCACCACTGAATGTATCACATTTTAGAAATTTTTAAATAAAATTGCATTTCAGTTGGAAAGTATTTCATAATCAATGCTTATGCATGATTGATCTTTCTTGTTTACCTTCAAATTAATAAAGTAATGGCTTAAAATAATAACTTTTGTCACTAATTAAATGTCCTTCTAGATCTTCATACATATCAGGATGTACATATTTTTAAAATGTTTCAGATTTTATGCTTTAAAAATCCAGCAAATTAGTCGGTAAAAGTATAAAATTTTATAGACTCTACCTCTATAATAAAATGGTAGAGTGAAACTTAAGATAATTACTTTAAATTAAATGGAAATTTTGCTAAAAATTCAAGAACTCATTTGTGAATATGAGGGGGGGGGGGGGGGAGTTAGAAAGTTAACAGTGAATAATCACTATTAACTAATCTATACACTAATATTTATTAGTTATCGTTTGTTTTGTCTTTATGTATACCCAGCTATTTATTCTAGTATATAAGTATTTGCTGTGATTCCTAAATTTTACACCGAAATACTAATGTAAATAATAACAGTGTCCCTTTACCCAGACAGCAGATTGGTACCGAATATTCGTTCGGCAACGCTGCTTGGCCTGTCTTTTCTTTGTTTAGCGTTTCGTTTCCTTTCTTCCTTTTTCCGTATCTTATAGGATTTCGAAATTTTTTGTAAATGTTTCGACATTTAGAAGTAACGTTCATATTTTTGTCCTTGTTTCCTAAGTATCTAAAATTATTATTTCTCAGGCTTCGATTTGTAAGACTACAAAGGATACTGGCAAATGCAGCATGAAGATAAATAGTACTTATTTCAATTTACTAGTAATTACACTATTTCAGTATATGCATGGAAAACACAGCTCATTTTGTTCTAAAGACAATTTGCGTGGTTTTTAATGCCACAAAACATTGCCAAAGAGCTAAATATTGGGGTTACTAGAAAACAATCTAATTCGAAAGACCCAAGGTAAATGGAAGTAAGAGTAGTCCTTTTAGTAGACCTTGAGATCAAACCAGACCATCGCCAAGATCGCGCAAACCCTCATTCTGTTCCAATTTTGATCCATCTGTGAGGGCGCTGCGAAATCGAGAGAGACACGTCTGTATATATTAATCTGTGATATGTCCAATGTCCGTGGTCGTGTTAAACCAACCTGATCACATCGTAGCACATTACCTGTCGGTTCATTACCCTGAGGAAAGGATATAGTTTCTCACACCATCCACCAGCTCGAAAAGTATCTATTGCAAACATGTACTGTCCGGTTACTATGAGTTGGCAGATGACCTTGGATGAGTCCACTTCGCTATAGGGAAGAAGACTGGCAAACAGATGATTTGTGCATTACAGGGAAAGGGTTGCTGAACGCAGAAACCCGTTTGGCGATCGCATTTAGCCAATAATTTGGAATTTAGAATTGTTAGAACGCATTTAGAATCGTTGCGTTAGACTAGCATTGAGCTCAAGGGGGGGGGGGGGGGAGAGTTCTGTTTCCTTAGAGAAGGTGGTTGTTATTGGGATTTCTTCGGTGATTACTGCCGAGTTTGCAGCTTGGCTAGGAGCTCCATCTGTTGGCTTAGAAGGATTACATTTGTCAGGATTGACAAGGGAGCTGTTGGATTCAATGGTTACAACATTTAAATTTCCGTTACAAGTCATGGGGCTAATATCCTCATCCATCAGAGCTTCAGATTCGGGGTTAATAGTAACCGTCTCAGAATTTAAGCTGGGGGGTAGGTATATTTTAAGTGGAAGTATCGGAGGCTAAATTATTGCAATTCCTTTTGAATCTAGACCTAGTGGTCACTTGACTCACAGAATACTATATTCAGAAGGTTCACTCCCATAGGATCCTATGGCAACATTTTTAACATGGGATGTCGCATAGACACTAGAGCTCGTGAGTTGGACCAACTGAACTACGATGCGTCTGCCAGATTTGGCGCGTTATCGCTCGCTTGGCGATTTTTTTTTAAAACGGGAGGAGAACAAAATGTTGAGGACTGTACTTTTATAATTTTTGAAACTATAGACATGATCAGGATTTAAAAATACATTAATCTGCAACATAAATATATTCATTAGTTTAAGTAAATTTAAATAAATATAGTTATATATTTAATTCAAATACTCATAAAATAGATTAAAAAATAGACACATTGCATTATCTCACTATAAAACATAATGCACATAAAATTACAAGCTAACATACTCAAAAGTCTGAAATATTATATAATATTTTCAGTCCAAAAAGTATACTAGCGTGTTGATCGTTAATTACTTGATTCTTAATTTGTTCTGGGATACTGATAGTAGACTTTTTTAAAATATAAAAATATTCATATAGTAAATATAAAACTTATATAAATGCACTATCGAAGTTGTGTAACTCAATCAGTAATTACCCGAGGGGGGAAGGGTGAATTTTCCACCATAAGGCACTTAATAAAAATTTTACATAAGTATATGCACATACAATATCACATTCAACTAAGAAAAAACTATCCAAATATCAATTATTTCACATTTTATAAAAATGCGGAAAATATTTTTTAACTAATTATACCACTACCTCCTAAAATTTAGTCTAATCCGGCAGTAATAACACAGCACTAATTTCGTATGAACACATGTATACTTATATGAACACGTGTATACTTATGAACACGTGTATACTTATAATGAACACGTATGTAGGATGGTGATAACTAAAATTATTTCAATTTTAATAAAAATAAATTACATACCCTGCAACGCACAGACTAATATACAGACCTGCCACTCTCGATAGTTTCGTTTTCGCGGCGGCCATTAGAGATAGACCAAAACGAGGATTGGCCCGCTCTTGGCGATGGTCTGGTTTGGTCTGAATGCTTGGCGATGGTCTGGTTTGAGTCCAAGACGATTTTCAATGTTATAACCCTATTTCGCTGGACGAAAACTTAGAACGGACTAGCGTGGTTTGAGTAACGTGAAAAAGGATTATTTGTTAAGTGTTTAGATCATTTCATAGAAATGGATTGGTAAAAGAAAACTGGTTGCGTTACAGGGTATGTAATTTATTTTTGTTAAAATTGAAATAATTTTAGTTATCACCATCCTACATACGTGTTCACTATAAGTATACACGTGTTCATATAAGTATACATGTGTTCATCATACGAAATTAGTGCTGTGTTATTACTGCCGGATTAGACTAAATTTTAAGAGGTAGTGGTATAATTAGTTAAAAAATATTTTCCGTATTTTTATAAAATGTGAAATAATTGATATTTGGATAGCTTTTTCTTAGTTGAATGTGATATTGTATGTGTATACATTTATGTAAAATTTTTATTAAGTGCCCTATGGTGGAAAATTCACCCCCCCCCCCCCCCCGCGGGTAATTAATGATTGAGTTCCACAACTTCGATAGTGCATTTATGTAAGTTTTATATTTACTATATGAATATTTTTATATTTAAAAAAAAAAGTCTAGCAGTATCCCAGAACAAATTAAGAATCAAGTAATTAACGATCAACACGCTAGTATATTTTTTAGACTGAAAATATTATATAATATTTCAGTCTTTTGAGTATGTTAGCTTGTAATTTTATGTGCATTATGTTTTATAGTGAGACAATGCAATGTGTCTATTTTTTAATCTATTTTACGATTATTTGAATTAAATATATAACTATATTTAAATTTACTTAAACTAATGAATATATTTATGGTGCAGATTAATGTATTTTTAAATCCTGATCATTTCTATAGTTTCAAAAATTATAAAAGTACAGTCCGCAACATTTTGTTCTCCTCCCGTTTTAAAAAAAAATCGCCAAGCAAGCGATAACGCGCCAAATCTGGCAGACGCATCGTAGTTCAGTTAGCACAACTCACGAGCTCTAGTGTCTATGCGACATCCCATGTTAAAAATGTTGCCATAGGATCCTATGGGAGTGAACCTTCTGAATATAGTATTCTGTGCTGCAACGCAACCAGTTTTCTTTTATCAATCCATTTCTATGAAATGATCTAAACACTTAACAAATAATCCTTTTTCACGTTACTCAAACCACGCTAGTCGTTGTTCTAAGTTTTCGTAGAGCGAAATATGGTTATAACATTGAAAATCGTCTTGGACTCAAACCAGACCATCGCCAAGCGATCAGACCAAACCAGTCCATCGCCAAGAGCGCGCCAACCCTCGTTTTGGTCTATTTCTAATGGCCGCCGCGAAAACGAAACTATCGAGAGTGGGAGGTCTGTATAATATTAGTCTGTGACTTGACTAACAGTGACGGTGAGTTTAGACAGATTTTCAGTCGCAAGGTCAATCAAGGTTATTCCCAAGTAGCACCGGCACGTTCAGAGCACATACAGATTTAGTACTACGAAAACGTTCTGATCACGTACTACGGGCACGTACACAGTACGTACTATGGATACGTACAGAGCACGTTCTAGTAGCACGTGCCGAATGACGTCTATCTGTCACAGCGAAACACCGTCGAAAAGTACGTACAGAATTGGTGCTATAACACAGCTTTTTCACGTGGTATAGCACGTCGAATAGTATTGTTCAGAGAACTTTTATAGTACTATAGATGGGCACGTGTTTCTAGAACCATTTGATAACGTTATATTGCACGTCGAATAAGCGCGTTAAGACACCTAGATTGGACTCCCCCCCCCTCGCAAACGGGAGATTGGTAAAGCACGTGACTTGACACACGTAAAATCAATAATGAACTGGTTTATGACGTACAGTGCTGAGCAAATCAAGATATATGCACTTACGTATGTTTCGGAAATTAACTGGATTTCCGTCTTCAATGTAAAAAGTATTTTTACACTGAAGAAAATCCAGTTAATTTTCGAAACGTACGTATGTTTATTAATCTTGATTTGCACTGCATTTTACGTTGCAAACCAATTCATTTTAGCAGAAATGGTATTAGGACTTTCACTAATTTACATGTCTAATATATGTATATATGTGTGTTTGATATGCTCCCAAATGGAGGTTAAAACTACGATTTTCGAATTTGATTAACTTAATCTCTCCCCACTTCTTTAAATCTAATGATAATGTTAAATATTTGCTTCACTTTACAAGTCAAAATTATGTAAATGTCACATGAAAATTTAACATTAAAATTTAAATAATGACTTATTTTAGAATGCAGAAAATCAATCAAAATTAATATCGAAATAATATGTATGCAAATTATTACTTATGTTCTTTTACTCAGATATAAATAAAAGCCTCAACTTATCTATATTATTATTTTCCTGTTACTCAATTTTAAAACATTTTTCTATTACGTTTACATATTTTATAATGTAAAATAATGAATAAGTAGAAATATTAATCAATCATACATTTAGTTAAATGTGTCAAAGATTTTCTTGCACAAAATTTAAATGTTGTCTTTTAATTCTCAGGGATGGACATTTTTGTCACAATTTTATTTAATTCATCCTATAAATATTAACATTTGAAGAATACCATTCATAGAAGTTATTTCCAAAGGGACAAAACTTTATTGAAGAGAAAAAATAATTTAGGTCCCAGCTTCTTTTTACAATTCTATTGTAGGTATTTGAGTTTGATAATATCTCCATGCCCCCGAATACCTTCCACACCAATGATTGAAGTTGTCCAGTCTTGACAGAAATAAACTTAATCAGGGGAAAGTTACTGTTTAGAAAAAAAAAATTGCTCAACCCGCTGTCTGGAATACACCACAAACACACACTGAAAAGAATTATTTTGGCAATTTAAAAAAAAAAGAGAAAGATGTATTGTTTACCAAAAATCAATGTCAAAAGTATTTAAGAAAAATTGGTTCTAGCCCTTTAAGTGGGATTAATGGGGGTTGCACAATGCCAACCTCTCTATGCGAACTTCTTATATCGATTTGTCTTAAATGAAATTTCTTAAAATGATGTTACACTTTTTCCACTAATTCAAGTTTATACATCATAATTTAGCTTAGAAACGAAGATTAAATGAGAAAAACTTTCTTTTTCAACACTTTACAACATAGTTGAAAAGTGTTTATGACTTTGTTCATTCTGTCTGTCTGTCTGTTAGCACGGTAACTGCCGTAAAAATCACTTTATCAAAATAAAATTTTGGTATGCTGTTCAGAATGTCTGTGGAACCTATAGAAATATAAACAAATAATATCACCCAATTAGTTTTGAATTGAACCGGGGTCGAAAAAATGAAATACAGTGAACCCTATGGGACCTAATTTTTCAAGAATATTTTAAACGAATTTAAAATTCACAAATTGCTTCGAAAGTTTTAGGAAATATTCAAATTGTCCCATAAAAAATATAAAATGAAGTTCAGCAAAATATATTCGGTAGCTTTTCAATTAAAATATAAGATAATAATTACACCCATACCATATAAGGAGATCACGTGATCCACTTCAAAATAAAATATGGCATCCTTCTTGTGTCAAAATCTGAAGTTCTTTTAAAGTTCTTTTTAAATTATATTTTCTGTTGTGTCCGTCCTAAAACCACTTTATTTTTGATTAATTTCTGGGCATCTATATTCTGAAACACCGCAATTACAATATATTTGAGTTTAAATAATCAATGATATCCATCTTGTGTCAAAATCGTGATTTTTTAAAGTTCTTTTAAATTAATATTTAGTGTTGCATCTGTTCTAAAATCGCTTTATTTTTAATGTTTGTTTATGTGCATCTATATACTGCGCCAACGTAATTACAAAACTTTTAGTTTAAACGATCATCAAACTTTGATTATTTCTACAACAAAGCCTGATTTTCCCGTATGGAGGATGTATACACATCAAGGTGCAAGATGAGTTGTATAAGAATTGCTGAATTTCTTTAACTTAAAATTGTTTAGCTGTAGAGTCTGCAATATCTGATATGAATAAAACATTCATTGATTATACATAGAGAAGCAGACAATTCCATTTCTTGTTTCGATGAAGACTTAAGCATGGAGTTATACAGCTATTTTGCCACCATGATTTTAAGCTTTTAAGTAAAATAAATTATTGTAGCATTGTGATAATTTTAGAAATACACCGCTGAATGAAAGGAATGGAAAAATGTACATGAATGAAATATTCACTTCTATAGAGAGCCAGGCGATTTATATCTCGATGACGTTATTTGAATAAAGCTCATTTATTTTTGATGAAGTTTTCAAATATAATAAATTGTAGTATTGTGATAATTTTAGAAATATCACCACTGAATGTATCGCATTTTAGAGATGTTTAAATAAAATTGCATTGCAGTTGGAAAGTGTTTCATAATCAATACTTTATTCATGGTTGATTTTTCTTGTTTTTAGTATAGATATATTTACTTGGAGTAAAACACCATCAAAATTTTTCTACCAAGACGAGCATATCGGCAGGGTCTGATTAACGCATGAACCTCCAGGCGTCACCTGCTCTCGGGGGTGACGCTCGAAGGTGACCCCCCAAATTTTAAGGAACCCTTAAATTTTGGTGTAATAAAAATATAAGAAAGAATTATTTTTTAATTAATTTACAACTAGTAATATTAGTTATTTTAAATTACAAATAAAACTATGTATGGAACCGGTTTAAATCACTCATAATGTTATAGTACGTACTTGCACAAAATAATTGTAAAAACTGTCTAAAGATCATTTAACTAAATTCTACCACATTCGAATATCGATAACAAGTTATTAGAATTCCATTTAAAGTCACACAATCACTTTTTCTACACAAATTTAAATTTAACATCATCTGCCTCTGATTTGAATTCGTAGACTTTGTTATACTATTTTTACTTTCCCTACAAGGTGATGTATAGGAAAAGCATAGAAATTCGGGCTTTCGACGGATGTACACATTTCGAGGACTCTAGAACCCGAAAAAAAAACTAATTTAGAGTCTGCTCAAAGTATGTATCCATTCTAAATGAAAAACTACTGGACCCAGTTTCACTAAATTTGATAAATAAATTACCCTAGTGTTGATTAAATCTTGGTACGGTTATCATTTTTCACAGGATAAAAGAAATGAAATGAATAAAAACTTGAAATTTTAGATATAGATATATATATATATATATATCGCATCACTTTATAATATGGTTATGTCTATATTTTTATGAAAAGTATTTATGCCTAAATCAGCTGAAATATTTAAAATACATGACACATGAATACACATTTGAAATGCATGAAAAATATATTTAAAAATATTCACAATATTTTAGTGGAAATTATCATAATTCGGGCATCCTAAAATTTTTTGTACGCATTAGCGAGAGTTCATTATAGCAGGTTGCCATAAATCTGGCATAAAATAGTAATATACTTTTGTGTAGCATCCTAGATACATTTAAAAATACAATCTTAAAACGAAAAAGACAAAATTTTATTCAAAACATTATAATATGTATAATGAGGTAAATATGCAAAAATATTAACATTCAAAGCATAAACAGAATGTAGTTATACATATTACTATTTTTAATATGAAGTAATATTTATTTGTTTCTTCTGGGTAAACAGTCTTCCTTTTATGGCATTCTCAATTTTAGTCTAAAGTATGTTCTGGAACATCTTCTACTGATTAAAAAATTAAATTAATTGCGTCTATCTTAAGGAATGAACCCAGTATGAAGTGATATTTATGACATGCAACGCCTACAGACTTATCCTGGGAATCCGTATCTTTACTTAATACCCAGAAATCCATCTGAAACGTGTGCCGTCTTACCGAGAGTCCACTGTATTTCATTTTGCTTTTATTTTTGTTCTAAGAGAGCGAGTGCTTGGTTTTCGAGATTTCCTTGTATGTTCCAGTATACTCCCTACTAAAAATCCCTATATCTGAGCCCAAAGGAGATGGAACACACACTCCCACTGAGTGGTAATGTTTTATTTCATTGTGGGACAATGGAATGGTGGGGTGGGCGAATCGTCTGCGGGGTGCATGTTCCGAAAACGTACGCGCAATACCTCCTGCTGTGAGGCCGATTCTTCGCTATTGGCTAAGTTAGATGACGTCATGGGCGGAGCCTAGTATACACTTTGAAGTTGTCTTCGAGATTATACATGTAAAAAAATGTTTGTTATTAAATCAGGAAGAAAATTATGATAGAAAATCAATGAAGATAGGATTAAAAAGGTTGCGATACACGTACGGAATACAATATAAAATGGGCATAAGGTGCCTTTAATAAACATAATACATATAACACAAGCACTTTAAACTGTATGCTGTATATAATTTTTTTCCCGTAAATGAAGCATTTTTATTATGTATGAAGTAAAATACATGACGAAATGTATGTAAGGAAAATGTAAACACGTATAATCTCGAAGACGACAGATTTTGTCTTAAACTGTCAAACGTCAAAGTGTATACTAGGCTCCGCCCATGACGTCATTTAACTTAACCAATAGCGAAGAACTGGCCTCACAGCAGGGGGTATATCGAGTACGTTTTCGGAACATGCCTGCGGGGATCAATAATTAGTGACACCATTCTATATGGGGTCTGTGCAAAATACCTCTTGAGAAGGCTGCTCGTATGGGTTGTTAATATATATATATATATATATATATATATATATAGTATATGGTATAGTTAAAAAATTTAGAAAAAATTTAGCTGGATTTTTATAATTCTTTTCATAGTATCTTATAATCCTATTCATAGTATCTTATATTAGCCAGACATCTCCATTCTCTTGTATTTTTAATACTTTTATTTTTACATCCTCTTCCACGTCAGCATTACTATTATTAGCCCCTCCTATTAGTAGCTCTTTTTGTATATTATTACTTTTTCTTACCATTTCGCTTTACTGTTTTTCAATTCTTACGAATGGCAACAGTAGATCGTTTTTTATTTTTTCTCTGCGAATGGCAACACTGGTCTCTTCATTCAGAGTTCCCGGTTTCGACTCGTTTGTACATATGCTGTGCATTTTCCAGGTATTCAATTTTTCTTTTTTATTCCTTCTTTATGCATGTCGTCTAAGTAGAAATAGCTTATAGATATAATCTATCTATTTCTTCAGAAAGATACATATTTTGTGTCTGCTTTGTCAAAATACTTGGACTTGAGAACGAATTTTACAAAGTGAACATTTCCATTTTTTTAGGCTTAGCCCTTTTCCCACGTGTATAGCGATATAGCTTGATTTTTTAAAATTTTCATTATTCGTTTCCATACCTTTGAATTTTGTTGATTTTCTGTAACTTGATAACTCGTGCTTTGTATTTTTTTCCATTTGATTGATGATTTGCTGTTTTATATTTTATTCTGTGGGTGTTTTAGAAAGTTAGGTTTATCGTGTTGCAGCTTCTTACTTTTCGTTCATTGGATTTTCAAACTACTACTATTATATATATATATATATATTTAGAAATATATATATATATATATATATATATATATATATATATATATATATATATATATTTAGAAATATATATATATATATTTAGAAATATATATATATATATATATATATATATATATATATATATATAAATGTATTTAGAATTATTATAATAAACCAGGCTCTTAGAATCAATAAAGTTTGTGATGAGTATTATAAATTAGCACATTTTATGGAATTATTGAGTACAGCGACTGATAATGCATATTCTCCCATGTTCATTATTAAAATTATCAACACAGTTATCAATATTCACTCGATAACATCCTAGAAAACTTTCCCAATTATAGTGACTAACATTAAAAAAAAAAGAAAAAAAAAGTTATATATAATTATTTATTAATTATATAAATAAAGAAAAATGAAAAATAATAAACTAAGTCAAAAAAATTAGAAAAATCAAAGAATCGGAAAATAAGATGCATTAACATTAATGTTTTGAATTTTATTTTCGTTACAAAACTGTAACTTTTGCCAGTATTGAAACTACGATTTGATACCCTTATAATGGTGTATAGTGGCATTCTCGTTTATCCAGTTTCCTATGAATTACTTGTTTAGTAAGAATTTTCATCTTGATTCATGTTCATATTCAGAATTGCGTATATGGGTTGTTCATACTCTGATTTGCTTGTCTGGTCTTCTGCTTAGACTCATTGGACGGATCTGAGAGTATTACTGTGAACGTCCGTACTGCCTCCCTGGTAGAATTTCGACCTGTTCATTCTGGTGCTTCTAGATAATTTAAGCTGTTAAGGTTGATTGTGTATACACGTGGTGAAAGAAGAAGGGTTCATGCCGCATGGTAATACAAATTTTCTGAATGTTTTCTATCTTCAAGTTTTGATGCCTGTAGTCTGAGTTAGAGTATTTATAATAATGTACTATTGCTCTATCTGAAACAGGCATGCGTTTGGGTTAGTTAGAGTTAAATACTCAGACCTGAGGAGGAATGTAATTCTGAGTAATCATCGAATTTGGGCTGGTGTTGTTCTCTTCTCTTATCGGTATTATGGCAGTGAATTTGTTTCTATGGTGATGTTTATATTACTTGAATTTTTTGATATTATTACATATTTCTATATATATATATATATATATATACAGGGTGGTTCAAAGAGATTGTACGAGTTTTGAACGATTGGTGGTAGACCCACAGTTTTTATTTTGCCCAAATAAGATAGACTTTCAGATTACGATACTTTTTGGTTACGTAACGTGTTTGAGCAAAATAAATAAATTTTAACTTTTTATATGGGCCCTCCATAAAGAAAATTCTTATTAGAAAATTGTTCCTTATTTGTCAAAAATCTTTTGAGAAAATCCAGTTGTGTTATATGCAAAATTGGTTGAAAAAACTTGTCAAAAATTATAGTAATTAAGCAACTTTGAGCCAAATTAAAGAAATGACGAAAACAAAAATTGAACTTCATTAGATACACTTTGCATTCAAATAGTTGCATGCGTTCCTATTATTAGTAAAAGTGCTATTATACAGTCACCTACTACTACGATCACGTTAAACATGTGGGTCCGTAAGTCCTTCCGAGAGGTTGGTGGTAGGGGAAGGAGGGTACGGTCCCTGTGGATGCCTCCCCCACTGGGTTCCGGTCTAAATTGGGTGGCACTTCCCGCCCGTCCATACAGTTACCTTACACCTTTCTGGTAGGTCGGACGGTCTGGGTCTCAACAACAACAACAACAACAGTCACCTACTACAAGTCGAAACTTCAATTAATGGTATATCTGGTCATTTTGCTCACATGACAATGAGACATTTTTCTTTCACTAATTAGACCATGGACTGCTGTATTTTACCTTTCTTATATACATAGTATAATGTATAAGGAAAGTATTGTGACAGGGTCGAAAATTCGAATTCGAGTTTTCGACGGGAGAGCACGTTTCAAGCATCTCTACAGGGGCTGCTCGTCTATAGGCATTGCGGGCACTGCTGGAGCGACAGTGCTCTTTCTCCGTCGCAGCCTCGCGTGCAGCTTCCTATGTGCGCATGCGCACAACAGTCAAACACCACGGTTCACAGTTCCAGCGGCGTGGTGTTTGACTGTTGTGTGCATGCGCAAATAGGAAACTGTATGCACAGTCGTTCCCGCAGTGCCTATACACGAGCCGCCCCTGAATCTCGGAATACGAATCCAACGTTTTTGAGGCGATGTCTGTGTGTGTGTTAAAGAGACTCTGGAGACGATATCTCACAAACGAATGAAACGATTCAAACGAAATAGGGTACACAAATTATAATCCGTGATTAAAGGAAGCTTATTGTTTTTAAATGATATCCAATGTTCAGAACTCCTCTAAATTTTAATATAATGTATAAGGAAAGTATTGTGCCGGGGTCGAAAATTGGAAATCGAATTTTCGACGGGAGAGCACGTTTCAAGCATTCCTGAACACGAATCAGACGTTTTTGATATGATGTCTGTTGTGTGTGTGCGTAAATGTGTGTGAGAGTTTGGAGGTGATCACTGACGAACGAATGGAGCGATTCGAACGAAATTTGGTACAAAAATTACAATCCATGAATACTGGAAGCCTATTATTTTATACACAATTGAATGTTCAGAAGCCCCTAAATTTTTATGTGAAATTTTGAAAAATCATCCAAAAATTAAAATTTTTAATAAAGTTACGTATATAGTCATTTGTAATGTAATTTTTCATTAGAGAACGATAGACACAAATTTTAGAACGGCAACATGAACCGTTCTCGAGATATTGCACATTTAAAAAAAAATTATCAAAAAATCATATAAAATAAAAAAAATATTACATCTTGTGAAATATGTTCACTTTTCATAAGTAATATCATACGATAAATTTGGTGACAGCATTCTTGTAGGTCTCGCTATTCTTTTCATAAGATAATATACTTTTGATAATACTTTTGTATTTGGACGCAAATTAACGAAAATGCATCCAAATTGGTAAAATTGACGCTAAATCAATGAAAATGATGACTAGATGATTTGGCGACTATATTAAATGTTTTTAAAATGACAAAAATTTGTCCAAATTAATAAAAATGACGCGAAATGGGAAGTAATGTCTAGCAAACTCTAATATCCGTCATATTACGGGCATACTTACTAGTATATAAGAAATGCTCTTCTCTCAGCTTGTCTGTAACCCTTGGTGATGCATTTGGCAAATTTAGTGAATAATTTAGAAAAGTATTGACAGCTTGACGAAATTTCGCCACAGATTGACAAAAATATTCGTCCAAATTGCAAAAATGACGTTGATTTAATGAAATATGCTTAATTAATGAAGTAATTGTTAAAGTATTTTAATGTATGGACTATATCGCATATTGAGGATGCTATCAATACTGATTATTGTTTATTTAGATTTGACTGAAGAATAAGTTAATTGGGTACTTTGAAATAGTTTTACATGTTGTCATCCGGAAAATCACTAAATATACAATTCAATTATAAAAACACAGCGCCGCGGATCTTATACATTATTTTTTTTACTGTAAAACTGGGAAATACATTGCATTATATAAAGTTATGTGCAACCCACATCAGATTTTTTGTGTTTGTATTTGAAGTATTGGCAATATAACTTAAGAAGACAAGCATTCTCCGTCATAGAATTAGATATGTGAATATATTATCTTCAATAATTGCGATAGTTCAAATTTGTTCCTTAAGAATTGAATGATTTCAGAACAAACAAAATCAAAATTCAAGGTTTTCGTTGGATTATTTTTCATAGTAAGCAATAGTGTACCAGTTGAGTCTGATCTGATATAAAACGAAATTCAATCGGAACCAAAATACAGTGATGGGGACTTCTTATTTAAGCGATTCGCAAAGGATTAAAAGTGGTATGACTGAGAGTCCTAGATGTAAGAGATCGTACTATTTCACCAAATTAATTTTGATACATACATTATTTACTAATATTTTGACTCTATTAGAATTAACTATTCTGGATGAAATATATTTAAAATTTAAAGTATTAAAATATAATTAAAAAACTAAACAAATGTTATAACTTATCACAGCTTATTCAGGCGCGTAAAAGCATTTTGAACAAGGCAAGAAACAAATGAGAAATTGATTTAATGATTAAAAGAGCATCTGGCAAAGTGTACTATCGCCATTTTCCCTTTCGTTGTTTAAAGTTTGATGAAAAATTTACAGACCATCTTCTGCTACTTTTATTACAGACACAAATCATTGAGGAACTCTTTAACAATAAAATGAAATTGATTTAAATTATTCTTTTCACTTTCGGGAATATCTTCTCCGCGGACTTCATAACTTTTAAATCCGTACATTTCATCATACTTATTTTTGAATTCAACAACATCATTTTCATCTTCCAAGCACCATCTCATACACAGCTCCAATTTCTTCCATTTACCTCCTGCATAATTCCAAAAGTTCATAGGATGAGTCTCCTTTATTGATAGATAAATCTGACGCATACAATCAAGAGATAAAATAGTTTCTTTTTTTAGTGCTCGTATTTCGTTAACGGATAAACTAAGCCAAGTAAAAAACGTTTCTGCTTCTTCCCACTTATTATAGTGTATTAAGTTAAAGTGTATACGTATTAAGCGATTCCGATTACCGCTTGCATCTCTTATAGTAAAAGATTTTTTAAAATTATTTATTTCGTCTTCAGAGCTAAAACACCAAGATAAGAACATCCTCACTTTTTCCCAATTACCACCGGTGAGCATTTGATTTTGGTTATCACTATCCCTAGACAGATATTTTCTTTTAAAGCTACATATCAATGTTTCACAAACATCTCTTCCTATTACATTAGCCACAACTTTCTTATATTGCATAATCTCTTCTTCAGAAGAAAGACTCCACTTGGTAAATTCATTTGCAAGATCTACTTGATCTGCAATTACTAATTTCTTGCATTTAATCATTCCTTGACGACAAAAGATTAATGTTTTCTTGAATTCTGTTACTTTTTCTTCTGTAGAAAAGCACCACTTGATCACTTTATCAATTGCTGTTAATTCGTTACCATGTGAAATTTTATTCAGACATACATTTTTTCCATAGTTAGAGTAAATCATTTTTTTCTTAAGTTTATTTATATCCATATCAGTTAATGTGCTCCACCTGATGAATGACTCAACTTCATGCCATTCTTCATCTGCTATAAAATGAATACAGACATTGTACGCTTCTTCTTTAAAGCAAAGTTCTTTTTTGTACTTCTGTACTTTCTTTTTAGAAATATAGCAATTTGATACAAATTCATCAAATAATCTCCATCTCTTTAATTGAATTAGCTTTAAGCATGTTACTGCTCCTTCCCTGGACGAAATAATATTCTTTTTCTCTTCTTTAGTTGCATTGTCTAATATCCATTCGATAATTATTTTATCTTGATAAGTATAATTTTCTTGTGTAAATAAGTGATAAAGTAATATACTGCTCGGATTATGTACGTCATATGTAAAACCGTTGTAAAAACTACAATCTGTAAAAACAAATCTTTTATACGGTTCGGGTATTTTGTTCAAAAATTCCCTCGAAAGTTCTTTATAGTCGTAAAATAATCCTTCACCATATCCTTGATATCCTTTACAAGCCCCCATCTTATAAGTAAAGTTTTTTAAAAGTTCAACATAACTGCTGTGTGGTAAAAATTCCCACATAAGTCTTGCCGTTTTCAAAAAGTAATCTTGGTACGGAAAGTCTAGAAATAATTCTAATACTCTAGAATATATAAAATCAGGATCCTCTTCATATTCTGTGAGGTCTTCTGTTAAAAGTTTTATCTGTGTTTCCCGTCTCATTTTTGAAAATAGGAAACAGAGGACTTCAGTATAATAGTAATTTGGCACCCATTGTTTAAACCTATCACTTTCCCTATAACTATCTGTCCAAAACACATCTTCAAAATCATTGAACGTAATGGAATCATCCTTTCCTTCTATACTACAGTTAACTGCCTCTAGAGCAGCATAAATTAGAGCACCTTCATCTCTGATCAAATTTGTTTGCTCTAAGCAATATTCCACTACATCTTTGCTTCCACATTTTACAGCCATCCGAAGCCAAAATAAATCAGGGTCTGTGTCTCCTCTTAGTTTATCTACCTCATCCTTAAGGTAATAAGACCAAAACTTTACGAAATGTGGTTGCTGGATCATACTTGGGTTTTCAGGATTATAAAATTCTTCTTTTTCTTTTTCTGTGATTTGCTTGTCCAAAGCAGGAATATGTTGATTCATGCAATAAAGAAGAGCCAATTTATACTTCTGTTTAATTGTTAGACATTCGTCCATCAACATCGCTTCTGTTGTTTTTTTACGATCTACGATACCACGTGATGTGATAAATGCGCTGCTGTTAAAAAATTTGAAGCTATAAGTACGTGAAAAACCGAGAGTTATTTCGTGATATTTTGCCCAAGCAAGTATACGCATTCCGATTAATAGGAGAGCACCTATTACTTTTTCCCGCAGTTCTTTTGTTAGACACAATTTATCTAATATTATTCTCGCCTTTTTTTCTACTATTTCAGTCCATTGTATCTTTCGTTGTTCCTTAGAGCCTGTCTTATTTTCATCATATTCCGAATTGAATACGCAAAGAATTTCTTTCTTCAACTGATGGTTATTGCATATTTCAACAGCAACTTTTACTGCTGCAAAATTTTCCAGTGTCACCATACTGGTCTTTGAAATATCAAGTAAATGAACTTTTCAAAACAGTTTTAAGGCGGCCGGGGTAGATGATTACATATATGAATTATATGCTGTATATGACTTTAAATAGTATGAAAACACTAAATCTTTGTTCTTCTGTAAAAACTGAAAATAAAGAATAAAAAAGTAATTTTATAATATATATATCATTACTTAATTTTGACGACATCCTAATATTAAATTTTTTAATAACAGTCGCAAATGAAATAAGTTCAGGAAAAAAAAAATCTCTTATTGAGATTGAGTTGTTAAGACAAACAGAGGAAACAGAGAAATGTGTATTCTTTTTAACAAATTTTCACAATATTACGTGAAGTGAGAGTGATACCACGTTTAGAAGCGTATCGGTTGTTCTCTTAAATTATTGATTAACTATCTGATCAAAGATAGAGAAACTAACAGTTTTAAAAAATTAATTTCAACACATTTGATGTGAATAACATACATGATTAGGGGACGGAGGGGGGGGGGGGGGGGGAGTTTTGGTGGCGAAAATCTGAGCTTTACGAAAAATGTAAGTCCTTATGGATGCTTATACCTCTGAACCTACTGGATAAAAATGTAAATATTTTTTCTTATTTTGCTGAAATTATGGGCCGGATCATGTATATATTAAAATAATTCCAATGTATTAATGTTTCGAACATTTTAACCGAAAGAAAAAATACGTAAAACAGTATCTGTCTGAGTGAACGTTTTCAATTTTTTTACTTTCTGACGAAATATCATCGGAACTAAAAATAATACATAGAAGTGTGTGATTTAGTTTTTTTTAATCTATATTTATTTAAAAAAAAAGCTTTTACTATTTCCGAGAAATCGTTTTGTTATGCTGAAGAAAAGTGAAAATTTTCCGTTTTCATGTTTGTAATGCGTATTTCAAAAATTAAAAATGGTATGAACCGCTCTTGGTACCACTGCTTGATATGATCTTATCTTAAGCAAGAATTTATAGCTCTTCGAAAGCCCTACAAATGTATACAAGGTATCCCAAAAAGATTGAAACGCGCTTTAATTCTTTACCTGTTGAAGATAAGTGGGCAATGTAAATTGCAAAAATGTTGAAAGTAAGGTAGGAAATGAGACTAATTTAATGAAATAGTCCTCCCATTAATTTTTAAATAGTTACACTTTCTAAATTTTTATTCGACCCCCTTAGACAAGTTTGGTACATATTGCATTTTAAACACATACAATTACATATATACATTGTAAACATATCTGTATGTATAAAACTGAGCGAATTATATTTAATTGAAAATTGAACATTGTGAATGGGGACCATATATCAAATTAGAAATGTAAATTTGTGACATATCACAAAAAATATATAACTTGATGATAATACATAGGATACCCAACCATGTAGTGAGTTCCACTGCTTTATATGATCTCGGTCTGTGTAATGCTTTATTTAGATGCATTTGTGACACATATTAACGTATTTTTGATCTAAACACTTTCCATCGTCAAATTGTTTATGATCCCTATTTTCACTGATGAAACAGCTTTTCACATGGTACGGAAAAGTGGCATAAGTCAAATATTTTCCTTTATCATAATTCAGTTGATCTTAAAGATACAGATATGCGTTTTTTTAATTATCTTGTTGCATTACAAATAAAAATTTTCTGATTGACCCAATTTGTCTAAAGGGGTCGTATAAAAATTTAAAAAAGTTTAACTTTTTGAAAATTTATATGAGGACTATTTCATTAACGTAGTCTTATTTCCTACCTTACTTTCAACATTTTTGCAATTTACATTGCCTAGTTACCTCCAGCAGGTAAAGAATTAAAGCGAATTTCAATCTTTTTGGGACACCCTGTATAATTGGATTTTTGATTTAGTCTCTTAGTTTTTGAAATTATAATTTCGATATTTTAGCATTTTAACCTGGGTTCTTTGATGGGTGGGAAAGCTGTAATATTTAATATGTTTACTTACTCTTTGGCGAAATATTGCTTCACAAGAACGAGATATTCTATTTTATTCAAAAAATTTGGAGTTTTAATGAACTAGGGAATTCAATTCTAATGATGGCTAATGATTGGTGAGCTTTGATTAGTAAAGATATGTTTTCAAGAAAGTATTCATGTATCGCCATGCAAATTTATAAATTAACTTGAATGTAAAATGTCGCCAGATATATTGTATGAACTGTTATTAAGTAATTTGAAGCGGTTTGAAAGCCAACGAAATAAATGAGTTTGAAAAATTCGAATACACTTATTGAATACTAATGGCGGCTACACGTCAAATCCTCAAATCGATCAACTTATATAACAGAACGACAAATCTATAAATCACAAAAGTCATTTCATTAACAACATCCTTCAGAGGTACATACAATTAAAAAAAAAAGGCCATCATCATACCCTTCCTCAGTGGCGTTAAAATAAGAAAAATTGCCAACATGCTTAAATACAATCCACTACCGGCAAACTGAATTTGCATATCCTAAAATTGACATTACCACAAAACGTATTTTATGTAGCCATACACCAGATTTAAAAAATTACAAAATCAAGAACACATATTGTCATAAGCCAGTTTAAACATCAATATACAAAATTAAATTTTATAAATTAAAGGTAACTTTGTAAAGGTTTGATTCGCATGGAATCGAGAACGAGTCGCTAAGCATAATTTAAAACATGGAATGGGTTAAAATTACAAATAGAAGTGCGATATAGATAAATAAAAATCTGATATGGGCAACACATGACTTTTTCTGCAGACTTAAATTCATATGTTCTTTATTTCTTCAATAATTTATTAGATTGAGTTTAATTGCACCGAATAACACAAAATTTGCATTTTTAATTCAATTTTTGTTTTTATTTGGTAATTGGACATTTTTCCGATAGCGGCGTAACAAAAATGCAAGAAATCTCAAATATCTTGAGAACGGTTAGTCCTAAAGTATAATGAAGTGTGTTATATTCTTTTCCTCGTCAAAAATTGCATATAAAACAAGAATTTAATTGATACATTTCAGCATACGTAGTCTTTTTTTTTTTTTAGAATTTGGTGATTTTTACGGGTCATTCCGTAGAAAAAGGCAGGTTGTTCCTTTCCGAATCGTACCAAAATCTAATCAGCACCAGAATGTCCTACAAGTAACTTATCTACCAAATTTTGACTTAGCTATATTCATGTAAAAAAACCAGTCAAATGAGAAGAAAAATTAAATAGGAACAGTAGCGCAACCAGAAGTTTTTTCTGGGGACGGGGTATTCGCTCTATAAAGGGTTACAACCTTGAAATTAGCACAAATATTATTATTTCTTTCTATAAATTGAGGGCTTCTGGGGGAGGGTTTTTTTAACCTTAAAAACCAAACCCCTGGTTGCAACTATGAATAGAAATAATGAAATAGTAACTATTTAGGATTTCTAAAAGAAAATTATACTCTCGGCCGAATATCCCGGATGTCCGGTTGTAAATTCTGTTGAATATCCGGCATCCGGCCAAACTGACATCCGTTGCGTCCTTAATTGTCATAAGCCAGTTTAAACATCAATAAACAAAATTAAATTTTATAAATTAAAGTAACTTTGTAAAGTTTGATTCGCATGGAATCGAGAACGAATCGCTAAGCATAATTTAAAATATGAACGGGGCTAAAATTACAAATAGAAGTGCGATATAGATAAATAAAAAGGGATTCATAGTAAAATAGACCGGAGATTATTACAGCTGATCAAAAGAAAATATTTTTCGAAAAGGGGTTGAAAATTGTCATCAATCACTAATTGGCAGAACATGCTAGAGACGTTAAAAATGGTAGGCAATCGACGGCTCTTGCCCAATTTGTGATTAATGATAATAAGTGGTGCCAAGCGAATGTATAGTGGTAAGTGGCGACACTGCCAATGAACAATACCAATGATAACTATTGGGGATTTCAATTTCGACATGTCGATTGACCAAAACTAAACATTTAGAAAATTTATGAAAAGACATTTCGATGTCATACGTATATGATAGACTACAAGGACTACATATTCTGATATATAATTATTATTAAATATATAATAATAAAGCGTTTTGCGTAATTAAAAATATATTTTGCTAAATTTTCAATATGACATCGAGACTCCTGTCTAATAATGGCTAAAGAGCGATGACACTTGATATTTATCTATCTATCTATCTATGTGCATGTACTAATTGCCAAGTTTTGGTCTGTCAAGCTTTTTTCAGGCGAATTGATAGAGACTTGCAATTTGGTACACGGGTCAATCGTTTTATACAACCCCCTAGAAAAATCGAATTTTTCGAAAATGTCCTATAGAGAGGTTGCCCACACACTAAAACGTTCAACAAGTGAAATAATAGAAAAGCATGATTTTCAATGATATAGAGACTTTTAATTTGGTGTACGGGAAAATCGTTCGAAAGGAAGAAAATGTGCAATTTCAGATTTCCAATATTTTTTACTATAGGGGGTGCCGCACATCAAAATGTTCTATTTGCCGAATAAATGAGAAACGCATCCTTTAAATTTTGTAGAGACTTGAAATTTGGTGTATGGGCTAATGTTCGATTAAGGGGGTGCTCCAGAGGAAAATGTTCGAAATGTAAAGTGATAAAAAAAGCATGTTTCGGGATGATATAGAAATTTTAAATTTGGTGTACGGGTAGATATTTTGGAAAGAAGAAAGTGCACAATTTCAATTTTACAATATTTTCTACTTTAGGGGGTTCCGCATACCAAAACATAGAATTTTCGGAAAAAGGAGAAATCTCCCTTTTAAAATGTGATAGAAGCTTGATATGTAGTATATGTGTGAATCATCAGATAAAAAACCCACGAAGAGTGAAGTTTTTCAAAAATGTCCATTTAAGGGGGGTGAGCACTCTACACAGAAATATTTGGAAGGCGAAATGATAGAAAAAGCATGCATGCTTCGCGATGAGGTAGACTTCCCATTTGGTGTACTGGTAGATAGTTGGGAAGTAAGAAAGTGTGCGATTTCATGTTCCAACATTTGCTATTGTAGTAGGTGCCGCACATTAAAATATTCGATTTGACGGAACAAATGAAAAACGCCCCTTTTATAATGTGATAGAGGCTTGAAATTAGGTATATGGGTTAATCATTTTATAAAAACCGCGAGATGAGTACAATTTTTCAAAAATGTTCATTTAAGAGGATGCTACACGGAAAAACGTTCGAAGGGTAAAATGAGTGCAAAAGCATGCTTCGTGATAGGATAGATACTTCATTTTTGGTGCACGGGTAGATTGTTTGAAGGGAAGAAAATGTGCAATTTCAGATTTCCAATATTTGCTACACTAGGAGGTGCCGATCACGGAAATTTTAAAAACAAATGAGAATTAATTTTCGAGATGTGCCGAACAAATGAGGAAAGGCTGCTTTAAAATTTGATAGAAACTTGCTTGAAATTTGGTATATGCCCTAATCATTTAATGAAAACATCCAAGACAAAGAAGTTTTACAAAAATGTTAGTTAGAGGGGGTGCTTTAGAGAAAAACGTTCGAAAGGTGAAATGACGAAAAACCGTTCTTCGAGATGTGATAGAGACTTCAAATTTGGTGTATAGGTAGATAGTTCGAATGGAAGAGCATGTGCAATTTCAGATTCTCGATATTTTCTATTTTAGAGTGTTTGCAAACCCAAATGTTCGATTTTCCGAATAAATTAGAAACTCCTTCTTTTAAAATGTATTAGTCTTGATATTTGGTTGATGGGGAAATCATTTGATAAAACCAAAATAGAGTTTTTCGAAAATGTTCATATAAGGGGATGGCTAATCCATACGAAAATGTTCGAAAAGTGAATTGTAGTAAAATATGCTTCGCGGTGCAATAGAAATTTCAACTTTGATGTATAGGTAGATAGTTCAAAAGAAAGAAAGTGCGCAATGGAAAATTTTCAATATTTGTAATTTTTGGGGTTTCCGCACACCAAAATGTTCGAAAGGCAAAATGATAGAGAAACACGCTTTGCGACAAAATAACTTCCAATTTGATGCATGGGTGTATCGTTCGAACGAAAGTGTGCAATTTTAGATTTCCAATATTTACTACTTTAGGAGGTGTCACATACCAAAATGTTCGATTTGCCTAATAAATTAGAAACACCTTTTATTTTAGAGTTTTTCATAAATGTTCATTTTAAGAGGGTGCACCATATAAAAACGTTCGAAATATGAAATGCTAAAATTGCATGCTTCAAATTTGGTGTGCTGGTAAATAGTTTGAAAGGAAGAATGTGAGCAATTTAGTTTCCCAATATTTTTTTCTTTAGGGGTTTCCGCACACAAAAATTTTCGATTTTCCGGATAAATGTGAAATGCGAATTACTCAAAAATTTAAGTTATTCGCGGGTTGCTCATTGTGCGACTGTTGATTTTCACCGGGTATTCGACTAGTATATAGTAATTACCAAGTGGCCGTCTGTCTATCACACTTCTTTTAGGCACTTCCCGAATAGTGGGAGACTTGCAATCTTGTACACGGTTCAATCGTTCGATTGCACCCTGGAAAAATCGAATTTTTCGAAAATGTTCTCTACAGAGAGTGTTCCACTCCAAAATATTCGAAAAGTGACATGGAAAAGGATGCTTTTCGCTGAGATAAAGACTTAATTTAGGGTATAGGAGGTAAATCGTTCGAAAGGAAGAAAGTGTGCAGTTTCAGATTTCCAATACCTACTACTTTAAGGGGTACAGTGAACCAAAATGTTTGATTTGTCGAATAAATTAGAAACGACTCTTTTGGAATTTGATACAAGTTTGAAATTTGATATATGGGCTAATCATTTTGTACAATAACCCAAGCCGAATAGAGTTTTTCAGAAATGTTCGTTTAAGGTGGTGCTTCACAGAGAAACTCTCGAAAGGTGAAATGATAAAACACATGTGTCGGGATGAAAAAAATACTTCAAATTTAGTGTATGAGTAGATAGTTCTAAAAGGCAGAAAATGTACAATTTCAGTTTTCCAATATTTTCTACTTTAGTGGGTGCCGCACACCAAAATGTTCGATTATCGGAAAAATATGGAAACGCTTTCTTTAAAATGTGAGGCTTGATATTTGGCATATTGGCCAATTATCTAAAAGAAAACCCAAGAACAGAATTTTTACTCTTTTACAAGAACCTATTTGCAAGAGATTTTAAGGAGTTTTCCAGGAGGGCTCGAGCATTTTTCCAGGAATTTTTCAACGCATTAAAAGTAGAAGCAAAACCAAGATTCTACAGATGTTTCTCTTTTAGCTATATCGTTTAGTTTTATACCAACTATGCCACTCTGGCCATATAAAAACTTGTTTTGAATTACAATGCACCGATAAAGGAAATGTTTGCCAATTTACACTCCATAGTTTATTAAATATCAGTGACTGAACAGCGTCCATTAACAATTTTTTTCTTAACCATGTCTTTTAACAATTTCTTAAATAAATCCAACATCAACTTAGCTGGTGTGGTTGATAACCAAATATTTTATTTTCCATTTCTCCATATATAATTTCCTTGAAACTCAATGAGTTGTTGGGGAGGGGGGAGTGACCCACAAATCCTCCTCCTTCAGCAATGTCTCTGCTCACATTTGCTTTGTACTACTGCATATTGCTGCTTTGTATGTTCACAAGATTTATATGAATAATGGCTGCTTATAGTTTCAGTAATCTAGACAGAAAATTTTGATTCAGTAATGACTAGAGTGGTTCGAACCATATACAATTCCTAATATTTATCTATGATAAGTGTGCAATATGATATACTAAAATATTTTTCAATTCAGTTTTTATGTATTTAAAACTTTTATTGAAATGTTAGTTAATTTCTATTATTTTTATTAGTTTTCAGAAAGATGAAGAAAGATCTGGGAAACACAACTGAAAAGAGAAAAGTTTTAAGCATTAAAATATACTAAACTGTGCTATATGTACAAAATATGCTAAATTGCATCAAAAGATGCTAAATGAAAAAAAAGTTAACGTTTATTCACTTTAAACAATCATTTGTTATGCCCAGTGTTCTGTAAAGGCTGGAATTTTTGAAACAGTCAGTGGGGGAATGGGGATGTTTTTTACAGAAACTTGGGAATAAAATTGATTTATGTTTTCAACTTTGGCTTTTTTTCCATATCTTAAAAATGAAGAAATCTCTAAAGTGTCTCTCTGCCTGATAAATATGTAAAGCAAAGAATGAGATTTGAGATAATTAAAAGAAAACATATATACTGAGTCGTCGGGTAAATTTATAAAAGATTCAGAGTAATACTTTTTTTAAAATTGGAATGCAAAGATATCATCCCATTATGTAAAAATTGGAAAAGTGAAAATATTAAATTTTGGAAAATATAAAATTTGTGAAAATATTAAATAGATTCTGTTTAGCTCTTTGAAACTTCGTTCTTTGATCTTTTTAATGGTGTCAAAGTAATAATGTTTTTGATCAGTGGGGAACTGATTTGTGTGAAAAATTTTCAAAATTGTGTGCATTTAAATAAAAGATTGTTAAAAAATAATTCAAATAAAACGAAATGTTTTTGGATGTGACTTGAAGTAAAACTGTACCAAATTTCTTAGCTGTGGGTCAACCCAATTTTCCTCTATGCAACTAATAGATAGACATATTTTCTTTAATTATGTATAATTAATGGATTATATACCATACATAATTTGTATCCCATATTAAATTTTATTTTTTATGCCATTAGTTAACCATGAGAAAAATAAAGTTTTCCTGCAGTTAACTTGGATTTATTCATAACATGTGAGCTGTTACCTTTTTTACGGGCATTCGAAGTATATGCATAAAAACTAAAGATCCCTGGCATAAGCATCGGAATCATTATTCACTCAGTGAAAATATGTATTTAATTATAATAAAATTATGAAATGGCAATGATGTTTTTTTTTATCTCAAACTTTGAAAATATGTTAATATTTTTAAATATCATGTATTCTTAAACGTCTTAATATATTACTTAGAAGTAAAATAATTACTTAAATTCACTATACTTCTGAAATCTAATGTTTTCTAAATTGTATAATACATCAGCAGAAAATCATGTATTATACGTTAAAAATGTAGACCACATTACTTGCACAACTCTAGTGGCTATGACATTTTTTTGACATTGAAGGTAATTGTATTGCATTGATATTAGTTTTTAAAGGATTTCATTTTTCAAAATATTTTTAGCAAGTAAACTAATGAAAAATTAGTCTGCATTTTCTTTTCTGTATTTCTTTAAAAACATTTTTAAAAGTGTGTAGTTTAAATTGTTTTGCGATCCTGTTAAATTTTCTTTGTTATAATTAATTGCTTCTTTATTTTATGTACGAGATGATATACTTAATACATGTGATCTAAATTTTATGTACACAGATTGCCAGTTATGTATGAATTTGAGATATAATAAAGAAAGTTTATAGTCTAATGTTTGTATTTTCTTTTATATTTATTTAATAATGCATCTATAAGGAAATCAATTGCAAGGAGAAACCAATTTAATAATAATGGCTATGCATAACCTTACAATCATAAAAATTGTCAGTGAAATTTTAATTTCAGTACATTAATATATATAAAATTCTGAGTATACTGTGCGCATGTTTACATAGTTTTATTTACTACATCATTGCACATTAGTTTAATCAAGTAAAATAAAACGAAACAATTTTTAACCAAATAGTTTTAACATTCTCACGCATATGACTTAAAGAATTAATTTTTGTCTGCATAAAGTTTAACATAGAAATTGTGGAGCATTTCTTCTTTTTTTTGTTTTGTTTAATTTTATATATACTATATGAACCAGTGGTGAATTATGTATTGATATACCACACTCTTTTGATATGAAATGGGTCTTTTCCATCCACATATTTGTAAAAAATGAGCAATAAAAATTTCAAAAGTGAAAAATATTTTTAAATGTTTATTCATTCTCCACTCCTTCCCTGCATTTAACAGCGTGTTGTTCTATTGATAAATATGAACTCATAAAGCCCTTTTATTAGAAAGTTTAAGTTTAACTTTTGCAAGTTAATGCCTTGCAAGCAGCATTTTGATTTATTATAATAACATGGTGTCCAAATAGTTTTAGAAACATTTTTTTTTCATTGGTTCAGGGAATATAAATTAATTGTTGCGCAATCTGGGAATAATATTTAAGATTTTGAATAGATATAAACAATTGTATATTGCTCAGCTATATTTCTAAAGTTGAAAATTGGCATGAGACAATTTTACACTTCAGTTTGTGCAAAAAAAAAAGTATTTTATTAAAAATAAAATTTTACTGAAGTAAGAAAATAATTTTAGTGGCACTTTTAAAACACTAAAAGGTACTGATACCCGTGGATATCCAACAGGTATTCGACTAGTAAAGTTAAATAAACTAAAAATAGTAAGCAATATTTGGGTTAGTTACGTTATATTTAACATTTATTTTGAAATTATTGAATTTTTAGTGGTGATGAAATTTTTTTGAGCAACACTGTAGATTCTATACCGCAATATATCGAAGAATTCATGGACAGGAACGGCCACTTTCAACTTATTGAGTTGTGATGTTTCATGTATATATTAGAGATTATACTAACGAATTATATCAAATTTAAATAGTACAATCTGCTTTGTATAGGTAAATCGATACAATAGCCCACACCCCATTTTTCAAAGTACAAAATTTGCGCCAAGATGGCGCGATTCCCCGTGTTTTGAAATTGACTCCTCCCAACCTAAGTGACGTAGTTTCCCGTGTTTTTAAAATAGGCTCCTCCTACCAATAAATAAATGCTGCAAAACAAATCAGCGAGACCGATTGAACAAGATCCACAAAACGAACTTTTCACAAAGATCCACAAAACACGTGCGCTAAATGACCACAAGTTTGCAAACTGATCTGTGCAAAAAGATGTGATGAAATACACAGATTACTATACTAATAATATTCCGCGTGCTGATTGGATGTCCAGAAAGCGGCTACCAGATTGGCGAAGAAAGCCGAAACCGGAAATTGTAACCCGAAATTGCCGCGCCAAATTGGCGCGCTTTTGTACTTTGAAATCTGGGGTGTGGGCTAATCTCTCGATCGACCCCTTTGTATATATTAGCAAATATTTTAAGTTTTGACTTTTAGTTAATAAGTTAAAACAAATTGTGTCAAGGACGAAAATAAGTCTAAAAAATGCCATTTAATGTTTAATGCAATACGCATAAAAATAAAATCCAATAGTCCAAGAAAAATTTTAAAATATCTTATTAAATCAATAATTAATATAAGTTGAAATTTAAAACAAATATTTGGATAATTATATAATGTATAACTGTAGCTGTCACTTAAAATATTAAAAAATTTTTTAATGATAACATATAGATAAACAGTTATAAATAACAAAATTTCAGTTCAGTTTATAATATGAAAAGTTTTTAAAAATGCAGTAATCTTAATATTTTCAAGATACTGATGTAAGTTGTCAGGCACTGAAATATTTAACATGGAAACAAAATATGTTCAGTTCACTAATATTAATTTAGTATTATTTGTTAAGGATGGATGCTTTGGGCACTTTATGAGGGTTCGATTGCACATATTGAGTAATTTAAGAAATAATGATAATTCCTCAATTTTGTGTAAACTGTAACGATATAAAAGTTGTGTTTATTTAATTTGAGATTCTGTCAAGAATAAGAAGGGTGGATGCATGGATGCAAAAGAATTTTTTAACAATACACGTAAATTTAATCTATACACTTGAAATCGCATTTTAAATAATTACTATTTCACGAAAATATTCATTAAAGAATATAATATACTACTACGAAATGGATAGTGCGCATTTTTCAATTCACATAATTTGCAACTAAGCATGAATAGAAAATGACGTTTCAACGTTAAACGGGAATGTAATCAATGCACGCGAAATCGCCCTTAAAAATTAATCAGCATTTTAGAAAATATTTATTAATGAAATATACTACAAGGAAATGAGTGCTCTGCATTTTTTTAATTCACATAATTTCGTATTTAACATGGATGTAAAGGGATGTTTCAACATAACACAGATATGGTAATCTGTGCGTGCGAAATCACGGATATGAAACAGTATCTATCAGTAAAGCCAAAATTATGCAAAAGTAAGATGGCGGTGGCAAGCTCGATCAAAATTCCTTTTGAGAGAGAATTTTTATTTAAAAAGTCAAAATTTTTGCGACTTCTAAATAATTAACAAAAACCGGGATATCATCATTAAAAATCTGGAAACCGAGAGGAATCATAAAAAGCCTGGAGTTTCTAGGAAAAACAGTAGATTTGGTAGCTATGTGTAAATATTGAGGCTTACCTTTCGGTGTTGAAGTTGAGCTATATCAGCATGCCGATGTCATATCGACTCTTGGGCTACAGATGAAGATATCCACATAGATGAATACGTTCACAGTTGAAAATTTAAAATTTCAATGTGCAAGAATTTTTTCCACGTGCAGTATGTAGTTGTTACCACGTGGGGTACAGTTCTCAAACAAAATGTATATTTTCAAACAGGGAGAACAGAACACAATACCTGTTTGCAACAGATACTTATCGAACTGGTGAATGGTGTGATAAATTAAATCCTTTCCCCAGGGTAATGAACCGACAGGTCATGTGCTGCGATGTGATACTGATTCTAGTGCAAAGAATCTCTAACCGTAAAGAAGGGAAGCTCTCCTTCGACCAGAGATATACTGCCCTACCGCCACGAGAAAGTCCCCAGACAGCAGACGTTTTGGTGGCGGTCGCTATGGAAACAGGTTATTCCACTGCATTTTAGGTGTGGCGGAAAGCGCTTCTTTCGATTTGGCGCAGATAGAACCGACGAAAGTCGCATTTCGCTTTGTACTGAGGTCAATACTAGACGCTCGCATTCTGTGATTTTTAAAGCTGTGAAGTAACTTATACTATGTTGCACACTTTGTGGATTTTGTCTAGTTGAAAAATGGCTACATTTAAAAATGGAAAGACTTTGCATTCGTAAGCATGTGCAATAGTCCACAATGTTACGACATTTTTTGAAGAGGAAAAACCGCAAATTCTCTAAAATTCTAATTTCAAATGCAATGAAGAGAACTGAGGAAGCGACCGAGGTTTCAGCGTCATCAGTTAAAAAGATAAAACGTGAGGGGAAATCGCTTAATGACACTGAGATAAGTATTTTATCTATTTGAACAATTTACAATTATTGCTTAAAGAAGCTATTTTAAAAGTAACACAAAATGAATGGAAAAAACACTGTGAACACATTGAAAAAATAGAGAATATTTATTGGAAGAAAGATGGACTGATAGAAGATATTGTGAAGAAATTAGTGATAAATCTGTCGGATAGTGATTCAGACTCTTCTTCAAGTCAAGACATTTGAAGTGATTCGGACATAGTAGATAATAGTTATTCCAATGAATGTGAATGGATATTTTATAATTGATTGAAAAATATGAAAAGAATGAATATTTTAAAGTCATAATTTTGCTTATTTATCATTTATTTTTTCCTTTTTGCTGGCTAAAAGTTGTGTAACTTGCTGATTGAAAACTCTAATAAATTTCATTTAATTCGAAATTTAGTTTTAAACAAAATGATATAAATTCTAGTTTTAAATTGTAAGCTTTTCTCTCCCAAAATCGCCCGAACCTAAAAGAAAATATCCAAAACTACTTTGTTCTAATAAATTGACGGCTTCCCGTAGCCTCTGTCGCCTATAATAAAAATTATTTTATGAGTTTAAATGACGAGAAATTTTTAAGTTAATTTATAATTTAATGCGAAAATTTTGTTTAACTGTCGGATAAAAAACATCTACTATTTTCTTTTAGTACATCATGATAAACGAAACGGATTCTCCGCTTAACGAAGTGCGCTTGATTTGCCAAATGTTGCAGTCGATTTTAAACCTTTCTCCCTTCTTTCTTCGACTCGTCTAATTGCGGCAACCCTGTTCAGAGACTTTCTCGTGGCGGTAGGGCAGTAGTAACACCTGTATTTCATCTTGATGGTAAACACCCGTATCGCGATTGCTAACGCCCTGTCATGCAGGAAAAGCAACGTTACAGGACGAGAATCCGGAATGAAGGAAAGATTCTTTATTGTTTCTTCTCGTTTTTTTTTTTAACTTTGATAATCGTATGATAAGTGATGCAATTTAAATGTAAAACATATTTTCATTTACATAAAGACTTTTTAAAGCAAAATAAAAAAAATTTAATGCGTTTTTATACCTCCAGTTACATTCAAAATAAGAATATAAATGTGTATGCTTTTCCTTGCATAAATTTTTTCTTTATCATTAAAAGACATTACGGTTAAATAAAATTATATTTTATTTTATATCTAATTATACTTAAAATAAGAATTTTATTTTGCATGCATGATCTTACAAAAAACTTTTACACTCAAATTCAAGTGCACTCTTATATGTAATATTAATAAAATAGAAATTAATGATCATGTAAAACAAATAAAGTGTAAGAAGTTCCACAATTTTTTTTCACACTAAATATTATTTTCGCTCTACAGATATATTTTATTCTCAGATTATATTTCACAGATATATTTTATACTCTTCATTGAAGATAATTTTTGTAAATTTTAATAATACAACTGCAATTTATAAGTTGCAGATGAAATGTTTTTAAGAAAGACACTCTTCTATATTTTACATATTTCTTTCAGATAAACTCTTTTAGCAGAAGTGTAACTTAAACTACAGAAATTAAGGAGGAAAAAATAACTGCTGTAATAATTGTAAAATCAATAATGGTTCCTACCAGGAAAAAAGAATGTCCTATAAAAATATATTAGACAAAGAAAATAATGAAACATGAAGCTAAGCAAAATTTAATCAAACAATTTTTATTTACATATATTCATTATATAAACACATTTACATAAAAAGAAAATCCCAGTATAAATAATCTAAATGTATTTTATTTCTAATGTTATCTGCTTCAACACATCCAGCAAATCAGCCTGAACAGACAGAAAATTAAAAATAATTCTATCTCAAACAAGCTAATTAACTGGCTTATGTCAAGCTAAGGCTTAAGATTAGTAAAATAAAAAGTTCTAAGTATACAAATGAGTAAATATAATCATGATAAGGATCCTAAACGACAAGATCCTTTATTTCTAAAGGTGTTTATTGCGATTATATATGCATATTAAATAAAACAATAGATTAAATACTTTTAGGATCGAAATAATTCATGTACCTTTTGTGTTTGCAAGAGACTCAGCAAATCGACAATCCCAATCGGAAAATCAAATGTACACAGCCCAGAATTGTAATACACGATTAAATACATGTCAACCATGTAAATGAAGTGACAAAAATATTAAATTAACAACTTAAAATTGTAATAAAGTCAGCCCACGTGGTAATACAACAGACAAACACAGTGACTTGCGAAAGAAATAACCCATTTCCTTCCCCTCCTTGACAAAGAATCTCTTTCCATCACCCAAGATGCATTGCGCGAAATCATCGAGAAGGGATTTTACTCGAAGGGAATACCCCTGTATGGTTATTTCTCCTTTTAACATCCCGTTGGCAGTAGGCAGATGGCGATAGTTAAGTGTTAAGCCAACCTTCCCCCGTTTGTTCTAGTGTCTGCTCTCTGCCCTAGCGGGCTATAGAAGGAACTTTCGGATTCATATATTTTTTAGCAACCACAATACTTAGCGCGTTGGCGATATTTTATGATATTGGAGCGCCGTAAATTGGCATTGGAACGGAACTTTGCTGTTTAAGCCTGTTGCCTATACCGATAAAGTACGTTACTTTTAATATTTAGCATCGCATCTTTAAATTGTTACAGTTTTCTTTTCCTGATAATTATTGCAATTATAATGTCAGAAAACGATAAGAAAGATGTTAATAATATCGTTTGCAGTTATTGTGAGCGAATGTTTACTCAACTGAAGAACATGTATGCTCACATAAGAAAATTTCAACCTGGGGCGAAACAAAAAATCTTTATAAATCAATCAGTTAACAACTTCAATTTTTGATATGTATCAGCATTTGTGAACATGGCATTATTTGAGCAGAACAGATTTCGACTTATTAATCAATTGAAAATTTTTTGCCACACCAGTGTAGGAGTATTTGTAAAGGATATGTTTTCAATGAAGGTATAATATTAATATAGCAACACTAAAGGGGTCATAGAGTACAGTGTCATATAGAACTACTAAACTTATTTATAACAATATATATATATATAGTATATATCTTTTTGGTCTGATCTCTTTGGTCTAGTATATATCTTTTTGGTATCTTTTTGGCAGATGTGTTATTTAAGAAATAACACATCTGCTTCATCTTATACAGAAAATAATTTTTTTTAAATAGAAAATTGTTTTCTCATTTATTTACCCACTTGTACCAAATTAAAATACAAAATATATTTTCTATGTAATGTTATTTGTGTTGGATACTTGCTAATGATAATAATGCTTAAAAACCAGACAAATAATGTGTAGTTTTGGATACTGAAAATGTGCTGCTATTAGAGCATAACTAAACACCATAAAATATTTAAATATATGGAATATTATAATTCTTCGAATAGATTTTAAAGTCCCATTCTTTAACACCAATTTCTGAGTTCAGAATTTTAATGGATCAAGTACAAATAAATAATTGTTTAATTCGGTGGTGTACAATCCACTCATACATATTAAACTAAAGAAAAAAAAATCAATATTTTGAACTGATTGAAACAGGGACTGGAAAGAATATTTCAATTATATACCATAGATGGCGCCACTGAATAATATTACAGTAAAGTAGCAGTCAAAACATACATCGCCAAATGAGCGATTTTGTGCCAAATATGTTTTCCAACCTGCAAAAGTTCTTTCCTTCCAACTCCATGAACATGAGCAGTATAGGTTTTCATATCGGCCATAGCTCGCCAGCTTAGGGAGCAGACACTAGTCGATGTGATCAGGTTGTTTTAATAGGAGCACGAACATTGGTATGGGTTTCGTCCAGAAAAGAGCACCAGGCGCGAAGCGCCTTTAATCTCCAATCTCTAAGCACGAACATTGGACATACCACAGATTAATATATACAGATCTGTCGCTCCCGATTTCGCAGCGGCCTCAGAGATGGACCAAAATTGGATCAGAATGAGGGTTATTGCGCTCTTGGTGATGGTCGGGTTTGGTCTTAAGGTCTATTAAAAGGAACTCTTACTTATATTTACCTTGAGTCTTTCGATCCCAATGCTTAGCTCTTCGGCGATATTTTGTGGCATTACAAACCACCGCAAATTGTCTTTAGAACAAAATGAGCTGTGTTTTCCATGTATATACTGAAATAATGTATATACTAGTAAATTTAAATAAGTACTATTTATCTTCACGTTGCATTTGCCATTATCTTTTGTAGTATTACAAAAGTTTTAAAAGTCTTATCGAAGCCTGAGAAATAATAATTTTAGATACTTAGGCGTTTCGGTACCCATCTGCTGTCTGGGTAAATGGACACTGTTGTTATTTACATTAGTATTTCGGTATAAAATTTAGGAATCACAGATAATTACTTATATATTAGAAAAAAATAGTTGGGTATTCATAAAGACAAAACGATAACTAATAAATATTAGCGTATAGATACTATTAGTTAATAGTGATTATTCCCTGTTAACTTTCTAACCCCCCCCCCCCCCCTATTCACAAATGAGTTCTGGAAATTTTAGCAAAATTTCCATTTAATTTAATGTAATTATCTTAAGTTTCACTATACCAGCTGATTGTTCGGTATAAGGTAGGAGTCTATTTAATTTCTTACTTTTACCGACGAATTTGCTGGATTTTTAAGGCTGAAATCTAAAACATTTTGAAAATATGTATATCCTGTGTCCCGTCTTGGAGTTTAAATTATAGCAGATACAAATGTCTGTATACATATGTTTTTACACGAGGGTTTCTTTAAACCAACATGTTTTAATATGAGTGTTATTTTATACATGTGTTATTTCTTTAAACCGACATGTTTTAATATGTGTGTTACTTTATACATGTGTTATTTCTTTAAACCAACATGGTTTAATACGTGTGCTCTTTTACAAGTGTACTACAACCATAGGGGTATCTTTCAATCTTAACATGTTTCAAAAAGAGAGTGCGCTGTTTTAAAAATCGCACGACGCGCCCAAAGGCTTAGTGTAGCTGAGCATGTGGCTGGTTAGTGTAATGTGTGTAAGTGAATTATTTTTAAATCGTAGGCCCACCACCACCCGTTAATTTAAACTGGATAAAAAAAACAAGTGTTTAATATCCAATGTAAATCGACGCCACAATTTAACTGTGATTCTCAAATGAATGAGAATCTTTTTCCAACTTCTCATCTTCAGAGCATCTTCTAATAAAAGCTATTTTTCTTCTATTTTCTTTAAAGTATCCAATATTTCTTGAGAGTGTAGGCCCACCACCAATCCCGATATATATAAAGTACATCCCTACACTTTACCTCATTGATCTTCAGAGCATCTTCTATTTAAAAGACATATTTTTCTTCTATTTTCTTTAAAGTATCCAATATTTCTTGAGAGTGTAGGCCCACCACCAATCCCGATGTATATAAAATACATCCCTACACTTTATCTCATTGATCTTCAGAGCATCTTCTATTTAAAAGGCATATTTTTCTTCTATTTTCTTTAAAGTATCCAATATTTCTTGAAAGTGTAGGCCCACCACCAATCCTGATGTATATAAAATACATCCTTACACTTTACCTCATTGATCTTCTATTTAAAATTTATTAATATTCTAATCTGGGATATTAAAGTGTCCATATGCTTAGCTACTGAGACCATCTTCTAAAATGTAGCGTTTATCGTCGAAGGGTGATAGGGCTATTTTGTTGATTTCTATGGTATATAATTTGTGATGGTCATGATTAATCCTTGTTTGTTTTTCCCGGGCTGTTTTAAGGTTGAAAAGGCAGTCTCGATAATCTTCATGTCTTATTTTCCTTTGGACAACACTTTTAGAAACACCTTTGGCCGTTTTCTTTTCCATACAAGAAGTCTTCAGACTATACATCTTCGCCCGAAGTCCAACGAATTCCATGGCAGGGATACTTTTCAATTCGTCTTTAAGAATGTCTTGTATTTCTCTTCGGGAAATAATATATCTGTACTTACTTGAATTTTACACTTTTGTAATTTTTTTAAAAAAAATGTGGTAATGGGAAAAATTAACATTTTTTACAAAATGTTCCAAAAGCGTAAAAAAAAACAACAAAAATGTGGTAATGGGCAAAATTAACATTTTGCGACTTTTTTTTCAAAATGTTAATTTCTCTATAGGAATTAACATGGGTTTTCACACTTTTGTAATTTTTTTCAAAAAATGTGGTAATGGGAAAAATTAACATTTTGCACAAAATGTCTCAAAAACGTAAAAAAGCAACAAAGAATGTGGTAATGGGCAAAATTAACATTTTGCGATTTTTTTCAAAATTCCAATTTCTCTGTGGGAGTTAACATGGGTTTTCGCACTTTTGTAATTTTTTTTTACAAGAAATGTGCGTTTTTACAAAAATGCTACTAAAAATGTGGTAATGGGAAAAATTAACATTTCGCACAAAATGTTGCAAAAACGTAAAAAAACAACAAAAATGTGCGTTTTTACAAAAATGCGGCCAAAAAAGCTTGTTTTTAGAGTAGCAGAATCGCATGAATTGAGTGTAAGGGAGGGGGTCGAAAGCCCAGACCATCCGACTCATCCGAGGACTAAGAGCAACAAAATGGATGGCCGGAGTATGGGAGGTTCCTCAATCATTGCAGTCTTGGATTTCAAAATTTAAAAATAAATATTTTCAATAAATATTCCCAAAAATAAATATTTTAAATAATCGTGAAAGTGTGCTTATGTCCAAAACACTTGAGTGTTATGAATCTTGCAAGTTAATTAAAGGATGTTAATTAAATTAGTGTCATGAATCTCGCAAGTTAATTAAAGGATGTTAATTAAATTTAGTGATTAAGTATTGAATATCCGTATGCCAGGAGAGTGCCAAAGCTATGTTAAGGGTATACCAAGGGTATACCAAGACCATACCAAGGTCATCGTTCTTACACTATCCCTCCGCTATATCGTGGTTACGAAGTGAACTGTAAGAATATCGTATGATGAAGAGAGATGCTTACCCTATTCGTATGTCAAAGATGGTTACGAATACATAACTGTAAGAATTCTGCATTTTATTAATAAAATTTCGTAAATGTAAGTTTTTTTTCTTATAATTTTTCGCAAATGTAAGTTTTCTACTTTTAAAAAACCATACATGCGCTGTTTTCTCTGTGGAAATTAACATAGGTTTTCACACTTATGCTTTTTTCTAACGTTTTTTCACAAAAACACACTTTTTACATGTAAAAAACTAACAAAAACATGTTTTCAAAGTAGCAGAATCGCGTGAATTGATGTTTTAAAGTAGTAGAATTGCATGAATTGATGTTTTAAAGTAGTAGAATCGCGTGAATTGATGTTTTAAAGTAGTAGAATCGCGTGATCGACTATATTCGATGAATGACTCTATTCGGGGAAGTGTATACACCCAATGAGGGAACCCATAGACCGTTTATCAGCGATCCGCGAAACATTTAAGTTAGTAATGTTATGAATCCCACATCCACTTTAGTCTGAAAATCTAGAGAAACCCCAGAGAATATATCTATTTTGAAAATAAGTATTATAAAAAAGGGGTTAGTGTCTCAGTTTATACACATAGTGTGAGTCCTATTTCTCTAAATCCCGTCATTTTTAAAAATAAAAGTACATGCCATAACCCTCCACGCTTAAGTCTCGTTAAAAATGATATAGCTATAAGTGCCCCGCCCAGCCCTTTTGTGCGGATGGAGGGGTGATATTTAACACATTCTCGGCTCTAGGAGAATACGTTGTGGACGTTGACACGTGTTATATTACTGAATAAGAAATTGCTTAACCCAAAATGCGAGTGAGTCTGTATTCAGGAGATATATAGCCGAAAATGGTTATCCTGTGATTTTTAGCGTTTGAAATAGCAACATACACGCTAATTTCTTTACGACGAATAACATATATTTTTTGTATGCATACCAGTTTTAAGTGAAGTTTAACATATATAGCTTTCTGAGGGAGGGAGAAACGCCTAATATGGTGATATATATGATACACGCGCTCAACACAAATCGGCGGAAATAAATGGTGGGATAGCTTTTAAAGACGAGACTTTGAAATTTTTTTCGATAAATAAGGTATTTGAGGTTATTTAAAGTGTGAATGATCGATACATGGTAATAAAATGAGGAACTAGGCTAAGTTTTCAAGTATAGGACTTTGAAGTTTTTAGCTAAATGCAATATGTGCCAACATTTTATAGGTTTAAAGAAACTCTCGAGTAAAAACATATGTATACAGACATTTGTATCTGCTATAATTTAAACTCCAAGACATAAATGAATGCACGATTCATAACACTCAAGTATTTTAGACATGAGCACACTTTCACGATTATTTAAAATATTTATTTAAAATATTTATTTTTTTTAAATTTTTGAACTCCAAGGCCGAAATGATTGGGGAAATACCCCCTCCCATACACCCAATTCCCGAAATTCTACTACTTTAAAAACACACCTTTTTCATCACATTTTTGTAAAAATACACATTTTTGTTTTTTTTTACGTTTTTGCAACATTTTGTGCGAAATGTTAATTTTTGCCCATTACCACATTTTTAGTAGCATTTTTGTAAAAAGGCAAAATTTTTTTGTAAAAAAATTACAAAAGTGCGAAAACCCATGTTAATTCCCATAGAGAAATTGGCATTTTGAAAAAAAATCGCAAAATGTTAATTTTGCCCATAACCACATTTTTTGTTACTTTTTTACGTTTTTGAGACATTTTATGCAAAATGTTAATTTTTCCCATTACCACATTTTTCGAAAAAAAATTACAAAAGTGTGAAAACCCATGTTGATTCCCATAGAGAAATTAACATTTTGAAAAAAAAGTCGCAAAATGTTAATTTTGCCCATTACCACATTTTTGCTGTTTTTTTTTACGCTTTTGGAACATTTTGTACAAAATGTTAATTTTTCCCATTACCACACTTTTAAAAAAAAATTGCAAACGTGTAAAATTCAAGTAAGTACAGATATATTATTTCCCGAAGACAAATACCAGACATTCTTAAAACCTATGTTATTTCCCTTCTTCGTACAAGATTCTCAAGTATCTCATCATACGATATTCTCACAGTTAAGTATTCGTAACCGCCATATAGGCTAAGCACTCTTTTCTTAGAAGGCGGAGGGATATTGTAAGAACGATGTATCTTGGTACACCCTTGGCATACCCTTGGCGGAGGGATATTCATTACTTTATTTAATTATCTTCATTCATTTAAAGAAAAAAGAGAAAAAAATACGAATATTTTGTACTTAATTACTTCATTTAGAAAAAAGAAAAAAAATCCCAACTATCGGTAAAAATTCCAAGCTTTAATTCTCCTTTCTGCCACTAGGGGGCGCTGATGGTACTATTTCAAAGGCTCAGCTGTTGCCACCGCGAAAAATGCTTCTCCCATACAGGTGTTGCTATGGCAATTCAAACAAAAATATATTTCTAAGTTTCATCCTCAATAGTTCCGCTTACCCCCGCTAGGGGGCGCTGATGACACTGCTCCGCCACTGTCGGTGAATCCCAGGTGTTGGCATCCCCAAAAAGTTTCTTCTGTACTTAGAAAAAATCTCATTCCAAAAAATTTATTTCCCCCTAAACCCTTCGTACAAGACAACGAAATCGTTGCCACCCGAAAAAAAGTTTCTCAAAAATTTTACCCCCACCTTTTTTCATTTTCCCCCCTTTTACACACCCGTCCAGGATTACAGAATTCAAGATGGCGGCCATTTTGCTCCGCCACTGCCGGTGAACTCTCCTTCTTCTACTACTACTGAAGAGGAATCGGCTCCTACCACAAAACTTATTTCCTCTATAGTTTTTTCCACGAAATTGTCAATTTCCCAATATTTATTTTCAACTTTTACTACGTGCTCACAATATTTATTTCACTGCTCTTTTGTAATACTGGCAATGGCTTCAGACGTTAGATTTTTCATTGTTGTTAAGTTTAGCATTAACATTCCTTTCTTGCACATACGTTGTCGTACGGCGTGCACGACATTTTGTAATTTCGTCGTACGGCGTGCACGACATTTTGTAATTTCGTCGTACGGCGTGCACGACATTTTGTAATTTCGTCGTACGGCGTGCACGACATTTTGTAATTTCGTCGTACGGCGTGCACGACATTTTGTAATTTCGTCGTACGGCGTGCACGACATTTTGTAATTTCAATTACGGATGACAACCTAGCTAATGAGCTATTTAAATGCTGCAGAGGGAACCTATGACAACACATGCATACATAAACAGTGGTCATCCCCTTCTGCATCAACAACGAATGGTAGATGTGGTAGGAAACAATGAGGGAAAGAAAAAAGCGCCCCAAAGCCGTATTCCAAAAAGTTCAGTCGACTTCAAATTTTCGAACGAGCTAACATCATGTTTCTTGGTTTTGTGAAAAAAAGTATATCGAATGTGAGCGATAAAATGGAAGCTTGTTGCAGTTATGAGATGTGCAACAGTTTCGTACATCATTGAGATTGCACGAATAAGTACTTAACACAAAAGAGTAGAGGTAAATTAGGTTTCAATTTGTCACTAATTAGCACGGAAGGCACACTTTTATCGATTATTCAAATAATGAACAATCAGTTCGTAAGAGTAGATTATATTAACGAGTTCTTAGATATTGAACTAAAAGAACTATTTTGAGTGTCGATTGCTTAAAAGAAACTGTTTTAAAAATATATGTCAATTTTATTATGTGTGTAAATATGTATTAATGAAATATTGTCAGTGTTATATGTCTTATAATAATAGATTTAATAATAGTATCATTAATCAAGATACAATGGATGTCTATAACTTAAAATATTAAAATAAATTGATCAATTAAGTCAAGTGTATTTATTTATATTTTGTGTGTTGGTCTCTCCGGTTTGAGAACCAGGAGCTTACATGCTCCACCCCTAGCGACGGCATCATAGGTAAGTCCTATAGTGGTAATTTTGATAAGGACACGTTTACCTTATTACATACCTCTTAATAGAAGCCCAAGCCATATATATATTTTGAATTTTATATTCTGATTAACTAAATAAACGGATACTAGAAGTTGGAATCATCATCATCACGCTGGGAATGGATTACTGGAGCGCCTGGCCAAAGAGACCATATCTCCGGGGTGAGGATTATACAGCTCAATATTGGAAATTATTTGAATTGCTCCATAAGAGGGGGATGAGATAGATAATTTAGACAAGGATGTATCAGACTAAAGGTGGTACAGTGTGAGAGATGGATTTCTCAAACGAAAAAAAGGGGGCCACATTTTTTTTATATATATAATATTATTAATAAATAATACTTCTCGTCTCAGAAGTTTCCAGTGAGAGCATGAGTTTATATCAAGGACAGGAGTGAGAGAGGGTTTGATTTGCTGAAGCTCACATAAAGTGCAGGAGGGGTTTAACAAAACTAGACGAAATAGGTTTTATTAACATGAGGTGCCGGTAGATGGCGACATGAACGCTGTTGCGGTTTTCCACAAACAGAAAGAGATGCAGGCCTAGAGCAATTACATTAAACAGAACAGGAGGAAATTTATGTCAAATGTGACATAATATATGATGTTAATGGGTAGGGTTTTGGGGCCTTTTCTGGTGATAAAGTCAATACCGGGAGCTTTGCAGTTTTTTAGGTTTTTAATTTCGTTTATGACTTCCGAGGGGGAGGGGCTTGATTTGGTGAGTGGGCGGGTATAAGAAAAATGTGTTAAGCGTGTTTTGGACCTCTGTTTCTGTGAGCGGGCAGTTGAGATTTTTGTTTCCCGAAAATTGGGACTCATAATTTTCTGCCAAAGCATTAACAATTTCCAGATCAGTGCGGGCCGTTCCGCGAGGTGTGTTGAGATGTGTAATTTGGGGTCTAGGATTCTTCAGCTTCTTGATAAATTCCCAAAATGAGTTATCCGTGGGCGTGAGAGTGTCTATGTATCTTCTCCACTGATGTGGTTTGTGCAGGTTAATTTTTAATTTAATTTGGCTACTTAATTGGTTGAGCTGGGTTTTGTAAATGGGGAACCGGGTATTTTGCCAGAGCTGTCTAGTTCGATTACGCTTTTTAATTAAATTTTTGATATGAAAAGGAAGCTTGTGATGAGTGTGTGTGTGTGTGTGTGTGGGGGGGCTGTATGTGGTGGCAATTGCCAGAACAGATTTGATTTCGTTGGTCATGGTTTCTAGTGCACTTTTCAATGTCGGTGGTGTTGTTTATGTTGGTGAACAAGAGGGGGAATTTGAAAGGTTTTTGCTGAAGATTTTCCAATTCGTGGATTCAATGGAGGGAGGGGGGGGGCTGGGCAAATTAGAGTTGAGCAGGAGGGTGAGTTTAATGGGGAGGTGATCCGAATTGAACTCGTTAAGAGTATAGATTTCATAAGGGAAAGGGATATTGTTTAGGAGTGCAAAGTCGATAATGGATTTTGTTCTCAGATTAGGTTTGGTGGAGGATGTGGGGTGAAGGTGTCTGATGCTATTATTTCTGATGTATGTGTCCAGCTCTCTGCCGTATTTGTTCCTTCTGGCACAGCACCAATTGACGTGGTGGGCATTAAAGTCCCCCATCATAGTTGACTTGTCCTGAAGTCCAAATAATGCAGAGAGATCGTCAGTTACGTTTTGGGTGGAGTTCTGTTTGGCGTATGCCAAACCAATTAAAATGAAGTGTGAGCTTGGAATTTTAAACTTAATGAGGGTGTGTTCGATTATGTTTGTGTTGCTAGGATTAAGAGACTTGTGTTCCAGATGGTTTTTTATGTATATGGCTGTGCCATCGTGATGAGCAGAGGTGTTCTCACGGGGTGTGTGATAAAGGGAGTAATTAGGAATACGCATTGTATTGGTGGGACCGTTAACTTTAGTTTCTTGGACAAATAGTAGGTGAGGGTTGTGGTCTTCTGCGAAACCTCTTAATTCTTGAATCTTGTTGGAAGGCCCGTTCTCGTTCCATGATATGATCGTAAAAGAATGGGGGGGATCATTGAAGGTTCTGATTGAAGTGAAGATCAAGTGTCATTAAAATTTAGAGTCCTTTATCGACGATTGGGGTGTCCTCTTAGAAAATGTTTCCTATTTCTTTAATAAAGGCCATGATCTTAGGGATGTTTATACTCTTAAAGATTTTAGTGATTTCATTGTAAATGTTAATTATTTCGTTGATGGAGGCTGTTTTAACTTTTGGATACGTTTGGCTGTCTGGGTTTGCTTTAGGATTGTCTTTTCCACTCGTGTTTTCGTTCTCATTAGGGCCAGGACCGACGAGGGGGAGGGATTTTTTCCGCAGTCTGAGAGATTATTGTTTTCGAGGGGGCTCTGTTGCTTTCCATAGTGATTATGTTGGTTGCTGGGTTCGTTTGGGAAGATTGGTTTAACAGGGTAGAAGGATACTTTTTATTTGGGGTGTGCGAATTTTGGCGGAGGGGGAGGGGGATCGGCTGATCGCTCGATGAATTTGGGTTTTGTATTACAGCAGGAGGGTTTCTAGTTTCAACGGTGATTTCATTTCTAGTTTCTTGAATGTTGGCTGCCCTAACGGACGGGATGCCTTTGCATGGTAGATTCTATGCATTCGGGGGGACGGGGGGGGGAACTCCGGGATGCAGGAGGGTTTTTTCTCTGTTCATTTCGGTTATTGCGGGATGGCGACGTGTTTCTTGAGGGAGAGTACGATCCACGGGGAGTGCGCTGGTAGCACAGAATACTATATTCAGAAGATTCACTCCCATAGGAACTTATGGCAACATCGTTAACATAGGATTTCGCATAGACACTAGCGTTCGAGGAGCCAACCATCGCAGCTATGACGTAAAAAAGCTCGACTGCTAGATTTGGCGACTATCGCTCAGTTGACGATTTTATATTAATGCGGCCAAAAAATAATTACGGAACTGTACTTTTATAATTTTTTAAACTATAAACATAATTAGCATTTCAAAACACTTTTATCTGTAATATGTGTAACTTTAAATAAATAAACATAGATATATATTTAATTCATGTAATCATAAACTAAATAAAAAAATTGACGCATTGCATCACTGTAAATCATTATACATCAAAATTTACAAGCTAACATACCCAAAAGACTGAAATATTATGTAATATTTTCAGCCTAAAAAGTATGCTAGCGTGTTGATTGTTAAATTGCTTAGTTCATAATTTATTCTGGGATGCTGTTAATATATATATATATATATATATATATATATATATATATATATATTAAAATACACTAATATTCTTATAATAAATAACAAATTTACATAAATGCATTATCAAAGTGTCGAACTCAATCGCTAATTACAAAGGGGGGGGATTATTTTCCACATTACGTCAGTTAGTAAAAAGCATGTAAAATATATACACATTCAATATATTCATTCAATGTCATATTCAACTTACTCTAGAAAAAGCTATCCAAATATCAATTTTTATACATTTCATATAAATGCGGGAAAGGTTTTTTAACTAATAATGCCAATGTTTCTTAAAATTTAGTCTACTCGGCAGTGATAATTCTGCTCCAATTTCTTATGATGAACACGTGCATAAGATGAAATATGGGATGGATAACAAATAACCATTTTATTTAAATAAAATAAATTACATACCATGTAAACGTAATCCCTTTTCTTTTGGTAATCCATAAAAAATAAAATATCTGATTATAAAATCCAAAATAGCAGCGAAAGTCTGTTTTCAACGTGTAAACATGCGATGATAGAACAAAGTTCTTCCAAGTACCAAGTGTTCCGTTCAGTGCCAAATAGGGTTATATTTGCAGAACGTCTTGGCGAAAACCGTCACAGGCCATCGCCAAGCGTGCCAACCTTGATATTGGATATTATTTTGGTTGGCGGTTGAGGGCGTTGCTGTCGAGTGAAACGTCTGTTTATATTAGTCTGTGGCTGGTAGTTAGTATCAAATTTATCAGCATCCGGGGGATCTACTTTTATTAACAGGGTTAGCAGGGCATGCTCTAAAGTTAGCGGGATGGGACCTCCACAGTTTGTACAGGTTGCAGGGGTGGATCTTGGTTTAGTACAGAGTCGGGTCGAGTGCGGGCCGGCGCAATTCAGACATTTGTAGTCGTGCGAGCACTGGTCCGAGGAGTGTTGCCACCCTTGATTTCGGTAGCATTGTCCAAAGCCTTTAGGGATGAAGGATACTACTTCCGCGTATATAAAATTTACGTGCCGAGTTTTATAGATTTCATCAAGATCAGTGTTTAGGGGGGGGGGTGCATCAGGAAGTTTGGAAGAGGGAGTTTAGTACGGAGACTTCTCATACTGTGTACTTTAATGAGTTGAAATCCTTGGCTTAAGAAGAAATTTTTAATTTCCTCAGAGGGGTAAGAGGAGGGAAGGCTCTTAAAAACAACCTTCTTTGGCCTATTCATTTTCAGGTTGATGGAGTGAAACTTATGATTATTGCCTATCAGATACTTTTGTACCGCTCTGTATTGATCGTTGGTATTGACGTAAGCTCTTAAAATTTCCCCGGTGAACTTTGCACGAATCTAATTTTCGGTGATTTTACCGAGGGCTTCCATAAGGGTTCTAGGGTTTTCCTGAATCTCAATAAGAAAGAGTTCGGGATGCTGATCTTTAACGATGATAAGGGGGGGGGGGGGGAGAGTTCTGTTTCCTTAGAGGAGGTGGTTATTGGGATTTCTTCGGTGATTACTGCCGAGTTTGCAGCTTGGCTAGCAGCTCCATCTGTTGGCTTAGAGGGATTACATTTGCCAGGATTGACAAGGGAGCTGTTGGATTCAATGGTTACAACATTTACATTTCCGTTACAAGTCATGGGGCTAATATCCTCATCCATCAGAGCTTCAGATTCGGGGTTAATAGTAACCGTCTCAGAATTTAAGCTGGGGGTAGGTATATTTTCAGTGGAAGTATCGGAGGCTAAATTATTGCAATTTCTTTTGGATCTAGACCTAGTGGTCACTTGACTAACAGTGATGGTGAGTTTAGACAGATTTTCAGTCGCAAGCTCAATGCTAGTCTAACGCAACGATTCTAAATGCGTTCCAACAATTTTAAATTCCAAATTATTGGCGAAATGCGATCGCCAAACGGGTTTCTGCGTTCAGCAACCCTTTCCCTGTAATTCACAAATCATCTGATTGCCAGTCTTCTTCCCTATAGCGAAGTGGACTCATCCAAGGTCATCTGCCAACTCATAGTAGCCGGATAGTACCTATTTGCAACAGATACTTGTCGAGCTGATGAATGTTGTGATAAACTATATCCTTTCCCCAGGGTAATGAACCGACAGGTAATGTGCTACGATGTGATCAGGTTGGTTTAACAAAACCACGGACATTGGACATACCACAGATTAATATATACAGACCTGTCTCTCTCGATTTCGCAGCGCCCTCACAGATGGCTCAAAATTGGAACAGAATGAGGGTTTGCGCGATCTTGGCGATGGTCTGGTTTGGTTTCAAGGTCTACTAAAAAGGACTACTCTTACTTCCATTTACCTTGGGTCTTTCGAATTAGATTGTTTTCTAATAACCCCAATATTTAGCTCTTTGGCGATGTTTTGTGGCATTAAAAACCACGCAAATTGCCTTTAGAACAAAATGAGCTGTGTTTTCCATGCATATACTGAAATAGTGTTATTACTAGTAAATTGAAATAAGTACTATTTATCTTCACGCTGCATTTGCCAGTATCCTTTGTAGTCTTACAAAAGTTTTAAAGGCTTATCGAAGCCTGAGAAATAATAATTTTAGATACTTAGGCGTTTCGGTACTCATCTGCTGTCTGGGTAAAGGGACACTGTTATTATTTACATTTGTCTTTCGATGTAAAATTTAGGAATCACAGCAAATTACTTATATACTAGAATAAATAGCTGGGTATACATAAAGACAAAACAAACGATAACTAATAAATATTAGTGTATAGATTAGTTAATAGTGATTATTCACTGTTAACTTTCTAACTCCCCCCGCTCACATTCACAAATGAGTTCTGGAATTTTTAGCAAAATTTCCATTTAATTTAAAGTAATTATCTTAAGTTTCACTCTACCATTTGATTATTCGGTATAAGGTAGAGTCTATTAAATTTTCTACTTCTACCAACTAATTTGCTGGATTTTTAGAGCATAAAATCTGAAACATTTTGAAAATATATATATCCTGATATGTTTGAAGATCTGAAAGGACTTTTAATTAGTGACAAAAGCTATTATTTTAAGCCATTGCTTTATTAATTTGAAGGTAAAAAAATGTTTGTTGTCTGTAGGGCTAGGACCTTAGTGATTTTGCTTTTTTTGCGTGGGGGGGGGGGATTAATATTGGTGTATACAAATGTATTTCATAAGAAACTAAGCGTATTTAAGTTAAAGCATACCTGTGTTAAAACATTTTTTTAGACTTTTCTGTCACTTTACAGCACTTTTCTTTACAGCACGTCACTTTAGAGCACTTTGCTATTTTTGGATCATTATTTTGCATATTTTGGTATTTTTAATAAAAAAGGGCATGCATGCTTAGATGAATTTCCTTAAAAGCACAGGATCGGCAGATATTAAAGTTGTATTCATTGTTCAATCATTGTTTTTATTATAGATCATGAGTTGGAATAAGAAGACAATACATAAAGAATTTCCAGTGACGTAACAGTAATGAACAAATTAATTATTTTTCAGATTCTTTTCATTTTGTTTCATGCAACACTTTTTCTCTATTGAATTTGTTTTGCTAGGACATATAAATGTGAAACATTTAGGTCGTACTACTTTCGTTCCTTTTTATACATAGTATAATGTATAAGGAAAGTACTGTGACGGGGTCGAAATTTCGAATTCGAGTTTTCGACGGGAGATCACGTTTCAAGCATCCCTGAACACGAATCACACGTTTTTGAGGTGATGTCTGTGTGTGTGTGCGTCAGTTAGCTTGTGGAAATGATATCTCACGAACGAATGAAGCGATTTGAACAAAATTTGGTACTAAAATCACAATTAGTGTATACTGGAAGCCTGTTTCTTTTCATAGACTCCAATGTTCAGAACTCACCTAAATTTTGAAGAAAACACTAATGACAGTTACGCAAATAATAATTTTTTATGTAAATTTTTATTAGAAAACGATTGACATAAATTTTAGAACGCTAACATAAACCGTTCTCGACATATTGTACATTTTTTAAATATATTCATCAAAAACATCATAAAATTTATGAAAAGTATTTCAACTATTGTGAAATCTGTTCACTTTTCATATGTAATTTTATGCGATAAATTTATTATCAGCATTCTCGTAGATCTAGCGCGTTCCATTCTCAAGAGAAGACACTTTGGGTAATAGCATCTTAATTTGACGCCATTACTCGTTTATCTACTATAAGAATAAAATATTTTTGTATCCACAATGCTTGGCGAAACTTTGGCGACGAATTCAGCGGTCCATAGCCAATTTGGCTAGTTTTTTAAATGTTGCCAAATGGACGAAAGTATCGCCAAATTGATAAAATTTCACCATAAAAATAAAAATAACTTAATACTAGAGTTGTTTTTAATATAGGCAATGAGTTGGTTAATAAAGAATTTCCAGTGACATAAAAATAATGAACAAATTGAATATTTTTCAGATTCTTTTCATCTTGTTTTATGCAACTTTCACTTTCCAATTAGTTATGCTGAGACATATAAATGTAAAACTTTTAGGTCATATTACTTTCTTTATATACATAGTATAATGTATATATAAGGAATTTATTGTGACGGGGTCGAAAATTCGAATTCGAGATTTCGACGGTAGAGCACGTTTCAAACATCGCCGAACACAAATCAGACGTTTTTGAGGTGATGTCTCTCTGTGTGTGTGTGAAAGTATGTGTGTGTCAGTGAGCCTGTGAAGACGATATCTCATAAACGAATGAAGCGGGTCGAACAAAATTTGGTACTAAAGTCACAATCAGTGCGTACTGGAAATCTGTTTTTCTAAACGTAATCCAATGTTCAGAACCCACCTAAATTTTGGAATGAAATTTTGAAAAAATCATCAAAAAATTAAAACATTATAACTAATTGATGAAAATCCAATATCTCGGAAAGAAATAAGAATCTACTATAAGAGAAGATACTTTGGGTAATAGTTTTGTATTTGGACGCCATTACCCGTTTTTCTTCTGTAAGAATAACCTATTTCTTTGATCATAATGCTTGACGAAATTTTAGCAACGAATTTGGCGGAATGTCGCCAAATTGATAAAAAGTGTCATCAAATTCATAAAAATGACGCTAAATCAATGAAAATGAAGACTATTTTATTCAAATTCAATATGTTGAAAAGAATATAAGAATCTACTATAAGAGAAGATACTTTTGGTCACAGTTTTGTATTTGGACGCCATTAGTCGTTTATCTACTATTCCTTCGAATAACCTATTTCTTCGACAATAACGCTTGGCGGTATTCTGGCGGCATATTGCATACTTGGCGAATTGGTAAAAATATTATCACATTGATAAAAATTTCGCCAAATTGGTAAAACTGATGGCAAATAATTAAAATATCGCCATATTGATAAAAATGACTCCAAATCGTATGCAACGTTTTGTAAACCTTTAATTCTCTCATATGATAGGCATACCTTTAATTATATAAGAATTGAGCGTCTAAATATCGCCAAATTGGCGATATTTAACCCCACACTGACGAAAATATTGTCAAAATTGCAAAAATGATAGCAAGGTAAAGAAAATGAAGCCTAATTTATGAATTTATTAATAAAATATTTAAAGATAGCGACTTATTGAGAATGGTATCAATATTGATAGTTGTTTATTTAGAATTGCGCAAAAAATAAATTAATTGGGATCTTTGAAATTGTTTTACATGTTGCCATCCGGAAAATCGCCAAATGTACAATTCAACAATAAAATCACAGTGCCGTTGATCTTAAACATTATTTTTTGACTGTAATAGTTTTAAATTCATTACATTATATAAGGAAAGTCATGTGCTGCCCACATCATATTTTTTGTGTTTGTATTTGAAGCATTGGTAAACGATAGGCACGTGCCGTCAGGAAATTAATTATGTGGATACATTATATAAAATAATTGCGATAGTTTGAATTTGTTTCTTATGAATTGAATGATTTCAGCACAAAATAATCAGAATTCATGATTTTCGTTGGATTATTTTACATGGTAAGGTGTACCATTTGAGTCTCATCTGATAGAAAAAGAAATTAGATCAGATTCAAAATATTATGATGAAGTCCTCTCACTTAAGCGATTCTCAAAAGATTCAAAATGGCATGACTAAGAGACGACGTAAGAGATAGTCCCATTTCACGAAATTAATTTTGCTACATACATTATATACTATTATTTTGACTCCATTAAAAATAATAATTTTGGATGAAATATATTTAATTTTAAACATTTATTAAAACATAACTTATAAACAGAAAAAATATCATAACTTATCACAGCTTATTCGAGCATATAGAAGCATTTAAAACAAAACAAGAAAATGAGAAAATGAAACAAATGAGAACTTGATTTAATGATTAAAAGAACATCTAGTAAAATATACATTCATCATTTATCTGTTCGCTGTTTTTTAAATTTTGGTGAAAGATTTACAGACCATTTGCTGAGACAAGTTATAAATTGCTGATGCAAGTTATTGAGGAATTCGTTAATAAATAAATAAAATTGATTTAAATTATTCCTTTCGCTTTCGGGAATATCTTCACCGCGGTCTTCATAACTTTTACACCCGTACGTTTCATCATACTTACTTTTGAACTCAAAAACATCATATTCACTTTCCAAGCACCATCTCAAGAACAGCTCAATTTTCTCCCATTTACCTCCTGCGTAATTCAAAGAGTACCTAGGATCAGTGTCATTTACTGATTCATGAATCTGTGACATACAGTCAAGAGATAAAATAGTTTCTTTTTTCAGTTCTCGTATTTCCTCAAAAGATAAACTAAGCCAAGTAAAAAATATTTCCGCAGTTTCCCATTTATTATCGTTTATTAGGTTAAAGTGCATACGTATTAAATGATCACGAGTACCGTTTGCACCTCTCTTTTTAAATGACTTTTTAAAATTATTTATTTCATCTTCAGAGCTAAAACACCAAGTTAAAAATTTTTCGACTTCTTCCCACTTACCACCTGTGAACATTAGCGGTCCGTTATCACTTCCCATAGAATACTGCTTTATTTTATAGCTATATATCAATCTTTTACAAGCATCTCTTCCTATAACATTGGCAACATCTCTCTTATATTGTTTAATTTGTTCTTCAGAAGAAAGACTCCACTTGGTAAATTCATTTGCAAGATCTACATGATTTGCAGTTACTAAATTCCTGCATTTAACCATTCCTTGACGACAAAAGATTAATGTTTTCTTGAATTCTGTTGCGTTTTCTTCGGTGAGAAAGCACAACTTAATCACTTTATCAATAGCTGTTAATTTTTTATCATGTGAAATAATTTTAAGGCAAGCATTTTTTCCATAGTCGGAGTAAATCATTTTTTCCTTAAGTTTATTTATGTCCACATGAGATAAAGTGCTCCACTTAATGAATGACTCAACTTCATGCCATTCTTCATTTGTCATAAAATCGATACAGATATTATACGCTTTTTCTTTAGTGCAAAGTTCTTTTTTGAACTTCTGTACTTTCTCTTTAGAAATATAGCAATTTGATACAAATTCATCAAGCAATCTCCATCTCTTAAATTGAATTAGATTTAAGCACATTTCTGTTCCTTTGATAGACGAAATTATATTCTCTTTCTCTTCGTTAGTTGCATTGTCTAATATCCATTCAATAATTATTTTATCTTGATAAGTATAGTTATCTTCTTTGAATATGTGATCAAGTAATATACTGCCCGCATTACGTATTTCATGTGAAAAACCATTGCCCGAACGGCAATCTGTAAAAACAAATATTTTATACTGTTCGGGTATTTTGTTCAAAAATACTCTCAGAAGCTCTTTATAGTCGTAAAATAATCCTTCACCATACTCTTGATATCCTTTAGAAGCTCCAATTTTACACGTAAAGCGTCTTAAAATTTCAACATAACCACTGTGTGGTAAAAAGTCCCACATCAATCTTACAGTTTTCAAAAAGTAATCTTGGTACGGAAAGTCTAGAAATAATTCCAATACCATAGAATATACAAAATGAGGATCCTCTTCACTTTCTGTAAGGTCTTTTTTTAAAAATGCTATCTGTGTATCCCGTCTCATTTTTGAAAATAAGAAGCACAGGATTTCAGTATAATAGTGATTTGGCACCCATTGTTCAACCAAACCACTGTCCCAATAACTATGTGCCCAAACCCCATTTTCACTGAAATCGTTGAAAATATTGGAATCATCCATTCCTTCTATGCTATTGCTAACTGCCTCTTGAGCAGCATAAATTAGAGCACCATCATCTCTGATCAAATTTGTTTGCTCTAAGCAATATTTCACTACATCTTTGCTTCCACTCTTTACAGCCATCCGAAGCCAAAATAAATTAGGGTCTGTATCTCCTCTTATTTTATCTATCTCATTCTTGAGATAATAAGACCAAAACTTTACAAAATGTGGTTGCTGAATCATACTTGGGTATTCAGGATCATAAAATTCTTCTTTTTCTGTCTTTGTCATTTGCTTGTCCAACGCAGGAATATGTTGATTCATGCAATAAAGAAGAGCCAATTTATACTTCTGTTTAATTGTTAGACTGGCGTCCATCACCATAGCTTCTGCTGTTTTTGTACAATCTACGATGCCACGTAGTGTGATAAATGTGCTGCTGTTAAAAAAGTTGAAGCTATAATTACGTGAAAAACCGAGAGTTATTTCGTGATATTTTGCCCAAACAAGCACACGCCTTCCGATTAATAGGACAGCACCTATTACTTTTTCCTGCAGTTCTTTTGTTAGACACAATTTATCTAATATAATCCTCGCCCTTTTTTCGACTATTTCAGTCCATTGTATCTTTCGTCGTTCCTTATAGCCTGTCTTATTTTTATCATATTCCGAATTGAATACGCAAAGTATTTCTTTCTTCAACTGATGGTTATTGCATATTTCAACAGCAACTTTTATTGCTGCAAAATTTTCCAGTGACATCATACCGCTCTTCGAAATATCAAGTATATGAACTCTTAAAAACAATTTTAAGGATGTTTACATGATTACATATATGAATTATATGCTGTATATGGCTTATATAGTATGAAGGCACTAAATCTTCTTCTGTCAAAACTGAAAATAAAGAATAAAAAAGAAATATATTCAATTATGACATTACATCATTTTGACGACATCCTATATCAAATTATTTAACAACAAAAATACTGCTTTTACAGTTTCAAATAAAATAAGTGTTCAATAAGTTAAGACAAACGGAGAAAACTTAAAAATGTGTAATTTAAAAAAAAAAAATTCACAGTATTATGTGAAGTGGGAGTGATAAAACGTATAAAGGCGTATCTATTTTTATCTTAAATTATTGATTAACTATCTGATCAAAGATAGAGAAACTAACACTCTTTAAAAAAAATCTGATGTGGGCAACACATGACTTTCCTTATATAACGTAATGAATTTACCACTTTTACAGTAAAATAAATAGGTTTTTCTTATAGTAGATACTAATATTCTTTCCAAGATATTGAATTTTCGACAATTAGTCGTCATTTCATTGATTTAGCGTCATTTTTATCCATTTGGCCAGATTTTCATTAATTTGTCAACATTTCAAAAAGTCGCCAAGTTGGCGACATTCCGCCAAAATTCGTTGCCAAAATCTCGCCAAGCATAATGGACAAAGAAATAAGTTATTCTTACAGCAGATAAATGAATATTGGCGTTCAAATACAAAAGTATTACTCAAAGTATCTTTTTTCATGAATGGAACGAGCTAGATCCACGAGAATGATGTCATCCAATATATCGCATGGTATTACTGAAAAGTGAACATGTCTCTCAAGAGGAAATATTTTTTTTTATTTTATATGACTTTCTGATAATTTTTTGAAAAATGTGCAATATATCGAGAACGGTTCATGTTAGCGTTCTAAATTTTATGTCAATCGTTTTCTAATGAAAAATTACATAAGAAATGTCTATATGCGTAACTTTATTAGTGGTTTTGATTTTTTGACTATTTTTTCCAAATTTCATTTGAAAATTTAGGGGTGTTCTTAACATTCGATTGTGTATAAAAACAATAGGCTTCCAGTGTTTACGGATTGTGATTTTTGTACCAAATTTGGATCAAATCGGTCCATTCGTTTGTCAGTTATCGTCTTCACAGACTCTCTCTCTCACACACACATACTTTCACACACACACACACAGACATCACTTCAAAAATGTTTGATTCGTGATCAGGGATGCTTGAAACGTGCTCTCCCGTCGAAAACTCGATTTCGAATTTTCAACCCCGTCACAATACTTTCCTTATACATTATGTATATAAGGAAAGTAATAGGATTTTCTTATAGTAGATACTAATATTCTTTCCAAGATATTGAATTTTCGACAATTAGTCGTCATTTTCATTGATTTAGCATCATTTTTATCCATTTGGCGAGATTTTCATCAATTTGGCAACATTTAAAAAATGTCGCCAAGTTGGCGACATTCCGCTAAATTCGTCGCCAATATCTCGCCAAGAGTTATGGACTAAGAAAAAAGTTATTCTTACAGCAGATAAATGACTATTGGCGTTCTAATACAAAAGTATTATTCAAAGTATATTTTTTCATGAATGGAACGAGCCAGATCCACGAGAATGATGTCACTCAATTTATTGCATGGTATTACATATGAAAAGTGAACATGTTTCTCAATAGGAATTTTTTTTCTTATGTGACTTTTTCATAATTTTTTTGAAAAATGTACAATATCTCGAGAACGGTTCATGTTAGCGTTCTAAAATTTATGCCAATCGTTTTCTAATGAAAAATTACATAAGAAATGTCTATTTGTGTAACTTTATTAGCGGTTTTGATTTTTTAACGATTTTTTCAAAATTTCATTCGATAATTTAGGTGGGTTCTGGACATTCGATCACATATAAAAACAATATGCTTCCAGTGTTTACGGATTGTGATTTTTGTACCAAATTTGGTTCGAATCGGTCCATTCGTTCGTCAGTTATCGTCTCCCCAGACTCACTGACACACACACACACATACTTTCACACACACACACACACACACACACACACACACACAGACATCACTTCAAAAATGTTTGATTCGTGATCAGGGATGCTTGAAACGTGCTCTCCCGTCGAAAACTCGAATTCGAATTTTCGACCCCGTCACAATACTTTCCTTATACATTATGAATATAAGGAAAGTAATAAGTTACAACGTATTTGATGTGAATAACATACATGATTGGGCTAAGTGTGGGGGAGGGGGCGGTCTTGCTTCAGAAGCACGCATTTTATTATTTCATTCAAAAAATTCGGAGATTTAATGAACTTGGAAATCCAATTTAAGGATGTTTAATGACTGGTGTAATTTGAACAGAAAAGTTGAAAATATATGTATTCAAGAGCATATTCATGTACCGACATGCAAGTTTACAAATTAATTTGAATGCAAAATTCGTCAGATATATTATCTTCGAATAGTTATCTAGTAATTTGAAGCCATTTGACAGCCAGCAAAATAAATGCCTCTGAAAAAAAAATTGAATACACTAATTGAAGTTTACAGTAGTTTTATCTCCAAAATTTTATTCACGCAAAACCAATACGGATCCATCGGATTGGAACTACTGCCGATTATATTTTTCGGAATTTATCAGAAGTTAGAAGTAATTTACTTCATTATGCAGTGTCATGAGAGTTATTTTCATATTTTTTTTTTCAAAATAAAGTTTAAATTAGTAAGTACACAAATGTTATGAATTAGTTGTACATCACAGCATCAAACGTTATAAAAAGCAAATAAAGGATGTCATGAATAAACTGGGGGAAAAAAATGAATATAAATTATTTCAGGCACTTAGAAGTTAAAATATAAAATGTAACGGCAATTCAGAATATATTTTAGAAGTTTTATTTTGCGAAATGCTATTCTCGTAAAATCGTTTTGGCTCCATTATATATACTATATATACAACAGGGAACCCCAGAAAAATTTGAAATATGAATTGTATCACGTAACTTTTAAACCGCACAAAAAGAGACTTGGCTGCATAAAGGGAATAAACGGATCATTTATGTATAAAAAAAAAAATTGTGTACTGATTTTTTTAGAATTTATTTTTATTTTGCTCAATTAAAATTTAGTTTATTTTGAAATCTTCAAACCAGACTATGCGAGGTGTTGCTGTACTTATTTGCTTAGTATAGAAATTTTCATTATTTCTGATTTATGAACGGCTACTTTAGAGATTTACAAACGTTTAACCTCTAATATTAGCAGAATATATCTAAATTTATCTTCTTTGGTGGATATTTTTAATTAATCGGAAAACAACATATTCACATTCATTAAAATATATGCACGACACGAGTTTTTTTTAAGAAAAATCGTTGTGTATTTTTCCATTCTCGCTCGCATATACATTGCAGAATTTGCTAGTAATTGCTACATTTTTAGAACGCTAGTTAGTGACTACGGTAAAAATGAGTAGTAGTGTACATTCACTTAAAATCATTTAAAGTGCACTTTAGCAAATGAAATCTATTTATTGATGAAATCTATTTATTCAAGTATTCTAAATAACTTGTTTTCATCACAAGGAAAAATTTCGATGTTTAATGGGCTTAGTTTCAATTTTTATTTGCCATCATCGTCATTTTACCATTACACGCCAGGGTGAAAATAGTGCCATTTTACTCTTACGTTTCTGCGCATTCTACTACGTAGGTTGTTTATTTACAGTGGTTCCCATGCTCTATGTGGAGTTAAGTGGCTGACACTGGCTATGGAGCAATACCAATTATAAATATTGGTGAATTCAATTTCGACATGTTCATAGACGAAAACTAAACATTTAGAGAATTCATGAAAAGGCGTTTCGATATCATGTGTATTAATTTATCACATAATATGGGTGTAATTATTATTTAAATTTTTAAACTACCGAATATATTTTATGGGATAATTTGAATATTTTCTAAAACATTCGAAGCAATTTGTGAATTTTAAATTCGCTTTAAAATGTTTGAAAAATCAAGCCCCATAGGGTTCAATGCATTTCATTCTTTCAACCGGGTTTCAATCCAAAACTAATTGGGTGATATTATTCATTTACATTCCCATATGTCTCACAGACCGTTCCACCAACACGGACTGACAGACGGAATGAACAAAGTCATAAACACTTTTCAACTATGTAAAGTGTTAACTACTTTCCTTTATTCCGAATCGCACCAAAATCAAACTAGCAGCAGGGTAATCCACAAGTCACTTATTGCAAAATTTCATGAAATTTGGTCTATTAGTTTTTGAGTTAGGGTGGGTACATACATTACACAAACAGGCACACACACAGACGTCACGCTATAAATATTTGTTTCGTGTTCTAGAGGTCCCAAAACGTGTATAAATCCGTCGAAAACTCGAGTTGCGATTTTGATACGATTCCAATACTTTCCCTATACAGGGAAAATATTGGAATCATGTCAAAAAATCGCAACTCGAGTTTTCGATGGAACTACACGTTTTGATATCTCTAGAGCACGAAAAGACCATTTTCAGTGTGAAAGCTGTATGTGCAGATTTTGTATTCACCCTAACTCAAAATTTAATTGGCCGAATTTTATTATGCTGATTAGATTTTGGTACAATTCGGGATAAAAGAACTTGCCTTTTTTATGAAATGGCCCGCAAAATATGCCTGTATATATGTATTTGTATTTGCCATTATTGTAGGTCTTTATTTTTTTTTAAATTATACAAAAATCGGGGTGGGGGAGGATCTTCCTAGTCGAGTTTTAAATAAATAGGATTTCACTAATCACAGAGTGTGATAATCGTATTAAATTATTTCCAAGACGCTTCAGTCATTCATGAGATATCGCGCTCACAGGTATACACAGATTACATGAAAATCGTACGATTCGAGTTCCGGGATGCTTGAAACGTACTCTTCAGTCGAAAACTCATATTTGAATTTTACACCATGCCACAGTACTTTGGAAAAAACTTTGTACGATTATCACACTCAATGATTTGTGGAACCCTATTGATTTAAAAAGCGGCTAGGAAGACCCCTGCCCCCAATATTATTCCCTGCGCATTATATACATGTATGTAGGGAAAGTAAAAATAGATTGTGACAGCTCAGGTAGGCTGAATATCTTAAACTCCCTTTTGTAGACAGCTTATACATTCTGTAAACTAATTACGTAATGTTTTCAACAAGAAGTACTGCAATATTAAAAAAAAAAAATGGAAAGACAAATGTTTCTCTCAAAAATGAAAAAGACAAATGTTTCTCTCAAAAATGAAACAGATTTGCATTGACAGCAAAAGCAATTGAACTGAGATAAGTTAGAATCCTGCACAAAACTAGTTAGGAATCTTCTACTAATTCTGGAGGGCAACTCTTGTGTTTTCCAGAAGTTTCGTCCAGAAAAGAGCACCAGGCGCGGAGCGCCTTTAATCTCCAATCTCTAGGTGTGGTTCTTATCTTCATACTGTGACATTATTTCATTTGCCTATAGTTGGAGGTTCGAGGTTTTTGATTTACTGTTTTAATTATTTGACTTAGCTCCTAGTGTGGCACGTTGCACATTTAGAGTTTGAGTAATTTTGGGGAGTTGATGCAGATCTAATTATTTCCTAGCAATTTGGCAGTTTAAGGTTTAAGCACATTTTTTTAGAAAACATTGATCGAGTTTTTATTTAATATCAACTATTTAAGTTGGGACTTACCTAATTCCGATTTTCAATATTAAGTACCGCGCGGGGTCTCTTACGTGATTTGGCCTTGCGATGATCATAGTCATGCAGATTGAATAGTAGTTCATTTGGAACAGATGGCAGATTTTTATAGAATTTAAGCGCTAGTTTTTTAATTTGGGCTCTAACAGTTTTTATTTTGAAGTCTTTCCTAATTACCGAGTTTCGTAAGTATCTAGGGGCTTTCCTTATAATCCTTAGCGTTTTGTTTTGTTTTGTCTCTAGTAAGTCTATAGTAGTTTTACAGGCATATCCCCATACGGGTGCTGCATACAGCATTCCCGGGCGGATGACCGATTTATAAATTAGGAGTTTATTTTGATAACTTAGATTTCCGTTTCCTATCATTGGGTATAAGGCTCCTGTGGCCATATACGCTTTTTTGATTAAGTTCGTTACGTGCTGTTTCCAGGTTAGGTGGGAATCTATCGTTACACCTAGGTATTTAGTAGATTTTTCCGCTTTTAGGGCATGGTTGTTTATGTACAGAGGCGGCGGAGATTTACGTTTTCTAGAGAAATAAATCCAATGACATTTATTGGGGTTTAATTTTATTCGCCATTTTTCCAGCCATGTTTGGAGTATGTCTAAGTGTTGTTGTAGCTGTCTGTGCATTACTGAGACGTAAGGGTGTTTTGCAAGTATCGCACTGTCGTCTGCATAGAGTGCCAGCTCCGTGTCTGGGGTCCTGGGGATGTCATTTAGATATATGTTAAAGAGTGTCGGGCCCAGGATGGATCCTTGCGGTACACTACTTTTAATGAGCTTGGGTGTAGCAACAAATATGAGGAAATCAATTAATCGTTCCTGGAAAATACCCACTAAAACCCAACAAAGCCCAATAAAATTCGGGTGATTTTTTTTTTTTTTTTTAACTCTGTGTTTTTCAAACCTTTTAAATTTAGACTTTTAGCACATTTGAATATAAATCATTTCGGGCCGGACCGGACCGAGATTCAATGGTCTTTGAACATAGCTAGGCCGGGCTCGGGTTCTATACCTGTTAAATTCTTCGAGCTCGGGCCGGGTTTAAACATTGACTCTGTCAGGTGGGGTGAAAGTGAAACTGAATTTTTGAGTCTTGCAGACCTTTGACACACATACGGCCTTGGGCGCGGTAGCCCATTGGTTAGCGCACTGGGGTTGCACTCGGTAGGCCCGGGTTCGATTCCAGCCACTGCCAAAACTGCCGCCGTGTTCATGCGGAGTGCGATCACGTTAAACATGTGGGTCCGAAAGTCCTTCCGAGAGGTTGGTGGTAGGGGAAGGAGGGTACGGTCCCTGTGGATGCCTCCCCCACTGGGTTCCGGTCTAAATTGGGTGGCACTTCCCGACCGTCCAAACAGTTACCTTACACCCTTCTGGTAGGTCGGACGGTCTGGGTTTCAACAACAACAACACATACGGCCTTTACACACACACAGACATAACCAGGATCTTGAAATGTTGAAAATACTAAGTTTCGTTTATGTAATTTTTCAAGCAAGAGGAGGTATATCTCTTAACTCCCCCCCCCCCCTTAGCCTATGCTACTGTACACAATTACTGATATATACACATATATGACCCAAAAACGTTATATTGAAATTCAAACTTGTAAAACGGTCCAGGGTTTATGCCCGTTTCATCCTGTCCCATTTCGTCCCTTACGCTACCCTTTTTTAAAATAGTAGCATTTCATCCCTTATCCAAAGTACACCTGTTCCCCAACTTTCTTCTCAACCGAGAGGGGAGCAAATGACTCCTTAGTCGATGGGTTCCGTCCCGCTTGCGATCACTTTGTGAATTATCTCGTGATTTCAGATGTCTCAGAGGGAGAAAATCCAAACGACATTCACCAGTATTAGTGTTGAGAACAAATTAAAAAAAAATCTGATGTGGGCAACACATGACTTTCCTTATATAATGCAATGAATTTACTATTTTTACAGTTAAAAAAAAAGGTTATTCTTATAGTATAGATACTTATATTCTTTCCAAGATATTGAATTTTCTTCAATTAGGCGTCATTTTCATTGATTTGGCGTCATTTTTATGAATTTAGCGAGAATTTTGTTAATTTGGCAACAATTAAAAATGTCGTTAAGTTGGCGACATTCCGCCTAATTCGTCGCCAAAATCTCGCCAATGACGGAGAAATAAGTTATGGACGGAGAAATAAGGTTCGCTATGGACGGAGAAATAAGTTATTCTTACAGCAGATAAATGACTATTGGCGTTCAAATGCAAAAGTATTACTCAAAGTATCTTTTTTTATGAATGGAACGAGCTAGATCCACGAGAATGATGTCACCCAATTACTCAGACAGAAACTTTGGTTTTTTCGAAAAAATATTTAAAATATTTAAATATTGAAATCATTTTATATATTCATAATGTGCACCGTATTTTCAACGAAAGAAGTAAAAAAAATTGTTTACATATTAAACTATTAGGTTTGGAGATATAAACGTTCAAAGGGTTTATATTTATCGTACTGCTTCCATTAAAATAGCTAGTATTTTAAAAATAAAAGCTACAATACTGTTTTGGAGTAATATAATCTCCTAAAATAAAGCTGCAAAATGTAGTGTCCAAAGAAAATAATTTTGAACGTTTCTATCACTTATCAATTATTAATGTTATATCAATTAGCTAATACTTAAAAATAATATGTCACTCATGGCATTTTTGAAAAGACGCTTAACGTTTCTTTGAGACATTGTTTGTAATGAAAAAATAACCTAAATTTCAAAGATATTAGCGAATCGAAAGCAGACTGGAAAATTGCAAGTAAATTAATCTAAATAGAAATAAAAAATGCTCGTTCGGACAATTAGAGATGCTCATTCAATGTTGTCTTCATTAACAATAAAAAAAATTATAATTATGGGACCCAATGAAAGGGGATTATGGGACTTATTGAAAGGGGATTATGGTACCTAAAAAGTTAATTCTTATTATAAGACCTAAAGAAAGATGTTACTCATCAGTCATTTTAAATAGCAGTATACGTGGTTTATTCCCCTTTGAGCTCTTCCCATTTCGTCCCTTATGCTACCCTTTTTTAAAATAGTAGCATTTCATCCCTTATCCAAAGTACACCTGTACCCCACCTTTTCGCCCAACTGAGAGGGGTGCGTTCCTCCCTAGGGGATGAGTTCCGAGGAGCTCCGTCCCTCTTACGATCACGTTGAACATTCTATTGTGATTGCAGGTGTCTCAGAGGGAGCAAATCCCAATTTACCTTCGCCAGTTGTGATATTAGTGTTGAGAACAAATTAAAAATATTACTTGTAAATATATTGTTTGGAGTTATTTAAATATATTTAAATAATTTAGATAGAGTAAATCCTATCTTGTCAGATATCCCTATGAAATGGGTACTTATAATTGTTTTGTAGTACCATAAATATATATGTTTATGTAGTGGCTGCTGTGCAAACCCTTAATTCACGAACAGAATCCAAAACTTTTTAACGTATTACTTTCTCTAGTATTGTAAAGTACTCTCTAGTAGCAAAAGTATTATAACTTAGTCAAACATTATAATTCCTATTTTGGACCGTTTTACAAGTTTGAATTTCAGTATAACGTTTTTGGGTCATATATGTGTATATATCAGTAAGTGTGTACAGTAGCATAGGCTAAGGGGGGGGGGGGGGTTAAGAGACATACCTCCTCTTGCTTGAAAAGTTACATAAACGAAACTTAGTATTTTCAACATTTCAAAATCCTGGTTATGTCTGTGTGTGTGTAAAGGCCGTATGTGTTGTTGTTGAAACCCAGACCGTCCGACCTATCAGAAAGGTGTAAGGTAACTGTTTGGACGGTCGGGAAGTGCCACCCAATTTAGACCGGAACCCAGTGGGGGAGGCATCCACAGGGACCGTACCCTCCTTCCCCTACCACCAACCTCTCGGAAGGACTTTCGGACCCACATGTTTAACGGGATCGTACTCCACATGAACACGGCGGCAGTTTTGGGAGTGGCTGGAATCGAACCCGGGCCTACCGAGTGCAACCCCAGCGCGCTAACCAATGGGCTACCGCGCCCAAGGCCGTATGTGTGTCAAAGGTCTGCAAGAGTCAAAAATTCAGTTTCACTTTCACCCCACCTGACAGAGTCAATGTTTAAACCCGGCCCGAGCTCGAAGAATTTAACAGGTATAGAACACGAGCCCGGCCTAGCTATGTTCAAAGACCATTGAATCTCGGTCCGGTCCGGTCCGGCCCGAAATGATTTATATTCAAATGTGCTAAAAGTCTAAATTTAAAAGGTTTGAAAAACGCAGAGTTAAAAAAAAAAAAAAAAAAAGAAAAACACCCGAATTTTATTGGGCTTTGTTGGGTTTTAGT